>OY019131.1:98442515-99642515 GCA_955652365.1 Eristalinus aeneus
TAAAGACAGGTTTCTGTCAGCCTAGAACGTAGAGCAACCAGTTTGAAATTTAGAAAAAATCACTGAAGAATAATTTTGTGAGATACGATCCACAAGCTAAATACCATTTAGGGAGCCTGTCTGAAATTTCGTTTGAGTTTCATTGAGAAGGTTTCTGACTATTTGCAGTCTTGATTCATTTTTCCCGAGGTTCCTAATATTCGTCTAAGACCTAAGTCACTTTAAAACCCGTTTAAAATTCCATTACCAGGCCCTGCATAAAAATTCACACCCACAGACGGGAAGATCCTTTAAAATCCCTTCGCCAGCCCCATCTGCCTTAACTCAGTGCCAAGTTCTACATCGTTAAATGCCTGCTCTCCATTAAAACGTCGAATCGACTCCTTTCAAGGTGCAAAGATACTCAAACAGCCAACGATCTAGTGAGTAAAGTATACAATCTATCGAAACTCGTAAAAGCAGCTTCAAGGTAAATGCGTCGACGTCATAAAACCCGACCAAAAAAAAAAGGAGAAAAAATCATCAAACCGTCCTGCAATTTACCGCCTCCCACAAAATGAACGACTACGCGGGTGTCGACAGCAGGGACACCATCCTGCCACCTTCCAAATAAACTGATACACATCACCATCAGTCTGTCTGTCTGGTGAGGTTCGTCTGTCTGTCGTCTCATCAGTAACATGCTGCGCTAAAGCTGTGGAGATATTTACACAATTTAGCACGAGATAAGTTCTTTACACACTCTAATTGCATCCTGTTTCCTGTGTTTTTCCAGGATGCGGGAGGCAGAGTGTGACGGCGCAAAAAAGGAACAAAATCTTTCACCTCGTCCTGCGTCCTGCTCTTCGTCCATTTTCCAGTGAATTCGTAATTAGATTACAAAAAGGCAGTGGGGGAGAGAGCGAGTGGGGGAGAGAGGAGAGGGGGCGAAAAAAAAACTCGAGAACTGACACAAGCTATGATGCCTCTGTGGGCTGGTGTGCTTTACGATGATAGGCAGCGTCATTAAAAGGATCTGCCCCTCTCTCTCTCGCTCTCATGCTTCCTCTGTCTGCCAGTGTTGTAGTATTGAATTCCCGTTAGAATTTTCCAAAAACTCCAGTAAACCCAATTAATCCTCAGAGATTGAAGCATAAAACAAGTATCTCATCGCAGGAATCGTCCTGCCAGTGGCAGCACTGTCTGTGGTGGTATCGGTGGCGTCGCCGGTATGGTTGCGGGTGGCTTAGAGCGGGGGATGGGGTCCCATAAAAACGCTTGGCACACATAAAACAGATAATCTGGCACCTGAGTGTCTTAAAATTAAAACACAGCTCCATTGCTCCTTTGTGGAGCTCCTGGAAAACGGGGCACCGAGGAAGGGGAAACGGCCAGAAGCTATCCACGTCCCGACTTCGTGTATCTTTTTATAGACTGAAAGTAAATTAAAGCACTTCTCGAAGTTCTGTAAGTGAGTAGGTGGAAAATTTCGGGTGGGCTGCAGGGAAAAGTTTTGTGATGGCGTTAAATTCGATTGCCGCACGCACCAATGCGTGCGTGCGTGCGTGTCTGCTGCTGTTGTTGGAAGTTGACGCCACCCGAAAAGGGGTTTCTTTAATGGGTGGAAGAAGATTAAAGAAAAAGCGCTTAACGTTAAGACCTTGAAGCTCCATCATGCAAACACCTCTTCTCCAAGATACACAAGCATGAAAGGTAGGGAAGGGAACCCAGCTCTCAGTTCGCAGAGATTACCAGCAGAGCGGGCGGCTCCTGCTTCTAGTCTGGCTGCCGTGGGACATCAAAAGAAAATCGCTTAACTCAATCCGAGCAGCTAGTAGCGCATTACGTACTTGTAAGGCATCCATCCACCCCATCGGCAGAAGGGTTGGTTTTGGGGGTGGGCGGCATAGTTGAAATGCTTTTAAGTTCGCCCCCTCCGAAAGGAAAACAAACGATGCAACGACTCAAGAGTGTGTATGCCGGCGGCGAAGGGTGGCTTTTAGAGGCCCTCTCACAGCCTCCGCCTTGACATCCAATTAGGAGGCTCTCTCCTGCACACACCCGATGCGGTCTCCTTCCGAAATCAATCAAACTTTGGCCACAAAATTCAGACGCATTAAGCTGACGAGTGGCCTACGATTGAGTTTGGGGTGGATGCACCAGATGAAAGGTACACACGTCCATTAAAAACTTTGAAGTGAAGAACTCTGCGGAAATCGAAAATCAATTCTCCAAGCGAACGACTTGCCCCCTCCTCTGTGTGCTTTGGCTCATTTCCGGTCCTTTGGCGTCGACTACCACCACCGCCTCTGGCCATCCTTTTGACCCAAATGAAATATTACACTCGTTTACTTAATCCCCCAGATGAAACACACTCTCTCTCCCTGTAAGCGGGTCCTCCGGAACGAAGGTAAGAACATAATCCTGGTCGCTCCCCTGGCACTCACATTCCATTCGGCCTTCGGGGGAGGATTTTAGCAAATTTCTCCTCATTAATTTGTTCCTTTCCACTCCTTTCTTTCAATGTGCTGCAATTTAGAAGCCCGAACTATTCCGAAAAAAAAACTCACGAGGAAGCGGGAGAGTACTCTTAGTCGCCCTCAGCCACCCTCGTGCCCCGCACCAGCCAGCACCGATTCCGGTCGACGCTACCGTGCACCGTAATTTGTTAAACCTTTTTCGGATTAACTTGTCAATGTTTGCAAATTATCCTTTGCGAGTACATGCGCCCGAGAAGTGTGCTGACACACAGGAAGTACTTCCGTCTCCGAGAAAGGAAACCGCTCAACCGTTCAATTCTGGCATATTAACATAAATTACGTTTGACAGTTGCATGGTAAATTACGCCCCGAGGTGAGTTGGACTCTGCTGTGTGGGCACCGGTGCTCGTGCTGGCAACACCAGAGCCCAGGTACGCATTTAATTGATAGTCCGTTGCGGCAGCCAGCGCCATTGGCCATTGGAGCCGTATCGGTGGGTAGGAGCTCTTAAATTTAGATTAACCCCGCTGCCGGGTCGGAGCGCGGGTGCGGTGGGTGACGGGGCTCTGATTAAACGGTGATTTAAGGTTTTAATTGTTATGCGAAATTTCAGTCGACCTTAATTTTGTTTGAATGACAGTGATGTGGTGGTTGAACGGCGGCAGATAACGACAGAACGTGTGGGCTGGCACAAGGATGTGATGTGGATGGGGAGCGCCAGCTATAATAAATGACGAAATTATTTTTCTGTTAATCTGGGTTTGAGAGAAATGTTGCTAATGAGCTCTTCTGTGGACCACCAGAACAGAGTTAATTTTTGTTGAGGTGAACGGCTGACAAAAACATGGAACTACTGCACTACTCCTGCTTAGCTCCCTTTTCTGATGATGTTGAGAAGAAGACACACTTTGTGCCTTAAGGAACGAAGGTCCTTTTGGGATGATGTTGTGAGAAAGACACACGAACGAACACAATCATTCCATTTCATGAAGATTTCAATTTCCACAAATCAAATATTTGAAGACGAAGGCAGCTATCAAATTCATGGTCGTTTCGTGGCTTTTGATTTCGAACCTTAACTTGAACTTGAACTTTGACTTGGATTATGTCAGAAGTGGTTAAGGGGCTGTCAGTATGCAGAATGATTCTTCCTCCTCCCTCCTCCTTTACCCCACCACTTCTTCACAATGTACAAGTAGCTCGTTACTCTGAGGATCGCATACATTATAGCTTGAAATGCCGACGTTGCATGTAACAGATCACTAAATGGCTCCCGAATCTTGGCGCAATCTGTTAAAGAATGTTGTTTTAAAAATTGCAGTGCCTAGCCTTTTTCGGAGCTCTCCTTTGTTTTGAATGTCTCGCGATACTCTTTTCGGACTCAACTAAGCAAAGAGAGTTCTCCAACGGCATCCTCCACAACAGGGGCCGTTTGGATGCTGGTTTAAGGCAGGACACTGTAAAGCTCGTGTTCATGCATATCAACGCCCTTAACCGACGTCAACTCGCTAGGACGTGCTTGAGTTCGGTGCCCAATTTCGGTCTGTCTTGGATCTCGTCTGGATCTTGATCTTGTATCCTGTCTGCTGTGAAAGCACTCTGAAAAGTGCCTGGATTCAGGGTGTGTCACGCAAAATGCGAAATTGTTAAGGAGACTGATCACTCGGCAGCTCAATGTTTTCGATGGTTTACATTCAACGTATAGCGATGGAGTACTTAGATTCATGAACCGATCCACTTCCAGCCGTCTGCTAAGTTTTCTCGATTTTCTGGTTGAAAGGCCAACGTCCATAATCACATCCGTCACACCCGCAGCACAGGCCTGCTATATGAACCGAGCACATGCAGGGCAGAGACAGAGAAAGTGCTCTTCACTCTCGTCCCTGTCTCCGTAATTGTTGCAAGGCAGATGCCATCACTATGCCAGAACAGACTGCGGAAAGTATGATGGCGGGGAGAAGGAACAGTCCCTGCTAATCATAGTTGTTCAGTTGCTGAACGACTTCCAACCCATCTGCAGGACTTGTTTAAGTAACAATAATAATAATTGTTGGCGCTACAGTCCAAAGGGGGACCAGGGCCTAGCTTGCTCATCAACTACTCGTGTTGTGCGAGCTACTGTTCTCTCAAGAGTAGAAGGGACCTACAGTTTTTTGCCGACTCCGAACGGCGAGATTTGAGAAGCTTTCTTAGACAGTTATTACTCTTTAAGTTTTGTCAGCAGCTCGAAAGAGGTGGTGCCGTGAAAAATTCGAAAAATTGGTGTTGAGCTGGGAGTCGAACCTAGATTCTTCGGCGTGTGAACGTCGCATTCTACCCACTACGCCACGGCGGTTTAAGTAACACATCACTCAATAAGTCCAGGGACATATAGGGAGCGCCCTTAACAAAAAAAAAAAAAACATAGTCGAGTATGAATTCTTGCTAGTGGTGCCTCCTTTATGTCCCAGGTCTTATTAAGTGTCCTTAACAAGATCACCATGAATTCAATCTGTTCCCTTTCCTGACAAGGTCATCAGCGACGTCATGTTCTTTGATCGGTTGGCGACTCAAGTTGCCATCAAATGTCCTTAGCCACCAGACTAAGGGGCTGTCAGTTTGCATACTCATTCTACCTCTCGTTCACCTCTTCCTCACAATGTAGCCTGTTACCCTGAGGATCGCATACATTGTAGCTTGGACACCGACGCAGCATGTACCAGATCAATGAATGAGTCCCGGGACATAAAGGTGGTACCATTAAGGAAAAAAAGTCCATAGCCGAGTATGGATTTTTGTTAGTGGCGCCCCCTATAAGTTTCGAGACTTATTCAATCTGTAGCAATTCAATTTCCTGACAAGGTCACCAGTGGTGGCATGTTTCCTGATCGATTGACGACTCAAAATGTAACGAATTGAATTAATCCATCAAATGTCAAAAGACTTGTGTTCCTGGATTATGTCAGAAGTGGTTAAGGGGCTGTCAGAATGCACAATGGTTCTCCCTCCCTCTTCACAGTGTAGCTCGATACCCTGAGGATTGCATACATTTTAGCTTGAAATGCCAAAGCAGCATGTAATAGATCACTCAATAAGTCCCGGGACATATAGGGGGCACCACTAACACACATTATGAATTTGTTAAACAGTTTTTTTTGTTAGTGGCGCCCTCTATTTGTCCTGCGACTTATTGAGTGTTGTGTTATATATCAGCTTGGACGTATATTACAAACTTGAACGTTACTAAAAGCTGACGAGGAAGCCCTTAGTCTTTTCAAGAGAAAAGTTTTGCGTGCGATTATTGGTCCTGTTTGCGTTGATGGCATCTGCAGGAGAAGATTTAATGACGAACTCTATCTGTACAGCGACATGCGCCTGGTCAAGCGTCTACGGATACAACGCTTAAGATGCTAGGCCATGTAGAGCGTATGGACACCACTGCTCAGGCCCGAAAAGTCTTTAAATCCGAGCCATTGGGACAACGCAACAGAGGACGACCTAGACTAAAGTGGCGCACACAAGTGGGGGAGGACCTGAACCAACTTGGAGTGCGCAACTGAAGGCAGCCAACGAAAGACCGTGCTGTCTGGAGAGGCCCAGATGATGTGACTGGATTTATGAATCACATGATTCAAAATCACATCCGTTTCACAATTTTTAGTGACAACGGAATCACTGATGGAGAAAAGACCATCTGCTCCGGGATGGCGGCTAACAGACCCAGGCTTTGAGGGAACCTGACTGGTAGTGACAGCTTGATCAGAGGCTATATTCTGGTGCCACGGGAGGTCAGGAGCCCGTGGAACTTCGGTTCCAGCCTGATCGTACGGTAGGCCCCCTTGTGGGAGTATCGTGGTGGCTGTGGATTACCACCTAACATAGCGGGTAGAGTCGAGGATAGTGTACTGTGCTGATTTGTCTAGTTGATTGTTCACCCACAACTAGGCAAGGCGGTTAGGGGACTATCCCTTCTCAGTGTGTAGTTGCATTCTCAACCGGGCGCTGCGACCCAAAGAGCGGAAGAGATTTTAGAAAGGCCTCGCATCAAACCTAGGTGGGGTGATTGTCCCTCAAGCATGATCTCAGTTTGGTACTTGGGTAACTAAGGCGTTTAGTCTTGCGTTACTTACGACTCTTGGGAAAATGGACCCCGTGATATAAGCCGTAAAGGCAGGGGATCACGTAAAACCAAATCCCACATCTGGAGTGGCATGTTGGTTGAGGCCCGTGTCCACCCAGGACTGTAACGCAGCAAGAACAAGAATAAGTGTTAGTCTGATGCTGTCGTCCTTCACAGCCACAATCTTACAGTCAATGGCGACCTCTATAGACTTGTGATTACTGACGTTTTCATTTTTCAACTAAGCTGCTATGGTTTGTAGGAATTGTGGCTTCAACAAGACGGCGCAACACGTTACATTGCTCGTGCCACAATTGTTCTATTGAATGTAGCGCTTGGTAACCGCATTAGTTCACGTCTCGGTCCCTTGAATGGGCACCCAACATCGTGCTATTTAACGAGGCCCGACTATGTAGTGTGAAAATGTGCCTTTTTTGTAAGGATATAGTATATGAAGTCCACGTCGAAAAGTATGAAACGATGGACGACTTGAAGTATAACTTGAAGGAAAAAAAAAAAAAAAACAGAAAATCTAAGAGGTAAAAAAATCGAAGTTGGTATTTTAAAGGCCTAAAATTGTTTTTGTTGTTTGTGGTCGCCGTGGCGTAGTGGGTAGAGTGCGACGCTCACACGCCGAAGGGTCTAGGTTCGACTCCCAGTTCAACACCAATTTTTCTAATATTTCACGGCACCACCTCTTTCGAGCTGCTGACAACACTCAAAGAGTAATAACTGTCTAAGAAAGCTTCTCAAATTTCGCAAACTGTAGGTCCCTTCTACTCGTGAGAGAACAGTAGCTCGCACAACACGAGTAGTTGATGAGAAAGCTAGGCCCTGGTCCCCCTTTGGACTGTAGTGCCAACAATTAATTATTAAAATTTGTTTACAGAAAATAATGCCAAAAAATTGCCTCTTGATTGAAGTAATCTTTTTGTCCATTTTAAATAACCGTCTTCATTAAATTTTATTTGAAAGATTTATATTCCTTAATAAAAACATCCACTAACTGTTGTCTCACGTCTCCCTTCAACACAATCAAATTAGTGCTTCACGGTAAATGTAAAACGAAATAAAAAAAAATTGAGCTTGTAGGTTAAGCAATCTTCAGGCCCACCGTGGTGCTTCTATACCATAATTTATTTTTAGGAAATAATGCCAAAAAATTGCCTTTTGATTGAATTAAACTTTTTGTCCATTTAAAACAAATTATTTTCATTAAATTTGATTTAAAAGTTCTCTACCTTTAAAAAAACATCCACTCACTGTTGTCTCACGTCTCCCTTCAGCACAATCAGATTAGTGCTTCACGGTAAATGTAAAAAAAAAGAAAACAAAATTAAGCTTGTAGGTTAAACAGTCTACAGGCCCACCGTGGCGCTTCTATGCCATGGTTTGTTTTTGGAAAATAATGCCAAAAGATAGCCTTTTAAATGAAGTAATTTTTCTGTCCATTTAAAATGATTACCTTTACTTTAATTTATTAAATACTTCTATACCTTTAAAGAAAACATCCACTCTGTTGTCTCAGATCTCCTTCCAGCACAATCAGATTAGTGCTTCAAGACACAAACCACTCAGAGACTCTTAGCCACCTCTGACACACTTCTCCCCAAAATTAGTGAAAACATAAACTCAACAAAGCAAGAAAAAAATAAAACACACGTCATACACTTAGACCTTGTCCTCTGACGAATTAAATTACGAACAAGCTTAATTTTATTTACTTTCATCTCCTTCTGTCACCAAAAATAAAGAGGAACCATTTATTAATTAATTTGGAAATTTTCATTTTTCTTCTCCCCTCTGCCCGTCTGTCCCTCCACACTTGACATGAGATTTAGTTTACATTAAAATTGAATTTCTTTCTTCATTTTTTCATTCTCATTCTATTTGATTTTCACTCAGTGCAGCTACAAAGCATTGTTTCACTTCTCGGATTTTCCTTTCAATTTCTTATTTGTTAATTAAATTTATTTTTTTTTCAAATTAATTTCTTTTCTATTACTTACTATTTAACAACTTTATTATTTTGTCTGCCTTGTTGTTTCTGTTTTTTTAATTCAAAAAACACAAGTGTAAAAAAACGTCTTGCATTATAGCACTTACAGCCTACGAAAAGAAAAAATTGAGCAATGCCTTTGTTTTATTTTTTGAATCACTTACGTTCTACGTACATACATATACATATATAAGTTTGTTGTGTGTTTTTATTTTTAAGTGTAAGCGGTAAAATGGTTGTTGTTTGGCAAAATATTTGATTTTTTGGTTTGATTCTTGTCCACTAAATACAATATACATATATAAATGAATGTATATATATTCCGTTGATTTTGTTTGTTACAATAATTTGTTTCGGTTAGCGGTATTGTTGTATACAGATTTGTGGTATATAATTAAATTTAAATATTTATGCATTTTGTGGTTTGTTTTGTTTATAAGAAGCTCTTGCAATTTCTACGTTATGTTGTTGATTTTTTTTTTGTTTGTTTGTTTTGATTTGTTTTTCTTCTTTGATTTGTTTATATTTTATTTTTCTTGATAAAATTAAAAAATATATTTAATACAGCAGGTACTGACACTTAATAATACTACATATGTTTTATTGGAGCGAAGCCCGGTGCATTGGCAGGGTTTTTTTTTTGTTGTTTGTGATTGAATTTGATGAATGGTGCGAAATGAGAAGAAATAGAAATAAAAGGAATAAATATCGAGAATCCACTTCAACCATTTATTCCATATGGAATGCAAAGTTCTAGGCTACGATTGATGTACTGAAAACTAACATAACTCGGTTAACTCCAAATGCCAGTCGGGTTGCTTGAGTGAGTCCCCCAAAATTGAACCTTCTCTTTACACCTACTTGGGCGCGATCGCGTTTTGCTTGCGATTTTTGGTCCTGTTTGCGTTGATGGCATCTGGAGGAGAAGATTTAATGACGAACTCTATGGGCTGTACAGCGACATGCGCCTGGTCAAGCGTCTATGGATACAACGCTTAAGATGGCTAGGCCATGCAGAGCGTATGGACAACACTGCTCCGGCCCGAAAAGTCTTTGAATCCGAGCCATTGGGACAACGCAACAGAGAACGACCTAGACTAAAGTTGTGCACACAAGTGGAGAAGGACATCAACCAACTTGGAGTGCACAACTGGAGACAGCTGGCGAAAGATTGTGCTGGCTGGAGAGGTATGTTGGTTGAGGCCCAGGTCCACCCCGGACTGTAGCGTCACAAGAAGAAGAAGAAGAAGAAGAGGCGCGATCGTGCCAATATCGTTATGAAAACATTTTGAAAAAGTAATTGCCCTGAATTCCTCTTAAAGTCGGCAGCAACAATTTTGAAAAAGTAATTGGCCTGAATTCCTCTTCAAGTCGGCAGCAACAATTTAGGATTTTCCTTCAAATTTATGTGTTTTATGGCACGCTAAAAATTAAACCTCACTATGTATCCCGCTTTACTTCGTTTTATTCCTTTTTTAACCTTTTTACACATGTTTGGCGTTTTAGAATAACGAAATTCTCTCTGCCTCCAGCTGTAAGAACGTGTGAACTGACATTTTCTTGGTAAAAGCAACCAGAAACATCAACAAAGAGTTGGCGCAAGTCGTTCGAAGACAACTAGCTCCTACTGTCTTAAAGGTGGAGCCACACTTTAACGGTACCAAGTACCCCGAGAAAACAACAAGGCGTTGCTGTACAAGATGTTGCTGTACAAGGCGTTGCTGTACAAAGCATTGGTGTACAAGGCGTTGGTGTACAAGGCTTTGCTGTTTCCCCGTTTAGAGAATACGAAACTTTGGTGCTTCTAAATGCACTCTGATCTCTTAGCCGCTTTCCCGAGGAACGTTTTACGGAGAACTAGGCGTTGCTGTACAAAGCTTTTGTGAAACAATTCCCTCCGTTTAGAAGCGAAACTTGGGTGGGATGTGATCCCTAAGCAGCATTCGACAGGAAAGTTTAGTGGAGAGTTGCGCACGATCTATCTCGAAGCAGCTGTTGTACAAGGCGATGGTCTTACCGATAGAACTAGTCCAGTTCTCACATAAAAACACGAAACTTGTGTGCTTTGCAAAAGGCAGCTTGATCTCTTAACCGCTTTTCCGAGAAAAATATTACGTAGAACTAGACGTACAAGACTGTACAACGTTAGGTAAAACTTGTGTGGAAGGTGATCTCTTAGCCGCGTTATCAAGAAAAGTTTCAGTTTCAATCTCTTAGCTCCTTTCTTAAAAAAAGTTTCACGGAGAACTGTTGATTGCATATGATCTATCTCGAAGCAGCTGCTTTACAAGACGATTGTCTTACCAGTACTCACAAATGGAGGCGAAATTCGGCTCAGTAAAAGGCAACCTGATCTGTTGACAGAAAAGTTTAACAAAGAATTGTTGACGCCGTAGGTGAGCAAAACGCCACACTCACGATGTTGTGATTAATAACATACCAAGCTCGGTACATTCCGGTGGGCGGCTGTGCCAACTGGTTGATCCCCATATCCACCCCAAATTTAGCGCCATACAAAGAAAAAGAAAAAAGACTCCGATTGACAGAACACCTAACACATCACTGAATAAGTTCCGGAACACATAGGGGGCGTCACTTACAACAAGTTAATAATATATTAATAATTTTTAATAGTGGCGCCCCCTATATGTCTTATGGCTTATAGCTCAATCATTCTCGGGACATAAAAGGGGGCGCCACTAACAAAAAAAAATTCATTTAATAAATTAATAACAAATAATTTTTGTTAGTGGCGCCCCTATATGTCCCGAGACTGTCCCTGTGATCTGTTATCTAGCGTGAGCGAAAAGGAACCGGCGTGGAAAGTTCTTTGTAGCTCGTTTATGGTAAGCGCAAGCGTAGAAAACCATGCTTACGTTGGGGAAATGGCGTGGACCAGGACTAAGACCTTAAGGTGCGCTGCTGGATGGCTTTAGTGCCTGACCTGTTGTTAGAGACCAAGACCGCATCCCGGTTGATGACGATTAAGAATCCCAAACCCCTGTTTTCACTATTCCCGGTCTCACCTAACTTTTGATAATTGGATGGGGCTACATTCCATAGGGAGACCAGAGCCTAGCTTGATCATCAACTACTTGTCCTGTGCGCGTTAAGCTCTAGCTTGTTCATCAACTTCTCGTGTTGTGCTCATAAACTACTCGTGTTCTCCCATGACTAGAAGGGACCTACAGTTTTTTGCCGACTGTGGCGAATTTTGAGAAGCTTAAGTGCTGGCAGCAGCTCCAAGGAGGTGGTGTCGTGCAAGAACAATTGCACGCACAAAACTAGCAGTTGCTGAAGGAGCTTTGTCCTGGTGCCTTTGTGGACTGTTGATTCTTCCAATCATTGTTACTGGTGCCGCCAAGAACCAAGGTAATGAGGTAGCAAATGCCTGCAGCAGAGTGTACATCAGATATTACAAGAGGTGACTCGCAAAGGTCACAACAAAGGGTGCAGAAATAAATGCCACAAAAGAAGTTCTCAATTAACACTTAGCACAATTTGGAATAAACTGTCTAGGATGGTTGTAGAGACAATGTGGCGTCTACAGGTGGAACAGCTAGTTTGCTCATCAACTACTCGTGTTGTGGGTGCTTCTGCTCTCTGACGAGTGGACCTGCAGTTTTTGGCCAGCTTCGAACGGCGAAGTTTGAGAAGCTTTCTTAGACAGTTATTGCACTTTGAGTGTTGTCAGCAGCTCGAAAGAGGTGACGCCGTGAAAAAATGCGCTGTGTTCAGTCAGGAATCGAACTTGGACCTTCGGCGTGTGAGTGTTGCACTCTACGGCGGCCACGGTCTCACCTAAAACGAGGAATATTTAACGAACTGGCTGTAGTTCCCAAATAAAAACCAATATTGGCCCAACTAACTCAACCTACGACCAACCTATAATTGACGCATAAATCTGCCGAGGGCAGCCTGAATGTAAAAATGGAATTCCCTCTCAAAATACACCTGCAGTCAGCAGGCAATTCAAAACGGCCCTTTGGGCGGGCGCTCCGCAAAATTCTCGTTTTTGATTATAATCAAACCGCCGTGACCCATGAACTGTCAATTTTTTGGGTGCAATTCGACAATAAATAAATCATTAGCAAATAGCGGTGATTTTTCCACCAGACCAAATTTTGATAGAAATCAAATCAAACTCAACTGGCGCATAAACAAATTAGCAAAAAACGGAAACAAATTAATTAAACATGATTTCATGACTGCATGCAATGACGTCTGTGTATTTTAGTTTTGTTTGCTTGTAGACCGGTGAAATAACTTCAGCTCCAATTTTGGACGAAATTTTGATATTCATATACGTTATATGGTTTCATCTTAAACTCCTTCAACCTCTCGCTCCCTCTCACTTCTCTTTTCCAGCTTATACTCGTATAAAGAGGAAAATCTACACAAAGATAAACAAATCGAAAACAGAAACTTATTACATCCACGTTTGTTTTGCTTAGAATGCCTACTCTTGAAAAAGCGCTGATTTCTTAACCGCTATACAGACAACTAGGTTTCGTATTCTATGAAATTACAGTTACAGTTAATAGACCAAAATGTTGTGTTTTTGTTTTTTGTTTTCTGTCGGTTTCTGCTGCACAAGCACACACAGCCATATGCACACACGATCTGGATCTACGTCGATTTGGTGCAATCGCTCGGAATGGACGGCCATTGCCTTTTTATCACGGCAAAGTGTGTCATCTGGAAGGTGTTGGTTTGGGGGCATCGACGCTCAACAAATCCCGTCAGGCAGTAGCCCATATTGTAGTCCTCCATTGAGATGTTCGAGCTGAGGTATAGTTTGAACTCGGTTTCCGTACTTTTCTTTCGATTGAAATGACCGAGAATTAGCAGGGAGCCCTTGTCCATGGGGAGCATTTTGGCTTTGGTTGCCTGGCGCTGGGAGCCCATGAATTCCTCGATGCGACAGCGGTTCGGTTGCCACCAACATGGGGTTATTGTCCAGTAGCTGGAGGCAGCTGTACGTGCCCAACCTTCCTCCGGATAGAGTAGAATCTGTGAATGGGAGAGAAGCAGAAAAACACAAAACACATGAAAGCACAATGGAATGACACATGGATTTGAACTTGTGGTCTCTGGGGGGAGATGGGGTGATGGGAGTGGGGGCGGTTGGATGGAGGATAGTGATTGTGAAATTTTTTCAGATTTTTTTCTGGTGCGCGGCGCACTGTTGGTGTTTGCATTGACACGACCCTCGCTCAAAATTGATACCGACACATGAGGTCGGCCGGGCGAGACGTGGCGGGTGTGGAGTGTTGGAGTGGTGGAGTGGCACGGCCCTGGGTGGGGATAGTGCAGCGAAACCGCTTTAGCAATTTTCATTGTGCGGAAGGAATTACATGGCTCAGGATATGACCTGCAGTTTAATTAAGTTATTATGTTGTGTACACGGAGAGGTTGCTGCTGTGCGCCATACGTGCTGCCCGGCGTGGGGTGTCCAAATAGAGGGCGCGCACCAGAGACACAGAGCCACAGAGACATAGACGGGGCGGGGCGGGGCGGGGGCAATGCATGGCTTTTCAATGGCTTCATCCGGAGTGTTTGGCGGTGGCGGGATTTAAATTTAATATCGAAAGAGCGTATTTCCTCGGTTGAAAGACTTTTAATCCCGCTGCTGCCGCTGCTACTGCTGGGTTTGCTGCTGTTTGGCCGGTGGTGGTGGCAGTGGCCCACCGATTTATTGGTTCAGTGCTTGATGATGATGATGATCCCTGTGGGTGCATACGTTTACAGAGAATCGGAGAAACAGAGAGTGAGAGAAGGTTGAATTTTGCGACACTTTAAGCAGCGAGGACTGTGGGACAGTTTGTTTTTCAGCATCACGGAGGATGGGAGCACACGGTAATGGGATTTTTATTCCTCGGAAATCACATGATTGGACTGCATTAATGGAGGCAGATGGCAAAAAGGGAATTGTCGTTATGAAGTTCGACTGTGGGCCGTTGCCGGTGGGCGGAAAAAGTTAACGGCGAAAGCTGGTTCATAAATTCGCGCTCGGAGCTCCGGTAAAAATGTTCACTGGCTCATATTGTCGGATCTACGGATTTTTTAATTAGGTTAGGACTGGTGGCGGCGGTGGTGGCAACTGGGATTCATTTAAATGAATTTCGCGATAAGATAAATTGAGTTGAAATTGTTTCCGCGGCGTTGCTTCTCTTGTGGCTAGACACGTGTGACATGAAGCAGCTGCGACTGGGGGTGGAAATGAGTGCTGAATAATGAATGTGCTGCATTGACGCTTTAATTTTGAGGCATTGTGTGAAGGCTTCCGTGGGGCAAGCGGTGAGACTTTCCGCTTGCTTACTTAAGCGTGCCCCGCAATCCGTTCTGAAGAAGGACAAATGCGTTATGAGGATAAATTGCGGCTCCTCACTTGTCTCTCAAGAAGAAACAGATGAATTTTCCTGGAATCCTGGAAATTCTGAAAGAACAAAACGCCTTAGAAGCACTCTTACAGAAGAATTTCGCGCAAATTCTGGAGCCACGGTAGGTTTACCGCCTTAAGGGAACTTTTACAGAACAATTTTGCTGAAATCCTGGAACTTCGGGAGGTTTCCCACCTTAAAATCACTCTTACTGAAGAATTTTGCTGGAATCCTGGAACTTCGGGAGGTTTTCCGCCTTAAGGGCACTCTTTCAGAAGAATTTTGCTGAAATCCTGGAACTTCGGGAGGTTTTCCTCCTGAAGGGCACTCTTTCAGAAGAATTTTGCCGAAATCCGGGAGCTTCGGGAGGTTTTCCGACTAAAGGGCACTCTTATCGAAGAATTTTGCTGAAATCCTGAAACTTCGGGAGGTTTTCCGCCTTAAGGGCACTCTTACAGAAGAATTTTGCTGAAATCCTGGAACTTCGGGAACTTTTCCGCCTTAAGAGCACTCTTACAGAAGAATTTTGCTGAAATCCTGGAACTTCGGGAGGTTTTCCTCCTGAAGGGCACTCTTACCGAAGAATTTCGCCGAAATTTTGGAGCTTCGGGAAGTTTTCCGCCTGAAGGGTACTCTTACCGAAGGATTTCGCCGAAATCCTGGAGCTTCGGGAGGTTTTCCTCCTGAAGGGCACTCTTACCGAAGGATTTCGTCGAAATCCTGGAACTTCGAGAGGTTTTCCGTCTTAAAAGCACGCTTCCTGTGGTTTCCTACTGCAAAAAGAACGTTGACGAACTACTTGACGAATTTCCCTTCGCAACTGATCCTGTTGGGCTTTATAAAGAGAAACCGACGCATAGCTTTTTCCAGACACCTTGCTTTTCTTGAGGTTTCTTGTCCCAAGTGAAGTCCTCTCAACAGCTTTCCGCAAAGAATTTTGCTTCACGAGTAGTCTCTTCTAGACTAACGACGCCATCCTTTCAGTTTTCAAGATTAACCAGAAATATTCGTCTCGAAAAGGATTCCCTCAGGGTTTTCAATAAGAAGCGACAACTCCGTCCAGAAATTTTACATTCTCTTTGGATTTATTTTTCTTCTTCCTGTGCGTCTTCTTGCGTCCGGGATGGACCTGGACGGACCTGCCTCGCCAGTCAACACGATCTGTCGCCAGCTGCCTCCAGTTGCGCACTCCAAGTTAATTGAGGGTTCCTCCACTTGTGTGCGCCACCTTAGCCTAGGTCTCTGTTGCGTTGTCCCAACGGCTCTGATTCGAAGACTTTTTGGAGCAGTGGTGTCCATACGCTCTACATGACCTAGCCATTTAAGCATTGTATCTGAAGACGTTGACCAGGCGCATGTACACTAATGGAGTTTGTTATTAAATCTTCTCCTCCCGAGACCAAAAATCGAACCCAAAGCTTTTCTCTCGAAGAGGCTAAGGGTGTCCTCACCCGCTTTGAGTACTGCCCAGGTTTAAGTGCCATAAAGTAGGACTGGAATCATCAAGCTGTTACATAACACATGACTCAATAAGTCTGGGGACGTAGAGGAGGCGCCACTAACGTGGCGTAGTGGGTAGAATGCGACACTCAGACGCCGAAGGTTGAACACTTCGAATTTTTCACCACCTCTTTCGAACTGCTGACAACACTCAAAGAGTAATTAATGTCGAAGAAAAAGCTTCTCAAACATCGCCGTTCGAAGTCGGCAAAAACCTGTAAGTCCCTTCTACTCGTAAGAGCATAGCAGCGCGCACAACACCAGTGGGTGATGAGCAAGCTAGACCCTCACCCCTCTGCGGACTGTAGCGCCACACAATTATTATTTATTAAAAGTTTTTGTAAGTGGCGCCCCCTATATATCACTTAATAAGCCCCGGCACATTTAGAGAGCACCACTAAGAAAAAAATTTAAATTAAATTAATAATTCTTTTTAGTGGTGCCCTCTATATGTCTTGGGGCTTGTTGAGTGACCTGATAACGCAAGCTTAGTCCTTCAAGAGACGACTTTATAACTAAATTGCCTCTTGAGTCCAATGGGACAGCGATTGGCAAGAGTGATACTGCGTTTGATTTTGGTACTGATGTTGGTGCCCCTATTTACCGAGGAGGCGAGGTAGACGAAGTTCTTGACTACCTCGAAGTTTCTGCTGTCTGGTGTGACTCTCTGTCTGAGACGTCGATGTTATGTGTCTTTTCTTGATAACAGCTTGTACTTCGTTTTGACCTCATTTACCGCCAGACCTATTTCAGCTGCTTTCGCTTCAATGCCAGCAAACGCCTCATTGACGGTTCGTGTTCGTCCAATCACGTCAATGTCGTCAGCGTAAGCCTTCAATTGAGGTGATATTTGGAAGATCATGCATCTGGTGTTGCCTTTTGAGCTACGCACGATCCTCTCGAGGATGATGTTGAAGAAGTCACATGACAGTGCGTCGCCTTGTCCAGAATCTTTTTTGACATTGAAGGCCTCGGTGAGCTCGTTGCCGAACTTGATGGAGTAGCGAGAGTTCTCCATCGTCATCCTACACGCTCCGCCTTGTCTAAAACATTTCTTGACATTGAAGGTCTCGATGAGATCGCGACGGACCTTGACGGAACATCCCCCATCTCCATCTCCATCTTACACCATCTGACGAGTTTGGTAGGAATGCCAAAACTACACATGGCACTGTATAGCTCGTCTCTATGCACACTGTCGTATGCGGCCTTAAAATCGACGAATAGTTGGTGAGTATCGAGTTGCTCTTCTTGAATCATTTCCAGGATCTGTGAAGAGAAGATCTGGTCTATCATGGACTTCTCTGACCTAAAACCACACTGATAGGGACCTATCAGGTTATTGACAAACTGTTTTACATGCTCACACAATGCGGCAGAGAGGATCTTGTGGGCGCTGTTAAAAAGGCTGATCTCTCGATAATTGTCACAGTCAAAGGGGTCTCCCTTCTTGTGGACTGGGCAAACGACGCGGAGATTCAACTCATCGGGCATGCTTTCTCCGACAACAGATGAGCTAGTACATGCGTCCAACCAAGTCACATCCAGCTGTTCTAGTTCTGCAGGCAGTTCGCCCGCTCAAGCAGCTTTGTTCGACATCAGCTTCGGTATTGCTATCTTCACTTCGTCTAGGTTGGGGGGACGGAATTCTTGTCTACCATCATCAAAAGCGAGTAGAACAATCTACCTAACAGCGGAGTAAGGGGCCGACATCGCCGTTAAAGAGTCTACAGAAATGATCCTTCCAGATTATCAGCACAGATTGTGACTCTAAGACAAGTTGTCCATTTTGATCCCGACAGGCTTCGGTCCGAACCTTGTATCCGCCGGGAAACTGGTCTTTTTGGACTTAATACCAGAAAGGTATTAAGGGCCATAACACCTTTTCATTTCCTCGATCGCGCTCTTCTCATGCTCCTTCTGATTTCTTCTGCCGGTGCTCTTTCCCTCTTCTCTGTTCGTAGAGCTCACGAACAGCGCTCGTTGTTGGATGCAGCGTTGCTTTATAGGCATCTAAATCCAACTCCAGCCTTAGAAGACAAGAGAAAACTCGTGTGCATCTCAAGATCGTGTCTGCTGCCAGACGGCACAGTGATCGATTCAATGGTTGGACATGTCCACTGCTATCGGGCAGCCAAAGCTGGAGGCAGACAATCGACTGCTTTTCAGAGGCTTGCATGTGCTGGTACTGACATTTGTGGACAAAGGGTTTCACACGCTCACGAAATATGACAGAGAGGATCTTATAGGCTCTCTTTGGGTTTGTAGACCCGAAAGTGACTATATCTCGATGCCTTAAGAAGAAATAAACAAATGAGACCTACTGTAAGATTCCCGACGACAACATAGTCAAACCGTTGTCCTTAAGAAGGAAGCAAAAGCAAAGATTTTAAGCGACATTCCGACTTAATAGTGACAACGGCCTTTTGCAGAAACCCTCCAAATTAAAGGCGATCTGAATTTCTAAACTCAACAGGAAAAAGGTTTCCTAAAGAGACGCGCAAAAATTCCCTCAGGGACGCCACGAAGGAGATTCCGCAGTGCTTCCTCCATCAAAAACAGAAGGTCCCCACTGAATTTGTAGATTCCCGAAAGATGTTTCCCCAGAGGCCACTACCTTTCAATCCCTTCCACCCGCTGATTGCATACGACAGCCGCCTATCAGCAGGAAATCACATCTGAATCGCAGACGGAACCAACAAGTTAATTGCCGACGAAAACTCTTCCCGAAAAACACTCTCCTTCGAATCTCCAAAAAAAAAAGGAAAAATTCCGCTGACTCCTCTCTCGGGATCTGGCAATCTTGCCGAGCTAGGGGCACATCTCCCCCAAAGCAACGACTCAGCGATAAACGAAAGAAAACACTTCAGATTCTCATTATCTTGGATGTGCGGCCAAGTGATGGGGGTGGATGTGGATGGGGGGCTCCGATGGGAGGCGGTTCAAGTAAGCTCAAGATTAAATTTATATTCACTCTCCCACAACGGCCCTCAGATTGAAACCTTAATTTCCTCGAAAAGCACTCACAGTCCTAAATCCATTCTATCCACACACACACACATACATACATCCATCCAAACCGTTGCCACCGCACACGAGGGAACAGCGAACTGAAAAATTGGTCGGTCGTCGAAATTGAGAAGTTTTAAGAAAGAAAACCCCCGCTGAGCAGACAGAAATTAAAACCCGGTGTGGCCGGGGGCGGGGTTCAAAATGAAGTGCGGACTATTAATGGAAATTAATCGGTCTTCGAGAGGGGGCCCAGGTGCGCGCGTCTTCCGTCCCACCGTCAGGCGTGCAGCGGTTTGTCATGTACGCTTCTGCTGAATCATTTTTTTCTGGGTGAGGATAAATTGTTTACCCTACATGGCCACATAACTCAACAGGTGCTGGGAGACACACAACCCCCTCCGCATCTGAATCGCTGAAAGGCCATCCATTTGAGACCTCAACCACTCCCACCGCCGTCCGAAACAAAATAAGGCAAACCCTCTACGAGCATCTTGGGAGGGATACTTAATCGGAATTGAGGGGTGGGCGGGCAGCGGGCGTCGGAAGTAGAAAGGAAGTGAAAATCCGGAAAAAAAAAATATTTAGATTACTCTCGGCGCAACGCAAAACCTTATTGTTCCGCCGGAAATGAGCTCCAGGGAGGACAAACAAAATGCTATGGGACGGTGGCAAGTTGCGTAGGACCGACTCGCATTAATAATAAATTGTTATTCTCAACTATTTGACCGGAGTTAATCGATGATTGTTACTCAGGGCATCGTTTCGTCCCTGCTTCTCATCATTCCAGCCCTCATCATCATCATCATCGTCGTCGGTGGCAGAAGGAGCAGCCGCCATCATCACGGCTGTCTGTGAAGTTGTCGTCGTGGTGAGGAGTCAACTGCCTGTCATCTCATGGAATATTCAAAGGGCGACAGACAGTTGTTGTTTTTCTTGTTCACATCATTTCCTTTTTTTTCCAGCGTGCGGTCCGCCATTGAGGGGTTTGTGTATCGGGTGAAATTCGATGAGATAGGGTGACCGCAAAACATTTAAAAACCTTGTCGTAATGGAGAAGTAATTTGCGGTTAATTACCGCGGAATGCGCATTGAATGCGGCACGGTGACTGCGTTATTACCGTTAATTAGTAAAATTGGAAATTTGTATTTTAATTGCATTTGCAGGTGCAATGAATGCGGATTACTTTCAATTGGATGATGATTGGAGGGTTGTGGCAGCGGTGGTGGTGTCTGTTTCGTGGACGTGACAACGAACACAATGCCACAATCTGGGAATGTTTTGTTTATTTTGATTGGGAATGGATTTAATCTGATTGCATGACTTCATTCCTTCGTGCTGTCCATTCGCTGTCGGTTGGTTCAGTGACTGTGTGATGGGGTTTGTTGGTGAAGTTCCAAGCAGTTCCAAGTGCTGCTTAATTAAGTGAATTGTTGGTTCTCCTTCCTCCCACTCTCATCCACTTCTCAAACAAACATCTGCCACAAGCAGCATAGTCTGTGTAATAAATTCAAATCATGAAGCACTTGAGAACAATATGCCTCACAAAGTACTTCATTTTCGCTCCTAATCACCACCCTTATGCGCTTGCCCCACAAAACAATTCCAATTCAGCTCGTTTCAAGCTATGCTAAGGACACTAAAGGATGCCTCAACCTCTCTAGCTCTCCCCCCCACCCCCTCCACACACACATTCCTCACTACGGCGCAATAATGAACCACATCAGAGAGAATTTCGGGGTAGATTCTTCTGTGCGCCTTAAGACGCCATAAACTTGCCCCAAAAACTAACTGCTGAATAATGATATTTTCCCGGCCGCAAAAACCAGTTTCCCCCTATCCCCTCTCTTCCTACCACCCACCCGCTGTTCACCGGTTCTACCGCCTGTCGACCAAACTCTCATTTTATTACCGTCATCTGCATAACCCCTGGAACATACCGTCATTATGATTGGCAATTTCCGCCACATTTCGCCGCCCAAGCACGACCGAAAAGACACATCTCTCGCAGTCTCATCACAGTCGTCACATTGTCTAATGACTCCATTTGAGGGCCTCAACCAACCGAGCATCCGGCAGACCGACATTCCGACCATTGCCGGCGCCTCAACCCCACCGCAATTCACGCAGAGTTTGATTAAGTTTATTACTTTATCAAATCTGCTTCCTCCACAATATTCCATCATATCGACCAATGAATGACCTGCCCTCCCCGGCTATGCCCATTCACTGGCAGACAGTCGGAGGACGAGATGGGGCGGTACCGCCTCCAGATGTTGCCAGTCGGCGACGGGTCGAAACTACTTGCCGGCAGGGCATCCTCGTCCCGGATGCAATTAATTATTGTAAACACAATAGGAAAAGTCAAGTTAGGCGCGACTTGCTCCTAATGATGTCGGCACATCATTAATTTCCATCTCAATCCCCCGTCGGGCGCCACTTTTCCTCTCGGTTGCTGCCACCCGGGAATGTAGTTCGTCGTTGCTCCGCTCTCTCACTCTCTTGTTGCTCGTTGTCCTTCAAAAGATAAAAATTCACTTAAACTTTTCCAATTACGATTCGAAGTCCTTTGGAAGCCGAAAAAGCGGAGAGGAATTGATAAAAGAAAAGATTTACACAAATTACAAATCCCAGTGTCTTTTCGTGAACTCTCCACGAGTTGTGTCGGAATTGGAAAGCATCCATCCCTTGAAATCGGAATCGATTGACGGAGGTTGGGCAGGGGAACAAGGAGAAGGAGAGAAGCGAATTCCATTCCAGAAGCGAAACGAAAGGAGATCCAATAAAATTCAAATATCCTTTCTGGGTGGTGGCAGGTCAGCGCCCATGAATATCTGAAAGAGTTTGCCGCTTTCGACAAACTCCGGAGTCAATAAAATCATTAAAATTAACTTTCGTCGGCGGTGACGTTTGGCGCATCCTTCGAACGGGGTGCATGGTGGAATCTATCCCTCATTCTGCTTTTAATTATTTAAAATTGACTCGAACCCAATGATGTCTGTGTGTCTCTCTGTTTCTCTGTTTCTCTGGCTGTGTGTATTCGTCCGTTGATCGGCATCGCCGTCGTCGCTGTCGTTGCTTCTGCCTCAAGCAGCGCACTTCACTTCGCCGAAGATGGAGGTGGCGGCGGTGGTAGTTGAGAACAGGCGGACGTTCAGATAACTCTTCGTAAAGTTTTCCACTTGAAATGTTCTTCTTGTTTTTCTTGTTTCTGTGCCTGTGCCTGTAATAGGGCCGTTGCTGCATGCGACGCGACGAACTGTGGTGGGGAGGAGGGAAAGGAGAAGGAGCAGGAGGAGGAGGAGAAGGGCGATGGACGGAGCGGGACCAGGACAGGAGGGGAACTTCGGGTGGATTGGCTGAACTTGGACTTTTCTATTGCCGGGGTTGCCTCGGCCGGATGGTGGTGATGGCGACTGAAATATGCTGCGCGACGCTGTTATATTTTGTTTAATTATAAAAGTTTCACATGATTTTTGCAACGCTTCCTACGGCGAAAGGATTTCCTGCGAAAGAGGATGTCATGCCGTCGTGGCGAGAAGGAACTGCGATAAGTGTTGGCGATGCAGGGAGAGGGTGGAGTACAAGAGGAGGAAAAAACGGAGCCAAAGGTTTCCAATCTTTTCGGGCAATGAATTGTGCTTTTAGCCTAACCGATGAGTAGCCGTATGAGTTGATCTGTGGAATGTAGTGGACGGAGGACAGTTTAGAGCCTCTCAAGCGAGGCTTTAAGTCCAAACGGAGGGAAAATCAGAGCAAAACATTTTCAGTCTTTACGGGCAACGATTTGTTGTCCGCGCATGTATAGGGGCTGTATAGAGGGACATGAGGAGCTGCGTGGTTTGATCTGTGGAATGTAGTGGACGGAGGACAGTTTAGAGCCCCTCAAGCGAGGCTTTAAGTGCAAGAGGAGGGAAAACCAGAGCCAGGCAATTTCAGTTTTTACGGGCAACGATTTGTGGTCCGCGCCAAGGCTGTATAGAGGAACATGAGGAGCTGCGTGGTTTGATCTGTGGAATGTAGTGGCCGGAGGACAATTTAGAGCCCCTCAAGCGAGGTTTTAAGTCCAAAAGGAAGGAAAACCAGAGCCAAACGTTTTCAGTCTTTACGGGCAACGATTTGTGGTCCACGCCAAGGCTGTATAGAGGAACATGAGGAGCTGCGTGGTTTGATCTGTGGAATGTATTGACGGAGGACAGTTTAGAGCCTCTCAAGTGAGGCTTTAAGTCCAAAAGGAAAGAAAACCACAGCCAAACATTTTCAGTCTTTACGGGCAACGATTTGTGGTCCACGCCAAGGCTGTATAAAGGAACATGAGGAGCTGCGTGGTTTGATCTGTGGAATGTAGTGGCCGGAGGACAATTTAGAGCCCCTCAAGCGAGGTTTTAAGTCCAAGAGGAGGGAAAACCAGTGCCAAACATTTTCAGTCTTTACGTCCAACGATTTATGGCCCGCGCCTAGGCGGTAAAGAGGGGCATGAGAGGGACATAAGGAGCTGCGTGGTTTGAACTGTAGAATGCAGTTGACGGAGGACAGTTAAAAGCCTCTCAAGCGACGACCGCATTTCGTAGAGAGCGAGAGGTTATTTAAAACCTAGCAGACGGCACTCTGCTTAGGGCTCATCCGAATTTGGCAAACGGTGACACAGATGATTGGTGAAATCGGTTTTAAATTTGCGGCTAATTCGGAGTGGTTCAAGGAATCTCAAGCGGGGCTCTGAGCATTCACCGAAGCCTCTGCAAAAATAACGATTTATGTTGTCGCCTGATGCAGAGCAAGTAAAACCCTTGTAAGCGACGTCCCAAGGTTCAACAAATGATGATGAATGGTTTATCCTTTTAAAGTTCTTGTAGGAGCTCACTTTGGGTCTAGGAACGTCCTTCTGCGGAGTCGTCAGCATGTCACAGAAGCCATTGAAAAATTTTGAGCGCCACTAGTGAACGTCTAGGAATATAGACATGACGCAGACCTACAATCGATATCTTAGGACACCACAAGCGACGATCTATGGCTCACATTGTGTCCAGAAACGACTACGATTTGAAGACTTAGCTCTCCCAAAAACGACGATCTCTGACGATCTCATGTCTCAGAAGAATTTCGCAGAATTTCTCAAAGGCACCCAAGATGTCCCACAAGCTGTGGCCACAACCACTTCCCAGCAACACACCAGCCAACCGCACCACTCCGCCCGCAACGGCAACACTGCCGGCAGTGTATAATTTTCCAAACAACGACTACGACAACAACGGGAACGACAACTACGTGCAACCATGACCCAGTACTCGTTCTCGTATTTGCTGCGTAGTACTATCCATCGTACAACTCGGCGCAGCCCCAGCACGAGTTGCGAGGGTAAAACTTTACAAATTTCCGATACACAATCTCCGTGTTGTTGTGTCCTGTGGCATAATGGCGGGCCATCATATCCATTACAAACCCGAGGACGACAACGACAACGATGACGATGACGATGCTGTCGACGACAACGACCAGGGAGACAAGGGAGACCAGGGAGAAGTCGGACCGGGGTGTGGGAAGGAACTTTACTTTTCAAACACCAGCAGAAGCATCAGTGGCGAACAAAGGCCAGTCGCAGACAGGGACGGAGACGGAGACGGAGTCGTGGATGGCAATAATGATGCGGGGATGACTGTTGCCACATCCTTAATGCCTTTTCCTAATCAATCGGCTGAGCGCAGTGAGAAAGGCCATCTCTCTGTGGAAATTGAAATCCTTTCTCTGCACCGTCCATTCTTTCGTCTTCTGGTCGTTTTTTTTTTGTCGTGGCATTTTGTCGGTCGGCTTCTTGGCAGCTTGCCCATTTTGAGTCCCTAAAACTTGCTGCCAATACCAGTGAGTATCTGCAGCAGATCTGATCCCCACCCTCTGGCACCCCCAGAAGATTATATCTACCAGAGATTTGCGCCGGATAAGGAGGTCACGTGACGATGATATGCGATATTGGAGGCGGCATTATGTCCCACCCATCCAGCCGAGCTGATGATAATGAAACACCTAGGAAACACAAAAGCGCTCGTGCTCCAGTCGCCCGCTCTCTCGAAGGCACTCGTGCGCTCTTTATGCTCGGTAGGGAGATGAATCGCGTGTGTGTGATGCGCCCTCGATGGCTTCACCCCAGGAGTGGCTCCATTGTTGTGCGCTCTGTGTGCATGTCCCCCGTGCTCTGCTAGGAGAAGACCGAGTCCTCAGCGTCATTGAGTTCACCGAGTGCAGTTGCAGTTGCAACAGTAGCACCAGCAGCAGCAGCAGTTCCCACATGAAACTCATCCTGGTTGCCGGGGGCCAGGAAAATTGGAGCGCAGCACCCCGAAGTGCATTTTCGAAACAATAATGAAGAAGAAAAGTTACGCGTTTAAGGGATGCATATGAAATTCACGTCGAGAAGGAGGACAACAGGATGAGACGATGTCACTGCATCATGTCGTCACACATACGCTGTGCTCCCGGGCTGGGGAGCTGGAGAGCTGAAGAATGTAGGCATTGGTGGCACGCCAGGGTTACTTTGACAAACCACTGACACTCGGGGAGACGTGCTGAATGAGGAATAAATAATTCAGCAGTGGGAGGAGGGGGAGTCTGCGATAACAATCTCAGCGCTCCAGCTGCCTAGCTACTGCCGAACAGAGGGTGCCTGCGAGTGAATGGCGATGACCACACACAGAAGACCTCCCCCACCACGGACGCCGGCTATGGGCTGCTTTGTGCGTCGCAAATTGCGATGATTATGCGGGGATCAACATTCACTTCCCTCCACGTGTCGACCTGAAACTCCGGCAGCTCTCAACAACGCCGTTCAAGAGCCTTGCGGGCCTTGGCGTGCTGAGCGACAGGGAGGGTGACAGGCAGTCAGTGAATGTAAAATCCTAGCCTCAATTAAGGGCGGCCCCCTTTTTCGCGTGTTCGTTACACAAAGCAAATGTTTTCCAACGAAATTGACTCCAAATTAAATTCCAACAGCTCCGCCCGTGACCTTCCATCACCGCAAAACCGCAGTCCTTCCCGCAACCACGGTCGTCGCCGCATTGTCACACTCTATCGGCCTCTCGCTCGCTCTGCCACGTCGTGCCGTGCCATGGCATATCGTTAAAGCCAGAGCCTGAGCCTTTAAAGAGTCAACAGCACCGCCAGCAGCACCATCACTCTGGGTTCGAAAAATTTGTATCCACAAAGAAAATTACATGCTACGCGACCGTTCATTGTGTGTTGCTACGACACGCCGAATGGGGCTCACAATGGAGTGCCTGGGGACTGGGGGAGACCACCGGCTAAGGGCATGAGGGCGGGAAGGTGTCAAAGCCAAAGAGAGAGGCTGAGAGCCAAAACCAGCACTCAGCAGTTTAGTTTTTGGTTTGTTAAACTTTTGTAAGAGTCACTGCGGAAATTCGGATGGGTGCCGGCGGTGTGAGAGAAGGAATTCAATTGACACGTTGACAGGAGCGAACCCATTTCCCCCCCTCCACAGAGTGGAGGATTTTTCCTGAAAGTGGCAGCGACTGCTTTCAAGGCAGTCATGGATCCAAAAGTTCCCCCGAAATTAATGTCTCATTTTCTCTTTGTGCACTGTGGTGCTGAGGGGGCTGAGGGGGCTGGACGGGTGCGGCGGGTGTGGCGGGTGTAGCGGGTGTATGCCCGGGGGTATGAGAGGCATTCACCTGCCAGGAAGGGGCATAAATTACATTAGCTTGCGCGCTCATGAGACGTGTCTTCCACTTATTGCATGTGACTGCTGCTGCTGCCGCTTCAACCGTTTCCCTCCACAACCGCACACTCACACACACACTCCCAAACAATTCGTAAAAGGATAAAGCGTCGCTAGTCGTTTGATGGCTGGGGAGGGGTAGCCTCATATACAAAAAAGGGAAGCTACACACAGAATTCTGTTCCGGCGATGCCGTTACTACGATGCTTCCTTTTTGCCAACCACCCACCTAGTCAGCCACCCAGTCAACCACCCATTCTGGCAGCCAGGCAGGCAGCCCAAGCGTGGTATGTATTTTTAATTTACGTCAAAGTGACAAATTGGGGTTGTTTGGAGTGAATGGAGGGGGGCTGGAGGGGTGACGTCTGTGTGCTTCTGCTGGAATTCCTATGATTTGTTGGAAAGCTGCTGCTAGGTGAAAATGCTATTTTTGCAATTCTGGCGCATAATCTGGGGCAAGGGTGCCTCCCTCGCCCCCTGCAGCATCCACAGATCTGCCATCACCGCGACGCGATGCTCGCGGGCGAAAGAGTTTAATGTAATGCAATTGCTGGGTAATACGAATGCCATTGTGAGACGGCGTGTGTGAGTGATGGTATAAGAGGCGGCAGCGCTTTTAGCGGGCTTGTGTTGGAGGCCTTTGTTCTGCATTCCTGGAGTGTGGCATTGCAGTCGTTTTGTTCGACTTGAGACTAATGAGTGTCATTTCCAGATGAGAGAGGCGTAGGCCTTGATATTGCTCATAATCCGGCAGACCTTCAAATGGAGGCGATTATGCAGTTTCAGGCCTTCAATCGATTTGTGCTTCCAACTTGTCAGTTTCTTGTTTAGAGGTCATAAGCTGGGCGAGTGAGGGAATCTTCGAGATGTTCAGGCCTTCAATCGACTTGTGCTCTCAACTTGCCAGTTCCTAGTTTAGAGGTCATAAGCCGGGCGGGTGAAGTCAGGTTTTCCATCGACTTGTGCTCTCAACTTGCCAGTTCCTAGTTTAGAGATCATAAGCTGGGCGAGTGAGGGAATCTTCGAGATGTTCAGGCCTTCAATCGACTTGTGCTCTCAACTTGCCAGTTCCTAGTTTAGAGGTCATAAGCCGGGCGGGTGAAGTCAGGTTTTCCATCGACTTGTGCTCTCAACTTGCCAGTATCTTTCCTAAGTGACGGGTAACTGGCCTTTAGTTTCGTCTGTTGTGGGATCAAGTTTCTAGGAACAGCCTCGAGATCCAGTGCCTTCGATTTGGTTTTGGAAGATAAGGCTAAGCAAGTGTTCACAGAAACAGGTCAATTCTGTGAACGCTTGCTAAGCCTTCAGTTCAACAAAACTCTCCAGGCAACATGGTCCCCCTTTGGTTTTGTTGTATTTTCAGTTCCGAGCACCAAGTCGAGTGAGGTCCTCCTCCAAACGAGGACTGTTGCTGCCGCGCCTCAACCGCTTAATGGCATGCCCATGGCCCCAAAATTGATTCCTCGGCGGAATGGCATGCCCATGGCCCCAAAATCGCATTGTGATGGTATTCCATCTAAGGCTTCGTTGCTTACTTGCCCATGGCCTCAGGTTTGATTCCTATGCTCAACATCTCGCAGCTTGTATGACCCTCCGACCTATGGTTTGCTGACGCTGTACAAAAGTGGCAATTTTCAAACTCGCCGTTCAGCGTCGACATTAAACTGTTGGTCCGAACACCAAGTCGGTTGAGGTCCTCCTCCAAATGAGGACTGCTGTTGTTACGTTGCCCCATTGACCCAATAACTTTGTTGCTTAGTTGCCCATGGCCTCAGGTTTGATTCCTTCGCCCAACCACTTGCTGACAACACACAAAAGCTGCACTTCTCAAACCCGCCGTTCCGCGTTGACATTAAACTGTTGGTCCGAACACCAAGTCGGTTGAGGTCCGTCCTCCTCCAAACGAGGACTGCTATTGCTACGTTGCCCCAATGACACGATGGCTTAGTTGCTTTGGCCATAGTCTTAGGTTTTTTTTTTCATTGGAGATTGGGATTGGGATTGGCTAGGCCATGTAAAGCGTATGGACACCACTGCTCCGGCCCGAAAAGTCTTTGAATCCGAGCCATTGGGACAACGCAACAGGGGACGACCTATACTAAAGTGGCGCACACAAGTGGAGAAGGACCTCAACCAACTTGGAGTGCGCAACTGGAGACAGCTGGCGAAAGATCGTGCTGGCTGGAGAGGCATGTTGGTTGAGGCCCAGGTCAACCCCGGACTGTAGCGTCACAACAAGAAGAAGAAGATTGGGATAAACTACACTGGAGCGCTTAGACTCAAATACTGGTCCATTGTACTACCAGGCAGTAACCTTCATTTAATGTAATTTATTGTTTTCCGAAGAAAAACCAAGATGCGCTTCTGTGATATAGAACTTAGGTTTTCAGTTCCCACCACATCAGCGCCAAATAACCGCCACCTGATAAGAGGGAAAGCAGGACACTGACAGAGAAAGTACTCTGAAGTGCCTTCACCTTCTCCACAGGCGTCGCAGAGTGTGACATCACTAAGCCCAAGCCGACTCAGGTGCATATCGAAGATAAAGTGTCCCGTTAGCACGCAGACAAGTCGTCTGCACTCGTTTCTGTCTAGAGATAGCAGAAAAGACGCGGATTTCTTGCTAACGTTTGGGTGCATACTCCTGGTCACTCTGCATCCTCGAGAGTCACGCCATCTCTGGTTGTGCTGTAGGGAGACCCAACCATCGACGGAGGCCCTGACCAGGGACGCGGGTAGCCCCAAGGTGGGTTCAGGCCCTACGAATGCCTCTGGTGAACCTAGCCTAGCTAGTTCATCGGCAGTCTCGTTCCCCAGGATCCCGTGATGACCCAGGACCCAGACAAGTCTTAGCAAATTCAGCCTGCCGACCAAATTAAGGGAAGACTTGCTTTCTTGAACTATCTTGGAAGTGGTTAAAGGGTTAAGTAAGGCCTTGAGCACAGCTTGACTGTCGCTGCAGACACAGATACTTCTTCCCTTCCACCTATTCTTCGCAATGTAGTTGGTGGCCATTAGGATCGCGAAGGCTTCCGCCTGGAAGACCGACGCGAAGTTTCCTAAGGAGGCGTGAAGTCAGATGTTGTCCTTTTCTACGAAGGCCCCAGCTCCAGAACTCTCCTTTGTCTTGGAGCCGTCCTTGAAAATCCGACTACATTCCTTTCCCGGTTCAGTTTCTGGCCACAGCCAGTCCAGGACACGGAGAAAGTCGACTTTGTATAAGCGTCGCAACTGTATTATTGGCGACCTCGCATCAGACGGCAGGTCCATGAGAATAGTATCACAGGAGGTGCGGTGTGCGAGGTCATCAAAGCTCCAGTGTATGTGGAACCAAAGACCATTCCTTTTTAATCAAGAGATGGCCTTGAGGGTTCATCCCATGATGTTTTGATCAAGGGAGGGGGTAAGGAGTAACCAGAGCATTACGAGCAGAGCCAGGCCTGTTGGGGACAGTCTCTATGCAGCCCAGAAAAACTGTTCTTTGAAACTTGGTGAAAGCGGCAGCTACATATTTGCTCGAAAGCTTGTTCCACCAAACGACTGATGCATAAGAAAGAAGTGGTCTTAGCATTGCCGTGTAGATCCAAACGGATCTTTTGGGTGATACACCCCAGGTTTTGCCAAAAACTCCCTTGTGTTGACAGAAGACTGACAGCGCCTTTTTTTTTTTAAATTGACGCGTGCAAAAGGGGTTGCGAGTACCCTTAAGTGACCGGATCAAGTCACAGCACGGGCCGAAGGTATAGAGGAAGAGAGGGAGAGGAGGTACCGATGCACATTGGTTTTAAATGCCTGTGGATTGTAATGGAGGTTTTCGTCTCAATGTGTCTTTTCCAGAGAAGTTTACTGTCCAGGATAACACCTAGATATTTGGGTTCATTGGAAAGTGGGATATTGACGCCCTTAAGTACCAGTTGAGTCAAACCAGTCATATTCCTCCTTCTCGTAAAGAGAACAAGAGGGTTGACTGAAAGCCTATTCCTAGTACACCAGCTCTCGACCATGCCAAGAGCCGCCTGCCCGCGTGCACTGACGCCGCAAGACATGGTCCGGTAACCAGTACGGCTACATCGTCCTCATAAGCCTGGGCGCAGATGATAGAACTATTCAAAACGGAAACCAAAGAATCGACCAGCATGCACCATAGGAGGGAAGACAGGACCCCGCCTTGGGGGCAGTCACACTTGTCACAGTCCGCCTCCGCGATTATAGTGCTGTTCATTAGCATTGCTCTTATCCACAACGCCAATGATTCTTCTACGCCGTGATTCCTGCCCGCGTTACACATGCCATCGAAAGTCGCATTGTCGAAAGCGCCCTCTATGTCGATGAAAATAGTCTTTCCTGTCAAGTTCACTTTCAATTCAGCCGACGAGATTTTGAAGTGCAGTCTCGCAAGATTTTGCTCGCCGGTAGGCAAGTTGCATCTGAGATACCATAGAGGGCGGGATCGCAAAGCGTTTTTGCGCAGGTGCAGTTCGACCAGCCTCTAATCTCAGGTTTGGTTCCTTGCATTTTTTATGGCATCCCAGCCTACGATTTGCGGATATCACACAAAAGTAGCAAATTTCAAATACGCCGTTCGGAGTCGGCTTTAAACTGTTGGTCCCATCTATTCCTGAGAAACAGAATAACACGCACAATAGAGGAAGATGGTTATGAAGCTAGGGCCACGGACTTTGTAAGGCGCAGGATTGTATGTTTGATTTTGTCCGTTTTCTGTCCAGGACGTTTAAAAAATTCAAAACCCTGATCCACAGCAACTGCCAGGCCAAGGTGGCCACAGGAACTGCAACCCCATCGGAGGACACTATTAGATAAGTAAAATGTAGGCACTCTCTAAGTGTCGAGCGCCAGTTGAAGCCAGCAAATCTGGAGTGCTTGTTTTGAAGTGTCTGTAAATGTGTTCCGTCACGCAGGGAACGACAGAGAGTATAGGAGGCACTGCACTCATGATTCCTGGGAAAAATGAGTTCACACTCCACACTCATCGACAGAGCCCACGTCAGCATCGACACTTTCCCGATCCACACATCATCTGCACACTCTTTCAGCTATCCCCGCCTTCCATGGATTCATTTCCTGCAGACATGATCCCATAGGACAAGGTGAAAGAAAAAGACAGAAGTTTGTGCAGCTGATGACCGATGCGCTGTGACTCATTTCAGATGAACGAAGTGCTCACCTCTGAATTGACGAAACTTCGACATTGACCATGTTGGTTAAGGCCCAGTTCCACCCCGGACTGGAGCGCCACCAGAAGAAGAAGAATGAGGCTGAGTGAAAGTCTGTGGGGAGGAGAATATAAGCCGAAATTTACCGTCAAGGATTGTAGCGTGTTTCTGAGGACTGTGACAGCCAGAAAAGTTCATGGAAAGTTTCCCCTACGCCATCAATATGAAGTTGTGTGTGGGGACAGACTACTCGTACTTTCAGAAACTTCGAGACGCTCATAAATGAAAAGAAAATCAAAAAAAAAAAAAAAACTCCACCTCGACATCCAGAGACCGTCCGTCAAGTGATTTCCTTCCACTTGATTTCAATGAAACCCATTTTTTGCTCCGCTCCCTCTCGAAACTCACTCAAAAACCGCATCCAGTAGCAGTCCAGTCCCTTGATGCGTTAAAACAATAAATCACAGACTTCCTTCGGTTCCCTAGCTCTCCTGTCAGCCCAGAAACTCAGGCAAAAAACGGCAAAAAATAGAAATTGCTCCACGATGGAAACTAATTTCAACTGACATTGTGTGACAGTGATGCCAAATTCTCGTTAACTCCCGCAGCCAAGCAGTGCGAGGGTATTTTTTGAGCGCCGAGGATGATTTATGCTTTTACTCCGCGCGCAACTAAATTGCATTAAATTTGATGCCATGGAAACAAATATAATTCCAAAACAAGTTCCACTCCACTTTTTCCTGCGGTCGGTTGGCTGGCGAAAAATCACAGTCCCTGACAAATAAAATGCACACAGCATTTGAATATAATGTAATTCACCCTCGTGCGCATCTGTACACCGCCATCATGGATCAGGGAGGCGGAGGATATTCCATCTCAAGCACAAGCCAAACTGACCGTAAAAAACTGTTTACATCGCTCTTAAAATTTATCAACTGGATCCTTGTTAAAAAATAAAACCGAAGCATATTTGTTCAGAAAATGATGACTTCCTTGTGTAAATACGAGGACGACGACGACGACGTCGACAACTACGAGGATGTCCTCGATACCTGAACAAGTGGAGGAGGCAGCTGTGTGCCTGGGCGCCCGAATGTGCGTGTGTGTTTTGAGTTTTGTGTTTTTAAACAAAATTACCGTCAATTTCGTCAACAAAAGACCGAAGAACCGGAACGTACCCGTTGGCTTGGAGTTTTACAAGCGGCCATTCTCTCTCCCTGTAGTCACCGCCCGCTCCGTAGCGGGTAACGGCAGACGATACAGAACCAAATTACATAAGGAACCGGGGAAGCATGAAGACCTAATAACCCTTAACATTTCATTTTTATGACTTATATGGCGGCGATAAAATTTCGTCCCCAAACTCACTAAAAACCAGCCCACAAAGAAAGGACCGGAAAAGGAGATCCAGGAGAAGGTTCACTTTGCGATATCTCTCATTCAGCGCTAACCCGGCGCCGTGCGTCGTAGGCAGCGGTGGCCCAGTGCGGCGGGTTCAGCGAGACCCATGTGCGCGCCCCTCCGGTGGGTGATCCATTGATACACGACGTAATGAAATTTTATTCTCATATTTATGGGTAATTTCAATATTGTTTGGAGAACAATGCCATGTCGACACGAAATTCGAGGGGGATGGGTGGCTGGCGGAGGGGGAGAACAACAAATGGTTCAGTCATGCATATTCACGGATGGGGATGTGTACACACATTTGAAAACGTACTTTTAAGTACTTTTAAGTGAATCGTTTACGCTTGAGCGTCGACGCGTAATGGCTGCGTGCGATTTGGAAGGTATAAAACTTTTGAATGGCATACGTGAGGTCTTTATTTTGACACGATTGACTGGAGGCGGTGGGGGTGGGTAGCGACATTCAGACGTGGGCTTATCAATTTTTCAGACGCTTACAGCTGGCAGATAAGGGGAATTTTGTCCATTCGCTTGGAAACGATTCGATTGAAGGATTGCGCGTGGGGTTAGGAGATTAAATGGGATTGCGGATTGAAGGCGTCAATCATCGGAATGTGAGTTGTTCTTTTGAATCCTGTGAAGTGAAGTGAAGATGAAGAGCACCATAGACGCATTCTTCTGTTTGCAAGCTGCTTTTGTGATGTCCTGGAGGCATGAATAGGTGAATTGTCATTTTATAAAATTATATTTCCCTCAGCATGGATATTGGGACTTTCACAACAACCCGACAAACTTAATCCAATCCGGTTTACGGACCATAGTAGGACTTGAAATGAACACAGGAATACGCAGTCATTCGAGTATGTGCAGGCATTTAGCATTCCTTAAAACGGCCTCTGAAGGAGCTGCAAAGGCGAGAAGAAAGTAGAGTTTATCTTCCACCTCTTCTGCGTCTGTCTAGCTCTTGCAGTATGACGAAGGAAGTGCACTATACCGGTGGACTTTTGTAGGACGACGAAAGAACCACTGTACCGGTAGAATCCATTTTAAACCTTTTCTGCATCCTTCCTTGCAGGAGGACGAAGAAAGCACACTATCCCGGTAGACTCCATCTCCAACCTCGTCTGCGTTTGCCAAGCTCTTGCAGGAGGACGAAGGAAGCACACTGTACCGGTAGACTCTTGTAGGAGGTCCAATATCGTTAGAATCCATCTTAAACCTTTTCTGCATCATTTTAGCTCTTGCAGGAGGACGAAGGAAGCACACTATCCCGGTAGACTCCATCTCCAATCTCGTCTGCGTTTGTCAAGCTCTTGCAGGAGGACGAAGGAAGCACACTGTACCGGTAGACTCCATCTCCAACCTCGTCTGCGTTTGCCAAGCTCTTGCAGGAGGACGAAGGAGGCACACTGTACCAGTAGACTCTTGTAGGAGGTCCAATACCGTTAGAATCCATCTTAAACCTTTTCTGCATCAGCTAAGCTCTTGCAGGAGGACGAAGGAAGCATACTGTACCTCTGCGGCAACCTGAACATCGACAATAGTGTTCGCCGCTTCAGTAATTACCCACCTAGTTTCCACAGGACGATGATGACTAAAGGAAATGATTCGCACAGTAAGACAATGAGCCGAAAAGTGGTCAGAAGATGGTTTCACATTGACAGTCAGCTGCTTTAACCTTACTCAACGCAGCTAAAAATGAGGAATATTAACGCGCCTTCCAAGGAATTTGAGAACATGTGTGCGTTTCTTTTAAATCTGAAGAAGATTTGAAGTTTGTTTTGTTGTTGAACCGCATCATTCTCTAAGCCAGGCTCCGGTCTCACAGGAAAGGGCATCTTACAAAATGTCACAGGCGGTCCAATTGAAAAAACAGTGATAGTCATTAAATGGAACTCTCCTGACTAAATGCTGGAACGGGCGAAAGTTTTGAAGAATGAAGAAGCACGAATAAAAGGTATCTTGAGCTGACGATTCTGTGGAAGACGACAACATTAACACATCACTCAATAAGTCCCGGAACTGATAGTGGCGCCACCTATGCCACTAAACGTCCCTTGAAGCACTGTAACTTCTAACCTAATAATTTGTTCAGGATGAGCTTCAGAAAAGGATGTGGAATTGAAAATAAAAGGGCTTTTTGACTACAGCATGCTTTTTATAGGGGCGCCACTAAGCGTCACTTGAAGCACTGTAACTTGTAACCTAATAATCCGATTGTCGTGAAAATTTGACAGGGATCATTTCAATTTTTGAACATTCTTAAAATATATGTAGCTCGTTGCCACAAGTATGTCCTACTTGGAGTTAATTAAAAGGCGAGGAGTCGATTTATGTATACAATATTTTATTTTGATAAGTTATCATCGGCGATTTCAATGTAAGTATTGATCAGTGTCACTATCCCACTGCTAGTTATGATCCGTGTGACTTTCTAATTGCGAGTGTCTTTTGTGTGACCCAACCCATTCCTTTTATTGTTCCGTAGGCACATGCCCACGTTGCATCCCTCGGCGTTGGTGGGATGCGAAGGATATCCTCTTGTGCGTCGGGGGCACCGTTGGGTTCGTTGGGTTGTTTACCCAACGACGTACGGACCGCGATCGCAGATGTTATTTTGCGTGGAAGGATATCCTCGCGTGGGTTATGTGCCGTTGGGTTAGGTCACGTACTGCGATGTGCTGCTGAGTGTGCCGTTGCATAGTCCGTTCAGTATGCTCAGCTGCACTGGTTGGCCGGACCGTTGGTGTGGTTGTCCGCCACATATATTGCGTTAGTGGCGCCCTCTATATGTCAGATCCGAGATTTATAGAGCAATGTGTTAGACTTCACAGACTTCTTAAGGTAATTTCGCGTCGGTCTTCCAGGCGGAAACGTATGCGATCCTATGCGATCCTAATGTTAGTGTCCATATATTATAAAAAATTGGTGGAAGGGGCGAATTATCTGTGTTTGTAGCAACAGCCAAGTTGTGCTTAAGGCCTTACTCAGCCCTTTAACCACTCCCAAGATAGTCCAGGGGTGCAATAATAACAATTGTAAACCGCGACAGTCAACAGGGGGGCCAGGGACTAGCTTGGTCATCAACTACTTGTGTTGTGCGCGATAATGCTCTCTCACGAGTAGAAGGGACCTGCCATTCTTGCCGACTCCGAACGGCGAAGTTTGAGAAGCTTTTTCTTCGACGTTAATTACTCTTTGAGTGTTGTCAGAAGCTCGAATGAGGTAGTGCCGTAAAAAATTCGAGGTGCTCAGCCAGGAATCGAACCTGGAACTTCGGTGTGTGAGCGTCGCACTCTACCCACTACACCACGGCGGCCACGAGGTAAAGTCTTCCCTTAATTTGGTCGGCAGACTGAATTGGCTAAGATTTGTTTGGGTCCCGGGAAATCATGGAAATAATGAGATTGCCGATGAACTAGTTGTGCAAGGTACAAAAGAGGCCTTCATAGAGCCCCCACCCACCTTGGGATTACCCTCATCCATGGTTAGAGCTTGCGTTGACGGTTGATTACCCCAGCAGCACAACCAGAGATGGTATGACTTCCCAGGATGCAGACTGATACAGTGCATTTTGGTTTAGGCCCAGGTCCACCCCGGACTGTAGCGCCACAACAAGAAAAAGAATTAAACTGAGCCAGTAAACGTCTTTCCTAAATTGAATCTTGTCTGTCGCGTATTCTATAGGACGGTTTGTGATGAGTACTGCGTTCGGTTACTGCGGACAATAGGCCTGGCTTTGTAACGAAGCGTTTCTTCGCAGGACAGAGAGAGTGCTTTTTATAGCGCAGCGTCGTTTCGTAACAATCGGGAACAAAGAAAACACCAAGGCACTGTAGAAAAACTCGCAAACTGTCTGACCAATAACGTACGTCTAGTCCCACATCGCCGTAACAGAGCACTTAATAAGTCCCGGGACATATAGGGGGCGCCACTAACAAAAAAGTGATCTGATGAGTGTTAGATGTGACTTCTACACTTTTAACGACTTATTTAAGTCGTTGGATGTAGAAAGCTGAGGACTTGTTTTTTTTTTAAAGGTGGACTAGGACATTAAAGATGGACCCAGCGGGAAACGCATGTTGTCTCTGACGCATGTTGTCCCTGACACATGTTGTCTCCGACGCATGTTGTCTTCGACGCATGTTGTCTTTGACGCATGTTGTCTCTGACGCATGTTGTCTTCAACGCATGTTGTCTTCGACGCATGTTGTCTTAAACGCATATTGTCTTCGACGCATGTTGTCTTTAACGCACGACGTCTCTGACGCATGTTGTCTCCGACGCATGTTGTCTTTGACGCACGACGTCTCCGACGTATGTTGTCTCCGACGCATGTTGTCTTCGACGCATATTGTCTTTGACGCACGACATCTCCGGCACATGTTGTCTTAAACGCATATTGTCTTCGACGCATGTTGTCTTTAACGCACGACGTCTCTGACGCATGTTGTCTCCGACGCATGTTGTCCTTGACGCACGACGTCTCCGACGTATGTTGTCTCCGACGCATGTTGTCTTCGACGCATATTGTCTTTGACGCATGTTGTCTTCCACGCATGTTGTCTCCAACGCACGATGTCTCCAACGTATGTTGTCTCCGACGCATGTTGTCTTCAACGCATGTTGTCTTCGACGAATGTTGTCTTCGACGCATGTTGTCTTTGACGCATGTTGCCTCCGACGCATGTTGTCTTTGACGCATGTTGTCTTTAACGCATGTTATCTCCGACGCATGTTGTCTTCGACGCATGTTGTCTCCGACGCATATTGTCTTCGACGCATGTTGTCTTCGACGCATATTGTCTTTGACGCACGACATCTCCGGCACATGTTGTCTTAAACGCATATTGTCTTCGACGCATGTTGTCTTTAACGCACGACGTCTCCGACGCATGCTGTCTCCGACGCATGTTGTCTTAAACGCATATTGTCTTCGACGCATGTTGTCTTTAACGCACGACGTCTCTGACGCATGTTGTCTCCGACGCATGTTGTCTTCGACGCATGTTGTCTTAAACGCATATTGTCTTCGACGCATGTTGTCTTTAACGCACGACGTCTCTGACGCATGTTGTCTCCGACGCATGTTGTCTTTGACGCACGACGTCTCCGACGTATGTTGTCTCCGACGCATGTTGTCTTCGACGCATATTGTCTTTGACGCACGACATCTCCGGCACATGTTGTCTTAAACGCATATTGTCTTCGACGCATGTTGTCTTTAACGCACGACGTCTCTGACGCATGTTGTCTCCGACGCATGTTGTCTTTGACGCACGACGTCTCCGACGTATGTTGTCTCCGACGCATGTTGTCTTCGACGCATATTGTCTTTGACGCACGACATCTCCGGCACATGTTGTCTTAAACGCATATTGTCTTCGACGCATGTTGTCTTTAACGCACGACGTCTCCGACGCATGCTGTCTCCGACGCATGTTGTCTTCAACGCATGTTGTCTTCGACGAATGTTGTCTTAAACGCATATTGTCTTCGACGCATGTTGTCTTTAACGCACGACGTCTCCGATGCATGCTGTCTCCGACGCATGTTGTCTTAAACGCATATTGTCTTCGACGCATGTTGTCTTTAACGCACGACGTCTCTGACGCATGTTGTCTCCGACGCATGTTGTCTTCGACGCATGTTGTCTTAAACGCATATTGTCTTCGACGCATGTTGTCTTTAACGCACGACGTCTCTGACGCATGTTGTCTCCGACGCATGTTGTCTTTGACGCACGACGTCTCCGACGTATGTTGTCTCCGACGCATGTTGTCTTCGACGCATATTGTCTTTGACGCACGACATCTCCGGCACATGTTGTCTTAAACGCATATTGTCTTCGACGCATGTTGTCTTTAACGCACGACGTCTCCGACGCATGCTGTCTCCGACGCATGTTGTCTTCAACGCATGTTGTCTTCGACGAATGTTGTCTCCGACGCATATTGTCTCCGACAAATTTTGTCTTTGACGCATATTATCTCCGACGCATGTTGTCTTCGACGCATGTTGTCTTTGACGCATGTTGCCTCCGACGCATGTTGTATTTGACGCACGACGTCTCCGGCGCACGTTGTCTTAAACGCATATTGTCTTCGACGCATGTTATCTTTGACGCACGACGTCTCTAACGCATGTTGTCTCCGACGCATGTTGTCTTCGACGCATATTGTCTTCGACGCATGTTGTCTTCTACGCATGTTGTCCCCAACGCACGATGTCTCCGATGCATGTTTTCTCTGACCCATGTTGTCTTTGACGCAAGTTCTGGAAAGAAGACACTGACGACTGGGTGGCCTTTATCTCAGAAGAGCTTCGGTTTTTGGAAGTCCTGTCTCCTGCCAATTTTACCCCCGACATCAATACTTGATTTGCATTCAAAGGCTCTATTTATCACCACTTAACGCCAGAATCCTGTCTCAGATTCCAAATGAAATGAAGAGAGCATCTGCTTACTCCAAAATTGGATTCCTCCTGCCCTTCACAACACTAATGAAACAGTGCCGATTTGGTTGCCTATGCCATCAGCTCTTGGACACGCTTGATTAAACTCAATGATCCCCCAAAGATTGGCCTCGCCACACACCCCGTCCCCTCCACCATCCACTTCGCTCAAGTGCTTCATCATCATAACAAAGTCATCGACTCTTAAGCTCATTATCCGCACCTCACTGAGAACTCAATGCCCCATTGAAACGGAGGAGAGCTGGTCTTTCGCACAAAATACGTGTTAATTTTTGTCCCTCTGGGTGGGGGTGCGGTGAGGTGCTCGGCAAGCAAATCGATGAACCTTAAAACCATAAAATTTTGCAAAATACACAGCAAAGCAGTCTTCATCTCAAGGATAACAGATTTCCCACAACAGCTTTTCATATCGTTTCTTCTCACACACACACACACACTTTCACAAACGCACCAGCGATAGCAACAGCACACAGTACACAAAGAGAACTCGAGGCTAAAATCGAAAGTGAATAGAAATTGTAAATTTAAACATTTGCATAGATCCCCTCTCAAGCATCAGCTCGCCCACTGCCTCCTCCTGTCTGGAGTGGACCGGGCGAAGGAACTTGCGATAGAGTCATTGATATGCATGCAAAAGTTTCACCCTCGGTCCTGGTTCTAGTTCATCCCGGCACTGGTTTCCTCTGGCGGAGGGTGGCTGAGCGAGTTGAGGGGTTGTGTAAATATTTCCACTCAGATCGATTTTTTCCCCCGTCGATGCGTCCCCTTTGCTATGCTAATTTTGGACTATGATCCTTTTCTATGATTTCAACCCTCCCCCCTCCACACATGCGCCACCGACCCCGCCGCCATGCATCCATCTGACTGCTCATGTGTGCGACTGTGAGTATGGTAACTTTACACTTGAATTTGTTTACATTGTGCAAACGAATAAGTTCCCCGGGGACGTGGGGGCTGGGGTGGCTAAGCAGAAAGAATGATAAGGATAACAGCAGCAGCAAAAGGCAAGAGTCGTTGTAGTACACAAAGGATAAGACGGAGACGCTGGAAAACAAAACACCATGGCAACTGAGAACAGAGTTTAAAATTTATTGCATTCCGTCGGAGCAGCAGCGCAAGAAGCACGAAGGCAGCGCCAGCTTCTTCGAGTCTTTTGACTGCCGAACTGGGATTTTTTTCGCTCCGCTCCGCCCGCCTCGTCTGCAGAGCCTTTTTCGATATCCATCCCCGAACCCGGTTGCTGGGTTAATCGAGCACCACAGGATAGTCTGTAGTCTGTAGAAGCAGCGACGATGGTCCTTTTCCAATTTCTCCAATCATCCCTTCTCCCGAAGTGGTCGGTCGGTCGGTGGCAGCAGCAACAGCAGGAGCGACGTAGTGTGCCACCGCTATCTGCACATAAGAGATTCAAGATGTTTGTTCGTGAAGATGTCAAGACAAAATGGATAAATCTTGTCATTCGCAGAGAATTGCGGATTGCTCGATACAATTGAATTGGTTAAAGGACGGCAGACGGGGCCGTGCGACGCAGGGGGTTCTGCTGATGGTGTGCTATCAGAAGTGGTACTACGAGCAGCGATCTGATATGATGTGGTGGCTGGCTGTTGGTTCCTTTTGTTAAAATAGTTCCATAGTTGAATGGATTCGATGACGAGGATGGCAACGGCGAGGACGGGTGACTTTAGTGGCGGCTTCGGCAAAGACACGATGCGCCCGCCATAGACTGAGAAGATACCGAAAGCAATTATGAAAGGAGAAAACGCTTACGATCCCGTTTCATTATCCTTCGAATTGAATAGAGCGTTGGAGAGCGAGTGAGGGAGAGCGACATCCATCCATTTCAATAAGTTCTGGCAACCAATTGCTTTTGGTAATTGGATTGCTGTAATCCACTTGAATTGAGTTCCCTTCTCGAGACGCTGCCTCCCAGCGCCGAGAGACGGAGTGCATAAACTTTATAAATGTAAAGTTTCTTTTCTGCACATGGGAATTTTTGGCATTTTCTTCGAAGCGAAGGATTGTCGTTTGTCGCTCTTTGAAGGGAGCCAGAGGTTGGGGATTTTTTTTAAGTTAAAAGGTGAGGCCGTTAACTTGAATGAATTTATGGAATGTCCTTGGAGATTGGAACATAAATTGGGGCGGGACGAAGAAGTCGCTTTATTCTAATGACGGAGGAGGAACTTTATACACAAATCGGTGCTTGTAAGCGAGACTGTAAAGTGAAGATTGAGTTTACGAAAAGTGCAGATCACAAGAGACTCTGATCCATCATGGATGTCTCACTCTAAAGACTGTCAAGATAGAGCAACGGTTGGAAAGTTAAAAGTTCTACAAAAATGTAAAACCTTAAGCCAAAAGTTTTTTTGGGGAGGAGGTCTTTTGCCTCCGGCTTAAATTGCAACCGGGGCTCAAACGCAGAAGAACAAGTTCACAGAAGATGTGCTAAGTCGATTTGTCGGGCGTATGGTAAGCTTGCATATTGCAACAAGCTAAGCTCGGAAGCAGATGACTCAGGCACAGAAACATGAGACCGGAGGAATCGTGCCTTAAGTTCGGTTTTAGTCCGACTTCGAGTTTGGCCTCAGCTTTGTCTTTGTTTATGGCGTTGTGTACGTCTTCCACTCTTTTCGACACCGTCATTGAATTCGGCCTTGCTTCGATTTTGGCTTCGTTTTACTTGTCTTAAGGTTCAATCTTGGATTCTTCATCGTGTTTTCCACTTCACTCTTGTTTTCAAACTTGGCTTCCTTTTTGGCTTCATCCTTTACTTCGTCTTAAGTCTCGCCCTAAGGTTCACTCTTGGCTTCGTCTTTGACTTTTGTCTTTAGCTTCGCCTTAAGTCTCGTTCTAGGCTTCATTCTTTACTAAGTTTTCGGCTTCGTCCTTGCCTTTGTCTTAAGTTTCGTCCTAGGTTTCACTCTTGGCTTCGTCTTGAGTCTCGTCCTAAGCTTTACTCTTGGTTTCCAACTTGGCTTTGTCTTTGGCTTCGTTTTAAGTCTTGTCCTAGACTTCATTCCTGGCTTCCACCTTTGCTTCTTCATTGGATCTCACCTTGGCTTTCTCATAATTCTCGTCCTAAACCTCACTCTTTGCTCCGTCTTTGACTTTTGTCTTTAGCTTCGCCTTAAGTCTCGTTCTAGGCTTCATTCTTTGCTAAGTTTTCGGCTTCGTCCTTGCCTTCGTCTTAAGTTTCGTCCTAGGTTTCACTCTTGGCTTCGTCTTGAGTCTCGTCCTAAGCTTTACTCTTGGTTTCCAACTTGGCTTTGTCTTTGGCTTCGTTTTATGTCTTCTCCTAGAATTCATTCCTATCTTCCACCTTTGCTTCTTTATTGGCTTCCACCTTGGCTTCATCTTTGGCTTCGTCTTAAGTCTTGGCCTAGGCTTCACTCTTGGCTTCGCCCTTGGCTTTGTCTTAGGTTTCGCCCTCATCTTTACTTTTGAGTACCGTCTTGTCGTCTTTTTTGGCTTCGTTCTTGGATTCGTTTTAAGTCTCGTCCTAGGCTTTATGCTTGGTTTCAACCTTGGCGTTGTCTTTGACTTTGTTTTAAGTCTTGTCCCAAATTTCAATCTTGGCTTCCACTTTGGCTTCGTTCTTGGCTTCGTCCTTGCCTACGTCTTAAGTCTCGTCCTAGGCTCCACTCTTGGCTTCAACCTATTCTTTGTCATTGGCTTCCTCTTAAGTCTCGTATTTGGCTTCACTCTTGGCCTTGTGCCTGGCTTCTGCCTTAAATTGTCGGTTTGGAATCGATTGCGGCTTCCGATTTGAGCAAGTTTTGCACTCAGTATAAGTTTCGGCTTCGGCTTTGGCTCCGATTTCAATCTCAGCTTAGCCCTTGAACAATCTGATAAGCCCACCAGAAGGAAGTCTTCATTTCGAGACCTTCAAATTACCATTTTGTGGACGCTATATAACGGTAAGAGACAAACAGTCAATGGGATGACGATGAAATCTGAATTACGCTGGTGGTGAGTGGTGGATTGTAGCTGACAGGAGGCTACCACACCGTTATCAACGCAACGACTAAGTTTCTAGAAGTAACTTTCACAGCAGACAAATTTGTTTGCTCCTCTCCTGACTTACAAAATTTGTTCAAAGACACACTAAAGGATCAATTATCCTTCGTGCACATTTCCCTCACATTTCATTCCCCCAGGATTTGAATTTACAACGTCGCCGTCCTCATCACATTAACAAGCGCACAAAAACACAAGTTTTGGGGTACTCCCAAGCGCTCCCAATGACAATACAAACGAATTAGATTTGCAATCCCCTTACGTCCAGACAACCGAATCCTTTGCCAAATCCACCCGCCAACCAGTCGCCTACCTTTTGTTAACGATGAGACACGATGAGACAGACTTCATGGGTAGATGACAACTCGAGCGGTTCATTAAGATGGTTTATGGGATTTACCCCTTTTTTCTGCAAAAAGGACTCCAAAGAGGGGGGTCAAAGGATATTTGTGTCATTTTTCATGGGATATTCCAGTAAGTTGTTTGGATAAACGGATTAACCCACTCATTCGGAGGATGTTCTCCTGTCCCCCATGCCAGCCGACCCCTGCCCACTTCACACATTATATCAGTGATTAATCTTGTCAAGCTGGTAGTTGTAAGCTTCACAGCCATCCACTCCATGGCGACGACGACCAGCCTCCAGACTGTCTGCCGTCACAATCAGCACTGGCGCCCGACCATTGACACCCCTTTCTGATAGCGTCTGCCGGGGAATAGGCGCAAAGCCCATTATTGCCACAAACACTTGCCAAATGATAAGAATTTGTGTTAATTTATCAAAAGGGATGCAAGGAGCACATCTCTCGTTGGAGGTGGTCATACATACCGTGGCAATTCTGGTCCAACCAAATGATGGGAAAATATGAAATTAAATTCCAGATTCTTAGGCGCCCTCTCCGCCTCTGGTCTATTCAATTCATAAATAGACACAAAAGCGACGGTGGCGTATGAGAGCCCGAGAGGAGACCTCAGGAATGAATGCCACCCCCTGCTCCCAGCGCAAACAAAGGCAAAAAAAGGAGGAGGAATAATTTAATTTGCAAACCATAGGGCAGCAGCAGGCGGGCCGACTATTGGTAAGGAGTCCTTTTTTCCAGGGAAACATAATGGAGGAGGCAAAGCGAGGAGCTGGAAAAGAAACAAAATCGTAATCCTGGACACGAGGAAAAGGCAGGTGGGCTGGGCCCACTTGATCCTCCTAGACTTCCACTTTGCTCGATCCCCACCTCAGCCCCACTCAAAGGCCACCGAGAGACAAACGAAGAAACGAAGGGAATTCCAGGAATAACCGCAAGTCATTCATTTCAATGGTCGCCGTCGTCGTTGGGAGCCAGGCTACGGCCGCCGCCGCTGCCACCGATGACGGGGAGCCTTGGAATGGGATATTTTGTTGTCCGCCGACCTCGTTCGGTCGCCAGGTGACTGACAATGGCTGCTAGAGATGACTGAAGCGAAATGCCACCACACTAAACGGGGGCAGGCAGAATAAAAAAGAGCGCTTGTCCCAGAGCACACAGGACATCTTTGTACACGTCGTAGTCGTTATCGTCCTCGAATCTCCATCACCGGGTGCAAATGCAAATGAAGTTCGGATTTGGTCACCACGCCACCGCCATTGCCATCGCCACCACTCTGTCAGTAGCTGGAGATTTTTTCTTTCCTCGTGCCTTGCTCCCTTTTAAAATTCCTTTTTATGGATTTTATGGCATATCCTGCAGCCAGGATACGACACGAATACCTCAATACTTGACAGAGATGGAAGACGAAAGCGGAGGCCAACTGGGCCTAAAGTGACATATTTCCTGGCCGTAATAACATGACTCCTCCTCGCCCACCGCCATGCAGCATGCATCTCTCTGGCTCAACGCCACAAAGGAGCTCACTCAGTTTACCAACTCACTAGTCTCTGGTCTTCATTGGGAGCAGATAAATAAACCCAATTGCGGCGGCGGATGCCCGAGAAGGAAGAAGAGGAGGAGGAGGAGGAGGAAGGAAGAAGAATGGAGGAACGAAGGAGGCACACTGAGAACTAAAACGAGATCTACTAACCTTGTTCGAGTTGCCATTAAATTTTAACAGCTTCTTGCAGGACTTCCCCCGACTCTCGAAGTACACTTCCTGTGGGGTGCGATGCTGTCTCGGTCGGAAATTCATGCGAATCATGCAGCAGCCCGACTTAGCGACCGGAGAATTCGGAGTCAGACCGATGCCAACGCCGCCGCCCACCACGCCCTCGATAGCGCCAATTTTTTTCGACGATAAGTTCACATCCATTTCCATTGTTTGATTGAGAACCGCACTCTAGGTGTGTATGTGTGTGGTGTGTGTGTGTGTTAAGGTCTCACTTCCGCCCCGAGGATTACATTACGACGACGTTGAACTAGGGAGGGTGAGAAGAAGATTTTCTTGTCCTCTGCCACCTGATGCACACAACAAACTTCACTACACAATGCTGCTGCCGCTGCTGTTGATGGTTCCGCCACCAGCAGCAGACTTTCTTTGTTTCCCGCTTCACGCAACGCACACTCGCAACGCGGGCCAACACACAAAATTAGCAAACAGACTTGACGACCGACGAACAATTGAACAAACAACCCCCGTCACATGAAAAATTCACCCTCGCAGCGAGCGAGTTGGGAAGGAGGCCGTCGTCGCCGTCGACGACGTTGAACATCTCACGGAGTGCCGTAGACTGTGCGGGCCAACAAGAACGCCAAGCCTATCGTCAGCGAGCACCTTGCACGAACTGAAAAACGCTTCGGCAGACGTTTCGGCCGAAGGAAGGTGTTTCACACCGACTACTGCCTCACTGTGTATCGGAGGTTCGCCGTGACTCGGAGAGGGTGTCACGATGGCTGGACTAAGCGCGGCGCCAGCAACATTCCGTGATGCTGCCACGATTCTACTCTGATTGACTGTGGCCACAACGCTCATTGAAACCAACCCTCAACATCTTCAATATCCGCGTGCCTGAACGTGTGAGAGAGCCAGAGAGAGAGCACGGGCTTGCGTGCGCATGTTTGTCTCTCCACAGTGGGGTGCAAAAGTTTTCCATCAATAAGGAGAACCGAATTCCGACACTTGTGGTGCACAACCGAAGGGAGAAACCCTTTCCTCGAAAGACGCAGCTCTCTCAGAAGTATCGTGAGAGACGGTGGTGGAAAAACGTAGACGACCCCTTCCAGAGTGGAGGATGGGCCTGGTTCCTCATTTATATCCATTTAGAGGCCCGCTTTTTGTGTTTCTCTTTTTATGCTTGACATTGGGCTTGGTGGTGGTTTGGTCGTATTTTGAAAAATTGTTTGAGAAAATGTATCGACACAGTAGAGGGAGGAGAGTGGGCACCCCCTAGAGGGGATGTACAAATTGGATAGAGGTTGTGTGTGCGGACATATGGATATTGATCTTTGTTTTGAAATTGAGATGTTTTTCGTGCTCACAATGCTGTCATTGGGAATCAGAGAATTTTTCAAAGGTCCCCTCCTGACTCGTGTTTGGGGTGAAGTCAGTTCTGAGTGAATGGGCGGACGGATACAGATTGGTATTGATGGATGGGCGCTAAGAGTGTGCTTCAAAGTCCGGATGGAATTAAATCTCCATTAAGTTTGTTACGCATGTGGACCGACTGAGGGTTTCTGATTTTTGGCACATCACCTGCACTTGTTGAACTAAGGAAGATGAATTCGAAAGCGGGTTACTTTTAGAGAGAAATTTCTGTTGTCGAATTTAAGCACAGTTGACAGTTTTAAGTGAAGAAACATTTTGTTGTTTTAAAATTATCCTTCAACTTAAGCCGATTGAATAAAAATTAGTCTTCAGTGAGTGTCGTAGGTCCTTCTTATGGCCTTATGGCGCCGCCTTCTGAAGAACTATAGTTCATCAAATTAAAAGTTTTCATATTTGAGCCTCATTATCATCAACAACTTAATCTCTCCATCTCCATCTCCATCTCCATCTCCATCTCCATCTCCATCTCCATCTCCATCTCCATCTCCATCTCCATCTCCATCTCCATCTCCATCTCCATCTCCATCTCCATCTCCATCTCCATCTCCATCTCCATCTCCATCTCCATCTCCATCTCCATCTCCATCTCCATCTCCATCTCCATCTCCATCTCCATCTCCATCTCCATCTCCATCTCCATCTCCATCTCCATCTCCATCTCCATCTCCATCTCCATCTCCATCTCCATCTCCATCTCCATCTCCATCTCCATCTCCATCTCCATCTCCATCTCCATCTCCATCTCCATCTCCATCTCCATCTCCATCTCCATCTCCATCTCCATCTCCATCTCCATCTCCATCTCCATCTCCATCTCCATCTCCATCTCCATCTCCATCTCCATCTCCATCTCCATCTCCATCTCCATCTCCATCTCCATCTCCATCTCCATCTCCATCTCCATCTCCATCTCCATCTCCATCTCCATCTCCATCTCCATCTCCATCTCCATCTCCATCTCCATCTCCATCTCCATCTCCATCTCCATCTCCATCTCCATCTCCATCTCCATCTCCATCTCCATCTCCATCTCCATCTCCATCTCCATCTCCATCTCCATCTCCATCTCCATCTCCATCTCCATCTCCACCTCCATCTCCATCCCCATCTCCATCTCCATCTCCATCCCCATCTTCAACACCGTTTCCACCTCCAGCAAAATCGCATAATTCCCATTCCGAATCCTTGAAGGATTCTAAATTATCGAACATAAATCCTTGCCAATCATAGAAACCAGCCAGCCTGCTCCGAAAATCTAATTACACGCCTGAAGGATTCGGTTTTTCAGGAACAACGGGATTTCAAGTGAAAAATAACTCTTCAGCCCCGACAGGTCTTTTTTTGAGAAAGTCTTCTGACAGCATCATCATCAGCATCACAGGAGCATCGAGCGGTGATGATTGGATTGGTGCGATAGTGTCTCCTCAAAACGGAGGCCATACATGTCGCATAATAGAATCTGTTACATCCTTCGCCACACACACTCTGCCATCTCTCCGACACAGGAGGTCTATAAATTTTCGCAGCAGTGGAAAGGGTTTTAATAAAGTTCGACGAGGAGGAGGACTACGACGAAGGAACAGCACTCCTCGCCAGTTGGGCTTGAATCCGAATTGCTGATCCATGAACACAACCTAAACGAAGTTGTCATAAACACCCCTCGACTTTGTAAGGCCGCCGCCCAAGTGATTAAGGACACACACGGAGTGGAGTACTACAAAGCAGCAGCAACAGCAGCGCCAGCTGAGTACATGATGTGCAGTGCCATGCCACGCTCTGTGCCACGCCACGCCACGCTCAACGCACACCATGCTACGCCACGACACGGCAGGGCACGGTAGGGTAGTCCAGTCAGCAGGCGACGGATTGGAGTGGGACGACGCTGCTGTGGTGATGGTCGTCTGGGATAACAAATCAGCACCGGGACTAGGAATGTACTTGCAACAGCAGCGTCGGGGATAATGATAACGGCTTCTGTGAGAGGCTATGAGTGTTCATGAGGGTGGATGTATGTGGAGCAGGAATCTAATCCAAAGTGAAAGTTGTGTGCTGTTGTTGCCACTGCTGCTTCTGCTGCTGCCGCTGATGATGACGAAAACGAGGATGATGATGAGTCCGAGTGCGAGTCTCGAGCACTTTGCAACCGCAGACGGGGAGGTGGCCATTGTGTGCTGTGGGGTGGCGGTCGAAGGTTGGGAATGGTCGGCTTCCATTTCCGTTTTATCTTGGGAATAAATATTTATGTTACCAGCGTTATCCCTCGGGGCTATTATCTCTTAATACGCCACCGTCACCCCGTCCTTCGCGGCGCACCGGCCACCGGTGAGATGGATGTTTGTGTCTCATTATATCGTGAAATCAAGTCCTTTGTCGAGCGGTAATTGAAACGAATGCATATGTATGAATGAATGTGCGTGTTGGTGTGGGTGTCGGCCGGAGAGGGTGAGGACTGAGTTTTTAATTGGATTCATGCGAATATGTGTGAAGCGCTGACGTTCACCAGCTCACCTGGTCCCACGTAATGAATTAATTCAAGCGAAGCCCTCGTGCTACCCCCCACCGAAGCCACTCGTCGGACGGGGCCATCTCGGCCAGCCACAAACAATCTGGAGACAAAAGGTTTAATTCCGAATAAATTGCTTTTTAAGGGAACGCGCGAGTGTGCAAAGTGCGCAGGGAGCACGGGAATGAGTGCGAGAGTGCTCCCAGGACATGAATTCGTTTTTGCTTGATGTTTAAGGGCACCCCGGCGAAGGTAGCGAATGCTGCCAGTGCTACCGTTGATGGTGCCGTCTGTTGTGCCACATCATTCCTTCCATCACAACACAACGGTATTCAACTTGAGGGGGAGCGTTGGAGAGGTGAATAGGGAACGGGGTGCACGAGGAGGAAGACAACGAGAAGGGAGGGAAGGGAGGAATGACGATGAGAAAGGGGTCGAGGAAAACGAGGCCTATAGGGAGGAAGACTAGAAGAAGAAAAATAAGAAGCGGAAGGGTGGAGGGCGACTTCGAAATATCAACTGCACTGGGATGGCCCGCAACCCTCTACACGAACGTTGTCCTACCACGCGAACTCTTTTCGTTGATGCATTCCTTCTTGTTTTCCTCCAGGCGCGACACAATACCGACTGGTAGTCCTCCGTCCTTCTGGTAGTCCTCCGTCCCCTTCCTATTTCGATGCCAGCTTCTCACCACCCTGCCTGACCATTGGCCTCCCATTCTGCATTTCCCTATTTCGCTGATTCCCAGTTCCATTTCCTCCCCACCTCGTGATACCCTACCTCACGGCAGTCAGTGCGCCTCTCCACCCTCACTCGGAGTAGTTTTTGAGGGAAACCGAAGCACATTTCAACTAGTTGCAATGATGGTAGCACCACCACCGCCGACGACTCAAATGTTGATCACAATGACGACGATGACGACAGCAGTGAAGTTGCTGCCCGCCACCGTACAGACAGAACTTCTGAAAGAGTTGTTGCCCGGGAGGTGCCGGAAAGATACTTTTATGCGATACTCTGTCTCCACTCTACGGCAGCACCGCCGCCGGCAACCAGCCGACAGTCGACAGTCGACAGACCAACAACCGACAACCGACAGCCGACAGCGCCTCTCAGTAGAGCTACCAACGTCAGCGGTGCCACGTCGCACAGCACGGCCATAGTTCTCCTCTTCCACTCGGCGGCGGCTACATATGTCGGTGATGCTGGGGGATTTGCATAAACAGGAATATGATGTGTTCGGGGCGCGTCCCCCAAAGCTGGAAATTACACTTAGTTAGCATATTCTGAAGTTTAAAGCCCCTCCCTCGTCTCTCCGAATAGTTCCCGGAGAACAAATGGCACCCAAGGGTTGATGAAGAGGGAGGCGGCGCACACAGAAAAAAATGCACAAACTTTTCCAGCTGAGATATGTGTGCCATTTGTTCCGCTGGACGAGTGGGGGAGGCGGGCCAAAGGATTGGCGGGCTCTAATGGAAAAGTTAGCTCTGTTATCGAAACCGACAATTACCTAATTAGTTACACAGAGACTGAGGTGCACCGCAACCGCTGCCGCCGCTGCGCAACCATGCGCTCGAGTGGATGTAATACCACGGATGACACAGATTCCGTTTTACCAGACCAAATATCACTCACTCCGCATATGGGGAGGGGGAGGGCGTGGGTGGGTGGCTTTGTCTTTTTTCCCCCAGCCCCAGCCAATGAACAATGGCACCAGCAATGCGATTGAAAGATGCTTAATGAGGTAAACATGGCGGTTGCGCCTGAAATTTAGTGGTCCAACTGCGGTCTGGGCGGCGGGGATGGGTGGACTCCATTCCCCCCACGGGACTGGATTTATTGGGATTTTCATGACATCAAGAGTGAAAAAGTACGCGCTGATGATGCTGCGCGCTGGCTGCACTGCGCTGAGTGTGTCATAATTTGCATGACCAGTGACACTAACGTATTTCAGCTTTGGACGTGTTCCAACCGAAGCCGAGGGGGTTGTTCGAGTACTTAGCACAGCACAGCGTGGGATTGCGGGCACGAGGAGGACGAGCTAAAAGGGCGATTCTTTATTTATTTACTTAAGGAACTAAAAGCAGGCAGAGGAAAGACAGAGATCCCTGACCGATGCGCAATCACTTAGGACGGGCCGGGCATATGTTGGGGCGTCGTCTTGGCAGACAATTGGCACCCGGAGGGCGGCGGGCTTAATGGTGTGTGTTATTGGAATTTATACCCGTTGTTCTGCTTGCCAAAAACGACCATAAATGTGCACTCATTGCACACGCTCTGATTGGAGTCCATCACCACAATCATGAGTCATGCGTCCCCCGAGAGAACAACTCCCTCCAACCCCAGAGAACCCACCCAGACTGTGGGTTGATGGCTTTTAAAGTCGAAAACAATTGCCAAGGAGGAGGAATGTGTCTGCATGTCCCCATACCTGACAAGTGCCGACCGTAAACAGCAGGAACTACTACTGTCGTCCGAAATTAGGGTCAGACACGTTAATTGTCAGGGTTCACAAAAACTTTCGCCTAATGCGTTCGGATTGTGAGGATAATTAAGTCCTGAGTGGGTCGTGGGGTGCTCCTTAATAATTGACAGAGACTTAGGTCTCTGGGAAGCGCTGCACGCTACGCACTTAATCTCGACGATGGACAGAGGCGTTTGGGCAGAGGAACAAAACGACAAAACGATGGGGAGCGAGTGTGACACATGAAAAGGGATAACTGTGGCAAGTGGAGGGGAGTTCAAATTCATCTCCTGGGGGACACAGTATTGGAGAAGGGAGACTTCGGGCTCTGAACCATGGAGATGGGGTCAAGGTTGATCTAGGTGGAGGGACTTTCTGTGTTCTGTTTGGAAAGTGCGCAGTTTTAAGTGGTGACCGCAGCATCCTTCAGTCAAATGTGACGACAGAAAATGAAGCAGTAGGCAGAACTGGCTATCTACGCAGTCAAGCCGCTGCATCGGTTGTGCTGCCTAACAGATCACTCAGATCAAGTCCCGGGACGTATAGAGGGCTCAACTTTCGCCTGAACGCGGTGTAACAGATCACTCAATAGGTCCCGCGAGGTATAGGGGGCGCCACTATCGCGGCAACGAGGTGTAGCGGATCACTCAATAAGTCCCACGAGGTATAGGAAGCGCCACTATCGCGGAACCGCGTTGTAGCGGATCACTCAATAAGTCCCGAGAGGTATAAGGAGTGCCACTATCGCGGAACCGCGGAGTAGCGGATCACTCAATAAGTCCCACGAGGTATAGGGAGCGCCACTATTGCGGAACCGCGGAGTAGCGGATCACTCAATAATTCCCGCGAGGTATAGGAAGCGCCACTATCGCGGAACCGCATTGTAGCGGATCACTCAATAAGTCCCGAGAGGTATAGGAAGCGCCACTATCGCGGAACCGCGTTGTAGCGGATCACTCAATAAGTCCCGCGAGGTAAAAGGGGCGCCACTTTTGCGGCAACTGTGGGAACCACAACACCACATCTATATTTCAATTGGTAAAACTCTACTGAGAACAAAAACCGTTTTCAATTTGATCTGTAGAATGTTTTCGACATTCTTGTGTCAGATGCCGTAGCTACATTTTCAGTGCCTCCTTTGTCCTGTGTAAAATTTGGAACAGAAAAATAAATTTGAATTTAAACAGTGTGCTTGTGTTTTATTGTGCGCAGCAAGTAGCCACACAACCAGGTATAGCAGATAACGAAATACGTTCCGGGACGTATAGAGGGCGCTACTATCACGGAAACGCTGTGTAAAAGATCATTCAATAAGTTTCGGTGGGTATAGGGGGCTCCACTATCGCGGGAATGCGGTCTAGCAGATCATTCAATAAGAAACGGAACGTATAGGGGGCGCCACTAGCAAACATTATTAATTAAATATTATTTAATTTTTGTTTGTGGCACTCCCTATATGTCCCGGGACTTATTGAGTGATGTAATACTAAGCTAAGCACAATGACAGACTGGCGTCCTTGGGAATAAGAGGACTATTCGTTCGCAAAGGAGGTGGGTCAAAATTCATGCCCGGCGTTAGAGAAGACGAGGGCGCAGGAGAAATAGAGAATCTGTGGAGGCAGCGTCTACATTGGCAGTCCTCTGGCTGCCCCCGGATATGAAACGAACTTAACCGCTGCAGGATCAGCTTCCTCCGAAGCGTTACATTTGGATTTGAATGGCATGGGTGCGTCAAAATGGTTGCCCACCCTCTGCTTAACCATTAAGGAAGGCGAGGGCGCAGGAGATATTGAAAATTGGCAGTCCTCTAGCTGGCACCGGCTATAAAACGAATTAAGCCGCTGAAGGATCTGCTTTCTCTAAAGCCTTACATTTGGATTTGAATGGCAAACGAGGAGTAAAGTGCCAACAACAAATGTCAACAACAAAGTAAAGTGGCAACAACAAATGTCCTGGTTCTTCAAAAACAAAAAAACTCTGTCTCGGATCTGCCTCCAAGACGAATTGTGACGAACTCGAACTCGTCGTCGACCACACTGTATCGGGCGTTTCGGGGAAACGGACAGAGGTCCTTCCACTTTCAGCTTCCTGAAGCGAGAAGGAAACAAAGCTTGAAGAACCGCCATGAAGACCAAGTTTTGGGAGATGCCCGTGATGATGTTCTAGCGAGCCAGATATTCTCCAAGATAGAAGTCTGTCTAAGCCGAGGATTAGGCTTTCTTTGAGTCACTGGCTCGATTAGGGAAAAATCAGCTGAGCTTCAAGCACGAAAAAGGAGTAAAACTTCCAGGGCTTCAAGCTCAAGATAGTAAGAGTTATATGGCAGTTGTTACTTGAACGCCTTCCAGAAAGTGCGCATTTAGGGAGCGGATATAGAATCTGTAGAGCACCTGCCTTAGGCAGTTGAGTAAAGACTACGCTTGCTTAATGTAACAACTTGATTATCCCAGTCGTATTCTTGGGTGCGGAAAGCTGGAAGTTCCTAAATTCTGATGAGAAGGCCGTTAGTCCTTTCGAGGGTAAAGTTCTACGTGCGATTTTTGATCATGTTTGAGTTGATGACATTTGGAGGAGAAGATTTAACGACGAACTCTATGGGCTGTACAGCGACATGTGCCTTGTCTGGTGTCGTCGGATACGACGCTTAAGATATCTAGACCATGTAAAGCGTACGGACACCACTGATTCGGCCCGAAAAGTCATCGCATTCGAGCCATTGGGAACGGTATGATATGAAATGATATGAAACTCACAAATGGAAAAGGACCAAAACCAACTTAGAATTCGCATTTTGAGGCAGTTCGCAAGAGATAGTGCTGGCTCGAGAGCCATGTTGGTTGAGGCTTATGCCCATCCGAGACTGTAGCCACATAAAGAAGATGTGTACCCGTCCTGTGATTGTCAAGTTCTGGCAGCGGCAGGACGGAAACTTACATCCCCTTAAACTTACAGCCGTTCCTTTAAAGATCTGACGGGAAAAAGCCATATCAAGCGTGTTGTTTGACTCGCAAGGCATCTTCTTCACACCGAAACCCTCAATTCGTACATAATCGACCTGACCTGGTGGCCAAAGAGAGCCATAACTTGATCTGTGCACTCAATCACTTCTCTATCACTCTCTTTTCTAACAGATAGGAACTCCTTGCATTGCCTGTCCCGTTTCCTAGTGAACTGAAGTCTAAAAAGATTTACTTGTCAATCTTCAGGTGCAAGACTGAGCTGCTTCAGTTCGTCATATCTTTTTGGAGTGTCCTCAGAAATTGAAATGTCCTCCTCTTCATCTCATTTCTCAAAGCTCCCACAAAAATAACTCCCTCAGTCCCTAACACGCTTTACCTTTGTACATCTGGAGAACCGTTAAACGCGTCATTAATTACAAAAAAAGTTTCGGAGAGGAGGGAGGGGGCCTAAAAGAGAGTCAGATCATCACTGATGCAATATTCATGAGATTTTTTGCTTTTTTTTTGGGAAGACCTCCAACGTCAGCGACCATCAGGCTGGATGGATATAAATCACAAAACCGTGGCGCTCCTGTGGTCATTGGTCCCAATTTTGCCTCATTTCTGCGCACATCCCGTCAGTCGTCCGTTAGGCTGGATGCCGCTGCCGCTGCGGCATCCTCTACACGCAGAGTTATGACGGCCAGCCAGAATCATCGGTGATGGTGATGGGGTTTCCCAGGGCCTATATCTAGAAATCGGCTCATTACGACGCATTACGAATGCGCGCTTCGAAGACGGGCTTGCGTAACCCACTCGGACGCCGAGCGCTTCTGGGTGGCGGTAAGCATCACACAGCGGCGACCTGGCGCAGCGGAGATCTGATTAAAGCAATCAAATCGAGGCGGTCCGCGATCCGCGAGGACAAGGTGGACGTTGATAAAAACATCATTACGTCAAGCTGGGGGCAGTGATGATGTTTTGATATTGGGTAGGGCCAATCAACTTGGTGGCGTTTGTTTTTGCCTGACCACGACAACTGTTCGAGCGGATCGGAGACCGGAGTGATCTTGTCGGCTGCGTCGCGGAATGCGTGCGGTAGGGCTGGGAATCGGACGCCTGTTGCATTATGGATGAGAGGAAGTTGTGTTGCGTGGTTGTGGGTGTAATGGAAAGGAATTAGGTGTGGGAGTGTGTCGTTATTTGGAAGGATGGGGGAGGGGGAAGAAAGGCCTTTGATTTTCGTCTCCCTGGAAAGGTTGAGTTGATGACGAATTTTCTAAACAGGACTTCAGCATAGATGGAAAGTCTGCAGATTTGGAAAAAGGGATGTTCCCGATATCACAAGCTTACACAGACTCCGTTTTTCACCTCTGATGGTTTGTTGTCTCCAGGGAGAAAGGAAATCGTCTAAATTTGCATTGAATCGTACTTCTTTTTGGGCTCTATTTCTGCGGGATGGAGACCGATTGAGAAACCGATGGAGGCATCATTGGAGGGACCGATGAAAGAACCGATGAAGAACCAAGTTAACGAACCCATGCAGGAACCGACAAAGGAGCCACTGGAGGAACCGATGAAGAAACCGATTGAGAATCCAGTCGAGAAACCGATACAGGAACCGACTAAGGAACCACTGGAGGAACCGATGGAGGAACTGATGGAGGGACTGGTGGGGGAACCGATGAAGAAATCAATGGAGAATCCAGTAGAGGAACCGATACAGGAATCGACTTAGGAACCAATGAAGGTATCGATTATGCAACCGATGGAGAATCCAATCAAAGAACCGATGCAAGAGCTGAGTAAGGAACCAATGGAGGAACCAATGCAGTAACCGATGGAGAATCCAGTCAAGGAACCGATGCAGAAACCGACTAAGGAACCAATGGAGTCAAGGAACAGATGCAAGAATTGAGTAAGGAACCAATGGAGGAACTGAATCAGGAACCGATGGAGAATTCTGTGAAGGAACCGATACAGGAATCGACAAAGGTACCAATGGAAGGACCGATGGAGGGACTGATGAAGCAACCGATGGAGAATCCAGTCAAGGAACCGATGCAAGAGCTGAGTAAGGAACCAATGGAGACACCAATGAAGCAACCGATGGAGAATCCACTCAAGAAAAGAGAAACAGGAACCGTCTAAGGAACCAATAAAGGGACCGATGGAGGAATAGATGGAGGAACCGATGAAGCAACCGATGGAGAATCCAGTCAAGGAACCGATGCAAGAGCTGAGTAAGGAACCAATGGAGGCACCAATGAAGTAACCGATGGAGAATCCAATCAAGTAACCGATGCAGGAACCGACTTTGAACCAATGAATAGATTAAAGGCCGAACCAAAGGTTTCATGCGGTCACTAGTTGGGCGCCAATCAAAGTCGCACTAGTGCCATTGTTAGTCATTGATCCAATTCCTACATTTTATCCCTTTTTTTGAATACTAAGAGTAATGTATCTCAAATAAATATACTCAGTACTTACCTCCAGGTTTGTTCCAGACGGTCTACAAAAATGGTTTCATTTCGGGCGCCATTTCTAGTAAATTCGCTTTTGTTCTTAATTTTCTCTCCAAGACGCAGACATTCATTTTACGCAGTCCCCTTGCCAACCTTCTTCAGAAAATATTCGCGGTCGTATTTGTGTCATGATGTTGTGTCGATGCAGATTTCATTCGGGCGCCATTTCCGACGATTCCAACATTCAGCTCCTAAAAGTCAACAAAACACAATTCCCAGCATCTACGAATCTACCTAAAACCATCAAATGATAATTTTGCTACCCCCTCCCCGTTTTGCGCAGTCAAGCCTCTTCCTCAAAATCCTATGAAAGCACTCATCACTTAGAGGAAAGGACATTGTGTTGAGAAAATCACAATCTCCACTCAAAAAGGTAAGCCGCTTAAGTCCAAGTCTCTCTGTCGCTCTGTCACTCTCACTCTGTCGTCTGTCACTGTGTTCTGTGGTCGCTGTGTGTGTGCGTTCGTTTGTTTGTCCTGTAAACGTCAACACAAATCCTTGTCACTCAAATGGAACACATGACTACATCCGCCACCGCTGCTTCTCTAAGTTGGTATTGCGAGGCATTCCCCCATCCTCGTCTAATTCAGCCCCCCTCCTTTTCAACCCCTGCCAGGGACTCACTTAAAATCTAATTATTGAAATGTTAACGTAAACGTTTTGAGTATGAAGATTCCACATTGTGTCACCAACATTATCATCATTATCCTGACAAGGACAACAGAAGGTTGCTGCTGCTCTGTCTGTTCTACTGGGACAACGACAATAATAATGGCAACGACAATAACGACAACGACAACGACGATGACGATGATGATGAGGTTGATGGGAATGATGATGATGGAAATGACGTTTGTTGCCACAACGTGTTGTTGTTCATTTGTGTATGCACGATGAAGCAGATTGCATCACCACATAAAAGGGGGCGATGTGGCGGTGCTGGGTGGCCGTGAGTTAGGCGGGAGAGAGGGGGGAGGGGAATGCTGATTGCACACATTATTCAATGAACAGGATGTCGCATCCGGAGAACCGGAAGGGCAATTGATTTACCTTGATCCAGGTGATTTAATAAATTGACATTTGTTCTGTTACGTTCCACACACCGCTCGCTTCACAGCGCCGGCTCCTGGTGACTTGTGTCGCTTGTGGTGCACAGACAGCGGGCGTCTCAATTGCCAAGGGGGATGTGTTCCTCGTTAATGTGCTCAATGGGCTATACCACAAGGTGTGGGTGGGGCTGAGGGGATGCATTTAATAGATGGGCGTCAGCTGTGTGTGCGCGTGTGTGAGTGTATATCGAGTGGATGTGACAATGACATCTTGTCAAACATGGAATGTTGTGTAGGATCAAATTGGAAATTTAATGGATGAAGTGATGGCTTTGATACAGTTTCACCGAGTGCTGGACTGCCCACAACAGTCTCCTCAAATGGCAATCCACCAGAGGAGGTGAAGTGGACAACTGATCCTGACATGGTGGCAAATTGGTTCAAGGAGTCCCCTCCACAGAAGATGCCGATGGCCAATGAACTGTGAAGTGGCCTCATACTCGGGCACTTGAAGCTTCCAACTCTGTCGAGCGGGGGCGAAGTGATTGAGTGTCGAATTGGCTGCTGGGTGCCCCGGACCTTAAGCTATTTAATTAGTTTCTAGAGTGTCCTGCTCTTGACGGCGTGCAATTTGAACAGGAATTAGCAAAGAAGGGCGACTAGATGCTAAAGTGTTCGAAGAATCCTTTCAGTGAGGGGAAGCGTTTCAAAATTCACCGTTTGTGTGTGAGAAGGGGCTTCAATTGCCCCAAGGTCTCATAGTTTCAGACATAATGGCACCCTTCCTCGAATCCCTGCTCATCATTCCGCTCCGGCGAGCGAACACGAAACTATTATTGCCCCCTTTCCCCCTCACCATATTTGCTCAGGATTAAGGAGGACTCGACTTCCAATTGGAGAGAACTTCACTTTATTAATCACAAAAGGACGATTACTACTGAAAGTCATCACGTTCTCGCCATCTTCTCCACCAAGGACCCCGAGGGGTGGGTGAAACTTTCGATTATTATATACAAAATCATGAAAAGGATTAATCCAAAACGAAATGCAATTAAAAACTCTTCCTTCCCCTGCCCTATCCTACAATTTGAATGTTAGGCCCTGAGGTTCTCCAGTCATCCCCTTCCGCCGTTTGACGACACTGTACCCAGGACCAGGAACGAAGGATCATGCCGAACAGAAAGTTTATAAGAAGAAATTCGAAACCGCCGCAAACCCATTTAAATACCCAAGAGACTGGAATTACTGTCGTCCCCGATGTAAGGATGCTTTCTGTTTCTTTCCCTCTGTTATTTCGCCCTCTCAACCCTTCCAACTATTCGCTTTTGTTTCCTCAACGAGAGGGCGACCCCCTTCGGGGGGGAGTGAACGATACTGGCCGTGGACACAACCCACTCAAGCCAGTGCTTAGTGGGTGCCACTCGTCCTTCCCGGGAGAATTGTCGGTATCCTAGGTCAAAATTATAGGGATTCCGTAATCCTGGTGTTAATGCCATCGCAACTACTCTCCCAACTCTATCGGAACTGGTGTAATCTTCTGCTTTACGTGACTGCTTTGCATAATTTCTCAACTCCTCCCCCAATTCACTCCTGCACAAGGGAATACATTTTGGTCCTTTTGTCTCGTGGCGCTCGGTGCTGCTGTGTGCCAAGGGCCGAGGGGCGCAAAAAGTGTACACACGAAGAGCTGAAACTGAAAGTGAGAGCCAGAGTCGTTATCCTGATGGAGGGGAGTGTTTTTTTGTGCATCTTCCAGGCTTAACACCAAGTAATCCAAGTGTCATTCGATAAAGTTGTCCTAAGTGCAGGTAATTTCAGTTGTCCCCGTGTCGACGGAGGTGTCCAGCGATGAGCTTCCGGGGATTTTTACAACTGCTTTGACAGTTTGAACGCAAGGAGGAGTCTTTAAATTGAAAATGAAAAAAGGAGACAGTGTGACGCTGCGTTTCGTAGGGAGACAGGGTCGAGCTTCTACATCGAGTCGACTGTTGGAGCCGATTTGAAGCGATGAGTGAGTCTCTCGGAACATCGTGGACAATCTTTGCATTTTCAGTATCGCACGTAGCAAAGCACGCGAAAGAATAAACGACAGATGATTCGATAGAAGACGCGAAGGGGACCTAATAAAAGAGGACTCGACAGAAAAAACGCCAAAAAACCAGTAGAACTCGCCACAAAGCGACAAAGCAGCCGACAAAAGAACGAGAAAGATCACTCTGTAGGAGACACAAGAGATCACTCGACTTAGGACTTCACACAGCACAGGACAAGGGATTCGTTAGATGACCAGATACAGGACCTGACAGAAGTTTTGATGGAGGGAACTTCAAATGTCTTTATCAAGCACGCGACAAAACACGGAACAGAATAAACGATAGAGGACTCAATAGAGGACGCGAAAGGCGACCTAATAGAAGACTCGATAGAGATCGACAGAGAAAACGCCAAGCAAAAGGGTAGAACTCGCCACAAAGCAAAAGGGTAGAACTCGCCACAAAGCACGTAGCAAAGCATGCGACAAAGCAGCCAACAAAAGCAGGCAACAGATCACGCTGTAGGAGATACAAAAGATGACTCGACTTAGGACTTCACACAGCACAAAACAAGGAACTCGTTAGAAGACCAGATACAGAACCTGACAGAAGTTTCGATGGAGGGAACTACAGTAATCTATATTGAGCACGCGACAAAGCAAACAACAGAGAATACGACAATGGACTAAACGGAGCACGCAACAGAATAAACGACAGAGAACTTGTAGAGGATGCGAGAGGGGATCTAATAGAAGACTCGATGGAGAACGCGAAAAAGGATTCAACAGAGAAAGCACAAAAGACACGATAGAACACGCGACAAAACACGCGACTTAGCACTTTAATAAGCCCTCGACTAAGCACGCGATCCAGCAACGTGACAATGCACGCGACTGAGCAAGCTATAAAAAACGCGACAAATCACCTGACAATGCACGCGACAAAGCGCGCGATGGAACACGGGACAAAGCATGCAATAAAGTATGCGACAAAGTACGCTACAAAGCACTTTAGAAAGGACGCGACAAACCTCAAATAATACACCGTGATAAAGCACGCTGCAGAGCGCTTGGTAAGAAACATGAAAGCACACGATAAAGCACCCGCTAAAGCACGCAGCAAAGTATGCAGCAATGTACGCTACAAGGGATCTGATAAAGGACGATGCAAGCACGCGACAAGACCCACGGCAAACACCGCTATAAAGCACGCTGCACAGCACGCAGCAAAAGACATGAAAGAGGACTAGAGGCGAACACGTGACAAGGCACGAGACAAAGTATCCGGCAAAGTGCGCTACAAGGCACTTGACAAAGGAAACGACACGCTAAACACCGCGGTAAAGCACGCTGCAGAGCACACGTTAAGAAACATGAAAGAGGATAAGAGGCGAACACAAAACATGCATCAGGAAACACGCCGAATGACTCGACAATGCACAGAGAATGTGACAGTGGACTCGGTACCTAATGCTTTCAAAACCAAAGCTATTTAAAGTTTGTGAGGAAATTTTTCTGAAATTTGGTCAGGCAGGGTTTCGCTCTGGGCGCCATTTCAATTCCCTTTACGCGATATATGTCTTACAGCCGAACCTTTCTCCCTCAATCCCATCGTACCCCATCTCTCCTTTACCGTTCTGGATGGCGCTTCCTCATCATACCACATCATCATCATGATTGACATTCCAACTCTGATTGATCGCGATGCGCGCTGGTGGTAACCCGGCATCCACCATCTCGAAGGTGGGTTACATACCAACGACAGCAACGATTGCCGTATCAAAAGCCACAGAAAATGCGAAAGTCGAGATGCCGAGAGATAGCAGCAAGGGACAGGAGCCCATCAAGATGCTGCTGATGATCGCCCCTCCGCAGTCATTACGATCGTCACTGATTAATACTGCGGCCGGCGCCGACCATAACCTTCCCACGTGTCCCTGGTTGTGGCGCTGAGGTAGGTTTCGGCGGTTTTCGACCAAAAACGTACACACTGCTTGACAGGTCTCGTTTGTTCAATCGGATGGCGGTGTTGAGTGCAGCAGTGTCTCAGAGGAATGTTTGTTTTTTTTCCTTTGAGGCAACCCGTTTCTCTGAATCCTCACAATCCTGCGCAAGCGATAACTGGACAAACTTGGATTGGTCTGCAACTTTGTAGCGCAGGGCACGCACACACACCTGCGCTGTGCCATGACACCGTAATGATCACTTGTCGAATCGGCACGAATTGGGTGCCTTCATGGAATTTCTGGCACACGCTTAATGGCCAGCGCAGCTGTGTGTGCGCGCCGCCACCAGCACCGCACTCCTGGTGGTGGTTGTGGTGGAGATCGTGGTGCGTGCGCAGAGCTCGTTTACCGGAAAAGGAATTCCGGAGACTCGTGGGATTCGTGCCCGTGCGAGTGATGCGAATGCCGCCCGGGAAGAGATAAATTAACGAAATTATTAGGTTTTACGCGGCCCTCGATGGCGGTTAATTAAGTGCTTATTTGTGCCCCCCTGCGCGAGAAATCCACAGCAGCCGCCCTTCTTCCACGATTTTCTTCTGAACAGGAGCGAGCTCCAGGGTTGTGGGTCGGCGGTGTGCGTGCGTGCCGGGCAAATTGAAAATTGGGACAAATTACATGGCGAATTTAACGGTGCACTGGGCCTTCTAATTATGAGCCATTTCGCTGCCGAGGCTTAGATCATCAACGGCGTGCGGTGGACGGCCGATCGGCCGATTAGATGGGCGTAGGGTGCGCATCCGTGGCGGCATCGTTATGGGACACAGGCACGTGATAACCAGCACTTGCGATGGGCTGCTGCGTCATGAGTGCGCATTGTTGTTCGCTTGAGATCTGTTTTAAGTGGCTGTTCGGGAAGTTGATTCCCTGGTTGGGAGGGACGTCGTAAACGGGTTCTAGGAATTTGTTTAGGTGCTACTTCTGTTTTGGAGGGCACTTGGAAAGACTTTGCAAAAAACTGATCTCAGCGAGGAGTGGCAACACGATCACTTACGATCAGTATGTGAAAGCAGAGCTTGCGTGATGAGTTGCAGATTTTTGAATGTATTGGAGAGGGTAGTCACCTGAGAAATTCTCGGGGTTATAATGACCCTGGATTGAATGGAGGCGGCTTTAACAACAATCTAAGACACACCTCGCATGCTGATATCAAACACTTGGCACTTGAGGAGCTTATGACGGCTGAGGGGAAACAAATGCTGTCATGAAAAGGAGAGGAATTTTCCAGGGGGTCCTCATACTTCTAAATAGATGTTAGGAACCTTTCCTTGAAAAGAACAGGAGTCTTCCCGGGGAATCACTGAAAATTACATAGATGTTAGGAACTGTTCTAAGGCTCTGCGAAGCCCTCTTTGATTTGAAGACTATTTGCGGCGTATCCTGGAGCATCATAGATCCAGACTCTTCTCTTTCACGTGGTCGTCAATAAAGTCAAAGCTTGAAACTAGTTTCCAAAGTCTTCGTTTTTCTAGAATGAATAAGGTTCTTGTGGCGTCTTCAAACCGCTCTATATCCAGGTTGGACATAATTCTAAAATTTTTTCCGTGCCATTAGCTCATTGCTCACAACAGTCAAAGAGTCTGTCTCTGAATATTCTCAAAGTCTGCTATTCGAGGTCGGCAATAAGTTGCGTGCCCTCCCCCCTCGTGACCGAGCAGAAGCATACTTATGGGGAATCGGGCTCTGGTCCCAGTGGACGGCTGCGATGGCGGCAAGTATGGATATCCTCGCCTCAAGTATGGATATTCTCGTCAATACCTATAAGGCGCTTAAAACTCACTCACATTCACTCCTGTATACCGTAAAGTATTATCATTAATATTATGAAGTCGCCGTCTAGATGGAAACAGATTATCGAACAAAACGGCGCATATTTGAACTAAATCCGATCTGTGTAACACTTTTTATGAAGCATTGAATGAAGAGCAAAAGAGCAGAAGGGAGATATTTGACAACCTTATATGCAAGTGCAAGTGAGGAATTCATTGTTTTAAGGAACTTCCCCATGAATGTGGAAAAATAGCCTCTCACATGAAAATGGCAATGTGGGCCAAGATGTGGTCTGTTCACCATAAGCAGTCGTTTCAGTATGATTTGCGAAGTTGGCTCAAGAACTGCAGTTCCACTGGCAACAGCTCTGATCTCTTAAAATGCTTTTCTGTATCAGGAGGATAGGCAGGCAGGTCCCAGCCACTTAGGCCCACTGTCGCCCCATCAACTTCTTGGGTGGGTGCTTATGAAAATTGCACTTCTCACTTCTACGCTTCATGTGACGCATTTATGTATCCTTCAAGTGAAGGGGCGGCTATCTAGCAGCTGGGAGAGCAAGACATTTCAACTTCTTCTTCTTGATGTGGCGCTACAGTCAGAAGTAGACTTGGACCTCAACCAACATGCCTCTCCAGCCAGCACGATCTTTCTGCCTCCAGTTGGTTGAGGTTCTTCCCCACTTGTGTGCGTAACCTTAGCCTTAGCCGCCATCTGTTGCGTGGTCCCTATTTCTTGGATTTTGGGCTGGAGCACTGGTATCCATACGCTCTACATAACCTAGCCACCTTAAGGTGTATCTGAAGACGCTTGACCAGTCGCATGTCCCATAGAATTCGTCGTTAAATTTTCTCCTCCAGATGCCATCAACACAAACAAGCTCAAGACTCTCACGCTAAACTCCAACCCCTTCAACTTGTTCTACTGACTTAGCTGCCAAGGATACGATATTTTGTTGTTTATGAAGTTGCCCCTTCTCTTGATCTTTTCTTTTTTTTGTGGTTTCCACATGCCAATCGGGTACGTTAATTTTTATGCACAAAGCGACGTTGCTGTCTCAGTCAAAAGAAGCCATCAACGACGCGGGTAAACCTTTTATTCAGACAGGATCTTCTTCTTCTTGTTGTGGCGCTACAGTCCGGGATGCACCTGGGCCTCAACCAACATGTTTCTCCAGCCACCACGATCTATCGCCAGCTGCCTCTAGTCGCGCACTCCTAGTTGCTTGCGGTCCTTCTCCTCCACAGCCCGAGGTGGACCTGGGCCTCAACCAACATGCCTCTCCAGCCACCACGATCTATCGCCAGTTGCCTCTAGTCGCGCACTCCAAGTTGCTTGAGGTCCTTCTCCTCCATAGCCCGAGGTGGACCTGGGCCTCAACCAACATGCCTCTCCAGCCAGCACGATCTTTCGCCAGTTGCCTCTAGTCGCGCACTCCAAGTTGCTTGAGGTCCTTCTCCTCCACAGCCCAGCTGCCTCTAGTCGCGCACTCCAAGTTGCTTGAGGTCCTTCTCCTCCACAGCCCAGCTGCCTCTAGTCGCGCACTCCAAGTTGCTTGAGGTCCTTCTCCTCCACAGCCCGAGGTGGACCTGGGCCTCAACCAACATGCCTCTCCAGCCACCACGATCTTTCGCCAGCTGCCTCTAGTCGCGCACTCCAAGTTGCTTGAGGTCCTTCTCCTCCACAGCCCAGCTGCCTTTAGTCGCGCACTCCAAGTTGCTTGAGGTCCTTCTCCTCCACAGCCCGAGGTGGACCTGGGCCTCAACCAACATGCCTCTCCAGCCACCACGATCTATCGCCAGCTGCCTCTAGTCGCGCACTCCTGCTTGAGGTCCTTCTCCTTCACAGCCCAGCTTCCTCTAATCGCGCACTCCAAGTTGCTTGAGGTCCTTCTCCTCCACAGCCCAGCTGCCTCTAGTCGCGCACTCCAAGTTGCTTGAGGTCCTTCTCCTCCACAGCCCGAGGTGGACCTGGGCCTCAACCAACATGCCTCTCCAGCCACCACGATCTTTCGCCAGTTGCCTCTAGTCGCGCACTCCAAGTTGCTTGAGGTCCTTCTCCTCCACAGCCCAGCTGCCTCTAGTCGCGCACTCCAAGTTGCTTGAGGTCCTTCTCCTCCACAGCCCAGCTGCCTCTAGTCGCGCACTCCAGGTTGCTTGAGGTCCTTCTCCTCCACAGCCCGAGGTGGACCTGGGCCTCAACCAACATGCCTCTCCAGCCACCACGATCTATCGCCAGCTGCCTCTAGTCGCGCACTCCTGCTTGAGGTCCTTCTCCTTCACAGCCCAGCTTCCTCTAATCGCGCACTCCAAGTTGCTTGAGGTCCTTCTCCTCCACAGCCCAGCTGCCTCTAGTCGCGCACTCCAGGTTGCTTGAGGTCCTTCTCCTCCACAGCCCGGGGTGGACCTGGGCCTCAACCAACATGCCTCTCCAGCCACCACGATCTATCGCCAGCTGCCTCTAGTCGCGCACTCCTGCTTGAGGTCCTTCTCCTCCACAGCCCAGCTGCCTCTAGTCGCGCACTCCAAGTTGCTTGAGGTCCTTCTCCTCCACAGCCCAGCTGCCTCTAGTCACGCACTCCAGGTTGCTTGAGGTCCTTCTCCTCCACAGCCCGAGGTGGACCTGGGCCTTAACCAACATGCCTCTCCAGCCACCACGATCTATCGCCAGCTGCCTCTAGTCGCGCACTCCAGGTTGCTTGAGGTCCTTCTCCTCCACAGCCCGAGGTGGACCTGGGCCTTAACCAACATGCCTCTCCAGCCACCACGATCTATCGCCAGCTGCCTCTAGTCGCGCACTCCTGCTTGAGGTCCTTCTCCTTCACAACCCAGCTTCCTCTAATCGCGCACTCCAAGTTGCTTGAGGTCCTTCTCCTCCACAGCCCAGCTGCCTCTAGTCGCGCACTCCAAGTTGCTTGAGGTCCTTCTCCTCCACAGCCCGAGGTGGACCTGGGCCTTAACCAACATGCCTCTCCACCCACCACGATCTTTCGCCAGCTGCCTCTAGTCGCGCACTCCTGCTTGAGGTCCTTCTCCTTCACAACCCAGCTTCCTCTAATCGCGCACTCCAAGTTGCTTGAGGTCCTTCTCCTCCACAGCCCAGCTGCCTCTAGTCGCGCACTCCAGGTTGCTTGAGGTCCTTCTCCTCCACAGCCCGAGGTGGACCTGGGCCTCAACCAACACGCCTCTCCAGATACCATGATCTTTCACCATCTCCCTCCAGTTGCGCACTCGAAGTTCTTCTCCAATTGTGTGGGCCACCGTGTTGAAGCCGCATTTCCGAATTAAGAAGCTTCCGGGTCTTAAAATATTTCATAAGCTGACGATTTATCAGCGTTTCCGTGACATTGGAAAGTAGGGACGTAAGTGCTATGGGGCGGTAGGAGGTGGGTGGTGATGGTTCGCCCTTTTTAGGGACGGGCTGGACAATGCTCCGTTTTGCTTAGAGGGACCGTCCAACTTATTCCAGGTCGTCGTTCAAAAAGGACATTCCCTTTCAAAGACGCTGTTAAAAACAAGTTGTTGTTGAGGGTCTTTAAGTCTATGCTTTTTTACACCTAGATCGCCTTCCCGTCGTCACCTTCGTCTTGAGAATGGATAATTTTATTTAATTCCTTTGAGAAATTTCCACTCCAATAACTTCAACTTCTAACCCACTTCTCGAGAGCATTGCTGCTCCCAACGAACTCATCCCCGCCACCCCCCCCAAGATCGATTTGCCAGCTTTGTGCTCCAAGCGAAATATTGTTTCCGCATAAAGTATCCCCTCTCCCATCCAACCAGCCAGTCGCTTCCTTCTCTGAGCGGAGATTGCAAGGACGACAATTTACGGACAAACAATTCCCAGAAATTACTTCCAACATTTCCTTGGAAATAATCCAAATTTCCAATTAAATCTATTCCGCCCTTGCGTTCGACTGGGTTGACCCGTCGCCTGCGCCGTCAACTGTACATACGCGAAAAAAATCAAGAGAGGAAAAGACACAGCAATTCCGTTGACGAAGTACTTTCGCTTTCCTGCAAATCGCAGTCCACTCACCTTAGCCACCCGTTCAAGGAATTGTAACAGAAAGCCAAGGAAAACCGAAGTACACAAAAAAAAAACAACAGAAACACACGCGACAGGTAGACAAGACCCCCTGGAGGAAATTCGCTGACCGGGAATTCCGGGAAATCCCTGTTGCAACTAATTGCCGTCGTCGCCCGTCCGTTGTCATATCGGCAGTGGTGGCGGCGGCGGCGTGTGAACATCGTCGTCCCCTCCCACTCAATCACATCGTGAGGTGTTGCTGGGCGATGTTGCCCGGCAACATGTTGCAGCCGGTGCTGCACACACACACGCACTCGACCACCCCTAAGGGGGCTGTCAGCTCCAAAGCTCTCCTCAGAGATGACATACGATGCGCGACCTCAGCCGAAGAAAAGAATATTTGTCCCGAGAGCCAATAAGCGACAAAAAGACGGTCGCCAAAAAATGAAGGAAAAAAAAACGCAGAAAAGCAAGTACATCTAGCATCGCAGACTGTCGCCGCGCTGTGTCTATGCATAGCTGTAAGGTTCGCCGAGAACAACGGCGGCGACCCATCCCCCGATAGATGGAGATGGCAATGGAAATGGAAATGGAGATGGAGACCATTGACGACGTCGTTGTAGACGACTTGGGAATTGTTTTTCCTTTTCGCTTCTTTTGTGTGTGTCTCGTCGTCGTAGTCGTTCGTTTTTTGTGTTTTTGTTGCGTTTGGGGCTTCTGACTTTTGTTGCCTGCTGCCTGCCGCTGCTGTGCCTTTGGGTGCTGCCCGTGCTGCTCGTGCTCCACTCTCGGTGGCCGTGTGTATGCGAGTCGACGAAATCATTTTTCAATCTTGTAGGTTGCCGGTTGCTTTTGTGTGCTCTCCGCTGTGCGCGCTGCTACTGCTACTGCTGCTGCTGTTGCTGTTGCTGCTGTGTCGGTTTTGTGTGTGCCGTACGTACGATTGTTGTTTTTTGCTGCTGGCGGCGATGATGGTCGCGCTATTGGATGATCATCGGGTGGGTTCTCCTCTGCACGCGCTTTGAGCAAAAGTCAAGAAGCCTCGAGCAGATGCAACGTGGTCGCCGCAGCAACTGGTCGGCTTTTTCGGGAGTTTCCTCGACTCGCATCGCACACAGTGTTTCTTGTCTTCCTTCCTTCGCCGTTGACGACGACGGCGTCGAGCTACACGTTGCGCCGACGACGCAGTCATCATCAACGTCTTCGTCTTCGTTTTCATCGTCATCCTCGTGCCGTTGTCGCAGCAGAAGCGAACGCCGCTCGCTTAGAGTGCTCGACAGTCGACAGTCGTTAGTCGTTAGTCGTCCACAGTCGGTTAGTTGCTCGTTCCTGTGCTTAGACCGCGTTGTGTGTATTGTGCTCGTTGTGCGCGACGGCAATCGTTGAGAGCGTGTCGTGCCGTTGTATCTTTGTGGCTCGGTGTGTGTCGTGTGTCGGTGCGTGCTCGCCTGCTCGCCAGTGGTGTATCCTGGACTTTCTGGTGGTGTTTCCGTGTTTTTCTGAATTTTTTCCGTGTTCCAAGTGCGTAAGTCTGTTTGCTGGTTTTGCTTCTCCCGTTCGTTCGCGGTGGTGGTCGGTGTGGTGGGTGCGCGGCGTGCGGGTTGATGTGGTGTGTACGCGCCGCAGTGAGGTGAATACCGTATGCCATGGAGGAGGATAATAATTTAAAGCGAAAGGGGTTGCCCGGCAGGTGTCTGATGGGGGTTGCAAAATGTGTGTTGTTGGGAGGGGGTGGTTGTGAAAATTGCACTTCTCACGGAGAGAGAAGCTTTTACGCTTCATATGACGCATTTATGCGTCGTTCAAGAGAAGGGGCGGCGACCCAGCAGCAAAGAGAGCGAGACACTTAAATGGGATTTCACATTTAATCGCTATCTAGTCTGCTGGTGGGGCAGAGAGGGGCAGGTGGCTTGGCATATGACAAGAAGGAGGCAGTTACGCATGGCTGGTTAAGGGTGAGCCGATGGCATTAAAATCGAGTGGAAAACAACGACCACATGTACGGGTGTGAAAAGCATCGGCATAAGTCGGGGATTAGCCGGAGCTGCCGGCGCTGCAGCCGCAGCTGTGCCGGAAGGTGACTTTGTGGTCAACTAAATTGCAATCCGAGACAAAGCCTGCATCTTTGAACGGTTTGAAAAGGTTTGCTCACATCCTCCTTGGTGACCTTTCTGTCCCCGAATCCCATTAGTCCTGTCAATCATTAATTACCACGACCACCATCAGACATCTTCATCAATTTGCCACCGCTGTGACATCCTTCGCGGAGGAGCAGGCATTCACACGATTTTCTGAGAACTCCCCCACTCTGCGTCCGAGTTGATTAGAAACTGCTCTCAAATCACTTCACCAATTAAATTGAAATTTCGACATTTCTCGGAACCAATCCGTCATCGGTGGCCGCCCAGTGAACCACCAACACAACCACTCCAAGCCAATTGACTGCAATTAAAGGCGGCATTGATTAAAAATCTGCATCCCCACCACAAAAACCATCCACACACTGCCACCGCGCACTCTGAGGCGTGCACACGGGATAGTCAAACAAATTCCGACGAATCCGCGTCAATTTCGATATTTCTTTTTTTATTTTAGCTTTTTTCTCAAATCGATTAGGCCTCTGCAAAAATGATCGCTGCCCAGGGGACCTACATGTCACTGTGGGTTTGGGTGCTAAGTGCGGTTGTTTGCTGGGCCAGCAGCTCGGTGTCCGCGGAGTCAGCCGGCAGTCGCTGCTTGGCCAAGAAGTACAGGTCCTTGTTGAACTCCAGCGACGACATTGAGGATTTGAACATCGACGTGCCGATGAACATTGCCTTCGATGTGAAGCAGAAAAAGAGGTGAGTGGATGTTAAGTTAGTCTTAGAATGCGCAAAAGCTTGGAATTTTATTTTTTGAAAAGATAAACCCCTTCTTATGAGGGAGATGCTGTAGTTTTTGACAGTCAATTTCTGTTGGGAAAAGTAGGGGACAACTTGGGGAACCTGGTGGCATTTCGGAATTTTCTGCATTCTGACACTCCTCTTGTTCAAACTTCGGTCTGGATAAAATTTGCGAAAACTGAAATCAAACATTTCAGCACACAGCAATTTGTAGCAGAAAAAGTTGGAGGCCAACGGTGAGAAGTTAGTGGTACCTCGTTTGTTTTACGTCGAAAGTGGGGAAGAAAGAAAGTTTGAAATTGTCAAATCGTTGAATATATAAGAAGGTCATATTGAGCACGTAGGACACCTTGGGCACGTTGGGCACTTTGGCCACGTTGGGCTTCTTGGGCACGTTGGGCACTTTGGGTACTTTCGAGACGTTGAAAACCTTGGACACGTGTGATACCTTCGGAACATTGGATACGTCGGGCACCTTGTGTACGTTGGCAACTTTGAGAATTTTTGAGACGTTGGACGCCTTGGACACGTTGGTCTGCTTGGGAATTTTTGGCACTTTCGGCTCCTTGGATACATTGGGGACGTTGGACAACTTGGGCACGTTGGACATCTTGGGCACTTTGGGCTCCTTGGAGTTTGGAGACGTCGGGCATTTTGTGTACGTTGACCATTTTCGGCATTTTTGAGACGTTGAAAGCCTTGGACACGTTGGGCATCTAGAGCACTTTGGAGACGCTGGACAATTTGGACACGTTGGACACTTTGGGCACCTTGGGCACTTAGAACTGACATGCCCTTAACTTTTATTTGACTTCTACGATAACTACCTTTTTATTCCTATTAAAAAAAAAACTCCTAAAAGTCTTAAAGAGAAGCTGATATCATTGCAAAAGGAGACGGAACTAGAGACTTGTTTTAGGTGCGTGAACTAAAATATGGTAGAAAATTGAGAAAGGAAGTAAATGAAAGACAAAGGTCAACATTGACAACCTAGGGGTTATTCATTTTTTCTAAATTCCAAGTGCGTAAGTGCAAGCAAGTTTGTACATCTGAATGTTGGTATGCCTTGTACAGATTTTTTTTAATTCTTTCTCTTTTCTCGCCTTCATTCCTTTTATTTTTGAGTGTTTAACTCGAACTTTGGGAATCTTGTCTTACTTCTGGTTGTAACGTAAATCATCTACGCCTCTCACGGATCTCTGTTCTTGACAAAATTTTGGACATTAGCCTACGGGAAGTCCAAGACTGTCACTATTGTACACTAAGTAAAGTGTAGGGCAGCGTAACTGGCGGTACCCAGTGCAATTGATGTCCGTAGCAGATTCGCTTGGATGCAAAGGGGTTTTCTTTTACAGACACAGAGCCCGAGTTTGCAGTCAAGAGTTCTGCTGCACTAGAAAGCATTGAATTTCCTGCAGGGAAGTCCGGATTCGAGTGGCATCCACTTGAAACATGATGATTAGTTCAATGATGTAATATTATAAATAGAGGCCAGTGCTGGGAAATTTAAAGTTATGTGCGCACGGCATTTTTCTATGTTTGATGGAAACACGAAATTTTTACCCCGAAGCCTTTTTTATTAACTTCTTAGCGCCTTGTGCTTTTTCTGCTTAATGTGGTCTGGTATCTCTCGTTAGTTCTCTTTTCCAAGTTGTTAGTCTTTCTGTCAGCTTTCTATGCTGTGTGGAAATTCAAGATGCTCCTGGTCATGGTCAAAATTTAGGGAAATGCAAGATGTTCTTGGCCATGTCTTAAATTTAGGGAAATTCAAGATGTTCTTGGCCATGCCCACAATTTAGGGAAATGCAAGATGTTCTTGGCCATGTTTAAAATTTAGGTAAATTCAAGATGTTCTTGGTCATGCCCGAAATTTCGGGGAATTAAAGATGTTCTTGGCCCTGTCCAAAATTTAGGGAAACTTAAGATGTTCTTGGCCATGCCCAAAATTTAGGGAAATTCAAGATGTTCTTGGCCCTGTCCAAAATTTAGGGAAATTTAAGATGTTCTTGGCCATGCCCAAAATTTAGCGAAATTCGAGATGTTCTTGGCGCCGTCCAAAATTTAGGGAAATTTAAGACGTTCTTGGCCATGCCCAAAATTTTGGGAAATGCAAGATGTTCTTGGTCATGCCCAAAATTTCGGGGAATTAAAGATGTTCTTGGCCCTGTCCAAAATTTAGGCAAATTTAAGATGTTCTTGGCCATGCCCAAAATTTAGCGAAATTCGAGATGTTCTTGGCGCCGTCCAAAATTTAGGGAAATTTAAGACGTTCTTGGCTATGCCCAACATTTTGGGAAACGCAAGATGTTAGCCATGTCTAAAATTTAGGAAAATTCAAGATGTTCTTGGTCATGCCCAAAATTTAGCGAAATTCAAGATGTTCTTGGCGCTATCCAAAATTTAGGGAAATTTAAGACGTTCTTGGCTTGCCCAACATTTTGGGAAACGCAAGATGTTAGCCATGTCTAAAATTTAGGGAAATTTAAAACGTTCTTGGTCATGCCCATAATTTCGGGGAATTGAAGATGTTCTTGGCCCTGTCCAAAATTTTGGGAAATTCAAGATGTTCTTGGCCCTGTCCAAAATTTGGGTAAATTCAAGATGTTCTTGGTCATGCCCAACATTTCGGGAAATTCAAGATGTTCTTGGCCATGCCCACAATTTAGGGAAATTCAAGATGTTCTTGGCCACATTCAAAATTTAGGACTTTGGTTATTTTCGGCTTCGACAACGTGTTTTGACGCAGGGAGGGTATACCCATCTGCTTCGCCATGCAGGAGAAAATCTATCAGTGGCGTTGCTTTCTACTCCAAAGCCATATCTATATCAATGTTTCGCTCAACAAAATGACCAAGCACTTGCAATCAATGTGTGTTTTAAGGAGGACAACTTGTCACAAAGACTACTTGACTTGATGACTTGCTCGAGGTGGTTGTACATCAGTTTTCTCACTGAATCTTATCAAAATGTGCGCAGCGCCTTGTTGGACTATGCCAGCCCTCAGTTCTTAAATGATGCCTGCCAGAGTTATCCACGTTGCCAGAGAGTTTCACATTTTTAGACAGTTCTACATTGGTGGAGATTTTTACGGTTGCTACACCTGACCTCTATTTTTGAGAGACTGCAGAGAAGTGCAGAAAGAAATCCGAGTTCCGAGGCAAACCACCGCCGTGAGTCCTTCTACAGTCTTGAACACAAAAATGCAAAACGTTTCCACTGCTTTGTCGAGAAAATGAGGAAATCCTTGTGTTGCACTAATTTTTTCTATTTCTCCCCAGAACTACGTTCTTTAGACTCCCCGCCTTGAACTTTTGAATTCTCCCCCCAATCCCTCTTCCATAGCCTTCCGATCCAAGTCCTCTTTGACATCTTCTTCAAATCATTTGCGCTTTGCACCCTCCATCACTCTCAAAGCTCCTGCTTTCCCTCCCCCCATTCCATCTTCCTCCCGATCGAACGACACATTCGATGAGTGCGCTGAGATTGTCGCTTTGTTTTCCCAACACTGTCGCGTCGATATAGCACAAGTTTCCGCTGCCGTCCTGCTGCATGGTGTCTGGTCGTCATCACCGCTGCCGTTCCACTTCAAGTTTTGTCTACTTGCGTTCGTTTCATTTCTCCCCCCACCCCCTGCCTCGCATACACACACAAATTGGATTCGTCACTTAGCCTGCTTTCATAACAAATCTGATGCCATCAATTTGACCCAGAAATGCGCCTCCCCTCCGCACCGCAATCAGTTCCACTCACTCACTCTCACTCCGGCTTTGATGGCTAACGCAAGCAAAAGCTGTAAACTTCCCAAAAACGAAAAACTTTCCCAATTGCCCCTGCCTGTCGACCAATTTGTCATTTCGACAACAATTCCTTCATGCCACACACACATACGCGACCGGCCATCAGCTAACAGCCACCAGGCCACCGGGCCGGTTCCGCACTTAATCCTGCATGCTACATGCGGTTGAGGGGGAATGGATGACGTCTGAGCGAAGTTCCCTGTTCGGGGCCCACTATTGTTGTACCTTTCAATAAATCCCACCAACACCCTCGAAAGTATTTATCCAAGGCGTCAGGATTTATAACGCCTGCCTTTGCGGCGGCCTCTGATCTGAAAGTTTGCTCCAGATTCTGCCCCTGCCTCTCTTCGCGTTCGCTTCTGCGGCGTCTTCCACAGCGTGTTTGTTGTTCCACGTCGCTCTTAATAAATTTTTTTTCTCTCCTTGCTTTCCTATTTCAACCCTCGGCTGGCATCATCGGCCAGCAGCATCGCTATTCGTGGGCAGTTGGCAGGGTGCGGAAGGAGGCAAAAATGCTTCGCCTTTGACGAAAGTTTAAACTTTTCTTTTTCCCACCACCGCTGAGACGAGGGGGACCGAGCAAGGCATCGACTGGAGGACTGGCGAGGCATATGACGGGAGGAATGAGAAAGGATATTGAGTAGTATTGGGAAAAGGATACTTTTCTCATTATGAGAAATCTTGGCACGAAATTTTCCGGTATTTTCATTTCTTGGAGTATCTCTCTGCCTCACTCAGTGAGTGCGCTTCCTCGGACGTGTGCTATCGGTTCGATGAGCGCTCCGGCAACCGACCGTAGGGATAACAATTTATATCGCTACTAAAGGGTGGGTTCGCCGAGGTTCGAGGAATGGAATATAGAAACAAATAAGTGAAGGAATGCCGGACGGCCGAAGGAAAGACAGTTGAACTCCGAGACGAGGTTCTGCACTGCTGGGGAGTGTATTTTACTTATGCGGATGGTGTCTTCACTAGGAAACTAATGCTCGTTGGGCAGGAGCGGAACGGCCATGGAAGGCGTGTGGAAGGCGAAAGTTTTGGTATTCAGACACTGGGCTGCGACTTTATTGAGCTTGACGTACGAACGCCAAGAATATCTTTATGGAAGAGTAGGGGCCAGTGTGGGGCTCCTGGTGGTACTCCAATTTTATTCGTGTTTTGAATGGAAAACAGTTTCTACCGGAAAGCCTTAATTATTAAAATGTGTGCATGGTGGCCAATATTCTGATGAGCTTGACTCGCCTATCCTGCCCACCTTGTCTATGCTGCCTATCTTGCCAATCCTGTCCGTGTTGTCCATTCTCTTCTTTATGAACAAAGTTTCATGGTCGTGTTGAAAGCAAGATTTTGCTATCCATGTGGAGACGACGTTCTTCACGCCGTTCGACAAGAAATAGAAGCGGTCCACATACTGTCCAGGGAACTCCAGTGGAATCTTGATTGAAGTGAGGATTTTTTTCTGCATTTGGAAAGTTCATTTTGAGGTTAGGGCTCAACTTCTTAAGATTCAGTGGCAATAGTGGCCTAATTGGAATTCCAACAGCTTCGGTCTTCGAGTTCGTCTTTAGAAAGGTAGACAACGGAAACCGCAGCTGTTGGCTGTCTAGGAATTTCTAAAAACTCATCTCGGTCTTCATTTTTGTCTTTAGAAAGGTAGACAAAGAAAAATGAAGCTGTTGGCGGTCTAGGAATTACAAAAGACTCATCTCGGTCTTCGTTTTTGACTTTGGAAAGGTAGACAAGGGTAAATGTAGCTCTTGGCTGTCTAGGAACTACTAAAGACTCATCTTGGTCTTCGTTTTTGTCTTTGGAAAGGTAGACAACGGAAAATGAAGCTGTTAGCTGTCTAGGAATTTCTAAAGACTCATCTTGGTCTTCGTTTTTGTCTTTGGAAAGGTAGACAACGGAAAATGAAGCTGTTAGCTGTCTAGGAACTACTTAAGACTCATCTCGGTCTTCGCTTTCGTCTTTAGAAAGGTAGACAACGGAAAATGCAGCAACGGAACTACTTAAGACTCATCTCGGTCTTCGCTTTCGTCTTTAGAAAGGTAGACAACGGAAAATGCAGCTCTTGGCTGTCTGGGAAGTACTAAAGACTCATCTCGGTCTTCGCTTTCGTCTTTAGAAAGGTAGACAAAGGAAAATGAAGCTGTTGGCTGTCTAGGAACTACTAAAGACTCATCTCGGTCTTCGCTTTCGTCTTTAGAAAGGTAGATAACGGAAAATGAAACTGTTGGCTGTCTAGGAACTACTAAAGACTCATCTTGGTCTTCGTTTTTGTCTTTGGAAAGGTAGACAACGGAAAATGAAGCTGTTGGCTGTCTAAGAACTACTTAAGACTCATCTCGGTCTTCGCTTTCGTCTTTAGAAAGGTAGACAAAGGAATATGCAGCTCTTGGCTGTCTAGGAACTACGAAGGACTCATCTCGGTCTTCGTTTTCGTCTTAAGAAAGGTAGATAAAAGTAAATGCAGCTCTTGGCTTTCTAGGAACCCCTTTGTCTACCATTTGAAATTGAGATCAAAGCACCTGTAGCTTGAGGCTGATACCCTATGGTTCAATTTGTGTCCTCTTTCTACGTCACGTTCTAAGCAGAAGCACACAAGAAGGAGACGAGTTTAAATTTCTCATTGATTTAAATGTTAAAGTCAGAAGTTCGCCGTAATTTGTCGGCCTTCTTGAATTGGCGCCCCACGCAGGGCTCTCAGTTCCCTCAGCGACCAGTGTCTCCACCCCATTCTTGGTTGCTTTGAATTCTGTTCGCCTTCTTTTCTTTTTTAGGCCATCTGTCGTGTATGGCTTTTATGATCTGCCAGTCCTGGTTGAGTAGATCCTCGTTCGTCGCCATCTCCATCTCCATCTCCGTCGGCATCGTCATTCGTTTTGTTTGAAAGATGTGTGTACACATGCTCCATTGTATTCGTGGGCAGATGACCCGAATTTGTACGTTTTGGGGTACGTCCAATATGTTTCCGTTCACATATGACCTCAATGGGATTCGATTTGTTCGTCTCTGAGCTGAATAAAGATGAAGACGTGAAGGTGGCGCGCTGGCTGGTGCTGGTGATGCTCGAGCATCTCGTGGCCGCCCTTCTTGTTACAAATTGGAATTGTTTCTTTTTTTCTCTTCGTTCTCCTTCTCCAGCTACTTCACCATCAATTCGTCCTTTTTCCGTGTCGCCATTGTTGGAGTTGTTGCGTGGTTATTGCCGAACTGATTGCAAATTGGTTTTCAGAGATTGCTGTCGAACAAGACAAATCCAAAGTACAAAAGAAAGGAAGAGGCAGCGACTTCTTGGTTCCCTCAGTCTTGTGATTTGGTGATTTATGGTGCAAGTACTTGAGACAGACGAGCGTGCACTGGCGAGCACATGTAACACCGGGAGCACCATCGACGCGGCATCGCCGATTCAAAAGGGAGTTCCACTGATACGCGCAACCAGCAGCCAGCGCGCAACAGCAAACCACGCAAAATGGCAAAAAATTGGCATAAAAAGGCGAAAAAGTAAGAAGATGCCGAAGAAATTGGATGGGATTTATGATTATTTTGGGAAATTGGGTCATTATGTGTGGATGGCGGTGGCACAGGCGTGTGAGCGTGAGTGCTTCTGCCACCGTCGCGCTGCTCTGCACTTTGACTGGGTGGGCATCCTCATCATCGTCAGCAGGGTCTGAGGCTAGTGCGAGTGCCCGCGGCGGCAGCGGTTCCACCATCTGCATCACGAAATAGCAATCAAATTGTGCCAAGCCATCCCCCAGCCAGAGGAGGGCGCGCACAAAGGAGGCCAGCCACGTTGTGTAATGTTCCCTGCTGATGGGAGCCCTTTACGTGTGGGTGCCGTGCTGGTGGTGGCACATGCACCGTGTCAGGCGGCGCCGTGTCATTTACCTGTGATCTCTTGGAGGTAAATGGGAGCGACACGTGTGATTTTGAAATTTTTCTCGCTCGACCCTCTTTTTCCAGTTGGCAGAATTCAATGCGTCGTGCTCATCATCATCACCGTCGTCGTCGTTTTTGTCGTTGTCGTTGCTGTTGCTGTTGCCGTTGTCACTGTTCTTTGTTGTTGGCGATGGTGGGTGATGGCGCTTCGCTGCTGAGAAGATAGCGTCGACCGTGGGGCTTTTTAAATCGTGGTCCTCGTACACAACTCGATTCAAGGTTGGAGTGAAAGTGATGTGATGCCGCATTAACTGGGGAATATACACGCGTGATATTTTAAGCATATGACGCGGACGGGGAGGGGGGACGGCTGAAATGGATTCGGGAATTCTGAGAATTTTTGGGTGCTACAGGGGAATTTAAAATGCATGAGACCGTGATGTGGATAAGCTGAGGCCCAAGACCGTAACACTGCGGCGTGGTGTAATATCCATGCGTCTTGGAAAAATGTCATCAAGTAAATAGCTCAAAGATGACAACTTGGAAAGGTCGATTAAGTCAACAGACTTCGCTTCGAGGAATTTTAGGAAACGCTTTAATAGAATAATTCATCTGTATGTGGTCCTAGTGCGTTACCTTGTGGAACACCACTTTTTAACTTTGAGTTGAAAAGTACTTTTGGAAAGACCTATGCAGCACTCATTCGACCTATGGAGCTCTCAGTGAACGTATGCAGCATTCATTGGACCTATGGAGCTCTTAGTGGAACTGGGAAGCTCTTAGTGGAACTGGGAAGCTCTTAGTGGAACTGGGAAGCTCTCAGTGAACCTATGCAGCACTCAATGGACCTGTGGAGGCCTCCGTGGACCCATGGGGCTCTTAGTGGACTAATGGAACTCTCAATGGACATATGGAGCTATCAGGGGACAGATGGAGCTCTCAGTGAACCTATGCAGCACTCAATGGACCTTTGAAGCTCTCATTGAACTCATAGAGCTCTTAGTTCACCTACGGAGCTCTCAGTTGACCGATGGAGCTGTAAGTTAATCGATGGAGCTCTCAGTGGACCTATGCAACACTCAATGGATCTTTGAAGCTCTCATTGAACTTATGGAGCTCTCAGTTGGCCTACGGAGCTCTCAGTTAATCGATGGGGCTATCAGTGAACCTACGCAGCACTCAATAGACTTGTGGAGCCCTCAGCAGGCCCATGGAGCTCTTACTGGACTGATGGGGCTCTTCATGGACATATGAAGCTATCAGTGGACCGATGAAGCTCTCTGCAAACCTACGCAGCATTCATTGGACCTATGGAGCTCTCAGTGGACCTATGTAGCCCTCAATGAACATATAGAGCTCTTTCAGGACCTATGGAGCTCTCAGTGATCCATTGGAGCTCTCTTTCTTACAACAAAGTGAAACATAGCGAATCGGTAAAAGTAAAAGGACTACAAATATCGCTCTAAAAAGGCTTAAAACTTAAACTGATACGGAGGAAGCATTGCGAAGTGACCTTGTCTAAGCACGAAACCCTGTGGTACCCCACATTTTTTTGTAAAGAATGCTGTTGGTGGATGTTGAATGTTTTGAATGGATAACACAGGGTAGGAGGGTTTCTTCAAAAATTTGTCCTAGAAGCGCCCCTCAAACGAATGGTGGCTGGTGGCTTGGAGAATTATTTTCAAATGGTTCTTTTAAGAACTAGCATGACATTCTTTGCTGCTAACGATAATTCTGGTATATTTTCGAAATATATGCGGCCCAACATCGTAACCCTGACGGCCAGCGAAAACATCAACTCGTCTGCAGACACAATCCCATCTCCCGCCCACTCAAAAATCAGCTCCTTGGTCAATATCCCTCAGTCGCGAACACACAATTAAATGCCCAATCAATTACCGAGCTGAAAGCCCAGTCGGTTTATTGTCAGAGAAAGGCCATCTTCGCGCGCCACACACAGCTTCACACAAATGGTTCCGCATCTGGGGTTGCAAACACAAAACACGCATTTGCACATCATACGTGCGCCGTCACACGCCGCCCATACCCACCAAAAGAGCGATCGTAAAACTCAATAATCCCGCGTGCATCCAATGCCGCGAATTCTCCCGCAAACAAGCTGCCTGCTGACCAATAAATAAAAATTTTTATACGATCCTTCAAATGAGTCGTAACTTTCGGACGCATCGCAATATATCTCTGCGGTGCCACTTGCGGATCGTTACGTTTCGCCGCTGTGCTGCTGGGGGGCTCTATGTATGGGTGGCATCAGAGGAAGCGAAGTGGTTTGTACGCAGTAAGCCATGTAAGTGTAGAAAATGTAAACAACTTTATTGCGCTCTCCAATGTTAGTTGAAATTGTTCCGCTTTTGCCGGCCCTCCGAAGCACTCCCCCAATCACCGGGTTGTAGTGGCAGAGTTTACGATTCAATTTACTACAACGAAGGTCAGCTACCGCAACAACTACAGCTACAGCACCACCACCGGCAGCACCGAGTGGTGGTGTAATTCCCCCTCCGCATGGTCGTGTCAGTATGGGAACTCTGAAAACCGAAAACAAATTTAGACACAGCCGCAGTAGACTAATAGGCGCGCGAGTATGAGTAATTGGCAACCAGATTGCCGATAGCTCCCCGACATGCTCCCGAGAAGTCGCGCAATCCCAGTCAAAGCACGGCTGTGCAGGCAGATAGAAACACGGATACACGGAAAATGCCTTTGGGCACTAAAAATAGGTTCGCCCTTTTGTTGTGCGTTCGCATACACCACCAGTGCGCGCTGGTTCCCCTTCCTATCTCCCCCGAAGCATAGAATACAGCAAAGACAGCAGCGGGAATGACGGGAACGGTAACGACAACGACAACGAGAACGACGACGCTTCGTCTCTCCATATGGCCGCCTTGTGGCGATGACGATGATACTGAGTCCAATTAAGACCACGTCGCGGCGAAAAAAAGAGAATGAGAATCCAAGCCAGCAGCAGTAACGGCAAGAACTACCACAACACGAAAAATAAAAGAAGACAACGACGACGACGACGAGGAGGCAAAAACAAGGAACATCTCATGAATGAATGGAATTGCGGGCATACTCCAATATACGATGCTCTCGCAAAACGAAAAAAAAAAATAAAAAAAAATGCGATAAAGGGAGAAAAAGACGCGAGAGTGTCTATCTATGAATGGTGGTGTTGCAGTGGTAGTTCGACTGTGGCACGGCACGATGTTTATCGGCTGCTTCATTGGCTGCCATGGGAATCGTGTTTCTCTGCAGCAACATCAGGCGCGCGTACCAGTTGCAGTACACACCGGCACGGTGCGCAATTGGACCGGGGGGTATATTGTCACTGGATAGAGTGTCACATCTGACAATGGCATCTAGATGCAATATTTATGGAAATGCTCTGTTCTGGTTCTAGTTCAGTATTTCCAATAAAAACGCAGCAAGCGGCAGACCCGGAGGGACAGGTTTTCAACGGATTTAGGTGCCAGCAAATTAGTCCGAACAACAGCATCGGTGAAGGGGGATGGTTTGATTTTATGATGGAGGCTAAAATTTGGATGGAAACTGGCCAAAAATTTCTGCTGTCACAGAGATTGGAACTCCGATGAACTTTTGAACTCACGATAACCAACTGCCATCAGACGGTGGTTCAAGGATCCTAAAAACTTTTAAGCACAAAGTACTTTAATGTTGAAGAATTAATTTTTGGACTGGGTCTGAATTCTGACTGAATGTTTTCCCGGTTTTTGAACGCAATATCAGCTTGAAATTTAGGAAAAGCGTGCAGTTCCTCGTATGCGTATGGCCATTGCCGTCAGACGACGGTTCAAGAATGCTGAAACACTTTTCAGTACAGTGCTTGAAATTTGAAGAATTTCTGACTAGAAGTTGGATCCATTCTTGGACTCAGTGATTGACTGCCTCTGGTGAAAGTTGTTTACATCCTTACACTCAGTATCTATTTGAAATCTTAGAGAAGCGTGAAGCTCCTCGTATGTGTGAACATTAAGGCCTTGTTAATGTTGCTCCAAAAGTGGTCAGAATTGTTGTTCTTGGCATTGAGTACTTTAGGAAGTCGAACTTGTTCTCATTTATCGGGTAAGTTCCGAATTTCCGATCAATTTTGGTACAAATTCGGTCAAAATTATATTTTCAAATGAGTCGGTTCAATTCAGGGACTAAATTCTGTCTGAATTTCAATTTCTCAAATTCCTGATGAAATATTGAAATTTTTGGATTTTTTGGTTGGAATTCTTCTGCAAAACTCGAAGTTCATTTTAAAAATAAGCTTTGTCCACTTTGCCGGAAGAACTGGGAAAATGTTTGGGTTTTTTTCCAAATTTAGTCCGAATTAAGTCCAAATTTAGCCCAACATTAGTTCAAATTTAGTCCAAATTTAGTTTAAATTCAATCCGAATGTAGTCCAAATTAAGTCCAAATTTATTCCGAATTCAGTTCAAATTTAGTCTAAGTTTGGTTCAAATGTAGTCCAAAATTTTATCCAATTTTAGTCCAAGTTTAGTTCAAATTTGCTTTAAATTTAGTTCAAATGTAGTTGAAATTAGTCGAAGTTTAGTTCAAATTTAGTCCAAATTTTGTTCAAATTTAATACGAATGTAGTTCAAATTTTGTCCAAATTTAGTCCAAATTTAGTCCAAGTTTAGTTCAATTAGTCTAAATTTTGTTCCAAATTTAGTCCACGTTTAGTTCAAGTATAGTAAAAATTTTGTTCCAAATTTAGTCCGAATTTAGTTAAAATGTAGTACAAATTTTGTTCCAAGTTTAGTCCAAATTTAGTCCAAATTCAGTCCAAATTTATTGCAACTTTAGTCAAAATTTAGTCCAACCATAGTTTAAACATATTCCAAATTTTACTTCAAATTTAGTTCAAATGTAGTCCAAATTTAGTCCAAATTTAGTTCAAATTTGGTTTAAATCTAGGAATACTCTCATCGTTGGATATGTTTTGAGATTTTGGCACCATATCGTCAATTTCGGTCAAAATTGTTGAACAGGTTGTGATGTAACGAAAGGCCGGTTCCGGGTTGCCAATGCTCCACGCAAAATCTGACCATCTAAAAGGTACGAGATTCCAAATGATAAACCCCCTGTCCTGTACCAATTTTGATAAATCGAAAATAATTCGCAAACAAATTGGTGACCGCACACCCAAAGCTGCGCCACAACTCATCCAGCTGACAGGAATGCGATTCCGTTGCCGTCCATCACGTCCATCGTGTGAGATGACATAAGACACCCTCCGCCAAGTCAGAAGCATTTCCAAGAACTCCCTTCGAAGAACTCCACATGCCGGCGTACGGGCAATAAATCTCATTGCAGTTTCGAATGTTAATGGCTACCGCCATCACCATCGCCACAAGCCCCACGTCAACAGTAATCCACTGTCTATCTGCTCAGTTCTCCTCCGCCCCAAAAGCCACCCACTCTCAGTCGAAGAGCCAAGCCAATAAATACATCATTGCGCCGAGGCGGTAATTAATTACGTTTCAAGTGCTACTGGTGCTGTTGGTGGCGCGGCTCCTGCCGAACCGATAGTGCACTTGTCGTTCCCCATTCCCCCAAATGGGAGTGGAGTGGCGCCACTTAGGACTCCGCGCCGCGCTTCGGATTCCCTCCCCGCATACGACCCACCATCATGGTCATGAATAAATTAAACTAAAGCGCTCTGGATGGCGATGCAGAATTGGGCCATTTGTTGACCTAGAGATCCCAGAGGCGAGATAGATGTGCGCGTCGCCCTGCATCTGTCGCTCAATTGGTTGGTGAGCCTCGACAGCAGCGGTCTGTAAACATGTTGCAGATGCATTAGGGGCACTTTGACCCCCTCCTCGCCCAAATGACGTGCCCTCGTGCTGCGGAATTGAGTCATTAAGCCGAAGAGAGGCGAGCGGCGGCGGTACATTGGAAGTGGATCGTAAAATTCGTCGTTATTAGCGCGCTCTGATGTGGTGCTGCCCGCGGCTTAGAACATGCCCAACGATCCGGGATTCAATTCGAACATATTTTTATGGGATGATACAATGGCCGGAACGTGCCTCTCGACGCAAAGCAGTCTAATGAGGAAATTTCGTAAAACTCGCTGTTGGTCGTCGTCAACGCCGTCAAAGCCGTTGTCGCCGACGCCAACTCCATCGTTAGCGTCGTCTGGTCTGTGACGGGAAAAAAGGAATTCATCACCCCCTCAAACACACACACACACTGATACACGTTCATTTCGTGTCCCTAACTAGGTCTGTATTTTGAGTTAACGTCTCCTCCTCTCTCGCCCAAGGACCTCCATTAAATCTCCCCCCAATTCTCGTGCGCCGCACATATTTCGCAGCTTATTCCAGCATGCCCTCGAGGCCACTCAATTCAATTCAATTCAATTGAATCTTTCTCCTCTTCAGCGGCGTGAATCGAATCTGTTCCATCCGCACGTTGACGACAGGCTTCAACCCTTCGGGAGACGGAGACTGTATCTGGCGCTGTTCTCGTTGCGGTTGCGGTTGGTTCATATGTCTGTGGCTGTGGTGGGGTGGTGTGTCTTTGCTTTCTCCTTGCCGCTGCCAATTGCACTTTTTGCTCAGCCACGGATGAAGGTATCTGTAATTGATTTGCTCTCCGGCGAACGCCACGAAGCTGAGCAGGACGCCGAAAATGAAGAAGGTGAACGCGCCCTCCAGGTGGTAGATGGTCAGCACAATTGTGGTCTCTAGAAGAGACAGAGAAAATGACAAAGGGAATTCGGTCACCCTCTTATCACGGGAGGCTCACCTTTAGCGATTATCCGCAGCTTTTGGATGTGTATGATGACCATGTAGTAGTGGAAAAAATCCCTGTCAATCTTGTCGAAGAGACCACCGTCCTTCAAGCGGCTGATGAGGGCGTTGAAGCGGTTCAGGAAGGGGAAGCCGCGCTTCGCAATAATTTCCACTGGACTGGCGAACACATTGCCCGGAAACGCGTACAAGTTGTTGATCTTCCGGTTGCTCAGCATGTACCTACGGCTCGCCAATATGACACGTTTGCCGGCCGTCACCGCACGCAAATTGCGCGTTCGTGGTATGAAGTTATCGCTGTCATTATAGCGGGTGTAGATTTCCATGTCATCGGGGTTTTCGAACCAGTCACGATTCTCTGTGGGCCCACCTACAATCGAACGCGAGCACGAATATTCAGAGAGACACACGGACACACATACACACACATACAGTCAGGATGAAGCGTGGGGTGGGGGGAATAAAATGAAATTCGAGAAGCGGCCGTGGCGGTCGTGTCACCAGCAACAGTCCTCCCCGCGGCCCACACACGCCTCCTCCCTCGCACTGCGCACTGCTTACCAAACGGAATGTCCCGGCGGATAACCTCCTCCATGGTGGAGATCTGATGCTCGTAGCCAGGATCCGCAAACACAGCAATCAGATTCGAGGTATAGATGCTCGTCACGTTCATGCTGTAGAGGCATAGGCCGATGAAGAAAATCCTTGTCGTTTGACACTCGGGACGCTCGCTCACCGAGACGCCTAATGTCACACCCCAGGAATTAATAGCTGTCAGGGCGGTTGATTTATGCGCCTCCACTTCGGGCAGGAGGCGGACGAATGTGAGCCAGAAAAACCATGTGATGAGGAGGACAATGGCCAGACAGAGCCACATGTGCGCCTGAAATATGCTGAAGAGCGCCTTCCATGGTGGCCGCTGGGGGGCGGACGCCACGAACCAAGTGTGACTGTTGGAGAGGTACGAGTCGGTGACCCAAAAGTCCTCGCGCACCTCGTCGTCCGAGAAAAATGCGCCCACGACGAAGTCGCACGAGCGGTCGTTTACTCGACCGAGCAGGTCGGTCCACGTGTCGTTTTCGGGAATACGCATTCCCCTGCGGTATGCCCCACAGGTGAAATTGAGCTAAAAATGAAAAACAAAAGACTGAGATAGGGGCGATAGAGAGTGTGACTGCCCGAAACCCACCTGAAACCCCAGTTTGCTTTTGATCATCTTTATAAGGTCGATTTCCAATCCGTAAATGCAGTCCTTCTCAATGAACGGCGGCGATATCGCTGCACACATGTAGAAAGTGCAATTTAGGATATTTCCCTTCTCAAGGACCCGCCGCAGCTCCTGTCGCAGCAGCAGTTCGTTCGAAAGTTCGCCCATGTCGCATGTGGAAACCATGGTGGCCTTCACCTCTCGGCAGGCTTCCGGGTTAAAGTTGTCAAGGATGTAGAAGTTGTACGCGGTGGTATTGACGGCAAACAACAGGACCGCGGTGTTCACGTAGAAGCCATTGAGGAGGATGTCAAAGATCTGAGCAGCGCGGAGATTGCTCATCTGCCGCTCGTCCATGTGGTTGAAGAGAATGAGGAACTTGGCGCCCGGGTTCCAGGACTGAAGGCGGCACAGGTAGCGTTTGAAGAGCATCTGCAATCGTTCCACATTGTCCACGACTATGACATAGGCGTCTGTCTGAACGATGAACGCCGACCTGAACTTCTCCCTCATCAAAGGCAGGGCGTCTGAAACAATTTCTGTGCGGTATGACTTGAAAATACTATCCTGCGACATCTGGTAGATTTCTTCATGCTTCAAGCTCAGAAATCCCTGCTCGATCTGGGCCGCGGGTGTGGACATGTCCTTCAGGTGGCTGATGATCATGTTCTTGGCTCGCGTGTTGCGGGCCCAGAGATGCTCCTCAAGGTAAATGGCGCCGATAACATGAAGACACTGGACTCCGGACTGCCAGGTAGTTGGGCCACGATCGTTTGGCTCCCGCAAGTAGATTACGTCCGGCTCAGGAGAAGTTATCGTGAGGACGAAGCCTAAATAGGCGAAAATGAGAACTGAGAGAAAGCACATTTGGCTCCTTTCACGAGGCGAATGCTGTCGCGAATGAGGCCTGCTTTTCGATGAGTGCGGTTTTAATTGGCGACGGGTCACGGAAGCCGCTTGTTTACTGTGTCCTTTGGGGGAGGCTTATGTATTTTTCTGCAAGGAAATTAAAAAACAAACATTAAGCCATGCGATGGCGGTTTGGAGAGACGAGGCAGTGCAGCAAGAGGGATTGTGAAATTTTGCATGTCACCGGGAAGTGACCTTTTGATCCATTTGGCGCCCGAGTGAGAACCGATTTCATCAGATATCACGTCCAGTGTCTGCAAGGACGGTTCTAAGAGGGAGGAGCTTAAACAGGGTAAGGGATTCGGTTTAGATCGCATGTTTTAACTGAAATATAAGTGAAGTAAAACAAAATTGGCTGTTTGGCTCCCGATTAGAGACGAATTTGGATTGAAAATAATGTTCAATGGTAACGAGAGTTGTAGGAAAAGCAAAACTTAACAAAGATGACTCCAAATTCTTGTTAAAATCTCATTTGGGGGTAACTTCAATGATAATTGGGCAGGAAGTTGCTGTTTTGGCGCCTGACTGAGTATCGATTTTATCGAAAGTCACTTCGAATGTCCGTATGGGTTATCTGAATCTGAAGACTTCACAAGAATTATGTTACTCCTTGCGTGCTTTAGTGGAAACTTCGATGAAATTGTGCAAAATGTGTATTTTTGGCGCCCGACTGAGTATCAATTTTATCGAAAGTCACTTCGGATGTCCGTATGGGTTGTCTGCATTTGAAGATCTCACTAGAATTAAGTGTCTCCTTGGGTGCATTCGCGGAAACACAGACGAAGCTATGCAAAAATTGTCTTTTTGGCGCCCGACTGAGGGTGAATTTTATCGAAAGTCTGTTCGAACTTCCGTGCAGGTTGTCGGCATTTGAGGATTTCACAATAATTCAGTGTCTGCTTGTGTGTTTTAGTGGAAACTTCGAAGAAATTGTGCAAAATGTGTATTTTTGGCGTCCGACTGAGTATCAATTTTATCGAAAGTCACTTCGGATGTCCGTATGGGTTGTCTGCATTTGAAGATCTCACTAGAATTAAGTGTCTCCTTGGGTGCATTCGGGGAAACACAGACGAAGCTATGCAAAAATTGTCTTTTTGGCGCCCGACTGAGGATGAATTTTATCGAAGGTCTGTTCGAACTTCCGTGCAGGTTGTCGGCATTTGAGGATTTCACAAGAATTCAGTGTCTTCTTGTGTGCTTTAGTGGAAACTTAGACGAAATTGTGCAAAAAGTGTATTTTTGGCGCCCGACTGAGTATCGATTTTATCGAAAGTCACTTCGAATGTCCGTATGGGTTATCTGAATCTGAAGACTTCACAAGAATTATGTTACTCCTTGCGTGCTTTAGTGGAAACTTCGATGAAATTGTGCAAAATGTGTATTTTTGGCGCCCGACTGAGTATCAATTTTATCGAAAGTCACTTCGGATGTCCGTTTGGGTTGTCTGCAATTGAAGATCTCACTGGAATTAAGTGTCTGCTTGGGTGCATTCGCGGAAACACAGACGAAGCTATGCAAAAATTGTCTTTTTGGCGCCCGACTGATGATGGATTTTATCGAAAGTCTCTTCAAAATAGAAGAAATTCTAGAAATTCGAAGAACTTGCAAGGATTCGGTGAATGTTTGCCCCTGTTTGCGAAATCCCATCAGACCCTATTTAAAGCCTCAAATCGGTACACGATGAACCACACCAAATATACAAATTACACCCCACGGCGATGTCCTTGCTTAAATGTCGTTCGGGGTGATATTTCTCTAGGATTTCCCTTTAACGACTTTCGACGACGACAAGGGCGACGGTCGTTAAGAATCGCAATCAGCATCTCTGTCGCATCGTCAAGTACCTGCTTTCCTGAGCCTCCCTCCCACACCCATCCGTTTCTTCCCTTTCATCAATCATATCTGCACATCCGTCGTCCGCCTGCCCGCCAGCAGAGATTCCCAACAAGGATAAAGCACCGCATCGTCGTCGTCATCGTCGCCCGGAGGAGTGGCGTCGCTTGTGGAAATTGAAGAAAATGTAGAAAATGTGTACCCTAATTCCTTCTACAGGGGAATCTAATTTCTTAAAATTGCCTCAGAGATAAATAGCTTCAATAAATCGCCCCAATCGGATCCCAAAATCATTTGAGGTGCATAAAATTGGATTAGAGCGAGTGTTGGGGCGGATCCTGGAGCGGGGTGGACGGCTGCATGATGCCTGCTAATGATTTCAGAGACAGCAGCAAGCGCAACAAAAATCTCTTGCACTGGATTTTCCAATGCCAGTGGCCGCCATCCAGAGCCCACGTCCCTCGCAATTTATTGCATCCTTCTGGGGATGGCGGTGTGGCGCTGAAGGAACTGATGAAAGTTTTTAGATTAACTCACTGCCTTCTCCGTCGTTCTTTGCTGCTGTTGGTCCTTGCGCCGTAGTCGGCGGTGGTATTGTCGTTCAAGGACACCTTGGCAAGGACGAAGGTGACAGGTTAAATGAGCGCAACACATCTGTTCCAGTCGTTACACCGTTTATAGTCAAGTCCTTTGATTGCATTTTACTCCTTTTTCGCTCGCGAGTCCTTGCTCTTCAGGTATTCAATTAGATTAATTAAATTCTAGACTGATGCTCCTTGTGCTGTGGAGCACTCCCACGAGAGGGAGCAGATAAAGGACGTAATTGCAAGCGATGATTACACACACTTTACGCTTTGATTTGTCACTTTCCATTCGATCCACCCGAGCGAGCTTCAGTAGTATCCTTTTGCAGAGAATCCCTCGAAAATTCTCCAATCTGATGCGGTCGCTGGGGTGGAAAATTGCCCTTCACTCGTTTAAGGACGTGTCTCCTTGGAGTCTCAAGAGATGACTTTCCGACGGCCTATGTCAACGGGGCATTATACCGACTAAGTCTACCCGAAAAGTCCATCTAAAGTAATTTATGATCCGAAGGAAATTTTTATTTATTTTCCTTTTTGTGCGTTGCGTTGGTATCTGTCCCCTGCTGCGCGTGGTGATGAAGGACTAAGTCCCTATCCGTCGTACACGCATCCTGATCACAGGAGGCGCGCGCTCGTCCCTCTCCCATGGACACTTGTCGTCGGCTTCCCGTTATTTGTACTTATTTTTATTCCTTTGCAATTATGAAGAGATTTCCTCTTGGGAAGCATCGGCTTTTCCCTCCGCTCCACGCCCACCTTACGTTTGTCACTGGTGGGGTTTATTTCTTTTTTTCTCTGTTGGCCGTGAAGGCGACGGAAGTGGATTTGGGGTGATGGGTGGTTTTTTTGTTTATAGCTCTCTGCTCCTGTTATCCTGACGCTGTCGCCGGTTGATGTTTTTGTTTCGGCAACTTGGTGGCTCTCGGAATTAATTGCTCAGACGTGAGTGCTGGGAGCAAAGGAAAAGGGCGACAAGGAGCGACAGGACGAAATTAAAAATCACAGTTAATGTAATATAATGAAATTCTCTTTATGCTAAGCGAATGTGTCCCCATCCCTCCCCCTCGGGCGGGTCTAGGATAACTTTTTTCTTGTATTCCCTCTCTTTGGGTGTTTGTGTTTGAGGGTCCTGGGAACGTTTCATTGTTATTAAAATCTGCTGTGTCCTCTCGTTGCGGGCGTTTGGGCGTTGGGTGTCCTTTTCGGTTGGCAATTTACTTTTAAATTGTTTTGTTTCGGGTTGGGGCACTGGGACGTTGGGACGTTAGGACGTTGGTGACCTTGAGCAGCATTCTGTCTCCCTTTCAGAATCGAAGAAGAATGACGAGGAGAGAAGGATACAACAAATTTACTTTGGGTAATTGTGGAATTAATTGCCTGGTCCGTGCCGAGGGGAATTGGTCGATGAGAATTTATTCTCGCAAGGACTTTCGGTTTTTATTGGCTTCAATCAAAGCCGGGATGACGGTTGATGAGTTTGATTTTTGTCACATTGTCCCTAGTCCGTGCTATTATTTTATGCCCGACAGCGTAAACATTGAAATTGGTATCAGGGGAATGAATGAAGGGACGGACGACAGTGAAATGAATGAATTTTAAGGACTTCTGAGAAAATGGAGGGATATCTTTCTCATTCAGACAGAAAGGACGCATCGGTGAACGAGCTTTGTGATATAGTCTTAAGTGTCGATGGAGAGGGGGAGATGGGCGCTTTTTCATTGGACTCAAAGGGAATTATAGTGACAAGGACGTAATCCTTTCAAATGAACAAGTAGACGACGGCCCTGCTCGGTTCGATCCAAGAAAGCTATACCTTTGGCTTCTCTCTTGGAAGCAATGAAGACAGTTGGCATCTCACTGATTTCACTGCTTTAAGTGCAGAGTGGCGGTTGGTTGAGAGAAAGTAAACGCTTCTGTCTTCAGGAGTCATAGGAAATTCTTTCCTTGCAGCTTGGAAAATCCTCAACTGATTGGCGCCCGACATGAGTCGTTGGAAAAATGCCTCTATTGCAACACTGCACCCTAAAACTGCAATCTAAAGGAGGCACTGTAAGAAGCGACTTGTGACTGACGACATAAGCTCTGAAATATTGGCTCCCGACCTAAGACCTGACATATGGTATTACATTCTACACTGACACACCTTTGAAATGTTTTCTGATATACAGAGAATCTTAGGGCTACCACACGACTCAAAATTGCAAATTATTGAGAATGGCGCGCGATAAAAGGTTTCAAAGACAATACTCAACTTTGCAGTAGCATGTGGCTGACAACATGTTGGCTCCTGACCTAAGACCTTACATATAATACTCTACCCTGACACAGCTTGGAAGTGTTCTCCGATATCCAGGCCATCTTAGGGCTACCAAACGACTCAAAATTGCAAATTATTGAGATTGGCGCCCAATATACTGTTTCAAAGACAATATTCTAGCTTGTGGCTGACGACATAAGCCCTCGAATATTGGCTCCCGACCTAAGACCCGACATTCTACCCTGACACAGCTTGGGAGTGTTTTTCAATATCCAGGCCACATTAGTTCTACCACACGACTCTTAATTGCGTATACTTAGGATTGGCGCCCGATTAAAGATTTCAAAGGCAATACTATACATTGCAATAACTTAAGTAAACTGGCTCGCTTTGTAGAAACTGACTCGTTTTGTAGAAACTGGCTCATATAATAGGAATTAGCTCGCATTGTAGAACTTGGCTATCTCATTGGTTACGTCAGGCATGACATATAGCCTAAATTTCTAATTCGTCAGGAATGATGGTTAACTGGCGCCCGTGATAGAATCCTTTCCCTTTGCATTTTGCCTCTTTTACGACATGAACTGCAGAGCATGGATGGCTTAAATAGATTCTATCTTCCTCTCAACAATTGACCCAGGGAATGGGAATATTTTTCTCACTCCTACTCGACTGACAATAAGCCCATCGAGGAGATAGAGAGAGTTAACAATAATTCAAATTAGGAGTTCCTGAGGAACCTTAAAATTGTTGTCTCAAAGTAAATTATCATTCAGATCGAAATGCTTTTCTCAGATAAAGCCCACTTGTTTGGATTCCTTGTTGGAATCCTTTGTTCCAACTGGCGCCCAACAGATGACTGACTCTTAGGAAAATTTCTCCCTGGGGGTTCACTCACATGCTGACTCCCTACGGATGCACACTTCTCAGTTGCTTCCTTATATATGTACTCTGTCCAGATTATGAAGAAACATTCAAACTGGCGCCCAACGGGGGCTACAATCTCAAGAAATATTCGTAAGGCAATCAAAATTGAACTCATTTCGGTCGCATTGTTTCGGCTGCACCACATCTATGCAATCAATTAAGTTGCAGACAATACCGTCGACCTTGCATCCGCCTCCCTCGTCCTTCGGCTTTTCAGCCGACACTCGAGCTGAATGTAGGGTAAGGATTCATTGCCCTTCCTCTGCTGATCCTTTAAATTTCGATTTTCATCGTCATAACTCCGCTCAGTGCGAGAACAATCCAGCGGCAGATAGCAGTCGGCATTTGATTTATGGATGCAATTAGTTTCTCCTGCAGGCGGGCGGGTAGCGGTGGCGGCCCCTAGACGTAGGCAATCTTCCGTCTTGTCTGCAGATGCGATAAATTGCCTCAGACTCCCCGTCAAAAGATCTATTGTTTTGCTATGACTGAGATGGAAATTCACGCAAGCTCTCGCTCTCTGTCTGAAAGTGAGCGGGGGTGCTTGGCGTCACTGCTTTGTCTGCCATCTAGCGGCATATCTACGTTACACTCGCTATCTCTAGCCCATTCTGAAAATGTGCAAATGTTGGTGGAGAGGGAGGTAGCCGAGTGTTTGACGCTGTAATTAAATTTAATTTACGAGCCATTTTAATGTCTACTCTGGGTTGATGGGTCCCGTGGGAGCTCTAAGGATAACGGTGATGAGGGCCAACTTCACGACAGAGGGCACAAAGATCAACTGAAACGCTCCTTTACGGCAGATTGTATCGTTGTGATATTTTTTTTTTGTTTCTTGTTTGCTTCCTCCTTCTCCGCCTGGACATACAGACATAAAAATAGTTTTACAGACGATGACGACGATTAATGGCTCGTGTGCGCGAATTGCCACCCAGAGGAAGTGGCGGCGGTTGAGAGTCCTTTCCTCGATTGAGTGCGTGAATAATACAAGCCATCACACTTTGTCATCCTTCTCGTTGCCTTGTTTCGTTTGGCTGAGTTTTGTGGGGAGGGCTACTCAAACTGGCGCCCAACAGTGGACTCGAAAGCGATGGTGACTTTGTGTCGTGGCTTGTTTATGGAGTCTTGACATTTTCAAAAGTGTCCGATTCATTGTTTGTCTTTGGTTCACTTCACTTTCGCTCTGGTACTTTATGCGACTAGACTGTCTGGTGCTTGCCGGGAGATGGGTGACTGTACATTAAAAAATCATTAAAGGCATTCGAAGAGAATTAGCAAAGTTGTTGAGTGGAAAAAAGAAAGAAAGAAACGTTAAAGAAAGTTTTGAGGAGATGAGTTTTGTTTGCAGGGAATCACAAGGAAAGACACTCAAAGTACATTTAATTAAATCCTAATTTATTTTCTCGGGAAACATCGTCCGAGGAGAGGGACGACTTTGGGGCGAGTCATCTTCAAATGGGTCAGCTGAGCTCTGATTATGAGGGTTCACCAGCGTTTCATGGTGCTTTGCGGGTGTCAATCGTATTACGCAATCATTTGCAGTCCACCGCTGCTACTGCTGCTGCTGTCTGACACTTGTCGTTGCTCGTCGCCCCACCGCAAAGTGACACAAATCGTATGCTCCACACTGCTGTCCTCGGGATGAGGAGGAGGGCGATGTCGGTGGTGAAACGCAAACACCTTAGGAATGAATTTAAATTGAATTCTTAGCAAGAATTTCCATAAGTTGTGGTGACTGGGCTTGCTGTCACACATCATCGTCATCGTTGTCGTTGTCGTCGTCGTCGCGGCTTCCTCATCGGTGGTCGGTCGTTTGGCATGCGACTGACACATGAGCATGGGCAAAACTGATTTAAATGGAATCATGCCACCTCTCCGCCGCTCCGCAACGATGACACATTTGATCACAAGAGGGGAGTGGACTGTCACTTGACAGACAGACAGTTGAGTGCACTGGTTATGATGGGGGGACGACGCATACATTGTAGGCGGCGATGCCTTGTGGCTGATGGCTGATGGTCGGTCTGCTTGTTGACGCATCGCACAGCGCGTAATGAGACAAATGCATGTCACAGCATGGAAATTGAAAAATGACGCCAAAAAGAGAGACCCACCGAGAATGTGGAACGACAAATGGCGAGCTGCATGGATTTTCCTTTGATCTGTGGAATGTTGACACACAAACCGCACTACCGCCACACAAATTTGACAGAGCAGCTGCACCACTTACACAGACGGCCGGCCAAAAGCCGTGCCAGCCAGAGTCTGTTCAGAACAACAACTCATCGTTCCCGATGCGCCAGTGAGGATGAGGATGAGAGGATGAAACTGATTTCTGATGCCCATCGTTAAGTCCCTGGGCCTTGTATCACGCCTAAATCCTCCTCAGCAAACGCCTCTCCTTTCGTCGGCTTTCCCTGAATTTCACAAAATCAATACCAATTCGAATGAATGTAAAAGGATGAAGGAAATCCCGGACAGTTATTGGAAATAATAATAAATCCGACATAAATAGGAAAATCGAAGAGGACACCCAACACTGCTCTGCCAACCAGCACAGAGCCATAACGCAGGCACTTCCACACTATGTCTGCAGATGTGGCGTGGCGGCAGCGTTGTGCTACGTCACGGTACCCTGCTGCTTTTGGCGCAAGGCAGAGTTACGGTGGGAGGAAACGGACTGCCAGAAGACCGGGGACGCGTAGTAATATTTTTGAAGACGAGAGAAACCTCGAAGAAATCCTCTTCTGTAATTTCATCATGATTTTCAATTTTATCAAAGGCGAGTGCGAGACTGTTGAAAAGTTTGGATACTCGGTAAGAGCCACATGGGGCTCAAATAAAGACGTTACGATTCGCCTTTACTGCCACACGCACGCCCGCCTCCACACAGCTGAAGGGCATCATCCGCTCTAAATGAACGGAAACAAATCGGAAGCGAGTGTGTGTACCACACACGGGACCAAAAAATCGAAGAGAAGGAAGCAGGAGTTTAAAACACAAATAATAATAAATGATACCAAGGAGGCGAAGGATTTCCTACTTCGAGCAAATAAAATGTATTCACATACTAATCAGCAGGCCGTATCCTTTCTCGTGTCGCCCCAGACATGGGTTTGTGGCTGAATAGGATATAATGACGAGGGCTCACACACATCCTGTTCACTTTGATTTTGGATTCACACAGGGGGCACAAGGATCTCAGTCAGTTCAAATCCCGATGAAACCCGGCGTGTCAGTTGTTGACAGAGTATCACATAAATTATCGACGAATTTCGCCCTCGGATGGTACTGCTGTCGCATTGCTTTGCCATTGGTTCGACACTGGGTTGGGATTGAATCTCATTTTTGCCGTTTGTTGTGCTTTTTATTTGCCTCCCCTTCGATATCCGTGATTGTTTGCGTTATGATGTGTGTGGGTGGAGTGTGGGTTGTGGATGTGATATGACATGAGGGGTGACGTATTTTGAAATAAATTGGCAGAAACAATTTAAAAGATTGAAGTCTTAAATGGCGTAATCTTTGCTTTGGATTCGGGACACGTGTTTGTGCTTTATGCTGGTGGGGTGCCGCAGGGGTGGCTACAGTGAGCGGTGCTCTTGAGAATTGTATCCTTTATGAGAGCAATGTTGGTCCTGTGCATCTTGTGGTCATTGTTGAAAGCTAGGGCGCAGTTGGTTGCTACTGGATGATGACAAACCGCAGGAGTGAGCATGTTTGACGCGTTTTTTTGGATTTTCTGCAGAAGTTAGCCGCTTACTCCTGCCCCGAGACATATTTCTTTCAAGATTTCCCATTCGAGATAATGCCCTTCTTTCGGGTATTGGACTTCTAAAGCTTGGCCTTTTTTGGATTTTGGGTCTTTTGGTACTTTGCCTTGTTCAAAATGTTGGCCTTTATAGATGTTCGGCTTTTTTAAATGTCTTCAGACCTTGCTATTAGACCGTGGACTATTCGCATTTTTTGGCCTTCAAGATTTGTATCATTTTTAAATTTTGGCCTTCCAAAATTTGGAATTTCCAGATTTTTGGCTTTTCGGGACTTTAATTACTTGGGATTCTGTTTTTTTTTCAGGTTTTCGTATCGCAAGGTCTTGACATTCTTTACTATTCAGAAGTTTTAGCTTCTCAGAATCTTGGAACTTAGAGGTTTTTGGCTTTCTGGAATTTCGGCTCTTCGTGATGTTGGCCCTTCAGGATTTTTGGCTTTTCCAGACTTTGGTTACTCAATAATCCTTTCTTATTTGATTTTTGAATCTTGGAACTTAGAGGTTTTTGGCTTTCTGGAATTTCGGCTCTTCGTGATGTTGGCCCTTCAGGATTTTTGGCTTTTCCAGCTTCTCAGAATCGTGGAACTTAGAGGTTTTTGGCTTTCTGGAATTTCGGCTCTTCGTGATGTTGGCCCTTCAGGATTTTTGGCTTTTCCAGACTTTGGTTACTCAATAATCCTTTCTTATTTGATTTTTGAAATTTCAAATTCCAAATTATGCGGAATTTTGGATTTTCAATATTTTGGCATTTTGAGATTTTTAGCTTTTCAGGATTCTGGTTTCTGGAGATTTGGACTTCTCAAGATTGTGGCTCTTCAATATTTTGACTTTAAGTGATTTGACTTTCGAGATTTTGGACCTTTCCGGACTCTGTCCATGGGGATTTCAGCTTTCCAGGATTTTTCCAGATCTTGGAATTGCGAAATTTTGTCTTATTACGATTTAGACATATCAAGGTTTTTTGGCTTTTTGGGATTCTGGTTCGTTGAAATTTTGGGTTTTTCGGTATTTTTGTCATATTAAGATCTTGGTCCTTTGAGAATTTGGCATTTCGTGATTTCAGTCTTCCAAGTTTAAGCCTTCCGCGATATTGGTCTTCCGGCCAATTGATTGTTCGATATTTTTGGCTTTTTGTGTTTTGGTCTTTTGAGATTTTGGACCTTTCCGGATTCTAATAATTAATAATTGTTGGCGCTACAGTCCAAAGGGGGACCAGGGCCTAGCTTGCTCATCAACTACTCGTGTTGTGCGCTCTACTGTTCTCTCACGAGTAGAAGGGACCTACAGTTTTTTGCCGACTCCGAACGGCGAAATTTTTTTTCCGGATTCTGGCCATGGAAATTTTGACTTTTCTTGGTATTTCAAGATCTGGAAAGACCAAAGAATAGAATATTCAAATTTTTTTCTTGCTAGGATTTTGAAATTTTGAGGTTTTTGGCTTTTCGTCATTCTGGTTCGTTGAAATTGTGGGTTTTTCGATATTCTTGGTATTAGTAGGTTTTGGTCTTTTTAGATTATGTCAATTACTGATTTAGGTCTTCCAAATTTTAGCCTTCCACGATCTTGATCTTCCGCGATCTTGATCTTCCGCGATCTTGATCTTCCGCGATCTTAATCTTCTGGGATTTTGATCACACAATATTTTTGTCTTTTTGGGATTTTGGTTTTTCGAGACTTTTGTGCTTTTCCGAATTTGTAGTTTTGCGAAACTTTGGCCTCTCCAGATTTTGGCATTTGCACATTTTTTATCTTTTCGGGTCTTTGACTACTCGGGATTCTAATTTTTCCGGATTTTGGTATTTCGAGATTCTGACAATTCGAATTATTTAGATTTCAATATTTTGATATTTCAAAATGTTTGCCATTTCGGGATTCAAGTCTGTCGAGAGTTTTGGCATTCAACGATCTTGCCCCCAATTCATGTTGAAGCTTTGATTATAATGAACTTCCTTCCTTATGAATTAGACTCGCTGCTGCTTGTTTATCCTTTTTTCATCTCCTTGAATGGAATGCCATAGGGCAGCACAGTATGCATGCTCCTATAAAAATTCCACATTTATTAGATCAACTCCCTTTTCGACTCTTTTCTAAGTTCCGCAGCTCATTAAAATGCCTTGCCACTTCAACCGACATCTCACTGACACTCCACCCGCTTCTTGTCCCCTTCACCCTTTGAATAAAATCCTTCATTCGTTGCCTAATTATAACAAATATTTGAAAGTGCCCGGAATCCATCTTAATTGGATGCGCTCGTTTTTTTGCAGATTCGTTCTCTATCTCAACTCGCCCGGACCTCTGCACATAACCTTCTCGCAGAACGTCAGTCGGAGTATATACTTCAATCAGACCAGTGAGTACCTAGCGAACTTTCCCACGGCAAAAAAAGAACAAACTTGCAAAGAAAGCCACTTCCCCCTTCCAGGCAATTTATCACGAAACTTAAAGTCGGATCTGCGAGAAATCCTTTTGCCGTGTGCGTTGAGTGGCCAATACGACCTCTTCGTGCGGGCGAGGCAACGCGGATCCATCAAAGTGGAGGCGCACGCCGAGCACCCCAAATCCAATTGGAATCTATTGAACCAGACGAAGCAGATTAACATACGCAGTCAGAATCGGATAGGCAAGCGACAGATGATAATTAAGTGGACGAGGAGGTAAGTGGGAGGGAGGCCCGTTTTTTTTCTCTCACATCCACCGACCGCTTTGACTCTGCAGCAAATCTGATGTTCATGCGGTGAACTTCTGTCTGGTGATAAATGCGAAGCAGCCGCAGACCGATTTCTGTACGGCAGTGAACGACTTTGTGGTGGGGTCCATGCAGAAGGGGAACTGCTTCACAGGCTCGTGGACGAATTACATTTGGAAGCCGGAGCGCGTGAAGGAAATCGGTGAGTAATGGCTAATTGGCGAAGGTCGATGTAGTGGAAGAGGCTGATTAACTCTCCACAGATCCCCTGATAACAAATGTCATCTGCACGGGCTCCCGGACACAGCAGGTACTGCGGCAGTTGACGCCGAACACCACCTACTTCGTGGACATTTTCGGGGTGCACACGCGGCGCGACAACCTGACCTTCCACATCGTCACCAAGCAGATCAAGTTCGAACGGACCCATCCTAGGAGTCTCCGCGAGAACGCGCTGACGGTGGAGAAAATCTCCGGACTCTCGACGGTATCGATTGTCAGCTTTAAGGTGAGCTTTAACCAGGGGCGGTGCCACCACCCGGGTGAGGGATGTCTGAACACTTCGGTTTTGCAGGTGCCCACAGAATCAATCCGAACATCGTCACCCCAGTTGCGTTACCTCATCCTTCCGTGCGGCGGCAGTGAGGTCAATGCGAAAGTACTGAAGCAGGGAAAAGTTGTGGCCCAGGGACACGGGATATACAAGCCCACATACATCAACGTAAACAATGCCCAGCCAGGCGGTAGGTACATCATTCGAATTAACGCCAGCAACGACGACGAGGTCCTGCGAGCCAACAAGGTTGGGGTAAGTATCGATTCTTCCTCTCCCTCCGATGTTGAAAATTTACCAATGCTCCTTTCCACCCTTCTCCCCTTCTCTGCAGCTGGCAGTTACGACAGGACGGACGTTCGCGAACCTCCCCGAGCTGCCCGAAAACATTACCGTGTTCGAAATTCGCTCCAGAAAGACCTGCAAGTCCGCAACAATAGCGTGGTATGCGTCGCCGGAAACCAGGCCAATTAGGTAAGTCAAATTGAATCGGGGTCACGCCAAGTCGCAGGCCACAGAGTAATCAACGCCACCCGATCGACGACTTGATGATAGCGCCTGCAGCTCATTTTGAACATTCCCCTTCCCACTGTCCTCTTTCTTTGCGCAGATACTGCATCCGTGTGTACAACACCAATCGCAGCTCCGTGGATTCGACTAATTATTGCATGGATTTCCGCAAGAGCATCAAGGATAATCGGCAGTTCTATGAGATGGGGTGCCTGGACCGGAGCAAGCCGTAAGTATGCGCCCACCTAACGAAACACAAAAAAATTACGACAGGGGCATGCGGCTCACATGTTGGTTCAGTTGCAAGCCGCACAGGACCATCAGGCCATCAGCTGCAGAGCGGTGGCAGCCGCCCCCTTGTTTAAACCACGGGGCTTTAGGTTCGTTTAACCTAATTAACTGCAGTCCTTGGATGCAGAGGCGGCTTGGCGCTCAGCGGGACGTGAACCCGGACCAAAGCCGGGGATAGAGAGCGGTGCGTTCCACCCTGTGCGCACCCTGCAAATGCATTGGAGCGCGTTCAGCAACATAATTCACAAAGGATCTCGCGTAGTTACGTTAGTAAATTGAGCGCTTTTGTAAATTTTCGCAAATTCACACAACCCCCCGGAGGTGGGGAGGTCTGTGGCTTGGGCTGCGGTTGGTTGAATGAAGCACCACTTCAGCCACACATGGGTCAGGGCGAGGACACAATTCCCGATGCACGATGAATCTATACAATTGAGCGGGAGAGGAGGCAGAGAGACCACGCGTGTGTGGGGCTGTGTGAATGAGTCGAGTTGAGTCCTTTTTTCTAGTTGGCTTGTTAGCTAACGAGAAAAGTTTATACACGAGGGCGGGGTGGCGCACCGAGCGGGGGTACACGATCTCCACCTCCTGCGCCTGCCTGACTGAATTCGGGGCAAAGTGAGTGTTAACTGCCAGCAGACAACTGTGAGAGCTACTTCTGGGGGAAATTGAAAGAATTCAGTAAAAGTTTGAGTGGCTGACGTGGCGTAGCGGTGGCGGCGTCGTCGACGGCCGTTTACATTGAATTTTCTGTGTTTAGGTCGAGTTTTGATGCGGTACGAGCAGTTGTCCTTGATGAGGGAGTGGGACACATTCATTGCGTGTGTCATGACCCGGCCAAGGTGAAAATGAAAAGAGAGAAGGACGAAGGAAAAGAAGTGGATAATTCTAAAGCTGACAAATTCTAAAAATATATTGTTTTTTAAATTTAAAAATTAAGTCAAAAATTGGTTGAGAAAACCATCTTCCTCCCTCCGATCCTCGCAGCCAGTGTTACGTTTTTAAGACTTCGAGTAAAATTCAAAAAAAAATTTAAACGTACTTCTTATGATAATTAAATATAAAATTTATTTTGTATTTGTTGGAATTCACTTTTAAAAACTGTAGTTCGAACAAGGCAAGCTGCCAAAGCTACCATATCCTTGTTAGTGCACAGGTCAAGTTGACATACAGCCCCCTCGCGGCGCCCCCTGGATAGCCATCACAAAACCTGTTGTGTGGTAAACCAATGTATGCAGCGAACCCCTCTGCCCGAGGGTTGAAAAATGGGCCTGGCTTAACAGTCTGTGGGTTGTGCGTGAGTGTAATTTCCTCACCACGTAAAAGAACACTAGTTCAGAGACAACAACAGGCCTGTGAAAAGGGCGGTTTTAAGGACAACGATTTTCGGTTTTGCACGTGGAATGTGAGGCCCCATGACAGACCACGTACAGCCGAACAACTTGCGGAGGCACTTGACTGCTGCAAGGCAGGAGGTTCGATGGGTGGGTTAGGCCAAAAAAAAAACGATGAAAAGCTGCGACATCTACTACGGCGATTGCTACAGAGAGAGAAGGCAGCGCTTATTCGGATGCGGATTCGTTGTTCGCCGCAGACTTGGGCAAGGGGTCTTCACCCCATCAGCGAACGCCACATGACAATCCGCATCAAGGCTAAATTCGGGAACATCAGCCTAATATGCGCTCACGCCCCGACAGAGGAGAAGGATGGCAACACTAAGAATGAATTCTGTGATCTCCTGGAAAGAACATACGATCGATGCCCCAGCTATGACTCCAAGATCGTTCTAGGAGGCTTCAACGCCCATCTGGGAAAGGAGGGCATCTTTGCTGGAGTCATCGGAACACACAGACTGCACGACAATACACCCGGAAACGGACTCAGGCTGTTGGACTTCGCCTCGGGGCGGTACATCTCTGTGGCTAGCATGCAGTTCCCACTCCTGAACATCCACAAGAGAACCTGGCGATCCCCTGATCAATCCACCGTCAACGAGTCTCCATCGAGGAACTACAAGACCTCCGAAATGTGGAAAACAAATTTTTTGAAGAAACATATGACTTCTTGGAAAACCAGTCGAAAGGCAAAGCGAAACGATAGGCATTCGTCAATGTACCGCGACAGTCCACAGGGGGACCAGGGCCTATCTTGCTCATATGACTTCTATGATCTCCTAGAAAGAACATAGACCGATGCCTCAGCTACGACTCCAAGATCGTTCTAGGAGACTTCAACGCTCATCTGGGAAAGGAGGGCATCTTTGCTGGAGTCATCGAAAAACACAGCCTGCACGGGAACACATCCAGAAACGAGCTAAGGCTGTCGGACTTCGCCTCGGAACGGAACCTCTCTGTGGTTAGCACACGGTTCCCACACCTGAATATTCACTAAGGAACCTGGTAGTCCCCTGATCACGTTACGATCGACGTCAGACACTCCTCCAATATTATCGGATCACCACCTTGTTGTAGCCAAAGTAAGAACCCGCATATTGAGAGTGGAACGGAATCGGGATAATCGCAATTGATCGCTGGAAACTTTGCCGACCGAGGACATGGAAAAGTGTTATGACAGGAATGAAGTCCGAAAGTTTTACCGGAGGATACAAGGTTTCGGACGGAGCAGTGGTGTTCATGCTCTCATTCATTAATAACCTATATTGGCGAAGTGTTATGACTTCTTCCCAGCCATAACAAAACATCACCATGTCCCCCACAAGTTTCCCATTTCATTTCCCTCTGAAAAGGCGATGCTCCTTTCTTTCTTTCTGTCTGCAGAGCTCAGGCTCACATTTTTTCTTTCAATTTGTTGTTACCTTACAAAGCTCCCGCAAGCCAGCAGCAGTTTCCTTCATGGCTGCCAAAGGATAACTTCAATTTTCAGCAGCGTCCAATTTGTAAGGATTTCAAGCAAACACAGTCAGCTGCGTTCACTACTTACCAACAAACTTGTCCTGCCTCGTCACCGTTTGCTCTTACCTTCAACCTCGGGTGGTTTGAAAATGCTGGAGGAGTGTCTGACATTGTCTGCGTCTACTGAACAATTGAATTTTCAAGAGAATGCCGATTAGCTCGCTGTGCAAAAAAGACCCAATGAGCTCGATGCGGAGCCTGCCCTTGTACAAAACCTAAAATGTTTTCCCAGTGCTATGATCAACTACTTTCACAACTCTTTGTCTTCTTTGCTTTATCAACGTGACTCAATTCGGTTCAATTCGAGTTCAGTGAGGTAACTAGACATCGAGTCCAAGCTTGGGTATAAAATGCTCGCAGGAGGTAACGCCTCATCTACGCATATAAAAAAAACTTTTATTTAAATTACAAATCGCAGCACTCAAACGAATAAATGCATCCACCCGCGGAAATAGTGATAATGACAAATTCAAAGTCCTTCAAATTAATGACATTTTTACGATGACTCTTATATTAGAGTACTACGACGATAGACGATTCATAAACGCAATTGACCGTACAATTAATACAAGAAGACGTGCCCAAGGTATGCTTAATGAACCTAGATTCGCAATATTTACAGCAGAAGACAAATAAATTGTAGCGTGCCTGAGACCCTTAACGCGCTTCCTCAAGAACTAAGAAATATCAGAAATCCCAAAGCCTGAAAAAAAATGTATTAAAAATTATCTATCTATTAACAAGGCAAGCTGCCAACACTATCCTTGTTAGTGCCCAGGTCAAGTCAACATGCCACCTCGCAGCGCCACCTGGATAGCCATCACAACACCTGTTGTATAATGAACCAATGTATGCAGCGAACCCCTCTGCCCGAAGGGTTTAAATAATGGGCCTAGCCTACCAGTCTGTGGGTTGTGCGTGAGGGTAACTTCCTCACCACGTAAAAAAACAAACAGTTAAGAAACACAGGTATGCCTCGGATAATGAAGGATCAACTGTTGACAACCCATGCACAAGTTTGAAGGACAACGATTTTCGGTTTTGCACTTGGAATAGGCTATGTTCAGCTGAACAACTTGCGGAGGCCCTTGACTGCTACAAGGCAGACATTACCACCATCCAGGAAGTGCGATGGGATGGATCCGGCAAAAACAAAACGATGAAAAACTGCGATATATACTACAGCGATTGCAAGAATGAGAGAAGGCATGGCTTATTCGGATGCGGATTTGTTGTTCGACGCAGATGAAGGCAAAAGGTCTTGACCCTATCAGCGAACGCCTCATGACAATCCGCATCATGGCTAAACTCAGGAACATCAGCCTAATATGCGCTCACCCCCCGATAGAGGAGAAGGATGGCAACCCCAAGGATGACTGAAGAACATACGATCGATGCCTCAGGTACGACTCCAAGATCGATTTAGGAGACTTCAGCGCTCAAGGGCATCTTTACTCTAGTCATCGGAAAACACAGCCTGCACGACAACACACCCGAAAACGAACTCAGGCTATTGGACTTCGCCGCGGGGCGGAACCTCTCTGTGGTTAGCACGCGGTTCCCATACCTGAACATTCACAAAGGCACCTGGCGATCTTCTGATCAATCCACCATCAACCGGATTGGTCACGTTGCGATCGACTTCAGACACTCCTCCAATATTATCGATGTCGGAACCTTCCGAGGTGCAAACATCGACTCGGATTGTAGCTAAGGTAAGAACCCGGATATGGAGAGTTCAGCGGAATAGAGACAGGTCAATCTGGTTTTACATAAAAATACTGCAATCGCAACAGATCACTGGGAACTTTGCCGACCGAGTCTCCCTGAAACTCGCTCAGAGTTGGATACTGCCTGCCCTAACCATAGAAAACTGAAAACGTTGTCAAGAAGGAGAAGCTGCCACTGATGTCACGTCACCACCCAGAAGGAAAGACCGGTTTGACGATGAGTGCAGGCGAGCGCATGCAGCCAAACAAGACGCCTATAAGGCAACGCTGCATCGAACGACTAGGGGTGTTCGTGAGCTCTACGAACAGAGAAGAAGGGAAGAGCACCGGCTTCTCAGAAGGAAAAAGAAGGAGCATGAGAAGCGCGTGTTTGAGGAAATGGTGTTATGGCAGGAATGAGGTCCGAAAGCTTTACCGAGGATACAAGGTTCGAACCGAAGACTGCCGGGATCAAAGTGGACAACTCGTGGTAGAGTCGCAGTTTGTCCTGAGAATCTAGAAGGATCATTTGTGTAGACTCCTTAACGACGATGACGGCACCAATTCCGCTGTCCCACTCGATTTGGACAATGATAGACAATAATTCCGTCCCCCCTACTTAGGCGAGGTGAAGATAGCAATTTCCAAGCTGAAGTCGAACAAAGCTGCTGAAGCGGACGGCCTGCCCTCAGAACTATTTAAAGCAGCTAAAGATGACCTGATTGTGCGCATGCACCAGCTCATTTGTGAGATATGGTCGGAGGAAAGCATAACCGATGAGTGGAATCTCTGCGTCGTTTTCCAGGTCCACAAAAAGGAGACCCCATTGACTGCACTAATTATCGAGGGATAAGTCTTCTTAACATCGCCTACATGATCTGCCGCATTGTGTGAGCGTCTGAAACTCTTTGCCCACAACCTGATAGGTCCTATCAGTGTGGTTTTAGGCAAAAAAAGTCCACGAAAGGCCAAATCTTCACTCTATTGCAGATCCTGGAAAAGACCCAAAAAATGCAAATCGACACTCACCACTCACCCACATTCGTCGATTTTAAGGTGCGTAGAGACGAGCTATGCAGTGCCACGTTGTGGCATTCTTACCAAATTCGTCAGATGTAGGATGTAGGATTTAGGATGACGATGAAGATGGAGGATGTTCCGTCAAGGTCCATCGCGAACTCATCAAACCTTCAATGTCAAAAAATGCTATAGCCAAGGCGGAGTGTGTAGGATGACGATGGAAAACTCTCGCTGCTCCGTCAAGATCGGCAACGAACGCACCTAGACCTTCAATGTTAAAAATGGTTCTAGACAAGGCGACGCACTGTCATGTGACTTCTTCAACATCACCCTCGAGAAAATCGTGCGTAGCTCACAAGGCAACACCAGAGGCATGATCTTCTAAATATCACCTCAATTGAAGGCTTACGCTGACGACATTGACGTGAGTGGACGAATACAGCAAATTGTTAATTAAAATGGCGTTTGCTGGCATTGAAGCGAAAGCGGCTAAAATGGGTCTGCCGGTAACTGAGGGCAAAACATAGTACATGCTGTTATCAAGGAAGGACACACAACATCGACGTCTCGAACATAGAGCCACACTAAGCAAAAGAAACTTCGAGGTAGTCAAGGACTTCGTCTACCTCGGCTCCGCGGTAAACAGGGACAACATTAGTACCGAAATCAAATGCAGAATCACCCTTGCCAATCGCTGTTTCTTTGGGCTCAGGAAGCAATTGAGTAATAAACCTCTCTCTGGATGGACTAATCTTGCTTTTAAAGATCACTCAACAGGTCCAGGGACATATAGGGGGCGCCACTAACAAAAATTATTAATTTAATATTATTTTTTCTTGTTAGTGGCGCCCCCTATGTGCCATGGGACTTATTGAGTCATGTGTTATTAACAGCTTGATCATCCCAGTCCCACTTTATGGCGTGGAAACATGGGCGTTACTAAAAGCGGGTAAGGAAGCCCTTAGTCTTTTCGATAGATTGTGCGATTTTGAGTCCTGTTTTCGTTGATGGCATCTAGAGGAGAAGATTTAACGACAAACTCTATGTATGGTACAGCGACATGCGCCTGGTCAAGCGGCTTCGCTTAAATTTGCTAGGCCATGTAGAGCGTATGGACACCACATCCCCGGCCCGAAAAGTCTTCGAATCAGAGCCATTAGGACAACGCAACACAGGACGACCTAGGTGGAGGACGGCACATGGAGTGCGCAATTGGAGGCAGCTAGCGAAAGATCGTGCTGGCGGGAGAGACATGTTGGTTGAGGCCCAGGTTAACCACGTACGGCGGAGGAAAAGGACCTCAACCAACTTGAAGTGAGGAACTGAAGGCAGCTAGCGAAAGATGGTTGGCGGGAGAGACATGTTGGTTGAGGCCTAGGTCAACCTCGGATTGTGGAGGAGAAGGACCTCAACCACATGGAGTGCGCAATTAGAGGCAGCTAGCGAAAGATCGTGCTGGCTGGAGAGGCATATTGGTTGAGGCCCAGGTTAACCACGTACGGCGGAGGAAAACGACCTCAAGCAACTTGGAGTGCTCAATTGGAGACAGCTAGCGAAAGATCGTGCTGGCTGGAGAGACATGTTAGTTGAGGCCCAGGTCAACCTCGGATTGTGGAGGAGAAGGACCTCAACCACATGGAGTGCGCAATTAGAGGCAGCTAGCGAAAGATCGTGCTGGCTGGAGAGGCATATTGGTTGAGGCCCAGGTTAACCACGTACGGCGGAGGAAAACGACCTCAAGCAACTTGGAGTGCTCAATTGGAGACAGCTAGCGAAAGATCGTGCTGGCTCGAGAGACATGTTAGTTGAGGCCCAGGTTAATCACGTGCGGCGGAGGAAAAGGACCTCAACCAACTAGAAGTGAGGAACTGAAGGCAGCTAGCGAAAGATGGTTGGCTGGAGAGGCGTGTTTGTGTGAGGCCCAGGCCCACCCCGCCATAAGAAGAAGCAGAAGGTATCCGCATGGCCGTTTTAACCTAGGTCGATATGGGCGAATTTTACAGTATTTAAACATTTTCTTTTATAAATGGAAATTCTTTAAAAATAGTCATGCTACGTATTTTAGTTTCAGTTTTCATATTTTCAATTTTAAATTATTTTTAATACTTATACGGAATTTTAATTATATCACAAGCTTAATTAAACGGCTGATTATATTTTAAATTGTGAGTGTAAGGTTAACAAATTTTTAATTAAATCCTAAATTATTTAATTTTGATTTTAATTTTAGACACATTTTTAATTCTCTCCCACAGACCAAAACAGATTGAAACGTATGACATTTTCAATCTCACCCCGGGCAGTAGGTACCTCTTCTACGTCACCGTGCGACTGCTGGACGGTAGACCTCTGCCCTATCAAAGTCTGCCCGTCCGAATAAGCCATCAGTGTCACAATGAACTCTACGATTCCCGAGAGTCCACAGCGTACTATTAAACGAAACCACAAACAGAGTAAATAAGTAAAATAGAAAGCCAAATGAGACCAGCGTCTTACCGCCACAATGCCACCAGAAATTGTAATTTAACGAGCCATTTATATAAACATACCTTAACACATACAGTAGACTTACTTGCATAAAATAAATTAGAACATAAACTAAAGCAAACAAAATGAATATATATATTCCAAATATACTTGAGATACTACTCCGAATCCTATATTGATACACAACAAGATGGAAGCGACGAGCTCGACGAGCAGCGATCAAAAAGACTTGAATACAAAATAAACAAACAAACACAAGAAACGATAAAGCTTCTTTTTCTGTAATTAGTTCTGTTAAGTGTAGTCTAGTGCTTAAATTTAAATTATTTGAAATATTTCATTTAATATATTTAAATTTGTTTATCTTGCCATTTCATAGTTTCGCCTTGTCTCTCAGTAGCTTGTAGGTTCTGTTTGATTATATATAAGTGCGAGCTTTAATGATCTGTCTGTGTGTGGGATTTTTGTGCGTTGCGTGTTTAAGTGTTTTTGTTTTTTTTTTAAATTTTTATTTTATATGAAGCTCTTCTTTTTAAGACATTTGTTTAAGGGATAAGTTGCAGCTGCTTGAGGATATCCTTAATCAGGCAAACGCGAATTGAATACATCTTTTCTCATATGTATAGTTAAACAGTAGATTATCACAATTATGTATGACAATAAATTTAAAAAGAAAACGATTCATGTTTAATTAAATTGAGAATTAAATAAAATTAATAATAAAAATAATTACTTAAAGGAGAAATGACTGACTGGTGGTTTTCCTAATAGGAATCGTCTTCTTCCTCTATTTCCTCTCTTTCTTCTTTTTATTTCCTTCTTCCGTTTATTTTTCTACTTCTTCTTTTTCTTTCTTTCTACTTTTCCATTTTTAATTCTTTTTTCTTCTTCTTAATGTTGTTTTTCCAATTTTTTCTTCCTTTTCTTAATTGTCTTTGGATTTTTTTCTTAATCTTACTCTCCTTCTTCTTTTATTTTACCTTTTCTTTCTTTTCTACATCTTTGTCTTGTTTATTTTCTTCCTCTTTTTCTTCGTGTTCCTTTTCTTCTTTTCCTTTGTTTTTCTTTTCTTCTTTTCCTTTTCTTCTCCTTTTTTCTTTTTTTTCATTTTTTTTCCTTATTTTCTTCTTCTTCGTCTCTTTCTTTTTGCTCTTATACTTATTCATTGTCATCTTCTGCTTATTCTCCTTCTACTTCCTCAACTTCTTTCCATTCGTTTTCTTCTTTCTCTCTTTTGTTTTTTCTTCTTCTTCTTTCTTTTTCTCTTCTTCTTGTTTTTTCTCTCTTTCTTCTTCTTTTTATTCTCCTTCCATTTCTTCTTCCTTTTATTTCTTTTCTTCCTTTTCTTTCTTTTCTTCCTTTTCTTCTTCATTTTCATCAACTTCGTTCCATTCGTTTTCTTCTTTTTATCTTTTGTTTTTTCTTTTTCTTCTTTCTCTTTCTTTTCTTCTAATTTTTTTCTCTGTTTATTCTTCTTCTTTTTATTCTCCATCCATTTCTTCTTCCTTTTATTTCTTTTCTTCCTTTTCTTCTTCGTTTTCGTTTTGCTTCTTCCTCTATTTCTTCTTCATTTTCTTTATTTTCCTTTCCTTTTCCTTCTCCCCTTTTTTCTTCTTCCTTTTAAGAAAATGGGTATTTACACACTGGCGCCCTACACTCGACAGAGTACAGTCTTTTTGTAGATCTTGCTACGATAAAGGGTGTGTTTTTTCTAAAGGTACAGAACTTTAAGATGACAACACTAATTTAAAAGGTGCTTATTTTATCTTCCGTCTAGTGCTATGATTTAAGTGTTCTTTGGCAAATTAATTGAAATAGATCGAGTCCTGAATAACGTTCTTAGGATGTACAAAGTAAGGGCGGACAAAACAAACTCTCAAAACTGACGAAGAACCCCAATCTAGCATAAATCCGGCAGAGTACGATCGAAGGAACAAGAGAGGAGCAAACGAAATTAACCCGTACAGAAAAACTTAGGCTCCGTGATGTTCGTGTGTTAGTATGCAGGTCCACTCTGGATTGGCCTGGTTGACAGAACTTGCCGAAGATGAAGGACGGCATGTCACACGGTAGGCTCAAGGATCACCCACCCACAAACAAATCGCTTCCCGCTTGCTTGCCAAAGTTGAAGTACAGCATGTCACTTGTTAGGTTCAAGAACCACACCCACAAATAAATCGCTTCCCATTCCACCGCCCAAAACACACACACAACCCACCTCTCACTCCATTCACGCACTCGACACGTTGCCTGTTTGCAGGTCCAATTTGCACGCAGTTTCGTTAAAACTTTCACACGCACTTATTTAGTCAGACGACCATCAATCACAATGCACGCCGCGAATAATGCGAATTAACCAGCAAACAACGCGATCCTTAACTCGACAGCCCTCGTTTGTAACTGCTGCCGGCAGCCTGTAAGCTGTAAGCGTCTGTAAATTGTTGCACACGTCGGTCGCGCCGTCATCGGCGGCGGTGACAAACCTCCCCATGGATGGGCTCAACTTAATTACCGCAAGAGAACAATGGGTGGTGGAGGAGCAGACAGTGGAGGGGGAGGAGTCACATCCTCGCCCATCATCATATCCGTTTTAAATGCTAATCCCCCCTCCGCTCAGCACTCTCGCACAGCACTGAATGCAAAATGAATTACGTCGCGTCGCTAAACGAGCAAAATGAGCAGTCAGGATGTGGAATTAAGGCAGAGCCGCCCCATTGTGCCGAAGCCTGACTTGTCGTAGCGCAACGCGTGCCAAATGCTGATTATTCAAAATTGCTGCAACAACAACACCGACCGCAAAAAAGGACGAGACAATCGAAAAAAGATGGGATATTAAGGATATTTAGCCTGTCATCGTTAGCCGAATGCCAAATGAGACGGCAAATTGCGAAAATTTCATTTCTGTTGCGGTTGACATACGAAATGGCGCCGCGGTGCGCGGCAGTTGTGCCGTCGGACCTTGTGCGGGCACATTCGTGTATCAGGATTAATGCTGCATTCCGTCCCGGGCCCTCGCCCGCACGCATTTATTCCATTTGATAGGCAAATACCGAGGGGAAACACGTTCGATGCTCACACAGCACGCGGTGGCGTCGGGCGAGATAATATTTGCTCACCCACACGGCTCCGCTTGGGGCTGTGCGATGATGCCCCGATCGGGGGCAAGCACTGTGTGTCTGCGTGTATGCGGGATTATTGTATTAATTTCCAATCAATCACACAATCGGCGGAATTCAATTAATTTCTGAGCTTAGAACTTTCTGCTGGAGGAGTGGACGCGACCTAGCAGCCGCTCGAACGGCTGCTCGCTGCATCCTATGCATTAAATATGAACCGGGTGCTGCTGGTGGGCTCCGCAAGGTTCGGCAACTAATGAAATATCCTTTTATGAAATCAATTAAAAAGCTTTTGTGCGTGTGTGGCGAGGGTGGGAATTATTGATGTCAAAGCGAAATTGAAAAACGAGCCAAGCGAGCCGACCCGCGTCCAGTGCAGAGGACGGATTAGGAAAATGCAATTTATTTTGGATTACAATTTTGTGTCCAACAAAAGAGTCCAGATTATGAGGGCTTAAGGCAAAGCGATGACGGCGGCGGATGGGGTTAGTTGTTTGGATGAGTGTAATCCTCGGTGGGTGGGAGGCTTTGTGGGGCAATGACGGGATCAGGAATCAATTTGTTTTAATGGACTCGGCTGGGGATGGATGGGGCAGGAGGAATACCTCATAAGACCCTGGAGGTGGGAACCGTAAGACCACATCTGAGCGGGGTTTGATACTGTGTCTGTGTCACCTCGTGGCCGTTGATCGTTGACAGAGTCCAGAGATTAACGAGCATTCGAAATGGGGAACTGTGCCAGGGGAACGTATTCCTATCAAAAAAGACCAGAAAGGTGATGTCTGACGTTTTCTGGAATTTTTTACAGGCAACTGGAAGTGAGTTAAGGGCAAGTGTGCTCAATAATGAGACGATTTCACGTCAAATCGTGGCACTTCGCCATCGTAAAGCCGCTTTGGACTACGAGCAGCTTCAGTTTTGGACCCATACAGCCTGAATTCCAGAGATACCTCCATCTTTGAGAAAGTCCCTGCTGGTCTTCAAGGAGTACAAGCACTACGCCATCTTGAAGTCGCTTTGGACTACGAGCAGCTTCAGTTTTGCACCCATAAAGGCTGAATTTGAGTTGAACCGGAGATACGTCCATCACTGAGAAAGTCCCTGCTGGTCTTCAGGGAGTACAAGCACTACGCCATCTTGAAGTCGCTTTGGACTACGAGCAGCTTCAGTTTTGGACCCATACAGCCTGGATTTGAGTTGAATCAGTGAATTCGGCCATCGATGAATAATGTCCTAAAAGTTCTAAAATGTCCTAAAAGTTCGACGTTCGCGAAAACAGAGGTGACACATTCCCCTAGAACCAATTAGTTTGCGGCACATTAGCATGTTAATGCGGGACTTTGGCCCATTTGCGATTCGAATTGGCAACTATTTGAAGTCAAGTGTGAAGCAAGTTGGTAGCACTGGCCATTAATGTAGCGCCCTCTGCGAGTAAGCAAAATTCTTACTCTGACCAGCTGCGTGCTGAATCCTTTATTGCGCACATAACTGGTCGAGACCGTTCAGTATCTGCGAGTGAGCAACAAAGTGGTGCTTCATCAACAAAGTTCCATCTCCGACTATCGTTGGGGAAATCCAAAACGCACTCACATCCAAGGTCAACCTTCTCCAAACAACCCTACAGCCCATCACTGACCTTCCTTTCTCGTCACCTACATCAGACAAGGCCACCCCAAACCTTCCAAAATTTACAGCATTCCGCTCGCTTGTAAATCCTGTAGTCATAAATGCGTACAAGCTCGCTGATATCGACTTACACGCCTAATTGACACCTAAACCTATGCAATCGGCCCACACCGCTTATCACGACACACATGTCGGCAGTGCAGTGTGCCACAAGGCAGCGGACAACACACACACACGCCCAGCACATCCTAATCGAAGTTTAATAAATAAACGCACCCGTCCGCAAGGTAAACAAGAGCCGATGCCGGTGGCTACGTAGCCGTCGACATATTAATTACACTCCCCAGCGTGCGATAAGACGCGATAACGACGGGCCACAGCCATTGCCACAACCGGACCGCGTTGTGCAGTCAATAGTCGACCGTGTATACATTTAGGCGGACGTGTCGTATCGTCTTGAGCAATGGCCCTAGTCGCCACAGTCGGTTTGGATAGGAATTTGCGTGCAATCACCAAACTGAGGCTGGAGGAGGACAGCCCCAGTGTGCTGGAAACGGATCTGACGACCCTCACCGTGGGGCAGAGAGTGATTCTTGGGATCGTTGTGATTTTCCTCTGCGTGTGCTCGATCTTGGGGAACGTGGGGACGTTGTGGGTGAACAGGACACGCCAGCTGCGTGTTTTCTTTCGCACCTGCCTTATCTCGCTCGCTCTCAGTGACCTCATCACGAGCCTGTTCACGTCACTGGCGTACCTGGCGCAGTTTGGAGCACCATCTGTTCAGATTTGGGTGAGTTTTCTGGGGTCGTCGGAGCCTTGTGTGATCTTTTGATGTGCCTGCAGTGTCTCGGTGACGTCCTGTGCAGATTGATTCCGTTTCTGACTACCGCAGCGATCCTTGTCAGCAGCATGACGCTGCTGGGAATCGCATTCGACAGATACTACTCCGTGTTGAGGGCGTCCAGTGGCTTCTGGAAGCCGGACAAGAAGTGCTCCATCATCATCATGGTCAGCATATGGGTCCTGTCCATCGTCATATCCATTCATCTTTTCTTCGCCTACACCGCGTACCAGGTGTATGTCATCCGTGAGGGAGAGGGTGACTCGGACTATGTTCAGACGTATGTGGCATCCATGTGCACCTCCAATAAGGTAAGTCAGTGGCATTCAGAAACAATTATATCTCGATTATCGATTCGCTGATAAGACGTGGTGTTGGGAGCGGGATGGAGGGGGTGGATGGAATTTATTTAATAAATTCAATTACTCGCGCGGTCTGCATTCGAAATATTTTCTTCCGCAAAATTTATTCATATGGAATGTGCCACCCTCCACACCCACACAGGATTTTCCTCATTCTTTGTCGGCCTTCCATTCACAGGAAATGAACGCATACTACTACCTCGTTGTGCTGGCCATCATATTCGTTCCCACTCTGGTTGCGTTCGTCTGGCTGAACTCAATTATTGCCAATAAACTGTGGATCCGAAGGCACTCCTTTAAGGGGCCGCCATCTTCGTTGCCATCGCCGCCGCCACCCATGCTGACGGCACCAGTGCCAACCAAGGCTGGTGGTTGCAGTGAACCGAAGGAGAAACAAATGGAAATGATTCCACAACAATACCACCAGAAACAGCAGCAGCATCCCCAACCCCAACCCCCCTCCACAGGCAAGTCGCCGCGAAGCAACCCACTGCCCGCTGTCGATGAAAGACTGAGAGTCGGAGCCGGAGTTGGAGTCGGAGTCAGTGGCGGGAAAGTGAGAACAACAGCTGTTGCTGGTGGAACGGGGAAGACCGCCTCCACAACCCCAAAGCATATTAGTTCCCGCGAAGCACGCCACCTGCGAATGTTCACCATCATCCTGATCCTGATGGCTGTGTTCATCTTCTTTCGCCTGCCCGCCTGGATATTCCTCATCATGCGAATGTACGGCTCCTACACCCACCGTCACGACTGGATCCTGCATTTCTCGTTCGGCATCCTCACCCTGACCAGCTGCGCACTGAATCCTTTGTTGTACACATTCCTGGCCGAGACCATTCGGTATGCGATGTTCATGAAGGGGAAACTTTGCGGTCTAAGGCGTTACTGCGGTGCGGGAGGACGATGTCAGTGTTGCTGCTGGTGCTGGTGCTTCGACATCAACAATGGCGACAGTGGTGACAGCCAGAAAATGACTCAGAATCAGCATCAAAATGCGAGTGGTGAGGAGGATTGCAACCCCAGAGACGACCCCAAAGCCAAAGGCAAAGTCAACGCCAGACCCAACACCAACGTCAACGTCAGGGACAGCGATTGCACAAGTAATGATGGCGCCAAAAGTACTTCAAGGAAAAGTGATGATGACTCCGAAGTATACACCATTATCCTGGGCCCGGAAAGGATACACGGGTGCAAGGATACGCAAGACGACACCGCAGCCCGAGGGGGCCAGGATGGAGGGAGAAGCGTGGTGCCAATGCTAAACGCCTGACTGTTGTGCAATAATGAAGAATAAATAAGGCAATGAAAAGATTTCAAATTGTTTTCTTGTTTGCAGTCGTGGAGCGCAACGGGGGTTTCTTGGGAACAACTTTGACAGTGTGGAGAGCAGGTTTGGGGCCACTGGCAGTCCAAGCCAACGCGGAATGGTGAGTCAAAAGCGATTTTTCACGGGGTGGGAGGAGTTTCTTCCTGCCAAACAACTTCTCCTTGAAGTGGGGTAACTCTCCAACTGGAGGCCTTAATCGCATTTTAATTTGTGAAATTTTTAAACAAAGCATCAACCTGTGAACCTTTGTAGATGCCTTTTGATCGAGTCCCAATTTGTCGAAGCACACAAATTCAGTAGAGCCTGTCTGAGTAGGTCTAAACTTGTCCCCGTCATTGAAGGGCGTCGGACTAGGTCCCAACTGGTCGCCGTCGTCAATCCAGTGGAGGGTGTCAGAGTAGGTCCCAACTTGTCATCATCAATGGCGGGCGTCAGAGTAGGTTCCAACTTGTCAGCATTACTGGCGGGGGTCAAAGTTGGTCACACCATGTCGCAATTACCAACCAACTGGAGGATATCCTACAAGGCCCCAACTTGTCAGCATCACTGGCGGGCATCAGAGTAGGTCCCATCTTGTCGTCGTCGTCAATCCAGTGGAGGGTGTCAGAGTAGGTTCCAACTTGTCAGCATCACTGGCGGGCATCAGAGTATTTCTCATCTTGTCGTCGTCGTCAATCCAGTGGAGGGTGTCAGAGTAGGTCCCAACTTCTCAGCATCAATGGCGGGCGTCAGAGTAGGTCCCATCTTGTCGTCGTCGTATATCTAATGGAGGGTCTCAGAGTAGGTCCCAACTTGTCGGCATCGCATACCCAATGCCAGAGTAGATCCCAACTTGTCGCCGCCGCTGTGGATGCATTAGGAATGAAGCAGGGGTATAAATAATTGTCAAGCACTAGAACGACGTCGAACAGGAGAGGTGCGCTAGAGGAGGGTGCCAGGCAGGCGGGGTGGCAACCAGACTCTGTGGGCGTATTAGGCAGGTAGGAACAAGCAGCCACTTTATGCAATTTAAACAAGTCCTGTTGCGGATACCTCTCGACGACGTCTCCTACACTCCAAATGAATGAACCGCTGCTTCAAAGGTCGCACTCCCACCCTATCGTCAGTCGGAATCTTGACTTGAGGTAGCTCACCTAATGGCAGTGGACAGCATCCGCACACAGAAAATGAATTACCGAGTCTATCCCGTAGCCAGTTATCCGGTGATCGATCGAATCCCGGTGTCCTTTGTTTCACGGATTCGACAGAGCGCCTCTGCGGTGGTTTGCCCTGCAGAAGTTGGCTCTTGTCAGCCAGAGACGGACGAGAAATTAATGTGTTGCGGCTAGAGGAGGAGGCGCACCCCCCTCAAGTGAAAGGAAAGTTTTAATTGAAGTGGAGTGCAGTGTGTGTGCTGTCGAACTTTCTTCGCCACTAACACGGATGCCGCCCGTCCGCCTAGCCACCCGTCCCGTAAATCACGAGCCGATTCAAGGAAGGATGACTTAATGACGGCGACACAAACACAATTAATTTTCTGCGAGTCACGCGTATTATTGTTTATCTGCGTATCTGAGGACTGGACGAGAGACAAACAAAAGCATCACTGAAATAGAATGTTATCAAGTGCTGCTCAGATCGTTACACCCCATGGGCAGTCAGTGAGTCGATCGATGGGGTGGAGGCGACAGCAGGAAGCTTAATGGAAACTGCTTTGGGCGAGACGGACGGGCGTGACGAGCGAAGACAGCGCGCGTATGCGGATTTGAATTGAGGAGGTCGCCGCAAATAGGCGGTGAGTGAAGGTTGAATGGAATTGCTAGTGCGTTGCATTTTTCTTTGTCTGTGACATCTGAGTGGGCTCTAAGTGGAGTCGATTCTGTTGTTCATCTTGTCTGCCATCATTAGTGGGAAAGTGGGTGAGCTGCGAACACTGTTGAGTTTAACGAACCATTCCACTCATGCTTCAGCCCATATCTCTGTTATCACTGATGGATTGAGCTTCATTCGGTGACGTACAGTCGATCTATTTTCAACCACTGGCGACTGACAAACATAAGGAAACAACAGAAAGCGATCGGAAGGCTCTATGCGATCAGAGGGCTCTGTGCGATCAGAGGGCTCTGTGCGATCAGAGGGCTCTGTGCGATCAGAAGGCTCTGTGCGATCAGAGGAATCTGTGCCATCAAAGGAATCTGTGCAACCAGAGGGCTCTGTGCGATCGGAGGGCTTAATGCGATCAGAGGGCTATGTGCGATCAGAGGGCTCTGTGCGATCAGAGGGCTCTGTGTGATCAGAGGGATCTGTGTGATCAGAGGGCTCTGTGCGACCAGAGGACTCTGTGTGATAAGAGGGCTCTGTGCGATCAGAGGAATCTGTGCGATCAGAGGGCTCTGTGCGATCAGTGACTCTGTGGGATCAGAAGTATCTGTGTTATCAGAAGGTTCTTTTCGATCAGAGAGTAATGAAGGGTAATAAAACTGTCTGTATGACTAGCTAACGTGGATCTTTAGGGAACGGTATTTGATGGGACATCATTTTAACAATTATCAAAGATGACAATATACTTGTAAGAGTGTCATCTTTTGCGTTTCGGAAGCCCTCTACAGCTTTGCCTATGTGTCATGAAATTACTATTAAATCACTATTGAGATCTTCTTCAAAACAACCGACAAGATCAACCAAACGCTCTGAAAACTTTGGCAAGTTTCTCTTTTCCTTCGCCAAGAGAACTGACTACGCTACACCTCTTTCATCGGTTCATTCATCAGCTCTCTCGCTCTCCTCTTGGAGCTTTGAATACCTCCTCCTCTGTCCACCGTTACGGATCACATCCATCATGCCGTCGAGCTGCCGTTGCTCTAGATCGATACTAAATTGAAGACATGAAAAATAAAAGCAAAAAAACTCTCCCCGCCTCTATAGCATCGATGTACCCGCTGCCGCTCAGATTGATGATGGCGATGGAGAGTGTGCTGGTCTCCCCATCAAGTTTGCTGGTGGCACCGCTCCGGTATCGCAGATCAGTGCAAAGCTGTCGCTCGTCTTGACCGGTTGGTTGTTCGCTCGTGCTCGTGCATTTTCTCCGCGTTTCTGTGTCGCTCTGTGAAACTTTTATTTTCTTTTTCCCACAGTTGGTTTTCTTTTCGAAATAATCTGCGCGACCCCCGTCTCCAAGAAAAGAAAGAGCGAGCGAGCACACTCCACTTGATCGTGCACACGGCGGGTAGATATATACAAATTTGTTTGTACGTGAAACGGTTAAATTATTTGGTATTCAGTGCTGCCGCCATCATATACCTCACTTTTTTACCGTTATTGTGTATCAATTGGTTTTCATTTATTGTTTAGAGAGTTTTCTCGACGTCGTCGTCACCGTGCACCGTCCGCGCTGGCCGCGCTGTCATTGTTTAAGTTTGGCCTGAGTCGACAAAGAAGCGCGACGGCAATCGTGTGCGCGACTACACATCGATCCGTAACCACCGCCGTTCAGCTTTCAGTGGCGAATTGTGTGTCAATGTGAAAGAATTTGATTTCAAAGATACATTCATTTAATTTTGCGCCGAGATCGCATTCAGAAAGAGAGAGAAAAATTATTTGCGCAAAAATCGAGGAGAGTACTCAGTGAATTGTGGTGTCTGTCAAATGCAGAAGGTCTCCGTGCGTGCGTCAGTGGGATCCAGACAAGAGGGACAAAAACAAGAACAACATCATCCTCATCACGGCATCAACGTTGCCCGGCCAGCCAGCTGAGAGTGGAAATCCGATTGGGATTCATCCAGGAAAAGTGAGTGCAACGAAGCGTGTTTGTGGATTAATAGTGTACCTGTCTGTTCACAACACAAACATTATTCTCCCCGTATATAGTCGTGTGCTCATGGCAAAAGCAATCCATGCATGCACACACAGCTCCGCTCCAACAGAGAGTGCTAGTAACTAACCAATCATCTGAACCTCTCTCACTTTTCAATTCGAATTTTCTTGCCATTTGCGCTTCTGTTCGATAACAAAATAAATTCACGACAAAATCACATACTGTAAAGCTGCAGCTGCCAAGGCTGTTGCTGCTCCGTGCGGCAACTGGAGTGTGTTCAGTGTGAGTTTTGTGGCATCGGTGGGATCAGTGGTGTCGGAGTTCGTTTCGCTTGCAATTTGTAGTCTACGGAAATGAAAATGTGTTCTGTGCCACTACAGTTGGATGTTGCTTGTGCACACTTTAGGCAAACATAGAGTAGGATTCATTTGTTCATCGGTGGCGGTGGGTACTTTGCTGACTAAAATTTTTTCTCCAACAGCCTGGCAATGACTTAGTGGACTTCCTGTGGTTCGTGCCTCACAACCTACAGCTGATAGCAAATGATTGGGTGACCCGACAATGCCCGTGTGTTTGGTGCGCGAGGCCAGGCACGCAAAATAATGATAGTTTCCTCAGCAAAGGTGTCGTTTTCCAAAAAATCTGACTCCGTGCTGCTCTGCTACTTGGATTGGTTAAATGGTGGGCTATGTGCGAGGTTGAGAAAACCTACTTTTCATTAACTACTCAACAAAGTCATCACGAGGACGCCCAAAATCGGACCAACATCAAATCCCATCGGCGCTCAAGTAAGGGGACAGAATTCTCCCTTACCACATTCCTCCCTTCAGGTGTCTAAACAGCTTTTGTTCCTTAGACTGAGTACCCTGAATCTCACGAGGGCGCCCAAAATCGGACCAACATTAAATCCCATCGGCGCCCAAGCAATAGGGCAGCATGCTCCCCTTAGCACATTCATCCCTTCAGGTGTCTTAATATCTATTGTTCCTTAGACTGAGTACCCTGAATGTCACGAGGACGTTCAAAATCGGCCTACATCAAATCCCATCGGCTCTCAAGCTAGGGGACAGCATGCTCCCCTTACCACATTCATCCGTTCAGGTGACCTTACATCTTTTTTTGTTCCTTAGCTTCAGTTCCCTGAAACTTTTGACTCCTTTTGGTGGCAACAATTCGCCATTTGAGGTAACATCATTAAGGTTTCGTTACCAAAATACTTTTCTTTATAATTTTTAGGGTCCGTTCGTCATGGTTGGACCTATGAAGCAATTTTCATAAAATTTTTGCCGTTCATTAGCTATATTGAACATTCAATTTGGGAGTAAAATTATTAGTGGCTTCTGTAAACGTGAAGTTGGTGCAAAAGTTGCACATTTCCTGTGCCCCCAGCGTGTGATGCACCAATTCTTTTCCACCAATGTTCTGCAGTTCCTTAAATTCAGAAAAACTCTGTATTCGAAAATCTAAATGAAAGTTTAGGCCATTCTAAGAGTGATTATATGAAACTTAAAACGAAACCATTTATGGTTGAATGTCACTCGAACTTAATTAATTGGGTGGCGCGACAGTCCACAGGGGGACCAGGGGGTAGCTCGCTCATAAACTCCTCTCCTTGTGCGCGCTACTGTTCTCTCGCGAATGCAAAGGACCTTCAGTTTCTTGCCGACTCCGAACGGGGAAGTTTGAAAAGCTTTTTCTTAGACAGTTGTTGTCAGCAGCATGCAAGAGGTGGCGCAGTCAAAAATTCGAGGTGTTCAGCCGGGAATCGAACCTAAACCTTCGATATGTGATTGTCGCACTCTACCCACTACGCCACGGCGGTTACGTCACTCGCACTCGCCCCTTTGATCTATTTTCTAGAATGTGAGGGAAAAAAATTCTTCGATGAAGGATGTGGAGTAAAGAGTGCGGCGCATAAACTACGCCAACACTTGTACAGCTTTCGAGTTAAAATACAGCAGAATTATTTTCGGCTCCTCATTCCATCTCCGCATCCGTTCACCGGTGGGAACATTTTTCGTAAAGTTTCACTAATTGAATTACTTTGAAGGTCTGGCTCAGACCGTGGCCCGAGACCGCATTCCGATCTAACCAAATCGACTTCTGACCTACATCCCCACGCCGGTCAAGTCAAACTATCTTTCGCTGCATAAATCCTGCAGCACCCTACACTCAGTTGTCCGTCCAGAAACAAAGCGGGCAACATTTCAATTGCGCCAGCTATGTCAGTAGTGAAATGCAAAAATCACTGAAAAGCAGTGGTGGTCGGTGGCGTTTTTCTTTTCGGTCTTTTTTTCGCGCTCACAATGCACCTCGACAACGATTCTGATTGAATTCTCATCCCATCACAGCGCCACATCGTCCTCGGTATCCCGTTTCCGTTCGATGGGCGATACTGTGGGGCTTTGTGATGCGCTGTGGTCGGTGTTATCGCAGTTTTTTTATTTAGATTTTATTTAGCAGATTTCTGAAGCGGTACGGCGTTTGATAAGGGGGCACATGCTGTAAGCAGACGAGGACGGGACTTGTAATTGCTGGGGGACACACTTCAAAACATGTTTTTCCCCCGTGAGGCGGCGCGAACCCGCATTAACATCGGATTGAGATTAATGACGGTTTTGTGTTAACAAGCTGCAGCCGCTGGAGAATTGAAGAAGAATAACTGCCTGGATGGCTCAAATTTGTCATTGGGCCAAAGGAGGGGTGTGTGGGAAGGGGGCGGCGGTAAGAGGGGAGAAGCGGCGGTTGAAGCAAGAGCGGTAGAAGCTACGGTGGAAGCGATGAAGGCAGAAGCAGAAATTTTGTAAGAACAAGTTGGGTTAGATGGAGACGCAAGGAATGCGGCAGTTGCCAACTGGATACAGCGGCAGAAGCGTTAGATGCAACCACAGTAGAAACTGCTGCGGTTATGCCAATAACAGAAGTTTTAACAGCGCCCGACCCTGATGGCGGGACAGCGGCCATCTCTGTGTCAGACGATGCAGTAGCAGTGGAAGCGATTGAGGCAGAGACTGGAGGAGAAGCGGAATCAAAAGTGGAAGCCAAGTGGAAGCAGAAGCTGCAGCAGAAGTTTGAACTGAAGCGGTTGAGGCAGAGCCTGGAGCACAGGTGGTAGAGGCAGAACCGGGAGCCGAAGATAAAGCAGAAACTGGAGCAGAAGTTTAAGCTGAAGCGGTAGAGGCAGAGGCGGGAGCACAGGCGGTAGAGGGAGAACCGGGAGCCGAAGATGGAGCAGAAGCCGGAGCAGAAGTTTGAGCTGAAGCGGTTGAGGCAGAGGCTGAAACATAAGCGGTAGAGGCAGGAACGGGGAGCAGAAGCTGGAGCAGAAGTTTAAGCTGAAGCTGAAGCAGCATAAGCGGTAGAGGTAGAACCGGGAGCCGAAGATGGAGCAGAAACTGCAGAAGAAGTTTGAGCTGAAGCGGTAGAGGCAGAGTCTGTTGCATAAGCAGTAGAGGCAGAAGCGGAAGTAGAAGCTGAAGCAGAAGTTGGGGCTGAAGCGGTGTTACAGAAAAGGGAGCCAACACTTTGGAACAAAATCGTTAGAAGGAGTAGTAGGTGCCACGCCATGGACGTAACAGTGGCATCAGAAGAGGCAGCATCTGCAGAGAAGGACCTACAGGCAGAGGCAGCGAAATGAACGCAGTCGAGTTAGCCGCTGTAAAGCCAGAAGTGACAGCGTCAAGAGGAATGGCAACCTTGGATGAAAAGGCCGACGTTAAAGCAAATCTAATGGATAACCAAGGAACCTGATGAAGGAGCCAAAGAGGCACCGAAGGGTGCAAGCTGTGAAGGCTAAGGAGAGGAGCCATCGACAACTGCAGAAGCTGTGCATGCAGAGCTCGATTCAGAAGCAGATGCCAAGACAGACGCAGTAGAAGTAGCAGCTGCAAAGTCAGTAGCAACAGCGTTAAGAGGCATGACAGCCGTAGAAGCCAAAACCAACGCAGAAGCAAATTTAAATGCTAACCAGTGAACCTGATGCAGGAGCGAAAGAGGCACCGGAGGGTGCAAGCTGTGAAGGCTAAGGAGAGGAGCCATCGACAAATGCAGAAGCTGTGAGTGCAGAGCTCGATTCAGAAGCAGATGCCAAGACAGACGCAGTAGAAGTAGCAGCTGTAAAGTCAGTAGTAACAGGGTTTAGAGGAAAGACAGCCGTAGAAGCCAAAACCAACGCAGAAGCAAATTTAAAGGCTAACCAACGAACCTGATGCAAGAACGCAAGTGGCACCGGAGGGTGCAAGCTGTGAAGTCTAAGGAGAGGAGCCATCGACAAATGCAGAAGCTTCGCCTGCAGAGCTCGTTTCGACGACAGATGCTTAAACTGACGCAAAACACTCGCTGCCCCCAGCAGAGGACTCCGAGTCAGATGCGAGGGAAGCGCCAGCAGCCCCACAAATCTCCCAAACAAACGGTAGTTTGTCGCGCGTGATAATTAGAAATGCAAATTCATTGACATCGGGAAGAGTCGCTGTCTTAATTTGACCACTAAATGCCTTCTAATTGGCAAGCGAAAAAAAAAAATCGTTTGCCGTGTGAATGTTTGAAAAACGAGAAGCTGGTGACCTAGAACGCGTCTCACTCGAATTGAATTCCATGGGACCTTGAGGCACAGTTCAGCACTCAGAACGAGGTCAGAGCAAAGCGAGAGCGCACCTGCATCCATGCCAAGCCAACCACAACCCGAAATACGTTCGATCCGTTCATTGATCCAGCTCCCTCTAATGGTGCTCTGCTGGCCGGTTATGCAAATGCATCAATATACCCACTAAATCGATTACTAAATCCATGTCGCAGTTTTCACTTTCTTTCGGAGCGTTTTATGGCGCAGCAGCAGCAGTAATCAGAGTTCCCTCCCAGGTGGTAACTCATGCAGTTGTGTTGTTTGTGGGACGGCCCAAAGCCAGCGGTCATTTATCACATTAATTTGAAAGAAGGCATCAGTTTCTCTTTCTTTTCAATGGCATGGCAACATTTGAATAATAACTGTTTGTGGGCCCCCATTGTTGTTGTCATCGTTTGTTTTGTGCGTGGTGTGGCATGGCGGCGACGCACGCAAATGAAGATGAAAAGGGAAACTTCCAAATGCAACTTTACGCACCTTTTGGTGTCGTCGACGGCGGCGATCGAACACAACTGGAATTTAAATCGATTGCCACTAGGTGTCTGTTTGGTGTCTTGCTCAATCCAGAATGAATGGGAAAAAATGATTAAGCCAGACTTTCTCGTATAACTTCTTACAACACAACTCAACGGTATGCCGACTGTCACTGTCACTGTCAAATTAGTTGTGGGGTATTAATGCGCGACACACAAGCACAAAGCACAGCAACTGGCCAGTGACACAGTTTCCAAATTCTCTTCTGTTTCCTCTGCTTCCTCATCCTCTCCCGTTCCTCACTCTGGTCCGTAGCGCACTTCTTTCATTATGTAAAATGAAAGTTTAAGCAGTTCTCTGACAACTTGTTGTCCTCTGCCGTGCCGCTTCTGCTCCAATCTGGAGGCAGGCACAACAAAAAAAAATGGAATACAGGGATGCACAACTGTTCCGAATGAAAGTTTTCTCTTGTCTTGCCAGGTTCAGAAGGGACTGGAGCGAGCGTTGCCTGCCATTGATAACAGTCCAGTGTAGGAGGTGATGTATGGCGCTCCCCTCCGCAGTCTTTTATCCCTCGTGCATCCATGGAGAGTGAAAACAATTGGAGATTGCGTAAAACCCGTCCACACAAGTGGTGGGCTCTGGAATTGATTTCCATGTGCCTGGGCAAACATTGGGTTTATGAAATGAATTGGAATGTACGACGACGCAACAGATGGCTGAGCCTCAGCGCCGCCCCACCCCACCACGTCTCTGCAGCGGAAGCGTGCATCTGGTGCCAACCGAGAGGAGTGTAGGTTGCTCGGTTGAAATCGAATGCGTGCGTGCTGAAGTCGAGATTAAAGTGGCGCCCCAAGGAACATTCAAGAAGCTGGCGGAGAGCTCTCGCCTGCACGAGATGTAACATCGAAAAACCGCAAAAAAGAGTTGCTGTACAATTTTATGCTTTTTCTCCCATTTTGTTTGTCTGTTTGTTGTTTAGCACTTTTCCTGGTGCTGCGCGCTCTCTGTGTGAATGAATGGAAAGAGAAAGTGCTTTTATTGTGAATTATTAATGCGTTGGCTGGCTGGTTGGCTGGCGCATGGTACCGAGCTGAAAAGCAGAAGATATGCACGCGTATATGAAAACAAAATACAGTTCGTTGAAATTAAAGCAGAACCTTTTTGGAGAGTGGGCTCGTTTTTGCTTTTTTTGGGCGCAAGAAAGCGCCTAAAGTGTGTTGCGTGGTGGTCTTGATTTGGCACGGAAGGGAGAGTCGCTGATGGGTTTACTTTTCGAAGAAAATAAATAATTAAAATGCATCTGAGAAATTTCCTCTGATTTGCGATACCGGAAACCGAGGTTGGAGAGAGTGGATGGGCGGGCGGAGAGGTGTCTTGATGCTCTGGTTTGAGTTGATGGCGCATCTAAATTCAAGAAACGTGTCTTATGTCAGAACTTATTTCATCACGGGGAAATAGTTAAACCAGTCTGACTATGACACATTCCAGGCTGCCGCAAGCTTCGTTTCGGTGTAGATTCGCTTTGCTTATCTGAAATCGTTGGTTTTATGGTCTGCTAGCCAATTCGTTGCTCGGTCTGTGCATTTAAATTGTAAAATCGTCACTTTTTGGAATTGAGACTTTCAGTATTTTGGCTAAATCGGTCTTTCTTGTTAAGTTTTGCTGTGTTTCATGATTTTTTCAGGTTCTATGGATTGCAATCTGTTCAGCGGATCACATTCTTCAGTGGCTCATGCTGATTGTTTGTCTTTCACTCGAACCTAGTTTGCCCCCTCAATGAAATCAGAAGTAACATGTTTGGGATCACACTTTCATGATAGGCCCCATTTTAAAGGTCCTTACTACTAAAATGAATCGTGCTGCATAGAAGTTGTCTTAAATTACCAAATAACTATTCAAGGGGTACAGTAGAGCTAAAAGTTTCCAATAAGCGCCTCCCTCCTTAAGGGCCATGTGCCTGGGCAAACATTGGGCTTATGAAATGAATTGGAATGTACGACGACGCAACAGATGGCTGAGCCTCAGCGCCGCCCCACCTCACCACGTCTCTGCAGCGGAAAGTGCAAAATTGTTCATGCATTCTGGCGACAGCCTTGTTAAGGTCCATTTTGGGACATGATAATTTTTGGCGCGACAGTCCACAGGGGGAACAGGGCCTAGCTTGCTCATCAACTAATCGTGTTGTGCGAACTTCTGTTCTCTCACGAGTGGAAGGGACCTGCAGTTTCTTGCCGACTCCGAACGGGGAAGTTTAAGAAAGTTTTTCTTAGACTGTTATTAGTTTTAGAGGGCTGTCAGCAGCTCGAAAGAGATGGTGCCGTGAAAAATTCGAAAAATTCGTGTTGAGCTGTGAATCGAATCTAACCTTACTGAGTGTGAACGTCGCACTCTATCCACTATGTCACGGCGACCACCATTTTGGGGCTTAACGCAGAAAAAACCATGTGACACACAATAAAAAACATGTCACAGGGTCTACATTCATAAGCAGCTGCACACGAGTGGAGGTTTGAGAAATATTTTCAGTCCACACATGGGCTATGCCCAGCAAACACCCATCCCGCACGATCAATCTCCCGCAGCAGCTATTCACGAGTGGAGAAGACCCGCAGTTTAATACCAACTCAGCACAGTCAGGTTTGAGAAACTTTTTTAGTCCAGCTAAGCGCACCAAAAACCCATGCCACACGGTCAATCTCCAGTAACAGCTGCTCACGAGTGGAGGTGACCCTCAGTTTAATACCAACTCAGCACGGCCAGGTTGGAGACAATTTTTTAATCCACACAGGGGCTATGCCCAGCGAAAACCCATCCCGTACGATCAATCTCCTGCAGCAGCTGCTCACGAGTGAAGAAGACCCGCAGTTTAATACCAACTCAGCACTCAGGTTTGAGAACCTTTTTAAGTCAATACAGATGCTAAGCGCACTAAAAACCCATGCCACACGGTCAATCTCCAGTAACAGCTGCTCACGAGTGGAGGTGACCCGCAGTTTAATACCAACTCAGCACGGCCAGGTTGGAGACAATTTTTTAATCCATACAGGGGCTATGCCCAGCAAAATCCCATGCCATACTGCCAACCTCCCTCACTAGCTTCCCATGAGTGGATGAAACCCGTAGTTTAAAACTAATTTAGCACGGCCAGAAATGATGACCTTTTCAATTTAGTTTTGTCACCTCGTCCATAACTGCCATACAAAACTGCGCTTTCTACACGAAACCTTTGTTTTTCATTCGTTTGCCTGACAGTGTCCCCGCCAAGTTTTTCTTTCGATTGAACTCTCTTCTTTCGGAGAAGTTAAAGCAGTCATTTGGACAAGGATGAGGATTATAGAAAACGGAGCATACTTTGCTCTTGTTAAGCAGTCAGTCGTTTAAGGCATGAATTTTGGAGGCAAGTCTATAAGTGAAAGTTTGTTGATATTGCAGCATTTTTGAAATGAAAAGACCTATCACTCGCTTGAGTCTTTTTCAAAGGCATTGTTCGATTCTTTAGTTTATCAGTTAAGCTTCAGAATAGAAAAATTTGGCCCGAAGTCTCTGTTTGCGCTTAGCGTGGGAAGCAACTTCTGGCTGTGTGCTTGGACAACAAAACTTCTCGGGTCTGACTAGAAAAATGTTCACTTCTGAGGGATAGGGCCAAGCAACGCGTAAGACACACTACTACGTACCAGACAAGAAACTACGAACGGAACAAACATCAGGGGACACTATGAACTGTACACAACCGAACAATGAGAGCTAGTCCCTTTTCGAATTATGAATGAGTTAGTTGATCGTGAGCCAGACAACGCTTGGCTTAAGCGTTGTCAGCACTGTCACGCTTCGCATAAGCGTTGTCAGCACTGTCACCTCCTTAGCTTTGCAACTAGGGAAGAAGTCGTTGGGGAGCAGAGACAATAGGAAACAGTAAAACGTCCTGTCATGAAATCAGATGGATCTGCCTTACCTTGTAAATGTGCCGGGTTTTATTTCCTTATTTCGTGATAGAGGCAACGCTTGCAGACTGCTTGCGATCTACATGAAAAGGCGGATTCCTTGAAAGTGGTTCCACGCTTTACAAGTTTCTTGTCCTCTCATGGAATGGCAAAATGTTGCGTTACTCTGACACTGACACTCACTGGCAGATAAAACATTTTGTCGTTGCTATGGTGGCGGATCTTTATCAGGGAATTGAAGCTGCCAGATCGAACAGACATCTAACAAGAAGGATACCTCCTTGACCGAGGGGTTGAACAAAGGTTTAATTCGCGGCCCCACGAATGAGTGCTTGTCCCAACTCCTTCATTCGTCCGTGAAAATTTACATATGACAGACAGGTCAGTGGCTCTGAGAGTCCGTCTGCTTAGCCAAGCAGTCCTTAAGCGTAAGGTGGTTGAAGACTTGAGGTGAGGTCAGTGCCCACGGAGTAGAAAGTAAAATTCTTAAGTTATTAGAAAGATTGACAGTTGGAAAGGCGATCGCAGGTAGTTCGTACCGCTGTGTAGGCTGCTTCCCATCTGTCTGCCAAGACCCAACGAGGCATCTCGACAAGCACCCCCTGTGGTGCTTGTATGCAGCGTAGCTCTCCTTGGAAAGTGTCTAATGCAAAGGCCTTCTGACCTTTCTGCCGGGTGTACGATCCGTAGCGCTGCTGGCAATCAAGGGAAAGGTTTAAAATAAAAACAATGAAATGTGAGTTCTCCCATCTGAGTCGTCAGCTAGATGAGTTGTTAGCTATGGGGGCCGTTTCTGTCATCTTCATCTAAGGCTTATCAAGAAGGTGTTTTGTCACCCTTAAAAAAAATCCGGGATGCGTTTTGCGCCTGGTCGAGCGTCTTCGGATGCAATCCTTAGATGGCTAGGCCATTAAGAGCGTAAGGACACCAATGCTCTGGTCTGAGAAATCCTCGAAACCCAGCCATTGACACAACACAACAGAAGAAGACCTAGGCTGAGATGGAGCACAGAAGTGAAGAAAGGCCTCAACCAATTTGGAGTGCTGGACAGCTGGAGGCAGTTTTTCGTGATTTTTGTCCTGTTTGCGCTGATGACGCATCTGGAGGAGAAGATTTAACGACGAACTCTATGGGCTGTTCAACGGCATGCGCCTGGTCAAGCGTCTACGGATACAACGCTTAAGATGGCTAGGCCATGTAAAGCGTATGGACATGACTCCGGCCCGAAAAGTCTTCGAATCCGAGCCACTGGGACAACGCAACAGTGGACGACCTAGAGTAACGTGGCGCACACGAGTAGAGTAACGACCTCAACCAACTTGGAGTGCGCAATTGGAAGCAGCCAGCGAAAGATCGTGCTGGCTGGAGAGACATGTTGGTTGAGGCCCAGGTCAACCCCGGATTGTGGAGGAGAAGAACCTCAACCAACTTGGAGTGCGCGACTGGCGGGAGCTGGCGAAAGATCATGCTGGCTAGAGAGGCATTGGTTGAGGCCCAGTCCACCCCAGAATGTAGCGCCACAAGAAGAAGAAGAAGCTGGAGGCAGCTAGCGAAAGATCGTGCTGGCTGCAGAGGAACGTGCTTGAGGCCCAGGTCCACACCAGACTGTAGCGCTACAAGAAGAAGAAGAAGCTGGAGGCAGCAAAAGGAGGCACCTGGCCAAAAATCGTGCTGGCTGCAGAGAAACGTGCTTGAGGCCCAGGTCCACCCAAGAATGTAGCGCCACAAGAAGAAGAAGCTGGAGGCAGCTAGCGAAAGATCGTGCTGGCTGCAGAGGAACGTGCTTGAGGCCCAGGTCCACCCCAGACTGTAGCGCTACAAGAAGAAGAAGAAGCTGGAGGCAGCAAAAGGAGGCACCTGGCCAAAAATCGTGCTGGCTGCAGAGAAACATGCTTGAGGCCCAGGTTCACCCCAGAATGTAGCGCCACAAGAAGAAGAAGAAGCTGGAGGCAGCTAGCGAAAGATCGTGCTGGCTGCAGAGGAACGTGCTTGAGGCCCAGGTCCACACCAGACTGTAGCGCTACAAGATAAGGAGGCACCTGGCCAAAAATCGTGCTGGCTGCAGAGGAACGTGCTTGAGGCCCAGGTTCACCCCAGAATGTAGCGCCACAAGAAGAAGAAGAAGCTGGAGGCAGCAAAAGGAGGCACCTGGCCAAAAATCATGCTGGCTGCAGAGGAACGTGCTTGAGACCCAGGTCCACCCCGGACTGTAGCGAGACAAGAAGCAGAGGAAGAAGAAGCTGGAGGCAGCTGGTGAGAATTCGAGCTGCCTAAGGTGGAACGCACTTCAGCTAGCCGCAGACTCATAAACTCCTGGCGGTCAGTTCATTGCCATCTTTACTTAATTTTTCGTAAAGCTGGACGTCCTCTTCGGACTGTAACAGCATAGTCAAGCCTTCTGCCTACCAAACTTCCGTCAGCTCTATCTCGCACGTTTACTCGTTTACTCGTTTCTAATCCAACCCTGCTGATGACTGTCTCCAGAGGCCATATCGCACAGAAGCAATCAACGGGCGTACACCATGTGTGGCGACACTCACGGCATCCAAACTTAGTCACACTTACAACAGAAAATAGTAAACTCAAACAATGACTCAAAACGTCGACAAGGTCTGACGCATTCAAGTCTCACTCACTCTCTCCGAAGGGAGATCTTCTCCCCCAACCCGCTCTCTAGTTGATACAAGGCCGCCTTTGGAAGACCTTCTCACCTCGGAGCGGCAATGTCACCGTCTCTAGGTAGGGGGCAATGCGGGATCGTCGTGCGGAGTATTTCAAAATCATCTCAAATTGAACAGCGAGGTGTTAATGGCTCCGAAATTAGACAACAATGAAAAGAAATCAGCGCCAGCCAAACAAGCACAATCCATTGAACGGCGAATTTCACAGCCGGCGAAAGTCCGATCGATCTCTCCCCCTTCTGTCTCTGAATGGTCTTCGAGTGCACACACAAGGACACGGCGGTTAACCTTGTCCCACATCGTTTCACTTTCATGCCAGCTCACTTGCGAATTTCCCTTGCAGAAGCAGCCCACAATCGGCACGCTTCCATGTTGCACGCACCGGAGGAGTTCGTTAAACCTCCTTTCCACTCACGAGTATTTAACCAGCTCTTGCCGGCGCCCCGAGATAGATCTCCATCGCTTCATTTCGGGCCCCGAGAGAGTGAAATTTCTCCCTCTCCGAGATACCCAGATATACATCATAACTTTCGATTCCATTACGAATGCGCCACAGTCACGATAGCGGATCGATGGCTGAACCGCACTGAGAGCTCAGATTTTGAGTGCTGACCGATTGTAATCGGTCGGCCAGGCTATGACACAATCTACTTTGAGGGTCACTTTCGACGCGTACAACCTGCCCAGCGCCAGCTATCGCTTTCAACCTGCACCACGCACACAGATGGCCACCGCGGCTACCTGAGGCTCATCGACGTCTCGTCTCTAGAGTCCTCGTAAGACCAGCCGCGTGCGTCTGTTTGCAGATCTCTCAAATTACAGCAAGTGAAATCGCCAACCAGCCGCAGAAGCAGACAGCGCGCACCATCGCGACCATGGCACGTCGAGAGCGGAGCGCGGCGGATAACGGGTTGCGCCGCTCGAGATAATTGTGCGCTGAGATGAGCGGACGTGATGTTTCTCTCGGCGAGTTATCGAACTTGCGGTTACGCGTGGTTTTGGATTACAAGCTGTCGAGGCGTCTAATTGGAGGGCACACGACGGATCGGATAATTGGCGGGTAAATGGATGTGATGGTGACACTTCCCGTCTCTCAATCAAGAACCGAAATGAGTCACGGGGCGGCAACGTGATCGACCATCCCGTGCCAAGATCGAAGAGAAACGATCGATTTACCATTCACCTCGACCAACAGACCCAACTGGACAGTTGACAAATTTCCCAGTGATTTGTCACCGCCTGCAGTCCATTGACACAGATCGCTGCTGTGGACGTCTTTCATGCTGGACATCGGACGGCTGCCAACTCCGAGATGATTCAGTCACTCAGCGGCCGTCCAATCCCTTTTACGTGGCCTGCATGCACAAATCGAACTCTTTGTGTGCGCGAGTCGAGTGCAAGATTCGTGCTAATTCGCGGTGCATGACACATTTAATTTATTTCCACGCGGAATCAGTTAATCCGGGAGATTTGTGTTCACACGGCCGACGGACTGTGCAGCTCTTTCATTAATTGCCAGCGCTGCAGTCACCAAAGATTGCCGCAGTGGATTACTGGAGGTTTATGTAATTGACGTTCATTGCTGTTGATTGGGTCATTGTGTCTGTCACGGAGAGCGGGTGTTGTGTTATTGTTTCCCTGGTGAAAGGGTAGCGGAAATCAATAATTAATGGAATTGCCGCTGCCTCTGATTTAAGTTGGGGATTTGGGGGCTTTTGTGAATCTTGAATGTTGGAAAGCGTGAATCGTCCGCTGAAGTTTTGATGAAAAAAAAGTTCACATTGTGGAAAGGTCCTTCTGAAAGCGCTACGTGGCCTTTCCTGTTGTGCAGAAAGAAACTCAATGGAGTGGGGACGAAAGTCAAAATTACAGACAATCCAAAAGCTGGAAAAGTAAAAAGGGAAACATTAGCAGGAGAATCAAAACTCGAAAGAAATCCCTCAAAGGCTTCTGGCTAACATCCCCTTTACTGGATGTACAGGAGTGCAGGAAATGGAATTGGTACAGAATTCTGACATTTCATCGTTTTGACATGTGCTTTGATTTTGTTCTTCTTCCTATGGCGCTACAGTCCGACGTGGACCTGGGCCTCAATCAACAAGCCTCTTCAGTCAGATCTACCGCTAGCTGATTTTTTGATCTTAGTCCTCTCCAAATTTGTGACGTTCCTGGTTCCTGGCAGTTTGGAATTCTGGCGGTTTTGACATGCTGGCTTTGTAGAATTTTTGAAATTATGGCATTTCGGACTATTGGCAGTTCCAATTTTTGGCATTTCGATCGATCCGAGTGTCCTTTGTTTCAGTCGATTTTCCGGTTCACTCTTTCTTGTCTGTGGCTGGCCCTTCAATCTGGGCTGAATCAGAATCTCAGCCCTCTTCCCCATCTTGTGTTCGTTGCTATCAGTCAACCACGTTTAACTGATTGAGCTCCGTTCCCGGCTGCATGGTCCACCGAGGTGGTGATTTTCCCTGAAGCATCGTCTCTAGAAGTTGGATTGAGGTCCATTCCAAGTGCCAAGTGCCAAAACTGAGTTCAGGCTTGTGGCACTGTCTCTCAGGAGTCGCAGTGCCAAAACTGAGTCCAGGCTTGAGGCACTGTCTCTCAGGAGTCCTAGTGCCAAGTGCCAAAACTGAGTTCAGGCTTGACGCACTGTCTCTCAGGAGTCATAGTGCCAAAAGTTCAGGCTTGAGGCACTGTCTTTTAGGAGTTGTAGTCCCAAGTGCCAAAACTGCGTTCAGGCTTGAGGCACTGTCTCTCAGGAGTCGTAGTCCCAAGTGCCAAAACTGGGTTCAGGCTCTCTCTCTCAGGAGTCCTAGTGCCAAGTGCCAAAACTGAGTTCAGGCTTGTGGCACTGTCTCTCAGGAGTCGTAGTGCCAAGCGCCAAAACTGAGTTCAGGCTTGAGGCACTGTCTCTTAGGAGTCGTAGTGCCAAGCGCCAAAACTGAGTTCAGGCTTGAGGCACTGTCTCTCAGGAGTCCTAGTGCCAAGTGCCAAAACTGAGTCCAGGCTTGAGGCACTGTCTCTTAGGAGTCCTAGTGCCAAGTGCCTAAACTGAGTTCAGGCTTGTGGCACTGTCTCTCAGGAGTCGTAGTGCCAAGCGCCAAAACTGAGTTCAGGCTTGAGGCACTGTCTCTCAGGAGTCCTAGTGCCAAGTGCCAAAACTGAGTCCAGGCTTGAGGCACTGTCTCTTAGGAGTCCTAGTGCCAAGTGCCTAAACTGAGTTCAGGCTTGTGGCACTGTCTCTCAGGAGTCGTAGTGCCAAGCGCCAAAACTGAGTTCAGGCTTGAGGCACTGTCTCTCAGGAGTCCTAGTGCCAAGTGCCAAAACTGAGTCCAGGCTTGAGGCACTGTCTCTTAGGAGTCCTAGTGCCAAGTGCCTAAACTGAGTTCAGGCTTGTGGCACTGTCTCTTAGGAGTCGTAGTCCCAAGTGCCAAAACTGGGTTCAGGCTTGAGGCACTGTCTCTTACTAGTCGTAGTGCCAAAAGTTCAGGCTTGAGGCACTGTCTCTCAGGAGTCCTAGTGCCAAGTGCCTAAACTGAGTTCAGGCTTGTGGCACTGTCTCTTAGGAGTCGTAGTCCCAAGTGCCAAAACTGGGTTCAGGCTTGAGGCACTGTCTCTTACTAGTCGTAGTGCCAAAAGTTCAGGCTTAAGGCTCTGTCTCTCAGGAGTCGTAGTCCCAAGTGCCAAAACTCGGTTCAGGCTTGTGGCACTGTCACTCAAGCTTCCTAGAGAGCTTGGACTTACCAACACATCAGCCGTTCTGTGGATCACAGCACCTGGTCACAATGCAACTCTTTAGTGTGCCAAGATTGTCTTCCAACCACCTATTCTGTTTCTGTGGCGTGTGCAAGACTGCTTCAGACCAGTCAGCGCTGTGCATTTACCTATAATCTACCCGTCGCGATAGGTATTGGATCACGGGCAGTATGAAGCTCCCCAAAATCAAGGACATCTGGCCTTCCGTCGCACGAGAAAGTAACTTTAAGCCAAGCTGCCGTCACCTGAGTCTGATAGTCGCCATTCCATCACACAGACTTTGGCTAATGTTGCGGATTGGATTTTGAACAGTATTTTTTTTTGTCTCAAAATTTGGTTAAAATTCAGACCTAAGTCTTCTGTGGCCACTACCTTGTGGCGTAGTGGGTAACCACGCCGAAGGTCCAAGTTCGATTTCTGGCTGAACTACCTACATGCACTATGTAAAGGCAAAACTTAACAAATAGCAAAAATGGAACTTTGAACAAAAACTGGTATTTATTTATTGTTAAGATTTGTTGTCTGTTTTACAAATTTGTTGTTTAAAATTTGTTTTCTGTCCTGGCGATCCTGTCTGTTTGCTGGCTGATTGACGATTGATTTGACGAACCAAGGGCTTCGATGATTTGTTTTAAAAGGACTTCTGTGATTCGTCGGCCAATCAGAAAAGGATTATATCGCCCTCTATGAGCGAAAATGATTATGACATGACAACACACTACCTCGTTCAAAGAGCAATACCTGTCTTAGAAAAAGATTCCCAATCTTCGCCGTTCGGGATCGGCAGAAAACTGTAGGTCCCTTCTACTCAAGCGAGAACAGCAGCGCGCTCAATACGAGTAGTTGATGAGCGAGCTGGGTCCTGGTCCCCCTGTGGACTGCCGCCTCATCCAATTATTGTTAAGTCTTCTACCCTGCGGACATCCATTTTGGCGATTGTCGAGCGCTCTTTCACCTTTTTGAAATGCAAGCCAAGGTATTTGTTTGTGCCCCGTGCCTGGGTTTCCTTGTGACCACAGTTATACGAGCCTACACTTGGCAGTGATTTCAAGAAGTGTGTCGGTCTGGTTATAACTCTGCCTGCAATTAATTTGCTTCAACCGCATTCGTGACCGTTTTTTTATTTCCCAGTGAGTTGCCACACAGTAGCCTCGCAGCGGCAGATTTGTGATAACAAGCTTTCGCCCTCCACATAACCAAAGTGGAGCACTCCCGACAGCCGATAAACTGATTTCAGACAACCACACGCGACAAAGTCAACCGAACAAGACCTGCCAACAAAATATGTGCAAATGCTCATAAACCTCACAGCCAATTGCATCAAGTCCTCATAAAAAAACAGTTTTCACACAACCCCCCGGCAAGTCAACTTGCAACACCAGCCGGTGCGAGCCAAAGCCGTCCGTCAAGGCTGTCCGCCACTTGTCGCCGCCGACCGCCGACAGCCCCTGCGTTGCGCTAAACTCCCTGATTAGCATACAAAATAGATTTTGGTTTCTTGTGTGCTGACGAGCCGGGCTGGGAACGAATTGCCCTTGAGAGGTTCCATTTTGTCAATCCCCAATGCCCCAATCAGCCGCCGAGCACACACACGCACCGGAGCACAACAGCACAACTTTGTGAATCCAATCAGAGAATTGGAGCGGGTGGGTGGCTGTTCAAAAATGTATGCTTCGCAAAATTTTATTGATATTGATGCTGACGAGGCGAATGGTTGTCCTCCAACCCCCCCGCAAAACTATCGGAAGCTGATACTGATGTGAATGGGAATGAACTGCTGACGTGCTCATTTATGTAAATGCCGAGAGGGCAGGAAAAAAAAGACTCGGTTCAAATGAAATCTGGCGTTACATTGTCCAGCCGAATGGTGATGTGAATGGATGACCGCCGGGCGCACCTCTCATACCTGACACCGAACAAACAAACAAACAACCGATGAACTACTAAGCCGATGGGGGAGTGCGGGGGCAGGGTGTGCACATGTGTTGTATCCGCTTTTGATTTGATTAAAATCACACCAGTCGAGTTGGGCTGCAGAAAAAGTTCAGGCTCCAGTTTCAGTGGCGAATTGTTATCGGATTCTGTGCCGCTGGACCGATTCGTATTAATTTCTTCCGCTCGTCACTCGCCTCTCGCCACTCACCACTCGCTACCTGGCACTCACCACTCGCTACCTGGCACTCACCACTCGCCAGTCCCCACCCGTCAGTCGCCACCCGCCAGTCACCACACTCCCCTTGACGCCTTCTCATCGATTTATTCAATTAACCGACAGAAGTTGTGTTAATTTATGCAGTGCGACTATCTCCCGGACATTCTCAAGCAATGCGTCACCCCTGTGAGCGTGTGCGAGTGTCTTGTACTGGCTACGCATAATAATCAGCTTCAAGGAGATGCCAAAAATTCCCAAAAAGAAACAAAACTCAACCCTGTGGCACACGAAATCGAGGGACGGTCGTTGAGTTTGACGGCCCCTTATGTAGCGCCATTTGGCGGCGTTGTAACGGCACGGTGTACACACAAAACCGTGCGTCCTTCGGCACGCAGACACATCACAATCCTAATTTTCGGGGAAATTTATTTATTTATGCGGAACAACTCGCGGGCGCGAGCACACAGCATATTTCGTTTTTATGACGCGGGGGAGGGGCGGCGTTTTTAGGTCTTAATTAGATCCAAGTGTGCGGGAGATCGTAAAACATGCTTCTGCCTGAATACAGATTGCTTACATCTGACGGTTTGATTTGTTGAATGGGGGGTGCAGATTGTTCCCTTGACAGGTCTCAGACATCCCTCTTCAACTGAATCCGAATCTCCCACCCCACCAGTCGTGCACCTCTCAAGACTCTTGACCCAGTTCAATCCAAGACACACACACAACAAGGTCAGCCCGGTTACCCAGTGATTCCCTGCTCCACTGGTCAGTTGTCGTTCAGGTTCTCAAGAGCACGAGTGCACTCTCCTCCACCGTCAGGAGTGGAGGATCCAGCCACCTCGTTGGTGGCCGTCATAAGTTGTACGTCAAATTATTGAGAATCGAAAATCCGTTACGAGTGGCCATCCAATCCCCAATCCGTTGGAGTGCACAACCGGGCGACGAGTTATGCAACGTCTGGGAATATTCGATCACCCAATCACTTCAGAATTGATTTGAAAATGTTCTCCGCTTGGCTTCGTTGCAGGTAGGGGCACAGTACCGTTGGAGAAGGAAGCAGAGGAAGAATCATGTCATTGGTCATATTGGCCATTGTCTGCTGTTCGATCATAAGTGGCACAGATGGTAAGCGATGTTGGAGAATGCGGTCGGTTCGCCACTTAAACTGTTCCCCGACACTTTGCAGGTCTGCCCTTTGTGTTCACGAACCTGCGCGGGGGATCGGTGGTTCAGTGGTCGCAGCCAGAGGACACGTGGGACATTCGCTCGGCACCGAGGAGTGTGGTGCCGCACCTTGACTTGAAAATGTTTCCAAATCGAACGAATTCCGCTCCGTCGGACAGTGACGAGGAGTTTTTGAATCGGCTGCGGGAGCTGAAAAAGAACAGCACCGGACGGATGCTGTGGTACGACACTTCGTCGGACGGACTGCCGTATCTACCGTTTGTGGATAAGGCCCTCAAGCTGCTCAACCTGAAGCAGGTTGCGTACGAGGTGGAGAACAGCGTGATGTCGAAGGTCTCGTGCACTGCATGCAAGGCTGGTGAGTGGGGCGTCGACGCCGTACAAGAGAGCATGCACTGACCGGGCGGGAGTTTCGTTGCAGGCGCGGGGCTGCTGCAGCATTACATCCGAACGGGGAAGAGCGAGGCGGAGATCATCAGGACTATCTACGAGTTCTGTGCGAATCTTCAAATTCAGAGCCCGAGGGTCTGCGAGGGCGTCAGCAAGCTGTTTGGGGTGAGTTTGAGTTGGAGTGCGGTGACTGCTTACGGGAGGAGTTTGCATTTCAGGTGGAGGTGGTGTACGTTCTGAAGCGGACAAACCTGGGGCCCGATGAAATCTGCAGCTTCGTCATCGGCGATGCTTGTGGCGATGTCTACAATCCGTACCACGAGTGGGAGGTGGCGTTTCCACCGGTCCCCAAGCCTCCAGTGCTTGACGTGCCCATCCCGAAGGAAGGAGCGCCGTTTTTCAAGGTCCTGCACATCTCGGACACTCACTACGACCCTCATTACGTCGAGGGCTCGAATGCGGAGTGCAACGAACCGCTCTGCTGCCGGCTGAGCAGTGGTCGCCCGCTCACACCGAACGCAGCGGCGGGGAAGTGGGGCGACTACCGCAAGTGTGACACTCCCAAGCGCACCGTCGACAGCATGCTGTCCCACATCGCGGACACCCACCAGGACATTGACTACATCCTCTGGACCGGCGACCTGCCCCCGCACGACGTGTGGAATCAAACGAAGCGCGAGAACCTCGAGATCATCAAGGAAACAGTGAAGCAGATGACTGAGAAATTCCCCGGCGTGCCGATCTTTCCCGCGCTGGGCAATCACGAAAGCGCCCCGGTGAACAGCTTTCCGCCGCCGTATGTCAACCAGGCGGACAACTCGATTGCGTGGCTGTACGACGAGCTTGACGTCCAGTGGAGGCGCTGGCTGCCGGCCAGTGTGTCGCACACTGTGCGCAGGGGGGCCTTCTACTCGGTCCTGGTGCGCCCTGGATTCAGGATCATTTCCCTCAACATGAACTACTGCAACAACAAGAATTGGTAAGCGGCGCTGGTCGCCCGTGGAGACTTTGTGTCACTCACCGATGTCTGCTTCGTCTAGGTGGCTCCTTCTCAACTCGACAGATCCCGCCACGGAGCTGCAGTGGTTCATCTACGAGCTCCAGAGCGCCGAGTTCTCGAACGAGAAGGTTCACGTCATCGGCCACATCCCCCCAGGGCACTCAGACTGTCTCAAGGTCTGGTCGAGGAACTTCTACAGGATCATCTCGCGGTACGAGAGCACGATCGTCTCCCAGTTCTACGGGCACACGCACTACGACGAGTTTGAGCTGTTCTACGATCCCTCGGATTTGGGTAAGTCTCTAAACCTCTGACGATGCTCTTTCACTGAAATCTGGTTTGTTTAGGCCACACGACGAGTATTGCGTACATCGGGCCGTCAGTCTCGCCCTACTACGACCTCAATCCCGGCTACCGGATCTACTACATCGACGGCGATCACGACCAGACGACGCGACTCGTCATCGATCACGAGTCGTGGATCATGAACCTCAAGGAGGCCAACCTCTACGACTACCCCATCTGGTACAAGCTGTACACAGCGCGAGCTGCCTACAACATGCCTGCGCTGAGGGCCAAGGACTGGGACAACCTGATCGACGAGATGGCCAACAACCAGGACCTCTTCGATCTGTACTACAAGCAAGTGCCGGACAACGGAGTGACCTGCTCCAGAGCATGTCTGACTTTTGTTTTCCTCTCCCCTCAGGAACTACTGGAAAAACTCCCCGGTGAAGCCGTCCTGCGATCACGAGTGCCGCAAGCGAATACTCTGCGACTGCAAGAGCGGCCGGTCGCATGACCGCAAGCACTTCTGCCAGGACGTCGAGGCGAAGGTGGACGACGGAGCGTCCAAGAGCTGGAAGGACTGGATCTTCCGTGGCTTCTCCGCATCGTATGTCATAAAACATCTCAATTAACACACATTTCAGTATTTAGTTGTGCGCCTTGTTCCGTCCCCCCTCCCATCTCATAAAACCTAATCACCCACACATGGACTACCGTCTTTCACACACACACACACACTAATTCTCGTCATTTTCTTTCTTGTTTTGGGTTGGTGTCGGTGGCAAAATCAAAAACAAAAACCAAAAAAAAAAAATCAATTCCCAATCGTCTCCCTAACAAAACATCGACCCATGCGCACTCCATTCACGGCCTAACTTCACCTCGCGACACAGAAGCGGCAGCAGCACGAGCACGAGCATTGGTGGTGGCGGCGGCGTCGTTGTCGGCGAAAGCACTCCCGAACAGCAGGAGGCCGTGGATCGAAACATCCTCGACGCAGAGGGGAGCTCCAATGCAAATCAGATTATTGAAACAACAGAAAGAATTCCGGAAGTGATTTATGTCGGTGGTGGTAGCAGGCAATAAAACGCTGCCGGTATAACGTGACAAGGACGCCGCCAATGGCGGGTAGCATAAGGACCAAACGACGCGCACAACAAACGAAGAGTGGAGAATTATTGCTTGCTATTATGTAGAGTCTAGGTATAAGCTTTCTTCCTATCCCCCTGCCCCTCTTCCACCCCGTCATCCGGCCCGTGGGGAGCGGAGCAAAGGGTTAAGGTACTCGGTAAGGATTAGAGGTGAAAGGTGAGTAGTGGTTGCGAATAAAACAACCGCTCAATGGTGTGCATATTACTTGAGCAGCAGCATTGTAACCGATTTCAGTTAAGCCTTGTGGCCTTGTATATAGACATGTATTTTTGGATGTACTAATGTGGTAGTGTGTAAGAGAAATAAACGAGTGAGCACTGAAATAACACTTTTGGGTGGTTTTTGTGTGGCGAGGAATGTTTGCGTCGGAAGGGATGACTTCCCTGACCGAGGCAGACGGGCTTTGAGGTAAACATGGTGCCCTTGAGCTCAGATCTCGAGGCGGTGAAGGAACAAGCACAAGCTAACCCAGTGAAACTGGTCAATAATTCACCAGACTTGTATATATTCGACTGTAAGTGCTTCTACTGACCATTCCTCAGCCACGAACAGCCTCCTTCTTGATGCAGAATGAATTCATTTTCGATTACCGCCCACAGCTTGAATGTCATTTCATCGATCACCAGTCTTCCCAAGTACGTCATGAACCTTGGTTAAAGCCGAGTCCACTGGGGCGACCAGCCGCAGCACCAGCACCCATCATCCGATGCATCCAAAGAGCAAGAAGGCAAAAGGACGTGAAGAGAACAGGGAGAACAACTAGCATACCATTGAAACACCAGTCAACCAGCCATAACAACTACCCACAAGTGCCGGAAAAATTAGAGGGAACCACGGAGACATTTGCTGGACACACTCTATGACTCCAAAAGACACCCTCCCCCATGGCACCAGACACCCCTGCGCCACCATCAGGGCCGCCCAGCGAGGGCACCCCCGCCCTCTATAAGTTTATTTACAAAATCAGGATGCAAGAGTACTTTACAAATGTGATACGAGTTTTAAATACAAACAAACAAAAATCTGTAAATAATTAAAAGCGAAAAAGTCGTTTAGTTAGGATAAATAGGATAGTGCGTGTAGAAGTGATGTAAAATGCAATTGTTAGTTTATTTGTTGTTGTTTTGCAATTATTTAACTATCTTGTGTACCTTTTACATAGATGAAATTACACGGTAGGCCTTTAGTCAAGAGAATGCTCAAAGAAACTACGAAATTACTTCTGTTGTTTTTTGTATAGATGTTTAAGTTCTGCTTAGAGAGACAGAAGAATTAATAAATGTGGAAAAAAATGGTAAAATGGAGTTTTTTGCTAACGAGAATCATGTGGGTTTTACTCACGCAATGACGGTTTCGTTTGTTTTTTTTTATGTAAAATGTAAAAAAATTTACAAGCGGTGTAAAGCCATAAGAGGATCCAGAGGATACACATTGCCTTGCGTTTTTCAACATCTACTTGTTCTATTTCTCTCTTTATTCAGTTGAGGGGACCTATAGTTGATTTCCGAATTCAAGCACTCAAGTTTATGAAGCCTCCCACTCACATTGAGTGTTGACAAAAGTTCGAAAGAGGAAGTGCTTTGAAAAAGTTCGAGTTACTCAGTCTTTGAACATGGGACGTTCGAGTTATAATTCGACACTGCGTCAGTTTGGACCCCGAGTCAACGGTGCATCAATGCAGACTTCCGAGCTGTAAGACGACTCTGGGTCAAGGCAGACTTTCGAGTTGTAAGACAACGCTGCATCACGGCAAAGTTTTTTGTTGTAAGTCGACACTGCGTCACGGCGGACTTCGAGTTGTAAGTCGATGCCTCGTAACCGCGGACTTTCGAGTGGTAAGTCAACACACTTGCCCTCTACGTTACGACGGACTTTTGAGTTGTAAGACGATGCTGCGTCAATATAGACTTACGAGTTGTGAGATGACGCTGCGTCAGGGCGGACTTTCGAGATGTAAGTAGACGCTGTATAACGGCAGACATTAGAGTTGTAAGACAACCTTGCGTCACGGCGAAATTTTTAGTTGTAAGTTGACGCTGCGTTACGGAGGACTTCGAGTTGTAAGACGACTTAGTCGTCGATATTAGTCGAAGCTGCGTCAGGGCATAGTTTCGAATTGAAAGTCCACGCTGCCTCACAGCACACTTTCGAGTTGTAAGACGACGCTGCATCACAGCAGACTTTCGAATTGTAAGTGCACATTACAATGCGTTACGGTAGACTTTCGAGTAGTAGAACGACGCTGCGTCACGGAAGACTTTCGAATTGTTAGTCAACGCTGCGTCACAGGCGACTTTTAAGTTATAAGTCGAAGCCCCATCAGGTTGGACTTTCGGGTTGTAAGTCAACGCTGCGTTACCGCAGACTTTCAAATTGTAAATGCACATTACAATGCGTTACAGTAGACTTTCGAGTAATAAAACGACGCTGCGTCACGGAAAACTTTCGAGATGTAAGTCTTTCGAGTGGTAAGTCCACGCACTTGCTCTCTACGTCACGACGGACTTTGGAGTTGTAAGCGGAAGCTTCGTCAGGGCGGATTTTTGAGTTGAAAGTCAATGTTGCATCACGGCGGAATTTTGAGTGATAAGTCGACGCTGCGTCGCGGAACACATTCGAGAGTAAATCGTCGCTGCGTTACGGCAGACTTTCGAATTGCAATGCGTTACGGTAGACTTTCGAGAAGTATGACGACGCTGCGTCACGGAAGGCTTTCGAATTGCAAGGCGACGCTGCGTCACAGCAGTCTTTCGAGTGGTTAGTCGCACTTGACCTCTACGTCAGGACGGACTTTCGAGTTTGGGCCAATGCGCATGGATAAGGTGCAAATAAGAATAGAAAGGCAAACTAAACCTGTTTTTAAAACCTGTTCATAGACACCCTGTTTGAATGTGCGTAAACCATTCCCAGTAGCTTCTTCATATTTTTTCTTTGGCGCTGCATGACGTCTACCAGCTAGCCTCTCCAGACGAACGTTAGTTATTAATATTAAATGTAGGCGCGACAGTCCAGAGGGGACCAGGACCTAGCTTGCTCGTCAACTACTCGTGTTGTGCGCGCTACTGTTCTCTCACGAGTAAAAGAGACCTACAATTTTCTGCCGACTCCGAACGGCGAAGTTTGAAAGCTTTCTGTGGCAGTTATTACTCTTTGAGTGTTGTCAGCAGCTCGAAAGAGGTGGTGCTGTGAAAAATTCGAGGTGTTCAACCGGGAATCGAACCTAGACCCTTCGGTGTGTGAGCGTTGCAGTCTACCCACTACGCCACGGCGGCCACAGACGAACGTTAGTTAGCTGACTTCAATTGCTGACTCCAGTGAGTTGAAGTACGTCCAAACTTAAGCCACAAAAAAAGACGTCGTATATTGCTGTGTCCCATTGGCTCGGAGTCGTGCCCCATTGGCTCGGAGTAGAAGATTCTGCAGGCTGGAGGTGTGAGGTTCAAAGGCTCTTCATACCACCTAAATCGTCCGATCCAAACGATTTAGGTGGTATGAACCGTGCTAGGATCACGTGACTGTTCGTGGTTGAAGCTCGTCCTCCAAACATCATTAACGCAAACAAGACCAATGATTGCGTGAAGAACCTTTCTCTCAAGCGTACCAGGAACTTCTTTCAAAAGTGTGTATATCTCTGTACCACACAGACGAGGCAGAGCATTCTCTTCGATAGCACCACAGCAGCAACCAGCAGCGCCATTAAATTCCGGTATAAGTTCGATTTAATTTCGGTCGGCTGTCCAAAGATTTTTCATCCGAACCAACACCGCCACCGTCGCCGCCACCCAACAGGACAGGAATCATTTAAGTGCTGTATACGCAAGCATCGTGCTTCCTGATATTTAATAGCCTTTTGAATCAAAAGAAGCAGCGATTGGAAAGACTGATTTCAAGCCTGATCTTCGCATTGGTGCAATTGTCTCCGACTACATCAAAGTTTCTGTTGCCCAGTATGTCGCTCTGTCTGACGGCGAGCTCGTACGTCCTTCTTCGATGGCCTCATTAACCGCAAGAGCCTTTAAGATGCTTCCCCTTCAATGCCAGCAAACGTCCTGTACCCGGTGGGCTGTGATAGTCCAAGTCACTGTTGTCCTAAGCCTGTGCTATTGCCCGCGAGGGAATAAAGCCCCACCAGTGTCAAACTCGGGAACACCACATCATGGTGAGCTTAAGCACCTCCGACAAAAGTCCATACCAACGGTATTCGATAACAACTTAGCAATGTTTCCCGCGGTAACCAAGTTAGGACAATTTTTGCAATTTTGCTCGCTAGTCGGGTCTTAATATCTCAATTATAATGCAACGTGCATTTCATTAGCATTAATTGAATTCCAATTCAAAAATAAATTAAAGTGGGAAGATCTGAAACTAATGTCAAAAAATGAGACATTTCTAAATAGCCACCCTCCTCCTTTCCCCATCTTTGGTCACTGATTTGGCGGGTACTCAATTTATGACAGAGAGTAGCTGCGCTCCTATCGCTCACGACTTCACATTTTATTCTATTATCGACACCTGACTGGCAATGCTGGTTTTCTGAACAGTTTGCGGAGCTTTTCAGACTGGTTTGTGTATGAAATAAATCGGAGCACGGGTTGTGCATGGGAAAAAAGCTTTTTATAGCAGCTGATGAGCATGCATAAACCACGTAATAGTCGGTTGTGGGAAGGGCAGGTGCTCGAGTTTTGAACTTTTCTTCCTACAAATGCAGCCACGTTTCGCATTTTAGAGAACAAAGTCCCCTAACGGCTCTCAATTGCCTCAAGGGCAGAACCTTCTAATGACGGTTGCTTTCACAAGGTTGTCCTCCGACAGTTTGTGATTATGCATGAAGATCTCAAATTGGGTCCACAGAGCATGTGCTTCTGAGAGTCTCGCCACAACAAATTCCAGTCAAAACAAAACGCAATTTGATCCCCAAACCGGGGAGTCATTGCACTAGGAAGCTCTGCACCATCACCAACAGCGGCATTTTATCAGAACAACCGATAAGCGATTCTGCGTGACTTTATCAGGCAGCGTCACCGTTGAATTCGGCACTGTTTTCGTTCAGCTTAACCGACAAAAATTGTGTTTTCCCCCGCCAGGGCTAGGTGTGTGCGCTGCCGTTCAATGTACCGGGCGTCTGATTGACTGTGCCACCACCTGGTTATCGGTCAGTGATTTGGGGCCTGAATCAGTGGCCAAGTGCTTCCTCATCGATGCATCGACGACTGCACCTCCACCTCGCGAAATTCTATGACCTCGAGTAACCCCCTCCGATCGGGGGTCGCATATCTGTCGATTTGCGGGGCGATTGACAATTTGCCCGATAAACTCATGGTCCTACCGCTGCTCCAGGCCAAGCCTAGTCGATGAGTCGCTGAACCTTTTGTGTAATATGTGCACGCCTGGTGACTGATTGAAGTGAGGAAACTACCGAGCCGAGCTCTGGGGAAACCGAGGCACTCTCGCAATGCGTCGTCGATAAGGGACGTTGATCAATCCTGCTGTTGGGCAAGTCCTTTCGAGTTGAGACACTCAGTCGCTCAGTGAATCATCGTTCCCAGATTAAGTTCATGGCTTGAATTCGCCCCTCCGCGAAGCTGATACCCGATTTCCTTCCCACGTGCATTTCCGACACCCCGAGCTACTGAACCATAACAAAAGCAAAGTTCAACTCGCGTCCATAACGCTGACTAATGGGCAGCTTCGAGCGAGCTATCTGTGCCATCGCCGCAATTACAGGGCCACCTGAAAGATATTTTTACGCTTATCCAATCAATATCGCTTGCCCACTACTCCCGGAGCGGACAAAAAACAACCACGGGCCCACCAGAATATTCGGCACTTAAGAACGACCTCTGCTGCACGTCGCCGTCGGTGCCGTTGTCGGTTTGGGTTAATTGCTCGGAGAGGAGCGAGCAAAGACAAAAACAAAAAAAAAAACCAAAGAATCGGCAAGAATAGGAGCGAGCGTTGCAAAATTACACTTTACACCAATTAAGGGTACGCCTGGGCAGTGCATGTGCAGCGCTTTTGAGACGCTCTCCACGAAGCAGGTAAGCAGGCAGACGTGCACTGTGGTTCGGCGGAAATTGATTTTCTAGGGAAGTCTAGTGCTCCGCGCTGGATGATGCCTGGGAGTTGGATTCCTGGCTCTGGTGGTGGTTCCGGGAAACGCCCTGGCCCGGTGCCAATGGACTGGCAATGGATGCGAATTTCGGGGGAATTCTTTTCGCTTCTGACTCATAGGGTGAGCGAACTGACGGGCTAATGGGAATTCGATGAACTGGAGGTGGGAGACTGCTTAAATTCAAATTTGAGGCCTGAGCGAAGGTTGATGGGTTTTTAGAGGTCAATTTGCAACTCGTTAGTGGACGGGTTTTGAGCGGAATTTTGGCAATTTGAAGGAGGCTGAATCCAAGCGAATGCAGCTGCTCCTCAGGAGGTTTCTTAGGGCGGACAATGCGGGGAAGCCTGCAGGTGGTGGATGGATGATGATGGATCCCTGGTGTTATGTGAGGGACATTTCGAAAGAGGCTCACCTGGCAGTGCTTTTCTGTCACTGTAGCGGCAGACTGAATGAACCAAGAATGTGTCACAGAATGGTGGTGGAGTGAAATAGGAAAATGGAAGAAGAACGAACGGCTTTGGGGATGGGTTTTCTTATTTGAAAGACCAGCCTTTAAACTGTGGCCAGTATTGGGAGGGGGGGACTGAAATAGGAAACTGGAAGAAGAACGAACGGCCTTGGGGACGGGTTTTCTTTTTTGAAAGACCAGCCTTTAAACTGTGGCCAGTATTGGGAGGCACGTTTTGGGATCACAAGATTCGTCAATGGTCAAGATGCAAACAAGGAATGTAATCATCAGACTAAATTTTAAAATGTTGAAAGTTTGACGAAAAGACATCACAGGGTAGAATTCGTCAGAGGCAAGGACGCAAGCAACGAATCAACTCATCCAACTGAGTTTTGAAATATTGAGAATTTGATGAAATGACATCCCAGGGTGCTACTCTGAGGCCTTTTCTGGATTTCGGTCTTGCCTTAGGTTCTTAGGCGTTTCAAAAATGTGCGAAATTTGTTTCTAGAATTTCCTTAGATCGTCCTAAAGTGCTCATCTGACGCATAGAATCAGAAAATGATGCCTTATTAAGTTTTAAATGACCAAATGCAATTTTGAGGAAGCTATGCGGTCACTTTGGCCACCGTGGTGTAGTGGGTAAAGTGCAACTCTCACACGCCGAAGGGTCTGGGTTCGATTCCCGGCTGAACACATCGAATTTTTCACGGCACCACCTCTTTCGAGCTGCTGACAACACTCAAAGAGTAATAACTGTCTAAGAAAGCTTCTCAAACCGCCGTTCGCAGTCGGCAAAAAACTGTAGGTCCCTTTTACTCGCGAAAAAACAGTAGCGCGCACAACAAGAGTAGTTGATGAGGAAGCTAGGCCCTGGTCCCAATGTGGACTGTCGCGGTACATTGACGAATGCCTATCGTTTCGCTTTGCCTTTCGACTGGTTTTCCAAGAAGTCATATGTTTCTTCAAAAAATTTGTTTTCCACATTTCGGAGGTCTTGTAGTTCCTCGATGGAGACTGGTTGACGGTGGATTGATCAGGGGATCGCCAGGTTCTCTTGTGGATGTTCAGGAGTGGGAACTGCGTGCTAGCCACAGAGATGTACCGGCCCGAGGCGAAGTCCAACAGCCTGAGTCCGTGTGTTGTCGTGCAGTCTGTGTTTTCCGATGACTCCAGCAAAGATGCCCTCCTTTCCCAGATGAGCGTTGAAGTCTGCTAGAACGATCTTGGAGTCGTAGCTGGGGCATCGATCGTATGTTCTTTTTAGGAGATCATAGAAGTCATTCTTAGTGTTGCCATCCTTCTCCTCTGTCGGGGCGTGAGCGCATATTAGGCTGATGTTCCCGAATTTAGCCTTGATGCGGATTGTCATGTGGCGTTCGCTGATGGGGTGAGGACCCCTTGCCCAAGTCTGCGGCGAACAACGAATCCGCATCCGAATAAGCGCAGCCTTCTCTCTCTGTAGCAATCACCGTAGTAGATGTCGCAGCTTTTCATTGTTTATTTTGGCCGAACCCACCCATCGAACCTCCTGCCTTGCAGCAGTCAAGTGCCTCCGCAAGTTGTTCGGCTGCACGTGGTCTGTCATGGGGCCTCACATTCTACGTGCGAAACCGAAAATCATTGTCCGTAAAACGTTTGCTGGGGTCATCAACAATTGATTCGTCCTTTTCACAGGCCTGTTGTTGTCCCTGAACTCGTGCTGTTTTATGTGGTGAGGAAGTTACCCTTACGGTCGTCAACAATTGATCCGTCCTCTTCACAGGCCTGTTGTTGTCCCTGAACTCGTGCTGTTTTATGTGGTGAGGAAGTTACCCTTACGCACAACCCACAGACTGGTAGGCTAGGCCCATTGTTTAAACCCTCGACAGAGGGGTTCGCTGCATACATTGGTTCACCATCCAACGGGTGTTGTGATAGCTATCCAGGGGGCGCCGCTAGGAGGCTGTACATCAATTTAAGCTCTGCACTAACGAGGACAGTGTTGGCAGCTCGCCTTGTTGATCAACGCGATCAACGACGATACCTCGTTGGGACAGACTTATGCCTCTTATGGGGCATGGCTTGTCCATTACATTGGATCGACGAATAATTCCTCTGTCGTCGATGTACAGTTGAGTCACTCTGGGACTGGTAGCTGACTGCTGCTCGAACTATCAGCAAAAAGTCAGTGTCATCTCCCCTTTTGGAACGGAATAAGTCCTCGTTTGGGTGAACAACCTTGTCGGTGCCACACAGCCTATAAGCTGCGCCTTTTTTTTTTAAGACTTTCTGGCCAAGCAAGCCGATCACTAGAGTGGCATACCAGGGTTTATCGTGTGATGTCTGTAATGTGCTGTGGAAGAGTCAATTCAACCGGTCATAGATCTCAGGATTCGGAATTCCTATAAGATTCAATTGACTCAGCGTTTGAAGGAGCGCGAGTATCTGTCCGCTCCATTTGCTTCACATATTGGGCTCTTGAGGGGCATGAGTTGGACAAGGATTGGTAATAATTAGATGGTACGATAGCCCACAGGTGGCCAGAGCCTAGCTTGCTCATCAACGACTCGTGTTGTGCTGGCTACTCTTCTTTCACGGAGAAGGGACCTGCAGTTTTTTACCGACTGGGAACGGCGAATCTTCAAAAGCCTTTTCATAGACAGTTATTACTCTCTGATTGTTGCATGCAGCTCGAAGGATGTGGAGCCGTGAAAAAGTTCCAGATTTTCTGCCGCGAATCGAACCTGGACCTTCGGCGTGTAAGCGTCGCACTCTAACAACTACGCCACCGCGGCCGCAGACAAGGATTAGGGGGAAAAATCAAGGCCCCCAACGGGCGTATTTTCTTTTCGGTCGCAAAATGAACAACCAAAGTTGACTCATCCGTTGATAGGAAAGTTGTTTCGTTGTGGTCGGAAGTCAATGAGTCAGGGGGCCAGAGCCTAGCTTGCTCATCAACGACTCGTCGACTCCGAACCGACTCTACTACGGTGAGATGTTGAGCCCACTGCGGATTGGTGGCATCGAAAATCCGGCTGGAGAAGGCATTTTGGTTAATGGTGGGCATAAGAAAGGCATATTTACGGAGTTTGAGCACGTAGACTTGAACGTCCTCTTTTTCCTCAAGAGTGCGCAATCTTGCCTCCGAATTAGCACAAATTTTTCAAATCTTCAGGGCCTCACGTGGCTGCCATGTGACCTCTCTTTTTATTTGAGGGGAATCATGTTCTGGGCAACGATCCGTTCAAGGCCTTCATCAGACAATACGAAGGTTGCCTTTTATACTTCGGGATTGGGCAGTCCTCGTGTTGCAATCTAGCAACTGCCAGCTCTATCGTAAGGTTTGACATTTTTGAGGTTATACGTGCTCAGAAAGTTTTGACATACGAGTGCTTTTTGTGTTGTTTACAACAACTTAAAAAATTCATCTCGCCCAAAAAATGGAATAAGATCGTGAATATTTTCGCGCGATTATTTTTTACAACTTTCGACGTGGATTTGCTCAACAACGGTGTATCGATGAATTTAATTCAATTTTTGGCGATGAAGCTCCACCAAGGACCAGTGTTCATCGATGGTATGGTGAATGCAACCGAGGTCGTAGTTCACTAAAATACGAATTTCGTGAAGGTCGTCTAAAATAAGTTGTTGTTCCGGAAACCATTGATGCTGTGCGCCAACTGATATTGCAAGATCTGCATGTGACCTATCGTGAGATTGAGACAACCTTAGGCATTAGTGGAACCAGCATACATTCAACATTGCATGAACATTTGACCGTCAAAAAAATTTGTTCGCGTTGGATCCCACACAAATTGTCAACTGCTCAAAAAAAAGGCTCGTATCGATTGGTCGAAAGAAATGCTCCAGAAATAAGATCGCGGTGCTTCGAAACACGTCTATGACATCGTGACAGGTGATGAATCGTGGATTTACGCACATTTGCCCGAAAGTAAATAACAGTCGACTGTATGGGTGTTTCAAATTGAGCCAAATCCAACAAAAGTTGTTCGCGCGCGAAGCACTTCCAAGCAAATGGTCACCAGTTTTTCGGAAAAACTGGACATGTCGCAACCTTACCACTAGAACAACCCAGAACAGGCAATTCTGAGTGGTGCAACAACCAGTTGTCTTCCACCAAATCAGGAAAACCAACCGCCGAAGACGGATTACTCTTCACCACGACAATGCGAGCTCTCACACATCGGCTGAAACAACTGCATTTTTGAGCACTCAAAACATCGATTTGATGAGTCATCCGACGTATAGTCCTGACTTGGCTCCGAATGACTTTATTACCGTATGTAAAAATTAAAATAAGAGGTCCACGTTTTTCGACACCTGAAGAAGCGATTGATGCGTTCAGAATGCATATTTTGGAGATACCTCAGTCAGAGTGGCAAAACTGCTTCGACAATTGGTTCAAGCGTATGCAAAAGTGTATAGATCTTAATCGGGAATATGTTGAAAAACAATAAAGCTATTTTCGATGGTTAATATTTGTTTTTTGTCCTCTAATTCCGAAATGTGAAATGATGACGATGGAGAACTCTCGCTGCTCCGTCAAGGTCGGTACCGAACTCACCGAGACCTTCAATGTCAAAAAAGGTTTTAGACAAGGCGACGCACTGTCATGTGACTTCTTTAACATCATCCTCGAGAAGATTGTGCGTAACTCACAAGTCAACACCAGAGACACGATCTTCCAGAAGTCAGTTCAATTGCTAGCTTACGCTGATGACGTTGATGTGATTGGACGAACACAGCGAGCCGTCAATGAGGCGTTTGCTGGCATTGAAGCGGAAGCGGCTAAAATGGGTCTAGTGGCAAATGAGGGCAAAACGAAGTACATGCTGTCATCAAGGAAGGACACACAACATCGACGTCTGGGACGGAGCGTCACACTAGGCAGCAGAAACTTCGAGGTAGTCAAGGACTTCATCTACCTCGGCTCCGCGGTAAACAGGGACAAACACATCAGCACCGAAATCAAACGCAGAATCACTCTTGCCAACCGCTGTTTCTTTGGGCTCAAGAGGCAATTGAGGAATAAAGCCCTCTCTCGAAGGACTAAGCTCGCTTTATATAACAGCTTGATCATCCCCGTCCTACTATATGGCGCAGAATCTTGGACGGTAGCAAAGGCGGATGAGGAAGCCCTTAGTCTTTTCGAGAGAAAAGTTTTGCGTGCGATTTTTGGTCCTGTTTGCGTTGATGGCATCTGGAGGAGAAGATTTAATGACGAACTCTGTAGGCTGTACAGCGACATGCGCCTGGTCAAGCGTCTACGGATACAACGCTTAAGATGGCTAGGCCATGTAGAGCGTATGGACACCAGTGCTCCGAAAGTCCGAAAAGTCTTTAAATCCGAGCCATTGGGACAAAGAAACAGAGGACGACCTAGACTAAAGTGGTGCACACAAGTGGAGAAGGACCTCAACCAACTTGGAGTGCGCAACTGGAGACAGCTGGCGAAAGATTGTGCTGGCTGGAGAGGAATGTTGGTTGAGGCCCAGGTCCAACCGGATTGTAGCGCCACAAGAAGAAGAAGAAGAAGAATAAGAAGAAGAAGAAGAAGAAGAAGAAGAAGAAGAAGAAGAAGAAGAAGAATTCCGAAATGTAAAAGGCAACCCTCGTAATTGCTCGAGCTTTAGTCTGAATCCATGGAAGAGGTCTGGGGAAAATGGGAAAACAGCATATAACTGGATTTCAGCACACTCTCGGGTCACATCATCACTCAAAAATAAGTCCTGAGTCATATAGGGGGCGCCACGTACGAAATAAAAAATTGATATACAATTAAATATCTTGGCGTCACCAGTGACAGTCATTTTCTGTGGGATGCTCATCTTTTTAAGTTGCGCGTGAGCCTTTAAGAGGCACTTTTCAAGTACCACGCTACAACTTCCGTATTTAGTCAAGTATACTATGCCTTAGTAAAGTCGAAACTGAGGTATGGTATCGCGTAGAGCCATGCATCTGCCACTCATAGGAATAAAATTCTTAAGTTACAAGATTTTGCTCTAAAATTGATAGATACAAGTCACCAGCGAAACTATGACATATTTAAGATGACGCTCATACTTGGATACTACGATGACAACCGGTTTATTTCACCACTTCAAGATGATATCAACAAAAGAATACGGGCCCAGGGGATGTTTCAAGAACATCTAATTCACAACAACTACGGTAGTAGACAGCTGAAGTGCAGTGTACCAGAAATATTGAATAAACTTCCACAAGAGTTTACAAATATTAAAAAAAAAAATTAACTTGTGAAAATAAACTTGTAAGTGGCGCCCCCTATACGTATGTTCCGCGACTTATAGAGTGATCGTTTTTACTCGGCTTTCTGAGAACAATTTGTATTTTTTTTTTTTGTTGTTGGAGGTTGAGATAAACTGCACTGGAGCGCTGAGACTCAAATACTGGTCCATTGTACCACCAGGCAGTAACCTCCAAAAGTGGACAATTTGTATAGTCCACATTAGGAATGTTACCAGAAGCTTGTGCTTTTCAAAAACAAAATAAAAGAGGCTCATCCATTTATGGGTCTCAGAAAGATGACAATTCACGAGGCGTGCAAATGCAAAAGCTATCGACACATAGCTGCGATGCGGCGGCATTTGGCGGATCAAGTAAGAAACAAGTGTGCCAACATTGTGCCACAAAAAAATCGAAACTCGTGCATTGTTTTTGGACACGCCACACGTCATCAGATTATAGTTCCATCAAGACATAAGCTTCTTCTTCTTGTAGCGAGTCTGTAGTGGACCTGGGCGTCAACCAACTTGCCTTTCCAGCCAGCACGAGCTTTCGGTAGCTGCCTCCAGTTGCGCACTCCAAGTTTGTTGAGGTCCTTCTCCACTTGTGTGCGCCACTTTAGTCTAAGTCCTCCTTTGTTGCGATGTCCCAGTGGCTAAGATTCGGACCGGAGCGGTGGTGCTCATACGCTCTGCACGGCCTTCCCACAGACTGGTGTCTGAAGATCATAAATTGTGATCCAAAAATGTTCTAAAAAATCAGGAAACATTTTTTTGTGGATCTTTGAAACAGGAAACAATCTCTTTTCTTCGAAATTGATGGAGAACTATATAAGGCGAAACCAAAATTGTTCCAAATCAACTTGAAAGCACGCCAAAATGCATTTTTGCTGAGCTTTTCTGCTTCAAATGCACTTGACGCGCTGGTGTACTTCAATTTCTGATGGGTTTGAAGCTGAAACATGCGACAGATTGGATCTCCGAACACTTTTCGGCATAAGCCCTGCAACAAAATATTCAGAATAGAGAAAGATCCAATCGGACCTCAGCTGGGCGCCGCCAACCAAGAGAAAACAAAATCTTCTGCCACCCCAATTCAAAGATCCTTCCCCACTGTTTACACACCAAAAACAAAAGCTTTCTCATTTTCCACACTCTCCACCCCTCTTAAGCAAAGCAAACCCGCCGCTGCCAAACAACTTAAAACAACAAAAATTTCAAGTCACCGAAAAAAAAATCGCATCGCTGCGCATTCCACTTACAAACCCCGAACAGAGAGAACATCAAACAAACCCAGCCAGAGAGCCGAACATGCCCACTCACCAACACAAGCGCACACAACCAGCATACACCTCCGTCACAAAAAAAGTGCCGTTAAATGAATAGTGACGTCACGATTAATCACTCCCAACTGGAGGAAGTACCACACTGCTCTCGGTCATCACTACATCAGTTGCGGATGTTAACCCAAAACAAACGCAACTGCTGAAAAGTCAAGAAAACGCAAGAAGAACCCCCCAAAAAGAAGCAACAAACAAGCGCAAGACGCAAAAAAGCTCCCCAGGCCCCCAGCGATCCGATGGCGCACTGGTGGCGAAGTGCATTCCGAGCGCAAGAGTAAAAGTGCTTGTGTTTTGGTCGGCTCTTGTGTGTGCGCCGTTTTCCTTGGTTTGTCTTTTCTTTTCTTCTCGTTCCCGTCGTGCTTCCGTAATTAGATTGATAGTAGATTCTCCTTCTCTTTCTCAGTTTTACATGGTAAAACCACCACCTCTCCCCCCTGCACCCTTGCCATGCCATTTCCATCGCTTGTCCCTCTTTAGTGGCATTTTCGTGGCTGATTCTGAAGTTTTTCTTGTAAATCGCCTTGTTACATCGACCAACCAGCAAACGTCGTCGTCACTCATACAAGCGACGGGGCTTTTGCCGAAGGGAGGTCGGCGGCGGGAATGACGAAGAATTTTCGGCGTAAGCCTCATATGCGCGCCATGCCTACCTGTAGCTTGGCTAAGAGCGGCACGAGCACACCGACCACAGCAAACCAACGAGCGAGTGTCTGTGCGCAGCGCACTGCACTGCGTGGACGCGATCGAAAGACAAACGAGACACGAACAAGCGAACGGGCGACGAACGAACGAACGAACAAAATTTCTTTTTTGGAAGCTTCAGTTACCATCTACCAACTGCCTTGAGTGGACGTTAGCGGAAGCGCGGGCGCGGATAGTTCTTCGTACGAAACGTCTTCCTCTCTCTTTCTTTTTGATTTCTGTTTCACTTTGGAAGGAAATTCAAAGCTTCTTCTTTAGATCATTTGAAGAAAACTTCCTCTCTCGCGACGACACTAAGCAAATGTTACACGGTTGCATACGTTGGAGTCCCCGCGTCGTCATCATCTTCAGTCAGTCAGTCAGTTAGTGGCGCCCCATCCGTACAGTGGCCGCAGAGAGATCATACCACACACATACCACCCCTCGTGCGTCTTTTTGTCGCGCATCGTCTCGGTGAATTCGGATAGCAAAGAGACCTGAAGCTTCTTACAAGAAAAAGAAAGAAAAAAATATATAATCAGTTGCATCACTGACTGAACACTTCAGTCGATCGAAGGTTGTTGAGCGAAGCTATACTTACACGCGGAACACGGTTGAAAAATAAAAAAATTATTTTCTTCTCGCTTTTGAATTTATTTCTCGGACCCCCGCACTCTCGGTTTTGGATACGGATCTCGGAATTTTTTTTTTCGGTTTTTGTGATTTTTTTTTTCTGCTAAGAATTTTCCAAACAAGACACAGTGACTGAATACAGTGATCAGTGATCAAAGCCTCCAGGAATAAGGCTCAAACTCAAAAACAGTGAACCATGTTTCTGACCTAAGGACACTCCTCCTCCTCTTCACAAGAAACAACCAAAATTCATCCAAAGAACAGTGAAATCAAAAAAAAAAAAAAAAAAAAATTAAGAAACATTCAAATCACGCAGAAGCAACTCGCTTAAAACCCTTTTGTAATGCTTAATATGGAGTCACCCCAAATGTACGACACCGTGCAGACCCTGTCACAACTGGACCTCAAGAAGCAACCCACTCAGGCGATAATCGGTCAAATCACACTCACCGCAATGGCAAACGGCGGCGGAAACGGTGGCACTTCGGATGCGAACAACAATCACAACAACGGCCTGGTGGTGAATAAGCACTCCGTTCATCACATGCAACAGGCGGCAGCTGTGAACAACAACAACAACAGCAACGCGACAAACAATAACACACCCCAGCAGCAGCAGCAACAACAGCAGCAGCAGAACAGTGCAGCTGCCACAAGCATGCTGCAGAAGCAAATGATGCAGCAGTACTCGCAGAGCGACCTGGACGAGCTGACCACACAGGAAATCACCCTCGACTTGCAGCACCTCATCGACGATCAGTTCCGCGAGCAGGAGGCGCTGGGCATCTTCAGCGACATGGTGGCCAGCCCCGGAGGCTTTGGTGGGGGTGGGCTGAACACAAATGGGGTGGTGAGCGCCGCAGCCAAGGTCCTGCAGCAGCACCAGCTGCAGCAACAGACTCTGCGAACAGCACAAAATCACGGATACAGCCGCAACGCCCTCGCCTACATGCCACAGGCAGTGCACTCGGGGGCGACATACAGCAACAACTCCAGCGGGGATGAGAACAGTTCCGTGGGCTCGGAGGCGTCCACGATTAAGGAGGAGCCAATCGACCCGCAGGAGTACCGCCGCCAGCTGCAGGACAATAATGCGGCGGCAGCAGCATTTATCGGCGCAGCCAACGGCACAACGAACGGCCTCTACAACCTGACCGCAGCCACTGCCAACCTGCCGTACCAGGCGACAAACGGCGCAGCGAACGGCGCCAACTCCTTCACCACCCTTACCCCCGCCAACGTCCTGCATCACTCGAATCTACCGCATCTCGCCGCCGGAGCGCACCTCCTCAAGTCACATCACCTCCCGAACAACAAGCAGATGATGCCGCAACGGAAGCAGTCCACAAAGAACATCGACAAGGGCACCGACGAGTACCGCCGCCGTCGCGAGCGAAACAACATCGCGGTCCGTAAGAGTCGGGAAAAGGCAAAAGTTCGATCGCGCGAAGTGGAGGAGCGCGTCAAGACGCTGCTCAAAGAGAAGGACGCCCTCCTGCGACGCCTCGAGGAGATGACCAACGAGATCCAGCTCCACAAGCAGATCTACATGCAGCTCATGAACCACGCCAACCCCGAAGTCAGCCGGATATGCAGAAACTTCCTCAACATGAGCGACCACGGCCTCTAGGCGGCCCCCTTCGCCACTCAATTGAAACACTCCGCTGCGCACTGGTCTCAGGATACATCCATACGTCCTCCTCCCCCGCCACCCCCACACCCCATCCATCTCACATCTCATCGCCTCCTTAATTGTTTTGTTCGTTCAACCCCCTCGGTGACAGTCTTCAAATCCGAGACGCACTTCCACGCTACGCCAACTGTAAATATGATGTGTCGTCGTCCCTGCGTGCGTCCGCCTCCCTGTAACTTTGTAGCTTCATTTACGATTATTTTATTGTATACGTGTCAGGTCAACATTCATTTCAACTTTTTTTGTACTTAATCTTAGCAACAAAACACACGCAACTGTACATTTGTTTTTTTTTTTTTTTTACTTTAAGATAAGCCAAAGAAATAATTTTAACTAGAAAAATTATGTAAAAACGAAAAAAAAAAGGAACAACCGCTACAAACCCGACGGAAAAGAATAGAGAACGTCTCTTCTTTTTTGTCTTTTAAATACGTCTATGAAAATATAAATATAAATATTTAAATAAATAAGTTAGCAAATTTCTAGAAGAACTTTGTTTTTTTTTTTTTTATTGTTTTTCTTTTGTGTAATTATTCACCACGACACGGTGAGGATATGAAGTCAGCTTGTCCTCTTATTTTCACTTTTACTGTTTTGTTTTGTATAGAGATGTAAATTTATGGAAAAAAAAATAATTTACAAACAAAAATGTATATTTTTCTATGGAACTCAGTGTAAATGTATTTAAAATTGTTCATATTCGGTGGAGAGCCCCCCTCTGGTCCGAGGGGCCTTTCACAACTCTGATGCAATAATAAATGTAATTTAATAAACTTTGTGTGTTTTTGAATTCTTTCTTCCACAGAGGTGAAGGTTTGGGGTCCTTTTTGAAAAGCAGGCACTGAGTTGAGAGTCGGAGTAGTGCTTGGACTGTTTTTCTTGTGAAACGACGCCAGCGGTTCCTGTGAAATAGGGAGGGGTGACAGAGAAATTCAGGAATCCCGGGAATTGTCGCGCTTCCTGTAAATGATGACATTTTCTTCTTTCCCGTGAAGAGTTCGCAAATGTGTGCTCGCGATCGTCGAGTGTTTGTCTCTCTTTGATGGCAGGAGGCCATGTTTTCGAAAAAAAAATTTAGTTTCTGTCAATTTGTTACTTTTTGAGGCCATTTCGTGGAAAAGTTACAACTTCACTTGGGATTTCGTTGAGCTGCTTGCAGGATACAGGACAGGCTGTGAAATATGACAAGTTTTTGTGCCAACGTTTCCTTTGTGTCACAGAAACTTCTTCTCATGCGGGAGACTCCAGGAATTGATTACTTATGCCATCACTGGAGGCAATATTCACTCTCATTTCCCATTTTCATGTTCTACTAGAGAGTCTCTTGTGATTAACTAAGTTTAACCCTCAAGTCTACCAACAGGAAATGGAAACAATGCCAGCATACAGTCCTTTCATTTAAGGACACCGCATGAAATGCAATTGAAATGGGTGAGAATTGCAAAACAATGGATGCCGGGGTTCTCAAGAATTGTATACTCCTCGGCATTTGTTGTGTTTTGAAATTTGTGTGAGCTCAAGCGTGGTGGGTAAGTGCTGCACCTAGGTAAGTGCTAGTCCTAGGCCTTGGTTCAACGTTTAAGATGACAGCGTGTTGAAAGCCAAGTGCTTCCCAAGGACTGCATTGCATTTTTCTTGCTATGGTTGAGTCCCAGTAGGTGACGGCCATCGCGTAGTGGGTAGAGTGCGACTCTAACTCGCCGAAGTGTCTAGATTCGATTCCCAGCTGAACACCTCAAATTTTTCACGGCACCACCTCTTTCGAGCTGCTGACAACACTCGAAGAGTATTAACTGCCTAAGAAAGCTTCCTAAACTTCGCCGTTCGGAGTCAGCAAAAAATTGTAGGTCCCTTTTACTCGAGAGAGAACAGTAACGCGCACAACACGAGTAGTTTATGAGAAACTTAAGCCCTGATCCCCCTGTGGACTGTCGCGCCAACAATTATTAATATTATTATAAAGCGCGGTGGGTAAGTGCTGCACTTAGCAGATCAAATGCATATAGAGGGCGCCACTAACACAAATTCCCAGCTCAACATTAATTTTTTAAATTTTTTACTGCACCACCTCCTTCGATCTGTTGACAACACTCAAGGAATATTAATTGCCGTTCGGAGTCGCCAGAAAACTGTAGGTCCCTTCTACTCGTAAGAGAATAGTACCACAGCACGGGTAGATGATGAGCAAGCTAGGCCCTGGTCCACCTTTGGACTGTCGCGCCATACAAATATTATTATTATTATTATTTAGATTTTGTATTTTGAAATTTGCGCAAGCTGAAGCGCGGTGGGTAAGTGCTGCACCTAACAGATCACAAACATATAGGGGGCGCCACTATCATAAATATAGGGGGAGCCACTATTATAAATATAGGGGCCACTATCACAAATATAGGAGGCGCCACTATCATAAATATAGGGGCCACTATCACAAATATAGAGGGCGCCACTTTAATAAATATAGGGGACGCAACTATCACAAAATACTGGGCGCCAATATCACAAATATATGGGGTGCCACTACGATAAATAAAGGGGGCGCCACTATCATAAATATAGGGCCACTATCACAAATATAGGGGGAGCCACTATCATAAATATAGGGACCACTATCACAAATATAGAGGGCGCCACTTCATAAATATAGAGGACGCCACTTCATAAATATAGGGGACGCCACTATCACAGGTTAAGGGGGAGCCACTTACACAAATTAATATTTTAATATTAATTTGTTTGTCAGTGGCGCCCACGGTATGTCCAGGGACTTACATAATGTCCCAGGTTCGAGTAAAGGAGTGAAAGGCTTCCATTTTTTAGCACCACCGTATCTGTGAAACAGCTTCCGAAACTTCGCAGTCCTTTTTAGAAGCTAGGACGTATTCTCCTGTTTCCGTTTTATAGTTGTTAAGCCCTCCCTTTTCCCCTTTCCAATTGAAGTCCAAAAGCGATTTCTGACGGTGTCAATTCATACAACTGCCAAAAAGTTTGTAAAATTCAGCCCTGAAGAATCCAAATCATCAATCTAGTACACAAAATGAAGTAATCCCTAAAGGGGACCTAAAGTTTTCAAAAAATTAAATTTGGACTTATTTGGACACTCGTTCCCGAAAATTCCGGTCTTTGGTTAGATGGGCTTAGGGCTGCTGGCCGAAAATTTCCATCTTTGTCCAGTTGCACTTTGGGAACCTGGGGGAGGGCACTGAATGAAGTAAGTCCAATATGGAGCCTACATTTTTCAAAAAATTAAATTTGGTCTTATTTGGGGCTCGTAGCCGAAAATTGTGATCTTCGTGTAGTTGCGCTTAGGAACCCTGGGAGAAGACCTCAAATCTGCAATTTCTGATTCATATCGACATGAAGTCTAAAGGCCTTACACTCGTCGCAACAGAACTGATAGAGTTCAGTAATTGACCACTTCGAAGAAAAATAAAATTTGTCACAAAGTGGGCAAAGCCACTAAAAATCATTTAAAGAGGTGACAGAGGAACAGATGAGTGCTACAAATAAGGTTTACTTTTTCCAATGCGAACACTCCGCTGTCTCTAAAATTAACTAAAAAGCTCTGAGATTTTCCTAGTAATACACGAAATCTCTGCCCATGATATCTTACTCCAACACAAAGGGAACAAAATTTCCGACTGTTTTTGCACTCCATGTACTTTTAACTTTGCGTTCAACTTCAGGCGTTTAAGATGTCAGTCAGTGTTCAAAGTTGAGTGCCTTCCAAGGACTCCATCGCATTTTTTTTATTGAGTCCCAGTAGAGTCCATTTGAAAAGATGTGAAAATCCTCGTCTGTCCATGGTAAAGGTCTAAAATTTGGCGGAAATTCTCTTAAAAAAAACATGACTGTGACCAGCTTGGACTATTGACATGATTGGAATCCTCGTCTAGATGCAAAAGTTGAGACCTGTGCACCTTCTGTACCACTTCAGGTGTACTATTCGTTGTGGAAAAGCCTCGTACAATTGAGAGCATGCTTAGGGTGGCACTTGTCAGAAGTCTAACGTCTTCGTAAGTTGTGCAAGCCGCGTTGCTTCTTCTTCCTCTTGTGGCAGTACAGGGTGGACCTGGGCCTCAACCAACATGGCTCTCTAGCCAGCACGATCTTTAGCCAGCTACCTACAGTTGCGCACTCCAAGTTGGCTGAGGTCATTTTACGCTTGTGTAAGCCACTCAAGGCTAGGCCATCCTCTGTTGCGTTGTCCTTTTGGCTCAGATTTGAAAAGACCTTTTGGGCCTGAGCAGCGATTTCCATAAGCTCTACTTGGCCTAGTCATCTAAAGCGTTGTATCCGAAGACGCATGAACAGGCGCATGTCGCTGTACAGCCTATAGAGCTCGTCGTTAAATCATCTCCTCCAGATGCCATCAACGCAAACATGACCAAAAATCGCACGCAAAACTTTCCTCTCGACAAGACCAAGGGCGTCTCATCCACTTTTAGAAAGGCCCAGGTTTCCGCGTCATAAAGTAGGACTTCAGTGATCAAGCTGTGTCATATAACAAATCACTCAATAAGTCTCGGGCCATATGCGAGTCCCAAGGCAGTGACATGGCTGTCGGCTATGGAATTCCCCCATGGAAGCAGCATCGGCCGTTACATGCCTTTTGGAATGGGAAGAGTTACTGGGCCTTCTTCGTACACCTTTATGCTGTGATGCTTTTATGGGCCGGATGACTGATAGCTGACAGGTCACGTCAAAGTGAAGGAACTCAGATATCGGGTTTCTACAGTGAGGAACTTGAATGGTAGTGACTTTCTGACTATATTGTGGTTCCAGGTTTCAGCCCCGCCGTGTCTAATTGTATGGAACTTTAAATAAAACGCTTTTCAACCTCAATAGTGGACTGTCAATTTCTTATTAGTGGCGCCCCCTATATGTCCTGGAACTTATTGAGTGATCTGTTTAAGCAAGCTTAGTTCTTCAAGAGTGGACTTCATTATTTAATTGCCTCTGGGAAGAAAGAAACAGCGATTGGCAAGAGTAGTACCGCGTTTGATTTCGGTACTGATGTTGTTGTCCCTGTTTACCGCGGAGCCGAGGTAGACGAAGTCCTTGACTGCCTCGAAGTTTCTGCTGCCTAGTGTGACGCTCTGTCCAAGACGTGGATGTTATGTGTCCTTCATATACTTTGTTTTGCCCTTATCAGACCCATTTTAGCCGCTTCCGTTTCAATGCTAGCAAGCGCCTCACTGACGGCTTGCCGTGTTCGTCATCAGCGTAAGCTAGCAATTGAACTGACTTCTGAAAGATCGTGATTCCTGTGTTGACTTGTGAGTTACGCACGATCTTTTCAATCGCGTGGGTGCAAAACATTGTACCCGTCGAATCAACAACCTTGCTGGACGATGAGAAGAATCCTTTAAGACGCAATGAGCAGAGAAAGAATATTATGATGTTTGACAGTGAAGATCAGAGAAGGACAAAATTTTGGTATAAGCGTCTGCCACACCAAGCACTAAGGCGACAGTCCTCCAACTGAAAATGTCTTCGAGTCTAAGGCTCAAGGTTTGAGAAGAAAAATGAAACCATACCTTGTGGAGACCAAAGGAATGCCCAGTTTGAAAATTCGGAAAAAACACTCAGGGTTACACTGATGAGTAGATCGTAGTGCAATGAAGGTCTGATATGATACCATCAGAAGGGAATTTCAACTTTGAAAGAGCACCTTCACGATCGCAGCATAATCCTTTGAGTTAAATAAGACCTTCTGAACCTGTCTTTAAATGATTCACGTCCTTGTGCCTTTTCGGTAACAGAACATCGTCGACATAGGGAGGGAGGAGGAGGTTTCTGTTCTTCTTAAGGGATGACGGTCGCAATTGAGAATCGAACATCATGCTTGCCATTACATGCTCCACTTTCAGTTTTAGCTGCCCAACCTCCCTCTACCGACGCGTTGGAAGTCCTGGGATCAACTCTTAAATCAAACGCTCATCTCTTACCGCTCAACTTTTGCTTTAATCTGCCCAACCTCCCTCAAGCGACGCGTTGAAGACCCTGTATTCATTGGCTGCTCAACCGCTCATCTTTCACCTCTTGAACAGTTCACAATTGTCAATGTAAAGGCATCCAAGCTTCAAAGCTCGAAATCAGCGATAAACTGATAGGATCTCCTCCTTCTTACCATGTACAACATGCGTTACCTGCTAGGGAGCCAGTCTCTAATGCCTTGCCGACTGTGGTGTCTTGAAACCTCTCTGGTTCGAGCTCTGAACACATTCGTGGAACCACCCTTCTGACTTTCAAAACTATTTGCTTCTCGACATCATTTAGTTCCCCGTTTTGACTTGCCGTGGACATTTTTCAGTGGAGGTCGTAAGTCACTTCCTCCCTAATGAGCTCCCTGTCAGACACTCGCATAAAATATGACGTCCCTCCGCGGCCCACGCCCACTTCAGTCACGTGTTAGTCTCCTGCACGCTGGACACCACGCTCCAAGCGTTTCACATATGTCTCCAGGTTGTGTCAAAAAAAAAATTGAAATCTTAGAACCCTACACCCCCACGTCCTCCGCACACGGATCGCCAGCTTGCATGGCTTCACTCAGCGAGCCCATACACTCGCCGACAATAACTCTTCCACTTGGACCGCATACATAACGCGAATCTGAGTTCACATACGCCACGGTACACCGGCGAACCGTTTGCTGCTGCATGGAGAAAAAAAGTGATAAACAAGTCAAGCGCAAACTTGTGCCGTCATATCTTAGTGCAGTACACACACGCTTCGGGATAATAGCACCCATCTACGCGCACGGCTGATTATCGCCCTGCAGCATACGTGTGGCATTAGTGCCCCAGTGCCGCGCTCAAACCACCACCACCACCACCACCAGTGCCACCTCCGACTTCAACTTCGGTTTCTTCCTTTCACTTTCCAGACAGAGAGGTAAGGGTTCCTCAACCGTGACTACCGTCACCGGTGCTTTTTGCACGGAGCCGCAGCCGTTTTGTTTTTGCCATCAAACGAAACGGAAATCGAGACAGGAATTCGGCGAGCTTGCTGCCGACGTCGTAGATCATGTTAATCACATCGCAGATCCTTGCTTACAGCATTCCTGGGGCGTGTTCTGTTGGCCGTGGTCACCACTGCGCCGCATAGACAACAACGCCGATCCTAAATCAAACCCCGAAGCCGCCATAAATCCGTTCAATTCGTCCATTTGTCATCTCACGCCAAACAAGGCCCATCCGCGGAGTCCGCTTGCCGCCCCGCCGATGGGACACTTTAATTATTTTGAGTGTTAATTACTAATTTCATTATTTATTGCACCTACGAGCATGTGTACGAGCCGAACGGATGGGGTGTCCAAAAATACTTGGCTCATCGCGGCGCGAGCGGTCGTCTTTCTGCTGTGACGGCGGTGGTGGGATAATTTACACAGTAGGAGAGAGATCCATTCCGCCCCGAAGGTTTTTCGCGCGCACATGCACATGCACAGATCTGCCCTTCTCGTCCTGCTTCTCACGTGTGCCTCTCGGGCGCCGAGGGACATCATTAAATAATTTTGTGTCTTGGCTTTCTTTCTTGGTTTTCACTTGATGTTTGTTCGCTTGTTTATTATCGCTTGTTGACACTAAGTCGCATTTGGGTTTGAGGAATGCATTCCGCGGAATGGTGTGACTGCTAAGGGACACAAGAATTATCTAGTTGTCGCTAAAGTGACAGCTGTCGTGAGAGAGGGGGAGAGGGGTGGATGCGTGTGTAAACTGATTTAGGGATGAAGAGATGAGAAAATTGACAAATGGACAAAAGGACACGAACTTTTGCTCGGTCTCCTGAAGAGATAGGAAAGTGACAGAGGCGGCGGTGATAGCACTGCCTTGTTTCTTGGGATCCTTCCACAGGGAATGGGGCCAGTTTGATCGAAAAATCGGTTGTTTCACGGATAAGCAACTCATAGGAAACCTGGATGAAGGACTCATGAATGTCAGCTGACCAATGTGTCGAATGGTAGCCCTTTCTTTTCGAAAAAGCAACGGCTCCGCATTAGCTTTGGCACATCCTGCCTATGGAACCAGGAAATCCCACCTCCAGTCGACGAAGAAGTCCCCCCACCTAGTTCTGAAGACGTCGGTACAGCCAAAAAAAGGCTGAAGAACAACAAAGCCGCAGACTCGGGTGGCTTAACATCGGTGCATTTCAATGCCGAGGGCAATGTAATGGTAGGGAGCATGCACAAGATCATTTGCCGAATTTGAGAAGACGAAAGCATACCCGACGACTGGAATATCAACTCCATACGCCCCATCCACAAAAAAGGCTATCCCACCTCCTACAAGGACTACAGAGGTATAGCCCTGTTCATCGTCGCCTACAGGATCCTATCCAGCGTGTGAACGTCTAAAGCCGTTCTGCCCCGCACTAATCGGCACGCTCCAGTGAGGCTTCCGGCCCGGAAAAGCCACTATAGACCAAATTTTCACACTAAGGCAGATCCTGGAGAAGACCAGAGAGCTTCAAATCGGTACCCACCATCTTTTCATCGATTTTAAGGCTTCATACGAAAGCACTCATCGCAAGCGATGGCCGAATTCGAGATCCCGGAAAAATTGATCCGGTTCACATAGATTCGGAAACCTCTGAATCGTTCGAGATCTGCACCGGATTTCGGCAAGGAGAAGCGTTGTCATGCGATTTCTTCAATCTGGTACTGGAGAAGATAGTGCGGCGGCGAAGGCACTGTCTTCTACAAGTCAGTCCAGCTCTTGGGATACGTTGATGACGTCGACATTATCGTGCGGTCCCAACGCGCCGTGGTGGAAACTTTCACATAAATTGAAACGGCGAGGAGATGCGTTGTCATGCGATTTCTTCAATCTGGTACTGGAGAAGATAGTGCGGCGGCGAAGGCACTGTCTTCTACAAGTTAGTCCAGCTGTTGGGATACGCTGATGACGTCGACATTATCGTGCGGTCCCAACGTGCCGTGGTGGAGACTTTCACTGAAACTGAAACGGCAAGGAGATGCGTTGTCGTGTGATTCGTTCAATCTGGTACTGGAGAAGATAGTGCGGCGGCGAAGGCACTGTCTTCTACAAGTCAGTCCAGCTGTTGGGATACGCCGATGACGTCGATATTATCGTGCGGTCCCAACGATACGTGCTGGAAACTTTCACGGAAATCGAGGAACAAGCGAAACGAGCTGGTCTAAAGGTCAACGAGGACAAAACCAAAAATATGCTGAAAAGGATCCGCCGCATGCCACCCAGGCCAAAACGTTACAATCGACAGCTACAATTTCGTGGGAGTAAAGGAGTTTGTTTACCTCGGGGCAAACGTAAGCTCCACGAATGACATCGGAGTGGAGATCCGACGTGGAATCGCCCTTGGCAACCGATGCTGTCAAAAGAACTGGCCTCGAAACTCCTGACTCGAAGGACTGAAATCATACTCTCTTTCCTCTTCTTCTGCTTTTTATGGCAGGGGTGGACCTGGGCCTCAACCAACATGCCTCTCCAGCCAGCACGATCTTTCGCCAGCTGTCTCCAGTTGCGCACTCCAAGTTGGTTCTGGTCCTTCTCCACTTGTGTGCGCCACGTTAATATAGGTTGTCCTCTGTTGCGTTGTCCCAATGGCTCGGATTCAAAGACTTTTCGGTCTGTTAAGGGACCTCACATTCCACGTGCAAAACCAAAAATCGTGGTTCTTAAAATGTTTGCTGGGGTCGTCAACAGTTAGTCCTACAGTACATAATTCGAGGCATTTCGGCGTTTCTGAAGTAAAGGATTTGTACGTGGTGAGGAAGTTAACCTCACGCACAAAACACAGACTGGTAGGCCAGGCCCATTTTATAAACCCTCGGGTAGAGGGGCGTGCTGCATACATTGGTTCACCATACAACGGTTGTTGTGATGGCTATCCAGGGGGTGCCGCGTGGAGGCTGTATGTCAACTTGACCTGTGCATACTCTAGAAAACCCTTATTCTGCCAGTCCTGCTTTATGGAGCCGAAAGATGGACATTAAGAAAGGCTGCAGAGCTGATTCTTGGTGCTTTCGAAAGAAAACTTCTACGTCCGACATATGGTCCCGTCTGAGAGGAAGGCTAGTGGAGGAGAAGACACAACTGCGAACTCTACGAGCTGTACAAGGATGTGGATGTAGTCCGGAAGGCGAAAATCAGTCGACTACACTGGCTCGGCCACATCGAGCGATTAAACAACAACGCTCCAGCAAAGAGGGTCTTCGAATCCGAGCCTCCTGGTTCGAGAAGGATGTTCCTCCCCTTCTCCATCGCGGATGTAAGCTGCGTTACATCCGCCATGACTTGATCTCTCAACCTGCGGTACAGAGACCAGGTCAACGCGGATGTAAGACAGCTTGGCCTTGATGACTGGAAGCAGAACGCCCAGAACCATCACCGATGAAAGGCAACAATTGCTCAGGCTCAGACCCTTCATGTTTCGTCTGCCCGACAAGTAAGTAAGTATATCATGCCTATATATCGCAACTGTAGACGGAATACAATCTCAGCGTTTTGGTAGGTTCCTACATACCGTTCTATCCTTTCCTGCTGCACCGTTTATTTCATCGTCTACTGCATTGGGTCGAATACAAGGACACTCCTCAGGCTCACAATTTAAGAAGTGAAAATAAAGAAATAGACATCAGAGCCTGGAGCTGGTGTTACTGAGGATCAGTAATATAAGTCTTTTCATTCAATGCTTCATAAAAAGTGTTACAGTGATCGGATTTAGTTCAAATAAGCGCCGTTTAGTTCGATAATCTCTTTCCAGACGGCAACTTCAGAGTACCCCTCCTCTTGGAAGCCCCACCCCATCTAATTTGCAAATGACTCGGACAGCCACTTTCTATAAGCCTCTTTTGAGTTCAACTTCACACCACCAAGGGCGTTCGCTATAGACAGGAACAGGTGGTAATCACTTGGCGCTGTAAAACGCGATAAAACCTCCCATCCGAGCTCCACTAGCTTCTGACGAGTCATCAGCGAAGTGCGTGGCCTGGCGTTGTCCTGATGGAACACTACACCCTTCCTGTTGGCCAATTCTGGAAGCTTCTGGTCTATCGCCTGCTTCAAGCGGTCCAGTACTTCGCAGTAGATGGTAGAATTAAGGAGCGGACGTTGAATACCGATCGAATCATGAATCGAATACCGATTGAATCATGAAAATCATCGAGTTGGACCGGCATGTGGCATCTCGTGACATCGCCCAGGAGAAGGCAGTTAGTCACCAAACCATTTTAAACCATCTGCAGAAGGCTTCTTCTTCTTCTTCTTGTGGCGCTACAGACCGGGGTGGACCTGGGCAAATGTGAACCTCAATCAACGGACTTGAACTTTCATCCACAGTTATCATCATTTCGTCTTCTTGTCGTGGCACTACAGTCCAAAGTGGACCTGGGCCTCAACCAACATGCCTCACCAGCCAGCACGATCTTTCGCCAGCTGTCTCCAGTTGCGCACTCCAAGTTGGTTGAGGTCCTTCTCCACTTGTGTGCGCTACTTTAGTCTAGGTTGTCCTCTGTTGCGTTGTCCCAATGGTTCGGATTCAAAGGCTTTTCGCGCTGGAGCAGTGGTGTCCATACGCTCTACGTGGCCTAGCCATCTTAAGCGTTGTAGGCGTCACAGTTTATAATAATAATAATTATTGGCGCTACAGTCCAAAGGGGGAGCAGGGCCTAGCTTGCTTATCAACTACTCGTGTTGTGCGCGCTGCTGCTCTCTCTCGAGTAGAAGGGACCTACAGTCTTGTGCCGACTCCGAACGGCGAAATTTGAGAAGCATTCTTAGACAGTTATTGCTCTTTCAGTGTTGTCAGCAGCTTGAAAGAAGTGGTGCCGTGAAAAATTCGAAAAATTGGTGTTGAGCTGAAAATCGAACCTAGACCCTTCGGCGTATGAACGCCGCACTCTACTCACTACGCCACGGCGACCACAGCTTCTTCTTAGAGAGTTATAAATCTTTGAGTGTTGTCAGCAGCTCGAAAGAAGTAGTGTCGTGAAAAATTCAAAAAATTGGTGTTGAGCTGAAAATCGAACCTAGACCCTTCGGCGTGTGAGCGCCGCACTCTACCCACTACGCCATGGCGGCCATCGTCACAATTTAAGAAATAAAGAAAAGAGTAAACGAGGAATTATAGCCTGCCCTTCTTCAGCAACTACTGGTGCTACTGAAAATCAACAAACTCACAGTTTCTGTTTTTGTGAGGGTCACACTTTTTTACAAGAGCTTAACAGTGATTTAGTAAGCGCATAAGCAATCCATTGCACCTCTCTAATGTATCAAACCAAACAAATGAAAGCTCCTCTGAAGGCTTGTTCGCTCAAACTTCTTGTCATGGGGGCGTCACAGTTTAAGAAATGAAAATAGAATCCTGGCAAAAGGTCAGAGTCTACGTTCTTCAGAAACGACTGGTGCTGTTAAAGATCAACTCAACTCACAGTTTGTGAGGCTCACATTTTTTTCAAACGAATTTGACAGCGATTAAAGGAACTCATTGGCGACGGTTGTAACTTATCAATTCAAACAAATTTAAGAGTTTCCTACAACGTTTGTGTAAAAGCTTTCCATTGTGAGGGCATCACAGCTAAAGAAATGTGAATAAAAATTAACAAGAGCTTGGCTTCTTTAGCAACTACGTGTATTGAAAATCACAGCGATCAAAGTTGATGCGAATGTTACAGTTTTTGTTAGGATCACCACTTTTTCTGAGGCTCATAATTTTTTGCAACGAATTTTACAGCGATCAATTCATTGGCAACCGTTGTATCTTATCTTCTTCGTGGTTCTTTAAGTTCGTTTTTTGCTATATTTTCGTAAAGACTTCCCCGTTGTGAGGGCATCACAAATCAAGAAATGAAAAGAACAGAATAGACAAGAGCGTGGTTTGTGTGCTTTGAAGATCACAAAAGTTTTTGTGAGTTTCACAGTTATTGTGAGAGCCACAAATTTTTTAGAAAATTTTAGCAGTGGCAGTTGTGAGTTGCCAGAATTTCCTTTTTTTCCAACTTCAACTGTCATAGACCCTGACCTTGACACAATACATTACATCTCCACCCTTCATCATCTTGTCCCCCCACCATGGTAAGTCTATACCCAATGCCTTTCAATCGACTTACTTGAACATTTCACGACCTGATCCCAGCCTTTGATAAGCTTTGACCAATCTGATGAAATACAAGAATTATTCACCTAAACTTTCACTGCGCAAATTAGGTCAGCAAAGCGCAGAAAAGATTATTAAGTGTGCTTGTCGCCTCGTGATTCACCCACTGGCCGGCTGTGAAGCGGTTTACTTAATCCACATTTTTCCTCTGAAATTCAATTCTTAGGAGCAAGAGAGGATAGCCAACGGCTTGCGGCGTGATCTAATTTCACACGTGATCCGCTCAGTCTGTGTCTTGTTGGGATAGTCCCACGAATTCATTTTCAACTTTCAGTGGGCACACACGTAATCGCCTCCGCTACGTCAGAGAATCGCCTTAATTATTAGCTTTATGCAGATCTTATAACTGTCAGTCTTTCATAAAACAATTAAGAGTGGAAAACGAGATCCGAAGCGAAACCCCAACCGAAAAATCACCATATTTCCACGCAGTTACCGCATACCGTCATTTAAATTGTTAATAAACGCATGCTCCGGCCCCCTCGCACTCGTCACCTGTGTGCCCAGAGATTTATGTGTGTTTGCATAAACTTGGCCCCCTCCCGCACCGCCAAGACTTGTGTTAATGATAACAACAAACAGTAGCGTACGTATAATTAAATCCAACTCTGTGACAGACAAACCGTCGAAAGTTTTAATAGGTCAGACTAAAACTAGTAAAACACATTGTGTGCCCCGGGGAAGGGGCATCTGTGATCTTCATTCGTTCGACAAAACCCCTGCCCAACCGTCGCCACGAAACGACTGCTTCTTTTTGGGCTGGATTATATCAAGCGCATAAAATGCGCTAGATCCGAATACAGTTTTCTTGCATTTCTGTTCATCATCGCACTCCTCACGGAGAGTCCGCGCTCCGCGCTGGGAACTTACATAACGAAAATGAAATACAAGACACAGAGAGCGCGAAACAAATGAAAGAAACCGAGAGAAACATGAAAGACAATAAAATCCGAGTGAATACGACTTCCAAGCCGCAGCGCTTACTGGCGACGGTGATGGGGGAAGAAGCAAGTAGCAAGCTCAACCAAGACACAGGCCACGGTGGAAAACAAAAACAAAGGCGAAAGAAGCAGAGACAGAAGAGACAGAAAAAAAAGCAACGAACGAACTACTGATCGCATAATTTGCGGTATATAACCACCATAAAGCCGATTAAGTAACCGACGAGAGCATAAACTCATTGTTACTGTATCTCTTACCCTAGATAAATGAGAGCAATTCGAACATAAAAATTATGCCTTCAAACTCGGGGCTGGGATGGGAGGTAGACGAGGCCTTTGCTGCAGACCCTTTTCTGTGAAAACCGCAATATCCTGCAGCCGATTATCGGTGGTCATAAGCTTCTTGATCCGTGTGCACTTCTTATGAGGCGCCAAATGAGGTCGCTCTGTTGAAGAGGCAAACAGGCAGGGTCCTTGTCTCTAAGATCCCTAAAAGCTGAAAGAAATGTGATCCTTTGTTTCTACTAAATTTTAAAAAATGTTTTTAGTCATTGTGGGAAGTTACCACTTCACGATTTTAAGCATTTCTGGAGTTTGGTCAGAATTGGGACAGATGGGATTTATGTACGTCATTTCGGGACTGTGGGTCTTTTTTGAATTTGGGACTTTTCGTCGAAAGCACTGTCGCGTCCTCTATCGAGTTCACTGTCGCGTTCTCTATCGAGTCCACTGTCGCGTCCTCTATCGAGGTCACTGTCGCGTCCTCTATCGAGTCCACTGTCGCGTCGTCTATCGAGTCCACTGTCGCGTCCTCTATCGAGTCCACTGTCGCGCCCTCTATCGAGTCCACTGTCGCGTCCTCTATCGAGTCCACTGTCGTGTCCTCTATCGAGTCCACTGTCGCGTCCTCTATCGAGTCCACTGCCGCGTCCTCTTTCGAGTCCACTGTCGCGTCCTCTTTCGAGTCCACTGTCGCGTCCTCTATCGAGTCCACTGTCGCGTCCTCTATCGAGTCCACTGTCGCGTCCTCTATCGAGTCCACTGTCGCGTCCTCTATCGAGTCCACTGTCGCGTCCTCTATCGAGTCCACTGTCGCGTCCTCTATCGAGTCCACTGTCGCGTCCTCTATCGAGTCCACTGTCGCGTCCTCTATCGAGTCCACTGTCGCGTCCTCTATCGAGTCCACTGTCGCGTCCTCTATCGAGTCCACTGTCGCGTCCTCTGTCGAGTCCACTGTCGCGTCCTCTATCGAGTCCACTGTCGCGTCCTCTATCGAGTCCACTGTCGCGTCCTCTATCGAGTCCACTGTCATGTCCTCTATCGAGTCCACTGTCGCGTCCTCTATCGAGTCCACTGTCGCGTCCTCTATCGAGTCCACTGTCGCGTCTTCTATCGAGTCCACTGTCGCGTCTTCTATCGAGTCCGATGTCGCGTCCTCTATCGAGTCCACTGTCGCGTCCTCTATCGAGTCCACTGTCGCGTCCTCTATCGAGTCCACTGTCGCGTTCTCTATCGAGTCCACTGTCGGGTCCTCTATCGAGTCCACTGTCGCGTCCTCTATCGAGTCCACTGTCGCGTCCTCTATCGAGTCCACTGTCGCGTCCTCTGTCGAGTCCACTGTCGCGTCCTCTGTCGAGTCCACTGTCGCGTCCTCTATCGAGTCCACTGTCGCGTCCTCTATCGAGTCCACTGTCGCGTCCTCTATCGAGTCTACTGTCGCGTCCTCTATCGAGTCCACTGTCGCGTCCTCTATCGAGTCCACTGTCGCGTCCTCTATCGAGTCCACTGTCGCGTCTTTTATCGAGTCCACTGTCGTGTCCTCTATCGAGTCCACTGTCGCGTCCTCTATCGAGTCCACTGTCGCGTCCTCTATCGAGTCCACTGTCGCGTCCTCTATCGTGTCCTCTGTCGCGTCCTCTATCGAGTCCACTGTCGCGTCCTCTATCGAGTCCACTGTCGCGTCCTCTATCGAGTCCACTGTCGCGTCCTCTATCGAGTCCACTGTCGCGTCCTCTATCGAGTCCACTGTCGCGTCCTCTATCGAGTCCACTGTCGCGTCCTCTATCGAGTACACTGTCGCGTCCTCTATCGAGTCCACTGTCGCGTCCTCTATCGAGTCCACTGTCGCGTCCTCTATCGAGTCCACTGTCGCGTCCTCTATCGAGTCCACTGTCGCGTCCTCTATCGAGTCCACTGTCGCGTCCTCTATCGAGTACACTGTCGCGTCCTCTATCGAGTCCACTGTCGCGTCCTCTATCGAGTCCACTGTCGCGTCCTCTATAGAGTCCACTGTCGCGTCCTCTATCGAGTCCACTGTCGCGTCTTCTATCGAGTCCACTGTCGCGTCCTCTATCGAGTCCACTGTCGCGTCCTCTATCGAGTACACTGTCGCGTCCTCTATCGAGTCCACTGTCGCGTCCTCTATCGAGTCCACTGTCGCGTCCTCTATCGAGTCCACTGTCGCGTCCTCTATCGAGTCCACTGTCGCGTCCTCTATCGAGTCCACTGTCGCGTCCTCTATCGAGTCCACTGTCGCGTCCTCTATCGAGTCCACTGTCGCGTCCTCTATCGAGTCCACTGTCGCGTCCTCTATCGAGTCCACTGTCGTGTCCTCTATCGAGTCCACTGTCGTGTCCTCTATCGAGTCCAATGTCGCGTCCTCTATCGAGTCCACTGTCGCGTCCTCTATCGAGTCCACTGTCGCGTCCTCTATCGAGTCCACTGTCGCGTCCTCTATCGAGTCCACTGTCGCGTCCTCTATCGAGTCCACTGTCGCGTCCTCTATCGAGTCCACTGTCCCGTCCTCTATCGAGTCCACTATCGCGTCCTCTATCGAGTCCACTGTCGCGTCCTCTATCGAGTCCACTGTCGCGTCCTCTATCGAGTCCACTGTCGCGTCCTCTATCGAGTCCACTGTCGCGTCCTCTATCGAGTCCACTGTCGCGTCCTCTTTCGAATCCTCCATCGAATCCACTGTCGCGTCCTGTATCGAGCCCACTGTCGCGTCCTTTGTCGCCTGCTTTTTTATTTGCCTTTGCGATCTTCTGGACGCAGGTCGGCTCTTCTTTGCTGATTCCTTGTTTTCGGTCTTATTGGAGTTATCGAGATTGCCCGGCTTCACATGCCAGCACAATCCTTGCAATGGCAGGTCATCGTCGCTGCAAAGAAACTGTTTTCCATTCAAACTTCAAAATATTCCTCTCTGTGTGCCTCCTTGACTTCTCGGCCCGTCAATCTACTCAGATTAGAGCACAGAACCTCCCAGAAACGAACGGAAACCAAAATCGTTAAACTAGGTTTGGTTCAGGGGCGCAACCTTGCGGCAAGTCATCACTCAGCCGAACAAAAAGCACACAAATTTGATTCATGGGACCTTAAGGGCTTCAACTGTCCGAGATACGCGCGAATACGGAGCACTTTCGTCCGTCGATAAGGGCCCAACTTATGTTTACCGAAAACAGAAACCGCTCAGCCCTCCAAGCACCTTCAGCGATAAGCTGCGTCGGTAAACAAAATCCACTTCGCTTGATAAGCCAAACTGCGAATTCCGCAGGTCCCCCCTGCACTTGTGATCAATTTGTCGCCGCACCAAGTACACAGCTCCTGTAGCGTTTCTCGGAATTGGACATCAATTGAAGGGGAAATCAGTGAAGGCCCTCGTCCGCAGTACAACCGATTCACATTCCGATTCAATTGGGTTCGGCCCTAAGAGTTGACCCAGATTCGATGAAGGGATACCTGAAGGCGGCAGCGCAAGAATCTCTTCGTTCGCCGCCTGGCCCGGCCCGCATCTCGGGAAGACTCCGGCGATAGATGCGGGCACACACATGCAAAGCATCCCATTCACCAGGATTGATGACGGTGTGCTGTGTCTGCAGCTAGTCGCTTATTTTTTTTGTCGGTTTTCTCATTTCTAGGGCATTGTGCTATGTGGCGTAGGCAAGCAGCGGCGGCGAACCCCCAATGTGATCTCCGCTCCCAGGCGCTCCCCGCCTCTCCCCTGTCAAAGGGCGCTCGCTCCTCTCACTCTCATGTGATAAATTCGTTATCACAGAACGAAAAAAAAAATATTCATCGAACGGGTACAACAACAATGCGCCGAGGGAAAATAAAAGTCTCTACACGACTACGACGTCTTGTGTTGGTGGATGCGTTGTGGCCTAGTTTCACTTTCAATTTTTATGACTCCCCCCGCCACCGCCGCCGCCGCTGGATCACTTCTTGCTCATGGAATGCACGCTGCTCTGTGTGTATGCGTGTGTGTGTGCTTAATATTATTTTCTTTCTCTCTCTCCCTTTCTCTTTCTTCTCCATTTCGCCCAATTTGTAGGGCAACCCCAAGAAGCCGACGAAGAGGAAGAAGAAAAGGAAAACTCTCCGGCCCTTGGACCCGCCCCCGACCGCCGTCCGCCACACTGCCGATCAGGCGAAGAAACTAGAAAAATTGTTGTCTGAACGATTTTTTAGGGCTCTGCCCGTTAAAAGCACACATTTTGGGACCTAAAATTGGGTCAACTAATATAAACGAACAAGCTGCTGGCTGGCTGGCTGACTGAGGCCGATATAGATTTCGTTTCTAGTTTGGATACGTCTGCGGCGACGTGTGTGAGTGAAGGGAGTTCGTGTATCTGTGCGAATGATTTAGTGGTGTGCCCTTTTGATAGCACGCAGTCTCGTCGTCATCAAGAAACGAAACTTCATCATCGTCGTCGTTGACGTTCTGCCTGTTGGTGTTCCATCTGATTCAAGCCAAAGGGCTGCAGCCGATAAAGTCCGAACGCTTCGCTGTAGTGGTGATCTTAATTGTTTTCATTTTTTGAAAATTTTATTTGTTTTCTTGCTTTCTTGTTGTGTTCTTTGCCGCTGTGCCTTCCATTCCCATTAGCCCTTAGCCCCCGCCATCCTCGTTCTGCCCCCGCAGCAGCAGCCCCCACTAAGTATATTTAGAATGCAAATATTGCTTTTTTGTATCTGCTGGATTTCCTGGTTAATCTTTTAAGGGATTTTTGTTTTTGTGTTGTGCTCTGCGTGAGTTGAGTATTTTTTTTTTTTTGTTGCTGGAATTTAGGGCAATGGGTGAGGAACTTAGAAGGCGGCGCGCGAGGAGCGAGAGTGCGCGGTGCTTGAGATGAGAATTCACTTGTTGGAGTCTCCTAGGACCAGGGGAAATGATTTTGGTGTTAAGTACATCCGACGGACAGATGGAATCGCTGCGGTTTCGCATTGTTCTAATTGAATTGAATGAAATCGAATGGCTTCGGAATTTATGACAGTCCCATTTTAATATTTGATCTTTAAACTTAGACCTCGTGAATGTGAGGAAATTGATTTCTAGGGTGAAGCTGTAGTGAATGGAGGCAACGTTGTAGCACAGGGACTGCAAAACTAATTTCCTACTGCAAACTCTCCTCTGCGTAGTTTATCGAGACGTCAAAGATGAGTGATCGCGTAGAAAAAGGACCGAAATAGGAGAACGAATGAAGGAGAACGAAAATTTCGAAAGACAGTCTCGATACGCTGAAACCTGGACGTTACTAAAAGAGGATGAGGAAGCCCTTAGTCTTTTTGAGAGAAAAGTTTTGCATGCGATTTTTGGACCTGCTTGCGTTGATGGCATCTCGAAGAGAAGATTTAATGACAAACTCTATGGCCTGTGTAGCGACATGTGCCTGGTCAAACGTCTTCGGATACAACACTTAAGATGGTTGGGCCACGTAGAGCGTAAAGACACCACTGCTCCGCCCGGAATAGTCTTCGAATCTGAGCCATTGGGACACCGCAACAGATGACAGCCTAGGCTGAGGTGGCGCACACAAGTGGAGACGGACCTGATCCAACTTGGAGTGCGCAATTGGAGGCAGCTGGCAAAGGACCATGCTGGTTGGAGAGTCATGTTGGTTGAGGCCCAGGTCCACCCCAAACTGTAGCGCCATAAGAAGAAGAAGAAGTCTCGATACGCCCTTCAATGGTCTAACTTCGCCAGTCCGTCTTAAAAACATTTCTGGAGACTTATAAATTTGACACAGATTCGAATCCATTTCGACTCAAATTTGTGTCAAATTCGTCTAAAATTCGATTAAAATTCCACACAAATTCTGCACATATTCGACTCAAACCCGACACAAATTTGACTCCAATTCGACAAAAAATCGACTCCAATTCGACACAAATTCGACTTCAATTCGACACAAATTGGACACAAATTCGACTCCAGTTCGATAAAAATTCGACTCCGATTCGACATAAATTCGACTCCAATTCGACATAAATTTGACTCCAATTCGACACAAATTCGACTCCACTTCGACACAAATTCGACTTCATCTCGACACTAATTCGAAACATATTCGACTCCAATTCTAAACAAATTCGACTCCAATTCGTCATAAAATCGGCACAAATTCGACTCTAATTCGACACAAATTCGACTCCAGTTCGACACAAATTCGACTTCATCTCGACACTAATTCGAAACATATTCGACTCCAATTCTAAACAAATCCGACTCCAATTCGTCATAAAATCGGCACAAATTCGACTCTAATTCGACACAAATTCGACTCCAGTTTGACACAAATTCGACTTCAATTCGACACAAATTCGAAACAAATTCGACTCCAATTCTAAACAAATTCGACTCCAATTCGTCATAAAATCGGCACAAATTCGACTCCAATACTAAACAAATTCGACTCTAATTCGAAACAAATTCGACTCCAGTTCGACACAAATTCAACTCCAACTCGACACAAATTCAAAACAAATTCGACTCCAATTCTAAAAAAATTCGACTCCAATTCGTCATAAAATCGGCACAAATTCGACTCTAATTCGACACAAATTCGACCCCAGTTCGACACAACAAAGCAAAGACCAGAAAGGCTGTTCTTTCCTGAACACATCTGCCAAGTTGTTTGACGCCCTTATATACAACAGGCTTACCTGCTGGGTTAAAAATAAAAAAGTTTTGCATGAGTTTCAGGCAGGATTTAGGAAGAATTACTCGACAATCGATCAAGTTTTTGCACTACTCAATATTGCGGAGAGATATAAACAGAAACATAAAAAACTATATGCTTTCTTTGTTGACTTCCGAGCAGCCTTCGACAGCATAACGCGTGAGACTCTGTTTTACAAGCTGTACAATATCGGCAATGTATGCAAATAATGTGGCGTATGTATGAGACGGGGAGTCAACATCTGAAGAGCTTACAACAACGATGGGTGTGAAGCAAGGATGTGTCTTGAGTACGTTACTCTTTATAGTATTCATCAACGACATATCGGATGCTGTTAAAGGTGGAATCGAGCCCGGCAGCATAAGAATTCCGTCTCTCAAGTATGCGATTGACATCGTCTTCCTTTCCGACACTGTGGATGGGTTGCAACTTATGATGAATAGGCTCAGTGTTTATTGCAAATACTGCAACTTGAGCTTGAACCTGAGTAAATCGAAGGTAATGGTGTTCAAAGGCGGTGTTGGCAGCTATTCTCGAAGCATATAAAGGGGAACCGGTGGAAGTGGTTCGCGAGTACAGATACTGGTGTCATCTAACCTTAATATGAAGACACATTTAGAAGTGAAATTGTCTGAAGCCAAACGAGCAATCTCATCAGTATGGGGTCGCTGCATCAACAACAGGTATGTTACGCATAGCTCGAAGCAGACACTCTTTCGCTCAACTGCAGCTTCAGTTCTTTTATATGGAGCACAGGTGTGGGGATACAGTTCCTTTGATGAAGTTGAGAGGTTTCTTCGATTAATTATATGCTGCATCTAGAGACCGGTACTCCACCTATGTCCTTGCAAACATTGAGACTACATTCTGCTAATATAGTAAAACTTATGGTAATGATTGACGGTGTGGTCGCCGTGGCGTAGTGGGTAGAGTGTGACGCTCACACCACCTCTTTCGAGCTGCTGACAACACTCAAAGAGTAATAACTGTCTAAGAAAGCTTCTAAAAATTTCGCCTTTTGGAGTCGGCAAAAAACTGTAGGTCCCTTCTACTCGTGAGAGAACAGTAACGCGCACAAAGCGAGTAGTTGATGAGCAAGCTAAGTTCTGGTTCCCCTTTGGACTGTAGCGCCAACAATTATTAATGATTGACGATAAACTACCGAAAGTAGTACTCATGAATGTGATAAGGAATAGAACAAGTTTCGTTCGAGAATGGGAACGCCTTGCATCAGATTGTGGAGTGACCTTAAGGACAACACCCGATGGGTATTCTGAACATCTAGAGCACATCTCAACGTTCTTTTGGAAAAAGTAGGTCGAAATATGCATGATAAATTTATAACGGACGCACAGTCCTCCCAATATAGGACATATAACAGTAAAGTGAAATACGGCCTAGAATTTAATGTAATGAATTTCAAATCGAAATAAAAGTCAGTCATACTACTACTACTACTAGATACTACAAATTCGACTTCAATTCGACACAAATTCGACTTCCATTCAACTTAAATTCAAATTAAATTCGTCTCCGATTCGATTCAAATTCCACACAAATTCGACTCCATTTGACCAATTTGCAATTCGATTTAAATTCGTCTTACTTTCGATCCGAATTCGACTGAAATTCGAGTCAAATTTCTGTCGACTGCTGGATTTCCTGAGTTTATGAGCAAATGTGACTCGTATGGAGCGAAAACTGAAAATTGCCATGAATGAGGCATCAGTTTGTAGCTTTGGCTGTGGCGACAACTGAGGCTTAAGCCGAGGATCACTCATTTTTTTGCCAAATGTTCAATTTCTTCTGCAGTTTGACGTGAATTTGTTCCAAACGAGAAGTCTTGTGGCCATTTTGACTTTCTCCAGATGGGCCTTGTTGGTCACACTCGTGTTAATCTCAGAAAATGACGGCCATTCCCTTTCTGACTGATAGGATGAGTGTCGTTTTCTGTGACTGACGTTTTGCCTGTCTGATGTGATCTGTTCTCCGCTTTTTGTTCAAATTATGAATCACTGGTCTGCTGTAGCTTTACGGTCGCACTCGTTTCTCATGCCCAAAACTTCAGGCAGGACGCGACCCATTGTCTCAACTTTTGGTCTTCTTCTCTGGGTTTATCAAAGACTTTCATTCGGTCACGTTACCATATTTTTGAATCATTTTTGACCGCCACCAACGAAGAAGCCACACTTGGTCCCCTGTTGTCTATTTTTCATTAGTTCCAACATCAGATTCAAATCAGGATAAGAACTCTGACTTGGCTTAATTTTGAGGCGAAGCCGGCCTTGAGAATGTTTTGCAGTGAGAAGTTGTACTAATGGTAAGCGTCTGTCTGTGTGCCTGAAGTTCATATGGAAACCTGCCTCCGTCTGAATACGCTCAAAATTTCGAAGGCCCTGTTTGAGACGTTGACAATGTTGTTTGGGGAGGGGGCTTAATGAAAGCCTGAAACCCATTTCGTCGTCAACCCTCCCGCCGACACATCATTTGACTTTTACCGCCTCTATTTGTCCTCTAACATATTTTAAGTCTTGTCATGGTAACCATGGTGCAGTGGAAAGACACTTAGATTCCTATGCAAAAGGTTCATAGTTTGAATCCTGAATCGAAACTAGACACTTTCTAATCTTTTGATCTCGATTTTTTGCGCAGGTACCAGGAAGATCGCAGAAATGAAATAAATCGCGTGGCTCTACGTCCAACAAGGGATCACGGTTCAGCTTCTTAGCCACAACTCAAGCTGCACTTGTTGTTTTTCTCTCACGAAAGGAACTTGATTGGTGTAAGGGACTCAAAGTGTCCTCGAACGTAGGTCCTCCAGAGTGAGATTGAGAGAGACAAAGGGAGGTGCAGGCTGTCTAGAGAAGGCTTTCTCCTCACTTTTTGTGAGCTCTGAAGTTTGGTTCAGTTGCGCCCCTTTGCCAACTCCCCACATCTGAGTCGGCTTTCAACTGCAGGCTCACGTCTCTTAGGTTGCCCATCATGCTACAGCTAAGAAAGGATGTCCCCACTAACTGAGGGACTATTCTGTCTAAAATTCAAATTTGTTCCGTGTGCACCTTCAAATTGAATGACTTTGTCACGTCACCTCTCCAAGAAATGAATAAACACCTCAGTCGCCTGACACAATCCCCGTCCGACTTGCTGCAGCTGCAGTTGCAACAATTCACCGCCCCACTCTCCCCCTAAGATCATAAAACACACTTGACATCGATACCCCGCTGATCAAGCAAATACAATCCAGAAGTGATCCGTCAAAGTGTAAACACATCGAAAGCAGCCGAATCCACAGAAACTGCTCCTCGGCTGCAGAGGAGAGCAGAGAAGGGCAGCGCGCAGCATACAGTACAGGGTACCTTTATGAGTTCGCTGCAGCCAGCGGCGGCGCTGGTGGTGGCTGCTCCGCTCTACTCTGCTCTGCTCTGCTGTTTAATCAACAAAAAGCCGAAACGAATATCACATCTAATTGGGTCAACACTTTTATTATTATTAAGCGCCCTGCCCCACTCTGATGAATGCGCTAGGGGCTCTCGCCGAGGGCATGCGGGACAGCGGCGCGGCGGCGACGGCATAAACTCACAAATTCCAAACTTTATCAACCGAAGGGCTTGAACTCGGTTCGTTTCTTGTCTCGTTTTAGTGCTTTTTCCATTTTTTGTGAGACGGAGATAACCGAGATAAATATGGGAACGGGCGGGCTAAAGCGAAAAAAAAAAATCGCAAACACATCGCAAGCACCGATAAGCGCGGCGAAAGAGCAAATATTTGGAGGAGGAATGTAGCCACAGTGAAGGTGATAGCTCGCAAGTGAGTGTCACTTGAGGGATTTGCGTTGATTCGGGGGTGCCGGAGATGATGAATTGCACTCCAGAAATGGCTTCCATTGGGTTTCGGAGTTCCGCGAGATCACTGATTTGTCGAGGCACTGCGTGGACTTTGGTGCAGGCTCACCAAAAATTGGATCAGCTGAATACGATCAATGATCATGGCGTGAATCGCTAGAAGATTGGAGTTCACAAAACGCGTTGCAGAGGATAATTGACAGAAATTGTCGTTATTTATTGGAAGCACACTTTTGTCACAATTCCCTTTTAGTCGTTTAAGTGCAATTTTGAAGTTTGTCCTTTCTTAGAAAGATTTGGACGAGAGGCTCATAACTCTTTCACGGAAAATATCAATTTGGTGCGCAAGCAAGCTGCAAGAAAGCACACAACTATTCAGGATGTTGGAAACTTAAGCTGACAGTGTACCTTGCTCCTCAAAGTCAAATCATAAAATTAAGCTTGCCGCAGGATCGGCTTGAAGGGCATGAATGTGCAACTCAGCAAAAGTCCAACTCTGCCTAGGACATCGATCGGCAGCCGCAGATGAAGCGTCTAACGTCTTCGGCTCAGCTCAAGTTGCTGCACTAAGGAGACCTAACGGACAGAAGGGCCTGATGGACAGAAGGGCCTAATGGACAGAAGAGCCTGTAGGGCAGAAGAGCCTGATGGGTAGAAAGGCCTGATGGGCAAAATGGCCTGATTGACAGAAGGGCCTGATGGGCAGAATGGCCTGATTGACAGAAGGGCCTGTCGGTCAGAAGAGCCTGATGGGCAGAAGAGCCTGATGGACAGAAGGGCCTGATGGGCAGAAGAGTCTGATGGGTAGAAGGGCCTGATGGGCAAAATGACCTGATTGACAGAAGGGCCTGATGGGCAGAATGGCCTGATGGGCAGAATGGCCTGATGGACAGAATGGCCTGATGGACAGAAGGGCCTGTCGTTCAGAAGAGCCTGATGGGCAGAAGAGCCTGATGGACAGAAGGGCCTGATGGGCAGAAGAGTCTGATGGGTAGAAGGGCCTGATGGGCAAAATGACCTGATTGACAGAAGGGCCTGATGGGCAGAATGGCCTGATGGACAGAAGGGCCTGATGGGCAGAAGAGTCTGATGGACAGAAGGGCCTGTAGGACAGAAGGGCCTGATGGGCAGAATGGCCTGATGGGCAGAATGGCCTGATGGACAGAAGGGCCTGATGGACAGAAGAGCCTGTAGGGTAGAAGAGCCTGATGGGCAGAAGAGCCTGATGGGCGGAAGGGCCTGATGGGCAGAAGAGCCTGATGGACAGAAGGGCCTGTCGGTCAGAAGAGCCTGATGGGCAGAAGAGCCTGATGGACAGAAGGGCCTGATGGGCAGAAGAGTCTGATGGGTAGAAGGGCCTGATGGGCAAAATGACCTGATTGACAGAAGGGCCTGATGGGCAGAATGGCCTGATGGACAGAAGGGCCTGATGGGCAGAAGAGTCTGATGGACAGAAGGGCCTGTAGGACAGAAGGGCCTGATGGGCAGAATGGCCTGATGGGCAGAATGGCCTGATGGACAGAAGGGCCTGTCGGTCAGAAGAGCCTGATGGGCAGAAGAGCCTGATGGACAGAAGGGCCTGATGGGCAGAAGAGTCTGATGGGTAGAAGGGCCTGATGGGCAAAATGACCTGATTGACAGAAGGGCCTGATGGGCAGAATGGCCTGATGGACAGAAGGGCCTGTCGGACAGAAGGGCCTGATGGGCAGAATGGCCTGATTGACAGAAGGGCCTGTCGGTCAGAAGAGCCTGATGGGCAGAAGAGCCTGATGGACAGAAGGGCCTGATGGGCAGAAGAGTCTGATGGGTAGAAGGGCCTGATGGGCAAAATGACCTGATTGACAGAAGGGCCTGATGGGCAGAATGGCCTGATGGACAGAAGGGCCTGATGGGCAGAAGAGTCTGATGGACAGAAGGGCCTGTAGGACAGAAGGGCCTGATGGGCAGAATGGCCTGATTGACAGAAGGGCCTGATGGGCAGAATGGCCTGATGGACAGAAGGGCCTGTCGTTCAGAAGAGCCTGATGGGCAGAAGAGCCTGATGGACAGAAGGGCCTGATGGGCAGAAGAGTCTGATGGGTAGAAGGGCCTGATGGGCAAAATGACCTGATTGACAGAAGGGCCTGATGGGCAGAATGGCCTGATGGACAGAAGGGCCTGATGGGCAGAAGAGTCTGATGGACAGAAGGGCCTGTAGGACAGAAGGGCCTGATGGGCAGAATGGCCTGATGGGCAGAATGGCCTGATGGACAGAAGGGCCTGATGGACAGAAGAGCCTGTAGGGTAGAAGAGCCTGATGGGCAGAAGAGCCTGATGGGCGGAAGGGCCTGATGGGCAGAAGAGCCTGATGGACAGAAGGGCCTGTCGGTCAGAAGAGCCTGATGGGCAGAAGAGCCTGATGGACAGAAGGGCCTGATGGGCAGAAGAGTCTGATGGGTAGAAGGGCCTGATGGGCAAAATGACCTGATTGACAGAAGGGCCTGATGGGCAGAATGGCCTGATGGACAGAAGGGCCTGATGGGCAGAAGAGTCTGATGGACAGAAGGGCCTGTAGGACAGAAGGGCCTGATGGGCAGAATGGCCTGATGGGCAGAATGGCCTGATGGACAGAAGGGCCTGTCGGTCAGAAGAGCCTGATGGGCAGAAGAGCCTGATGGACAGAAGGGCCTGATGGGCAGAAGAGTCTGATGGGTAGAAGGGCCTGATGGGCAAAATGACCTGATTGACAGAAGGGCCTGATGGGCAGAATGGCCTGATGGACAGAAGGGCCTGATGGGCAGAAGAGTCTGATGGACAGAAGGGCCTGTAGGACAGAAGGGCCTGATGGGCAGAATGGCCTGATTGACAGAAGGGCCTGATGGGCAGAATGGCCTGATGGACAGAAGGGCCTGTCGTTCAGAAGAGCCTGATGGGCAGAAGAGCCTGATGGACAGAAGGGCCTGATGGGCAGAAGAGTCTGATGGGTAGAAGGGCCTGATGGGCAAAATGACCTGATTGACAGAAGGGCCTGATGGGCAGAATGGCCTGATGGACAGAAGGGCCTGTCGGACAGAAGGGCCTGATGGGCAGAATGGCCTGATGGACAGAAGGGCCTGTCGGGCAGAAGAGCCTGATGAGAAGACGGCCAGAAGGGCTTGTTGGGCAGTTGACCTAGTCCATCCGTCAACTTGAAGTATGTAATGTCACCAGGAAAGGACATCTAACGTATGAAAGGTTGTGGTGTGTTTCAAACGTTCAACAGGTCCAGGCGCTTGGTCGACAACTGTGCGCTAGAGCTGCATTCACCTGCAGGCACGTCCTCTTCAGCTGCTGTTTTGGAAAGGTGCAACGAACACAACGTGAAGGGCACGTGTCAACAAGTATGACACTGTGTCCCCTCGATGTCATGGAAGTGCCTTCCCTGTGAACTCGCGTCTTCAGTGCATCGTAAGCATCGTCGAGTGCCACGGGCAGGATACCCTAACTAGGACTTTCCCCCCATATCGGTTAAAATATTTCTAATCGCCTACAGTTCCAGAGCAAGGTCCACCCCACCCCTGATCTGATCTGAGCCGCATTATGAACGCATTTAGAAAAAAATCCCAATCTTTACAAATGACCCTCAATTCAAGCTGTCTTCGTTTTTCATAAGAAAAGTGCCCATTAGATGGCCCAATTCCGTCCACCCAGGTGTGGTTCCACTTCCCTCCTTCCAAATTGTCACTGATTCTCGGGCCCAGCACACTTGGGCCGTCTGCGTCGTGTAGGCCGACACGTATGTGCCCCAACTTTCGATATCCAAATACGAGCAATCAATCTCGCAGCCACCCGTGGATAACAAACATGTCTCTGCCGACACTTCCCCCGACCATCCGTCGGATAAAGTGCACTTAGAAAGTCTGCGAGTGCGATTGGTAGAACAAAAGGCAAAACAGTCAGTTGATGGACGTCGTTAAGAAGCTTGACAATTAAATATCCCCCGATGGCCGAGTGTCCGATGTCTGATCTGATCCCTTTCTCAACTTTCTCAGATTAATCTTGCGCGCCTGGAACTGTGATTGATGAAAGCTAATTGCCTGCCATCCAGAGAAAACACAGCAACGTCAAGCATCCAGCCGATGGCGTGCCGGCGGAATAGAAAACGCATTCTGTGCATCGGCGCTAAGGGCGTGCTTCAGTGGGTGTTGCACACATTCCGCTTTGCTGGGTCCTCAAATCAATCATTCGGTGGAGAGGGGGGGGGATCACAGGCTAGGCCCAAATCTAACACATTTCGACCATATCCGGCTCAGCAGTGACCTCACCTCAAGAGTCGGCTTTGCTGGCCCCGAGAAAAATTTTGGTTGGAAGAAAAGTGAAAGTTTGCGTCATAAGATCGGCTTTTGGGTCTGGGGGTCTTTTGTCAGCGCCCGAGTCGTAGGGCGCGTGTGTCTGTGTGTGGACGCTAATAAGCCAACAGCGACGACGACCACGAATACTTCGGCACAATGCGTGGATTCTTAACTGGGCGCGCGAGAGAGTGATGCTGCTGCGCCATGTGTGTCATCTCTTTGTCTTGCGGGTGGTGGCAAAGATCGGCGATCGGTGATCGGTGATCAGTGATCGGTGCTCGGTGCCTGGTGTGGGCGTCACCGCATGCATGCATCTGGGAGAGGTTTTGCGACTATGCGGCTGAGAGGCTGATCCCTATTTATGGGTCCCTTGTGGCACTCATTCACTCGCCCGCATGCATGTAGGCTGGGAATGGGAATGTGCGCGCGTGCGATCACCTACATACAGCACAACAGCGCCAATAACGCCAACAGCACCAAGAGCACCAACTGCGGCAACAGCGAGGCGAATGCGGAGTTTTATTGAATATTTATGGGGGGATTTCGATTTCGTTCGGGGGTCCCATCTTTCCGGAAGCGTGCTGCTCGCCGCACAGAAAAGGGAAAGTTTCGTGACTGCGCGGAACATACGAATGAATTTCGGCCGACTTATCAGATGGGAATAGGGGTCGGCGGGCGGGTAGCGGGCGCGGTTCGCTGGGAGAGAAAAGAATGAAGTCACCCTTGAATCGATCGACGCATGCTTTTCTTGGCTTGCCTCCATGACAATCGATTCGCGCTGATGCGCCATCAATTCACGTCACCGCTCGGTGCTCAAAAATAGGTTTGCATTTCCTTCAACAGAATTGACATCAATTAGCATGTCGCCGGGCAGGGAAACAAACAAATACACAATGCATCGCCAGCTCGGACCTCAACTGCTGCCATCGGGCCCATGGTCAAGGCTGTGAGCAGCAGCAGAAGCATCTCTCGTTCCTGACGTCGCACACACAGAGTGTCACTTGTGATTGATAAAATCACTGCATTCCCCATCCATCCATCGCAGAAGAGAATAATGCAACTTATTAAACGCCGCCGAAAGAGAAGGAGAGAGGCGCATCGGCGGCTAAATTTAAATTTGGCACTCAGCGCGGCTGCAGCTTGGGGCGGTCCTCCTCTCGGGTGGATCATAGTTTCAGACTACAACTCGTTGCTGTCGCCATCGAATCCCTATCACGTATCCGAGAGAATTTTTGGCCACCGCACCGATGTTCACTGTCACCGCGTTAATTGCGACTAAAACAAATTCTGGCGCTTAATTTAAATAATCCCCACCCCAAGTGGACAAGTGGACTCTGTCTGCTGTCGTGGATCAAGACGAAGGTTCTGCTCAGACACGGATGAATCGTGTTTATTTCTTTACTCGCGCCCAACTTGGGATCACATTTAGTTACACCCGAAGGAATAAATCATATCCACTTCGTAGAGTGGACACGAAACAAGCTGCAACCGCACAACAAAGGAGCGCGCACCCGGTGATCGATGCGCCGATCCTCAGCACAGAAGGCCTATGGGCTGTGTGCTGCTATAAATACTACCCGCACGGGACCACGGACCACGGCGCACATCGCATAGACTTTTTGGCATCAGCTCTCTGGTGATAATTTACATGTAGGAAGGTATCGAGGGCTCGCTCGCCTGCTCACACGTTTGAATTGGTTCGCTGCCGCGACTGCTTGGTTTGGCGTTTAATTTATGCGAATATCGCAAAGTCATTTAGCGCACGACAATTACCCGTAATTGCCATCATTTCCCGAAGTGATTACCGCCGGTCGGGAGGCTGCTCGGTGCTGCTTTTCTTCGTCATTCACTCAGCATTAGCAGCAGCAGCAGCGGAAAGTCGCTCGCTAAGTAGATTCATTTTGGGCGCACTCGATTTGATTGGATGCCGCTGATCGCTGATTGATTTGGATTGCATTCTGTGAATGACGGGAGGGTGAGATGTCAGTTGGTTAGGGAGGAATGATGGGAAAGCTTAAGAGGAGAAGGAGACTGAGATGTGAGCGTTGTGGGATTCCATTCGACTTTAGATTTGGCGTCTAGAAGCGGTGATTTGCTCAAAGAGCACAAATTTGGTGACGATTTGAAATTCTGGTCGGGTTGAGATTTTCTGGCCTAAGCAGTGCCTCCTGTGGGACACCATTAAGATGGAAGTGCAGCGCTGAAGGGGAATCTGTATTGCTTATGAGGCTGACATGAAGAAGAGGTGTGAAAATAAAGGACTATCCCTCTGTGAACCATGAGAACAAAGGAAGTCGACGACGACATGGAATCTGTATTAGACTGGGATTTAGATCAAAAATTAAGAAGCGACTCGTTTTAGACATCGATTCGGCATTAAGGGGAAGTCAGTGCGAAATCATGAAGTGGCTGCAAAGAGAACGGATCCTAGGTCAGTCTCCTGTGGGATGTCGGTTGAATCGAAGAGTAGCCTGTGTCATGTATAAATCCGCAATCGGGAGAACGGGTCCTAGGTCAGTCTCCTCTGGGACGTCGTTTGAATCGAAGAGCAGCCTGTGTCATGTAGAAGTCCGTAATCGGGAAGCGGTTGCAAAAAGAACGGGTCTTAGGTCAGTCTCCTCTGGGACGTCGTTTGAATCGAAGAGCAGTCTGTGTCATGTAGAAGTACGTAATCGGGAAGCGGTTGCAAAGAGAATGGGTTCTAGGTCAGTCTTCTGTGGGACGTCGCTTGAATCAAAGAGAAGCTCATGTAGAAGTCCGTAATCAGCCAGTGGTTGCAAAGAGAACGGGTCCTAGGTCAGTCTCCTGTGGGACGTCGTTTGAATTGAAGAGCAGCCTGTGTCATGTATAAATCCGCAATCGGGAGAACGGGTCCTAGGTCAGTCTCCTCTGGGACGTCGTTTGAATCGAAGAGCAGCCTGTGTCGTGTAGAAGTCCGTAAACGGGAAGCGGTTGCAAAGAGAACGGGTCCTAGGTCAGTCTCCTCTGGGACGTCGTGTGAATCGAAGAGCAGCCTGTGTCATGTAGAAGTCCGTAACCGGGAAGCGGTTGCAAAGAGAACGGGTCCTAGGTCAGTCTCCTCTGGGGCGTCGTGTGAATCGAAGAGCAGCCTGTGTCATGTAGAAGTCCGTAACCGGGAAGCGGTTGCAAAGAGAACGGGTCCTAGGTCAGTTTCCTGTGGGACGTCGTTTGAATTGAAGAGCAGCCTGTGTCATGTAGAAGTTTCCTATGGGATGTCGTTTAAATCGAAGAGCAGCTTTTGTCATGTAGAAGCCCGTAATCAGCAAGAGGTTGCAAGGAGAACGGGTCCTAGATCAGTCGTCTGTGGAACGCCGTATGATTAAAAGAGTAGCGTCCGTTCAAAATCAGCCTTGGCTGAAAATTAAAATCACTGAGGATAGGACCTAGATGAAGGGCAGGCGGGATATTCCCTAAATTAAAGAATCATCGATCACACTTAAGCAAACCTTTTGGTTGATTTCCCTGATCCCTTAATCGTTTATCTCTGACTTGCGATTAGCTACACTTTCTTCTCGGTGCGGCGCGGGGCGTCCACAGTGACACGCTCAAATTAATCATAATCAAAACGCATTTTATTAATCACTCTCGCGGCACCACACACAGACGCACAAGTCTTCCGAATTCCCTTCGATTTGATAGTTCCATCACGTATCTAAGCCACCTGCCATGACTATCAGTGGCTAACAGCGCATACCTATACGCCCAAGTGCTCTATGCGCCCTACCACAATGCACACAAGTCACCGCCGTCCCCCTCGTCATTGTGCCACTCGATCGACCCAAACCCAAAAATAGTAAATCGCCGCGAGGTAACATGGACTACACCAACGCGGAAAGGTGTGCGCCATCAACAACCGATCGATCGGCACAGCAGCGACAACCACGACGAGGAGGAGGGGGAGAAAGACTTCGGTGTCGCTGCTGCCGCCACCGCCATCGAAGTGTAACCTTCAAGCGCATACACACTCAAAGCCGTGGCAAGTTGCATAGCTTCCCATCTGAATGCTAATGAGACGCCGCGGCGTGCACGTCTTCCACTCATCACCGTCGTCGTCAATGAAAGTGAAAACCGAAGCGATTTCCCATAGAATCCAAACCAAACCAAAGCCAGACTCCAGATGCACACTCGATGACGAATTCAACCTTCTCGCCACCGACACCGACAGAATTGGCATTGGGCGTCGGAAGTTCTGGGTGCGCATCCAGATTCTCACGGAGGAGTTCTAGTTCTGGCGATGGCGGATTCGTCATCGCCGCCAACTTGCATCTGGATTGAGGGGCGCTCTCATGCAAGACGATTATGCAACGTGCTCCCGAGATAGCACGGACAGCCATTAACTGACGTAACTCGGCCGGGCACCGATGGGGAGGCTTTCAAAAGCCGAATTAAGAGAAAAGATTATTAAAACCGTTTAATTAACTACTGGCGCGACTCATTGAAACCGAAGTGTGAGAAGTTGCCAGTTGCGAGCGGAAAGGGGCCACGCCAAAAAAAGGTCAAATGGACTGCTGCTGCTGGGCAACAATTAAAAGCACAAAAAAAGTAAAAGTTCAAATGCAAAGTCTCTTATGCAACCTAAGTGACCCGGTAACCGGCGATGGAAGGGAGGGAGCCCAGCTGGACCGGACAGAGGTGTACCTTCAAACATGCTTACGGATATTCAAGTGGACTTTCGTTTGGAGTCAAAGGTTTTGTTGTCTGCCTGACTGTTCGGAACTCCGCCAAATGGGGTCAACTTTGGTGGTGGTGGCTGATGTGCATTCATTAGTCTTTCTTTCATTTTTCACATTTTTATACTGTTTTTGTGGACGGTTTGTGATGCAACTTATATGGTAGATGAGTGAGGTTTTCGCTTCATTTCCTTGGAATTCCGGAAAGTTTTCGTTGCTCTTGACTTTGTCAACGCGATGATGAAGCAGCTGGCAAGCAAATCCTTTGAAATGTCTATACTTTCACCATCCTTCATGATGCCAAGTCGATGGCGAATGATATGTCATTGCCAGGATTGATACCGTCTCTGTCGAATTCTGAGTCAATTAAAAGACCTAGCCAACCCTTAAGGCTACCAATTCAGTCCCAATTTGACGTCCACTCGAAAGACCAACAACACCTTAAGGATCAGCGCCATATTTGCTATTTTTACCACTCATTACCTAATCGACTACGACGACTTAGTATCTGCCAGCAAACATAGCCAATTGGCGGCCGGTGGCAGGCCCCAAGCACGAGCCTTTCCTTCAAAATCCCTAGACTTTCACCGTCCTTCATGATGGCAAGTTGATGGGGATCTGTCATTGCCAGGATCGACCCCTTCTTTGTCGAATTCCGAGTTAATTAAAAGACCTAGCCAACCCATAAGCCTACCAATTCAGTCCCAATTTGACGGCCACTCGAAAGACCATCAACACTTTTGCTATTTTTTACCACTCATTACCTAATCGACTACGAAGACAGACACAACGTCAGCAAAACTAGGCAATTGGCGCCCGGTGGCAAGCCCCAAGCACAATCATTCCTTCAAAATCCCTAGACTTTCACCGTCTTTGAAGTTGTCAAGTAGATGGTGAATGATGTGTCATTGCCAGGATCGACGCTGTCTCTGTCGAATTTGGAGGCAATTTAAAGACCTAGTCATTCGTTTAGGCTTCTAATTCAGTCTCAGTTTGACGGCTTCTCGAAAGGTGATGTCGGTACCTTAAGGAATTGGCGCCCGGTGTCAGGCCCCAAGCACAATCGAACCTTTGCCATTCAGTCCAACAGTCTAACAACGATATCCCTCAGGTGATCAGTGTAAATGCATCCAAATTGCCGCTGCCACAATAAAACTAGGTGAGAAACCTCCAACCTCCAACAGTCCCCAGCTTACATCGAATGGTTTGATAACCTCTTTGATTCACCTCAATCGCTTATCCCGCTCTCAAATCTGCATAATAATTGAACTTCCGACGAACGCCGCCTCCGTCCACAAAACCACTTACAAGAGCGCGACGCTGATGCAAACGGCGACAGCAATAACAGCGACGACAGCGACAACGACGCCGCACCGTCCACGGTTAGCCGTGCTGATCGATCGATTAACGATCGGATTTGAGTTCGAATTCGGACTCGGAATCGGTCTCGAATTCAAACTGGCTGGAATTGGTGTTAGTTATATAACACCTGGAATGAATGGCATTTTAATGGCAGGAAATTAGATCACGGCACAGTGACGAGGAAGGGATTCCGAAGACGAGTGACGCTGTTTTCACTCATCTTCGGTGAGCGGAGCGGAGAGCAGCGAAACTGGTTTGGTGTGTGGGAAATCCAAGAATCATCAGCAGCACGTCGTCGTCGTCATCATCATCATCATCATCGCCACCGTCGTGAAACGGGGGCAGCGACGAGTCTTCGACGGTGCTCGATCACTTTCGATTTCGTTGCAAGAGTGCCCTGCTGCGAGTGTGGTGTGTGTCATCTAATGCTCGAACGGAAGCCTCCAGAGGGGGTCGGCGGAAGGCAGGGGCCCGAGTCGGTATGCCAAAAAGTCTTCTCACTGATGATCGTCGTTCGTGTCTTTTGGCCCGAAACACAACAAACTGACGACGAAGACGACGAGCAAACCTCAGTCAGGCGGCAGTTCGTGGCTTGGGAAACTAGGTCGCAGCTTTATTAGCATCCGAGTGTGGATGCCGTGCTGGAGAGCGTCGCGTCGATCGTCGTGTCTTTCTTTTCGTTTTCCTCTCTGCTTCTTTTTTTTTTGTTTCGTGTCCCGTTTCGTGGTGTTTAATTTTTTGTTGGGGTGTTTTTCTTCTTTTTGTTCGATTGATCGTTTGGGTGGTTGGTGCTGTGCTTTGGCTGGAGGAGAACTCATTCTGCCGTGCTGGACAGGGTATTGTTATTATTTTCTATTGAGCAGATGTGGGATTTTCTGGAAACGCCGTCGATGACGATCTGTGCGCTGTGGCCTGGCGCACAATAATGAGGTTTTCTCTGGCATCAGACAGGCATCCTTTGTGCTCCGTGACAGTGCAGACATGTTCTTCGTTTGTTCGTTAGTTGTGGCCGGAACGGCAGGGCTGTTGCGCAACGAGACAAGGCGGTTTCGGATGGATAAAGAATGAGCTCCGGAGAGTGAGAGAACCTAAATGCTGTGGCGGTTGCCGTTGCATTTATCTGCAAGATCTTTATGGAAGTTGAATGGTTAGTGGCTTGGGAGATCGTTAGTGAAGGGTCGATCTGTCTAAGGAATTTCTGATCAATAAGGAGCGACAAGGTTGTGTTGCGCAACACGCGATCCCTTCTTCGTGACAGCGCGCCGACTTTTGCATCGATCACCAAAATATCACGAAAATCTCGCTCGATCTGGCTGATAGTCGAATTGGGTCAGTCACCAATCAGCCCCCTGTCAATGGCTTAGCACCCAATCGCGCCTCTGAAGCTTGGTCAATATCGAGCGATCGTCTCTGAGCTGATCGCACCATTGTTTGTTGTTTGCAGTGCCTTTCTTTTGCTGGGTTTTTTGTCCGTTTTTGTTCGTTTCTTTGTAGTTTTCTTTGGGCATCGCGAATGAGGCGGCTTTGTGGAGACCGTTGTTAGAGAGAGATTGGGAGTGAGTGTGTTGATCGTGTGTCACAAGACGATCGAAAGTAAAAGTCGAAGTCCAAGGTCGTGATGGGAGAGAGACGATCATGTCGGTTTCACTTTGTCCATCTGTCAAACAATTTGACAGCCGAACGGCTACTGATCGCTGAAGTGATCGTAACATCTTCATTTCGGCTGCTCTTACATGACGAACGCCGGGGCGGCGGAGAAGAAAAAAAAAAGTGAAAGGGCTAGGCGTTGACACAAAAACTTCGAACCAAATGCTAATTCGCTCGTGACATAAATTCCCTCCTATCTGTCGATTTGATTGTACGGTTCGGAATAATAGCGCGCTCACAGCACAACCACATCATCGATCGCCATGCGTCGTGGTGGTATTGGTGGTGGATGGCAGCACCATTGAAAGTGAAAAGAGGGCCAGGCTGTGAGCTAGACACTAATATCTCCGATTGGATCTGTGGGCTCATTTGTGGGCCACTTTTCGTGGACGAATTCGTTCGTCTCTTACGTGTGCATTCGTTTTTTTTTTCTTCCTCCTCCTTCTTGCACTCCTCTCCTGCGTCGACTTCAGGTTTGGCTTCTTCGTTGTGCCTCCCCCCTGTGGGCTGTCTTGTGTGATTTTCAATTCAATCGGCCTTGAAAGTGAAAAGATGTCACACTTTCGCTTTTCGATTACGCTGTGGATTGAGATCAGGCTTTGCTACCTGAATCGGTAATGGCATGGCATGAGGCGTGAGGAGGCATAGTGAGGTATGGCGGTGGCACGATATGACACCGAATGGTATGACTCCGCACACAGACGTGACTAGGCGAATTTTCTTCAAGTTGTTGTTGGTCAGTGAGTGAGTGAGTCGAATGGGTGAGGGGATGGGGCAGAGGTTGGTGTGGGATTATGGTTCTCGCACAGTAGGCTTCAAATTTTAGTGAGTCGTGCTATGTCAATTAAGCCAAAAAGCGTGGCGGTGTCGACTGCGACGGTTGAGGTGGGTGATACGATCGCGCAGTCTAAGACTTTATCGCCCGATACATGTTCGAACTACAAATGGGCCTGTAATGCGCCGCCATTGCCGCCGCTGCTGCTGCTGGTGCGGATGGTATACAGTTTCGACTGCAGCCACTGACAGTGGCCATTGTGTGTGGGATGAATGGGGCATTTTAATTGGCTTGCAGGAGAAACAGATTTTGTTTTGTTTTTCGGTAGTCCACCGCGCGAGCGCCTGGTTGTGGACACGTCCCAGTTTTTTCTGTTTTGGCTCGGCTCAAGATGCCTCCGCGCCGATACCAAATGTGGGTCTCGATTTTGATCAAAACAATGCTTGGGTCTGGGTTTTGGGCTAGAAAATGTGTGCGTTACATGTGTCGTGTGCTGTGTGCTGTGTACAGTGCGTTGTCGCAGTTCCGGGTTAAGGGTGGCGGTGGTGGGAGTGGTGTGATGAAATTCGGCTTGTTGTTATAATCCAAATTGGGGCTTAGATAATTTTCTGATTCGATGTGACTTACAAGCGAAGTAGGTTGGCGACGACAAACGCATTCTTTCGATGTGATCTAAGGTTTCCTGCTTGGAAAGGGGCGCGACTTGGAGGGACATGTCAGACGGCTTTCGAGGGCGAAATGAGGTGGAAGAAAGTCTTTAAAGGACTGAGGCTGATCTGCAAGGCAAATCGGAATCGAGTGCGGTCGTTATTCCTTTTGAAGTCGACAGATGGACGACGTTAACGATCACATCATCCAACATCCCCGATCGCGTGTATGCTGATCGTGGTCTGTGCTCGCCAGAAAATAAAAAATCGAGAAAAGATCGTGAGTTGTCCGACTGATCACTTCAGGGAGACATCGAAGATCGTCTTACTCCCAAAATTTTGCATTGCGTTGGCTGATCGGCAACACTTCCTTTTGAATTCGACAAGTGGCCGCCATTGATGATCACATCATCCAACATCCCCGTTCGCGTGTATGCTGATCGGTGTCTGTGCCCACCAGAAAATCAAAAATCGAGAAAAGATCGCGAGTTGTCCGACTGATCACTTCAGAGAGACATCGAAGATCGTCTTACTTCCAAAAAATTCCATTGCGTGTGCTGATCGGCAAAGGATCATTGTCGATGATCGCGAAGCACGCATTGGTGATCAGCGACGATCTATCTGATTGTCTGATCTTGTCAGCTGCAGGTATGATGACTGAAAGATCAGCCTGCAAGATTTGTGATAAGTCTGGCCATGGAAAAGGAACGTTCTTCAAAATTCCCTCGATTATCTGCATTTCTTGTCTGCCGATCGCTAACAACGGTCGACGCTTAAAACACAGAATTTGTCCTAAGAGTCTGTGAACAGGATGATCACGGAATGGGTCTGGAAACCCTTCAGATGGAAAGTTTGAATGACTATGAGGACTAATCGACGACATTTCTGTGAGCTTACAAGATCGCAGGAGTTTGAAATTATCTGATCTCAAACTTTTGAGTCGATAAGAAACTACTTCAAACTCAGCCCGGGTTCTTTTAAAAAATAACTTCTCAAGTCAAACAGACAGTCCGTGGAGTCTCAAAGCCGTGACTCATTCCACAACCAAACCTCTTCGTAAGCCTCCACCAAATCTCACAAACTCGTGTCGATCACCGTCGATCAGTCATCCTCTGGCACAGCCCACTCTCATAGTGGAATTCCCCACAAAGCCGTTTCCTTTGTCAGCCAGCACTTTTTGCATTTCAACACTCTTCGGAATGCGATCTCAGTCAACCTCACGGATCTCCTCGAATGCCTATCACCTCTCGACAGGACCCAACTGCACTGCGGACTCCAAAGCGAGCGTGGCTTAGTCAAATTGAAGTTCCGCCGCAGCTGCTTCCACACAACAAAAACGACCCCGGTTCAACTTCAAGATCCGGCATTTATCTGCTCGATCACTGCTACGTCATCGGGCATTACAAGTTTTATCCCACACTCGTACACACACACAGACACACAGGCACAGCATCTCATCGTAGCGTACATCAGCTGACTGACTATCAACATCACTGAGATGGGGAAAAAAAATCTCGAAAAGCGCGGGAATTCATTCCGTGCTCAAAGCAAACGCTGAAAACATGAAGCTTGGTGCACAACGTCGGTCTAAGCCGGGCACTGCAGCAGCGAGCACCCCATCCTCGCCGTCGCCGTCGCCGTCGTGGTAAAAGAGTGTGAATTTTCTTGCCTTCTTCTGGGATTCCTTCACTCATTCACTCGCTCGCTCACTCATGTTTGACGGCGAATGGCGCGTCGGTACAAATTCGTTGTTGTTGTTGTCTTCCTTACCTCTTGGCCATCGTCTTTTGCGTCTTCTCCACGTTTCGTGTTGTGTTTTCACTTTCTATAAAAAAACCAACTAAATCGACACGGTGACCCAGTTTACGCTCTGAAGTTGTCGGAGTCTTTTTTTCCTCTCCGTGTTGTTTTTTTGTTTCCAGTCTTCTCTTTCTGTTTGCTGTGTCTTGAGGTTGGAGCCGTTGTTGTTGTTGTTGGTGTTGCTGTTGTGTGTGTGTGGGGTTGTTGTGTCTATAGACAGAGCAGCTGCATGTTTGTTGGTGCTGCTGGCTGACTAGCTGGCATCTAATGTGTCCAACTTTGTCTAGTGCTAGGCTTCCTTTTATGTGTGCGATGTTTTGTTTGTCGGAATGAATTTCTAGTTTTCGTTTGTTAGGTTGTACAGTGAGGTTTACAAGTTGGGGAACACCAAAAATTGACGAACTTTTTATATGTTGTGAAAAAGAGCAGTTTGACGGAGATGTACCTAAATTCAGGTCCTGATGGCCTAAGGACTGGTCTTCTACAAAAGGACTTATAACTTTATGTGTTGAAGTTGAAGGATATATTTCTTTTCTGACTGGAGTTTGAAACTTGGAAGATATTGGAAGAATTTTGAACAACTCAATTGAAATCCTGGAATTGAAAATAATTTGGGGATGTTGTTTGGGACCGATTTCGTTCGACTTTATGAAACTCTCTAGCATTTTGGAGCCTTTTAAAATTTTATACGAACAATTTTGAACGTTCTAGTTTGGGCGTGGTCAATTTTTTACAATAAGCAATTCAGGCCTAAGGTAGAGAACTTCAACAAATACAAGTTGCCAACTTTGGAACAATTTAGATCATTTTTAGTGCGCGAAAGCTCTTTTAATGAGGATCCAAATTCGAGCCGTGTTAACAAAGTTCAAAAACTCCAAAATTTCTAACCAATACAAAATAGTGACAAATAAATACAAATTTTGAACAACGAACGAGAATTTGGAACCGTTTGGTACATTTAATTAATTTAAATTTTAATTCACAATTAAAATTTTGAATACGTCTGTCTCCTCTGCAGCAATTTGAATGGGAAATGAGACACTTTTGAGCAGTGTGGTCAAATTTTGAACACTTTTCGAATAATTTTTATACAGTTAGAGACAGGAGGAGGAGAATTTAGACCATATCCGGATCTGTTGTAAGACAACTTGAGAATAAAAAAGAGAAGAAAAGCTTCAGGCTTTTGGATCATATTTTTATCAGATTAAGCTTGGATCAGAAGGACATATCTCGAAGGTCCTTTTTACTGATTTTTCGAACATTCTGCAAAAATTTGGAACAATCCTTTTCTCAACAAAAATGTTAGACAGTATATAAAACTTTGGAGCAAAATTTAAATGTATTTTGAAAAAACTGTGAAGTGCTCTGAAAACTCGTGAACCAATTTAAAACCACTCTGAAACAATTTAAGACATTTTTGAACAGTCGTCATCCACATATGAATCCACATCAAGTCGGCACCACGTCTCATAGAGGATCCAAACTTTCCACAGGAACTGTTCCATCAGAAAACTTCACACAATCGGGCGGGTTAAGAGGGTATCCAGCCAAGACGATGACGATGAAAATGAACGTGGTGCGGTGCGGATAGATGCTCGTTTCATGTTGATGAGTGCAAGTCGGATTTTCCTCTTCCTCTTCCACCTCAAGACCGGTGTTGTGTGCGTGTGTGTGTCTGTAATGCGCCTTTGCGCGCGAACAGAATGAAAATGAAAAACTGTTGCATAACTTGGAAGATACTCGTACACTGCATTTGCTTTTCTTTAACATTTCTCATTTGTTTACTCTAGCACCGCATTCGGCGGGGGAGGCGCTGGTGATGATGACAAGGCGGCACAGCATCCCTCAAAACGGCTGAAATTAGGACTTGAATGAGTTTTGAGACGGATTTGGGCAATTTTTCCAGGCAAACTTTGTCTTGTGTCAGCAAACCGAGTTTGAGTCGCTGGCCGAGCTGCGGAAAGGAGCTGCAAAGAGGAGAGAAAAATAATAACAGCAAGCCATTGAACTCAGTGACTGCAATTTGCATCGAATGCAGTTTAATTGACTGAAATAATTACGATTTTCGTGTTTGCTGGCGAGATCCCGATCGCAGGCAGCTTTTGTAGTTGCGCGTCTGTCGTTGTCGTCGCAGTCATTGTCGTTGTCGGCGATGGATTCGGTTGTGGAAGGTCAATTCGCTGAATTTGGATTTCTTTGTTTCGAATTAGAGGCTACGGGGCAAGTTAGTTAATGGTTGGAAATGCAGTTGAAGTGCAGGGGTGAGAAGGCACTTAGCTGTGGGTGTGGAATGTGCTGGGATTTTGCTGATGTTGGACAAGGTATGCCAGTTTTGATGAATCTGAAAAAATCGGAATTCAGAGTCCGAGTTGACAAAATCAACACAATAGTCCGTTCGAGCCTAAGCCCAAAGATTCCTTAGTACGATGTTCGGTTAATTCGGGAATCAGTCAAGTCTAAGTCCACTCGTCTCGGGACTCACGGGGTATTGTACGAAAGGTGCTGAAGATCAGTCCAGTCTAACCGAGGATCTCTCTTATCGAAGACCAGTCCAGTCGAGCATCAATTCAATCGAAAATCAGCTCGTTTGAGGATCTGACCAGCGGAGATCAGTTTAGTCGACGACCCGTCCAGTCGAGGACCAGTCCAATCGAGGATCAATTCAGTATACGGTCAGCCCAATTAAGGCTCAGTCCAGTCAAGGATGAGTCTAATAGAGAATTGTTCCAGCCCAGTCAAGGATCAGTTCATCGAGGATCAGTTCATTTGAGGCTCTGTCCAACGAAGGTCAGTCTGGTCGAAGATTCGTCCAGTCCAGAGAATCAGTCCAATCAAGGTTTAGTCCAATCGGGGGTTAGTTCAATTGAGGATCAGTCCAATCGAGGATCTGTCCGTTGTAGCATTAGTTCAATTGAAAAAAATATAGTCGAATAACAGTCCACGACTGAAATGATCCTCGACTGTTAGATGATCATTTCAGTCGAGTTTCAGTTGACAATCAGTTCAATTGAGGATTATTTCAGTCGAAGACTAGTTCAGACGAAGGTCAGTTCAATCGAGTATCACGTCAATCGAGGATCAGTTCAGTCAAGGAAAAGTCCAGCCGAAGGTCAATCAAGTGTCGAAGTTTAGTTAAGTTGATTATCAGTCCTGTCGAGGATCAGTTCAGTCAAAGGTCAGGTCAATCGACATACTGTCCAGTCGAGGATCAATCGAGGATCTGTCAAATTAAGGATCATTTCAATTGAGGATCTGTTCACTCGAGCAGCAGTTCGTTGGAAGATCAGAACATTTTACAATCAGTCAGTCGCTAATCAGTCCTATCGAGGATCAGTTCAGTTGAAGGTCAGTTCAATCGATGTACAGTTCAGTCGAGGATGAGTCCAATTGAAGATCACTGCAATCTAAAATCAGTGAAATTGAGGATCATCTCAATTGAGGATCTGTTTATTCAGCAGCAGTTCGGTCGAAGATCAGTTCGATTTAGTCGCTGTACGGTCCTTCCGAGGATCAGTCGAATCGCAGTTTAGTCCAATCGAAGATCAGTCAAATCGAAGATCAGTCCAGTTTGGTTGAGGACAAGTTCAATCTGGGTTCAGTTAGTTTGAGGATCAGTTCAGTCAAAGATCACTTTAATCGATGTACAGTCCAGTCAAGGAGTGATCGAGGATCAAACTAAATTTAGGATCAGTCCAGCAGCGGGTCAGTTCAATAAACGATCAGTCCACTTTAGGATAAGTTCAGTCGAAGAGCAGTTCGGTCGAAGATCACTTTAATTGATGAACAGTCTATTCAAGTACCAATCGAGGATTAACTCATTTTAGGATCTGCCCAGACAAAGATCAGTCCAGCAGGGTGTCAGTTCATTCGGAGATCAGTCCAACCGACCGTGATTTCTATCGAGGATCAATCCGGAATTAGATCAGTATAGCCAAAGATCAGTCCAATCAAGGACAACATGAATTTTATCTAATTTTTCACATCTTGTCTACCTTCATGTCATTTGCTAAAGGAGACCCCATGACTCACTAACCTACATTCCATCTCACATTCAAGCACTCCAAAGGAGTGTAGCAGCTCCTCTCTGTTGATCAAGCTCACATGTAACAGCGAGGCTTCACACGAAAACATCGCGTCCAACCAAAGCATTTAATTCATAATTACTCTCTGAAAATCTGAAATTCAAATAAATTGAAAATTAAATAGAAGCCCCCCTGCGATGAGTGACCGAACAGCAATTCCCAATTTTCCAAGGCGACCTGAGTTAACCGGCCGTCCTCCGCCTCCCCGTCCATTAAATAATGAATTTCCTGAGGAATGCGAACTGTGGCAAACGACGACTCGGCCAATTCACAAGATTAACACCTTCATCTGACTGCCCCAACCTCTCCATTCATTCTCGCACTTATCCTCTTCGAATCACCGCTCGCCGATGGCGATGGTCCAGTGGTCTAGTCCGCCGGGCACTGGCATCGATTGTGCATGGGCACAGCTGCTGGCAGCGTGGTGCTTTTGTTAAGCAGACGACAGACGACTGTGGCGGTGGAGGAGACGGCGGCGGCGGCGGTGGTGGTGGCTGCAACCATGTCGGTCGGGAGGAATAATCGCAAAATGAAGGAAAAGCCAAAACCAATCAACCTAATACGAGAGTGATTATAATTTTCCAAGCGGATTGTGGCTCGCTGAGGTTTCGCAAAAACTGCCGTCGTCGCCGCCGCCGCTGTTGCTGCTGCTGCTGTGGCAACGACGACATCGATGATGGTGGTGGCGGCGGTGATGATGATGTTGTCGATGATGGCGATGGTTAGGTGGAGTCCAAGTCGCTCGGGGATACAAGTAATCGGGGCAATACATCTTCTAGTTGCGGTCCATTGAAGCACAAGGACTTCGCTGCCACCGCGGCTGCTGCTGCCGCTGCTTTGTTGCTGAAATGCTAAGCAGGCAACTGGCCCGGAGGCGAGCACGAACATGTGATGGTTATGATTGGGAACCTCGGCGATTTCCCATCTCGCCGTCTCTGCTCATGACTAATTAACAGTTCGGCTAATGCAAACACAATCCCTTGCATAACGTGAACCAATTTCCATCGCGGCGCGGTGTGTGCCATCTGCGCAGCTACAAGATCCATGTGACTCCGGGGTGATCGCGTTTTCTTGCGGCACACGAAAGGCCATCGCGGTGCCAGACTACATCCGCGAGGGATGCAAATATGAGGGGAGGCGGAGCTGGCGTGCGATTGCCTAAATTTTGAGAATTCTCCTCAATCACACGGGAAGACATGCCTTCTGTCTGTTGCAACACCACTACCGAGATCGCATTTCCTTCCTGCACCCAAGCGCGAGAGCGAGTGCTCGTGTCGCCGCCAACGTCGTCATCGAAGGGAAAAATTAGACGCTCCCCCCGCCGCAGGGTGCACGATTGTATCTGGCTGGCAGTTTTGCGTATTCAGACGCGTATAATTTTCGTATCCATTGTTTGGCGGCGTGGAGTGCGTCTTTTGCAATCCAAGATTGGCTGCTTGGTGGTTGAATGACTGAGGTTTGAGCTGAATGGCTGGCTGACTGGCTGATGATGATGACGGTGCTGGTGCTGGTGGCGGTGGTGGTGGCGCGGTTTGCGATTGAATTATTGGAGTAGAACAGCATGCAATCGGTGAAAAGGTTCGTTACTCGTTTGCTTTTGCGCGACTCTTCGTCCGGGGTCCTTATGTTGTGGGCCGCTGGCCGTTGGAAGCGATGTATAAGATGAAGTGATTTTTTTAAAATTTTGAAACTTTGACTGGATTGGATGAGCTGCAGAGCAGAACTGATGAAAGATCGAAGATCGCTTGGAGATGGTAGGGTGGTTGGTTTTTTTTTACAATTGGCGCGCACTAAAGGGATTGTTTATAACCTTGTTAGGGTAGGTGGTGAGAATCCAGGAAGAATTTGTCGAACCACAGGAGGACTTTGTAACAGAGTCGTGCCTTGAACAGCAGCAGAGCAGCAGACAATTTGGCCGACAAGGGCTCCATTTTTGCTTTAACGACGAGTCCATTAATTGATCGCCGATCTTTATCTCGATCAACTGAAAAGCTTCCCAAAAGTATGTTTGATCGTCCCTCGTTAGAGAGTGAGTCGAATGCTGTTTGGAGCCGACAAGTATATGGCCCTGTCTGCCTGCAAGTTTGTTCAATTCTGATCACCCAGCCACGATCCCTATATGACAGACAGGACGAGCAAGGTCCTGCAAGTTTGTTCAATTCTGATCACCCAGCCACGATTCCTATGTAACAGACAGGAAGAGCAAGGTCCGGAAGGTCGGAGAAAAATTGTTGGAAGATCGATCAGCTGGCTCGAGTTCATCAAGATTGGGTTCTAATAATCCAAACACAAGGTTTCCTGAAATTCAGTCTGCGTGCTAGAGAAAGGAAGGAAAAGCGATCTCCTGTCAGAAGAAGTATACTTTTCTTCACTTCCCGACTAGTTTCCTTCACTTTCAGCCACCTTGACTGGTGGCCTTCGCGTGTGAGCGGACCCCTAATCCTTCAACTTGTTGCGGAAACCTTGTCAACCTGTGGAGTGAGTCAACTCATGCAATCATCGACAAGGTTATTGTCCTAGATAGGCTTGGAGTTCCTAAAGTACGGTTTCAGAGGAAAGAGGTATGAGTAGCACAAGAAGTTTCAGACACAGGGCAGGTTGGTGGAAGTGACTTATCTCTTATCTCTGACCTAATCCCTTTTCTGTCTGAAATTCTGGTCATGTGTGACGTAGAGCGAAAGTGATTGTGGGCATTGTCATGTAACCTGGGATGGACAAGATCAGTCACACTGATCATTTGCCACCCAAACTTGGCCTACGCGTTTCTTCAGGTCCCAGCCCACAAGTCAAAACGATCGACGCAATTGAATCTTATAGAGGTCGGAGTTGACAACAGCTCAACATGCCTCCAGATCCTTGCTCCCGAGTAAAGGAAAGAAGCGCTCCTGGGGTAGGGCAAGGACTAGAAATAGTCTACAGGTCCTATGGGCCTATTCGTTTTTTAAGCCTCTGAATTCAAAAAGGGGAAAGCGATTCCTTGCTACAGACAAGTGATCGTAAAGAGAAAACAGCGAGAACTTGAAAGTGAGCTTGAGGGTCTTTTGGAGACGTCCAGGAAAAGGTGGATTCTCTAAAACACAAACCAACTGACCTAAGCGTTTCCTCAGTTCCCAGCCCACAGGTCCGAAGGGTTAGAAAACTGATCGTGGACAACGAGAATGTTCAAAACGATCGAGAAAACTGAATTTTATTCACGTTGGAGCTGACAACAGGACGAGCTCAATTTACCTCCGAATCCCAGCTCTCAGCAAAGAAATAAGGTGCTCCTATGGGGCAAGGAGTGGAAAAAGTGTTCATCAGGTTTTCGAGTCCCTGCATTCAGAAAGGGTAAGCGATCTCTTCCTACAGACAAGTGATCGTAAAGGGAAGACAGCAAGATCTTGAAAGTGAGCTTGATGGTCTTTCGGAGACGTCCAGGAAAAGGTGGACAGAAGCCAACTGACCTAAGCGTTTCCTTAGTTCCCAGCCCGCAGGTCCGAAGGATTAGAAAACTGATCGTGGACAACGAGAATGTTCAAAACGATCGAGAAAACTGAATTTTATTCACGTTGGAGTTGACAACAGGACGAGCTCATTTTGCCTCCAGATCCCAGCTCCCATCAAAGGAATAAGGTGCTCCTAGGGGGCAAGGAGTGGAAAAAGGGTTAATCAAGTTTTTGAGTCCCTGCATTCAGGAAGGGTAAGCGATCTCTTCCTACAGACAAGTTATCGTAAAGGGAAAACAGCAAGATTTCCAAAGTTGACTTAATGGCAAAAAAAAGCTCCCAATCTTAGAGCTACAATGAACCCCTGCTCCTCGACTGGAAACCCCTCTTTCAATCTGCTTCAACAATCGAAAGGAATTGCTCCTTGCGCACGACTTGAAGTCGAACACTTTCACTTCTCCGCTTTGAGATTCCATAATTCATCGGCCGCGCACAAATATTTGCGATCGATGGCTGCGCGGCAGTGTTCCTTTCCCTTAACTTGATCGATGCCTTCATCCGTGCACACCGTACACATCCCTCTGTGCCGCCATATTCGGAGTTCATAATTGACGAGTCACGACTCGGCGGTATGTAAAACTTCTAGAGAATTTTCCCCTCACAAGACAGCCACTCGTGTCCTGTCCAAAGTGACAAATGCACAGATGCCAATGAATAACGACCTCACGACAATGCCGGCGAAGATGCCATTCATCCGGGCGGGTTCATCCACCGCTCTGGACCATGGGAAAACGCGACGAAGCCCCCAAACTTGTCAAGAACTGACTTGAACTGGCCCCAGGGTTGTTGTTTGCTGTTTTTTTTTGGTTAACTGCCGGCGGCCTTTAACCCACACTTCTGGCGACCAGCAAGAACCAACGAAAACGGACAGAAGTGTATCACACGCGAGCGTCCGCGTCATCTGTCTATCCGTGTGGCGGACGTGCACCGATGTGGTACCGTTTTGCGTGTGCGTCGTGAAATTATGAGAAGTTAGCGGTGCACGAGCTGTTAATATCGTTTATTACAGCCCACTTGGGCCGGTTCTTTGTGGCAAAACTGTCGCCAGGTGGGGTTTTTAATGGATCTGCTTTTCGGGGGGTCATCGGCGGTGTGCTGGAGATTGCTTTGTCCTTCGTCGTCGTCGGCCGTTATGTGGTTTATGAGCGACGATTAGACGATGATGAACGAACTTCCTGCTAAATTCCAAGAAGGTACGGGAAGAGATTTGTGGTTTAGTAGGGCAAGTGAGATGTCACACGGCAGCGGGGCGGTCAACATCCAAGCCGACAAACGACAATTCAGTGCTGTGTGTGACATGGATTGTCGCACTGGAGAACTTTGTTTTTCTCACCCGCGGCAACAGCCACCCAACCGAGCGCAGCAGTCACGAGGGAGCTGAAGCCGTGGCGCAGCCCTCTTGTCATCTTGTTCCGATGGGGTCGTGGCTGTGCGCTGTCGGAGCCCAAACCCTGAGAGACACAACAAAGAATTATTATCGAAGGCAGCCGAATCATGCATTATTTATGCGGCGACTCCGGAGAGACTCCACAGTCCACGAGGTGGAGTGTGTTCCTCAGCGGGCAGGTCGTCCTCGTTGTTGGTGCGCATGCCTGCCTGCTTGCCAGTCAGCCAGCCCAGCTGAGAGTTGTGCGCATTAAACACAAACCGGTGCGCGCCAGCTAGTTCCACAACTGACCTAGTTTCCTCGACAACGACAACGACAACGACCACGATGGCAGCGCAACGACGTCGTGGACGGTGCAATGGAGACGGTAACGATGCACACACAGAGCCAGTCATCGCGACTTGAATCTTGTTCCAGTGCCAGTGCACTATGCAAAGCTAGACGCGGATACTAGCCCGCTGATATGGAGATTTGCCCACTCTCGGTTTCGTTTTTTGTGGAAGTGGTGCGTCGTCCCGCTCTGGCGCGGTGTCAGATTCTAGCCGCAGATCTACACACACATGGGTGCAACACCGGTGTATGCGCGCGGAGGAAAACCAGAAAAGAGAGACTTTGCCCCGAACAAAGGCTGACTGGTGGTTGACTGCAGATCCCGTGTGCCATCATCATCATTGGTTCCAGCGTCGACTTCGACTAAGACCAGCAGCAGCAGCAGCAGCAGCTTCTAAGATCGTCGACCTCCTCGGAGACTCAGAGACGCTCGACGTCGGAGACGTTGCGTAACTTTAAGAATTTTCCACCGTCTCTTGTGGTTGGCAGCACTTTTGCTGGCGCTGCTGCTGCTGTCGACATCACCGTCGTCGTCGTCGTCGTCGTCATCGATGCATGATGGATGCAAAAGCGAACGTTGGCACTGCAACATGAGATACGTGCGAGGAACTGGGCCACTGAACCTGGGAGCTACCTTCCGGGCGACAGTTTCAGTGGCTCTCGGTTTTCTTCTAGCTTGCGCTTGATTGTCGTCATTCCACTACTTCCTGTCGCTGGCTCATCACGGCTACGTGCTCATGAGTTTTGGGCATTTAATGGACATGACCTGCTGGCCGAGCGATCTCATAGCGGCATCGTTCCGTTAGAGTTCGGCTCTCTGAATGAACGCGCAGTCCCGTGCTCACGACGCGAACGAATCAAAAGCCAAGAGTCGAGGGCCAAGAACCTCTTAAGTAGACCGGTCCTCCGGTGGCCGAGGGGGGTTTCTTGGTAAATTTGTCGTCGCTGTCGCAGTGCCGGGTCAGCGCTGGGGTTGAGAGAACGTCAAATGCAGCCGCGACAGAGATGAGAAGATACGGTGACGAGAGGACCACACGGACGACGCGATTCTGAGAGAGCCAGTGGACTGAGATTCGTATCGGCAACGATCGCTGGATTGCACTTTAATTAGGATGCTGTGCAGCAGCGGCGGGGGCAATAAACCTCTTGCGACGACCGTCGACCTGCCAGTCCATTGAGTGATGACTCTTTGGAAGGGAATCGACCGGGAGTGTGATGCATGAGTGGACTTCGGTGGGTTGGACCAGTCATTGTCCTGTGTGGGCGGAAACGTGTTTTTCACATCCTGTGTGTCCACATCCAGCTTTCGAGGACGTGCAGCATCCCCTCGCAAGCCAAAAACATGACAGCACGTCACTCCAGTCAGGTTTCATGAGGAATCTTCGGAATGTCAGTTTCCCCCGATCACTGACAGGCGCTCATCATCGCCGCCTCAATCGGGCCCGCGATCAGATCGTTATCACACGTCAAGTCAACGTCGCATAACATTATGTAATCTATTCTTCGTCTACCAAGCCGTCTGCCACACTGCGCCGCATGCTTCGCGCGCACACACACACTCGCGCACGCGCTCTAGTTGACCATCATAGCATAGGTGCTGCGCTCGGTCTTAGGTAACCGCCGCAACCGCCAACATCACCCCACCGTCGGTAGCGGCAGCACCATCGCGATAGCGGCGCGACGTCGTGGAGCACCTCGCGTACGTTTTGTGCATTTCCGCTGCTAGAACGTTGCCCCCTCGATAGAATCGGCTGCTCTGCTCTGCTCTGCTCCGTCGACGTTCCGGGATATTGGGCTCGGCGTCTTGGCGCGATTCACGCAAAGCGCCTTCGCTTCCTCTAGCCTCCGCAAGTGCTGTGTCTTCGCCACCACCACCACCAGCAGAGGATGGCTTCTGCCACTAGTTGGCTGCTGCTGCTGCCGTTGCTACTTTTGCTGGTCGTATTGCCTCCGCTGGCTCGCTGCTGCCGTCTTTGTTGAGGTGGATGGAAATTTAGGTCAAACATTATTTAAATGGACAAACGAGCGCTGGTACGCCGTGCGATGCCGTATATACACACTCCAGTCGGTCGGCGGCACGGCGGTGGTGAGCGGAACGGGGCGCGAACGCGAGCTCGCTGCTATGATATAATCGGCGACGTCTCTCCGCTTAAAGTCAAATGTTGCGCAACATCCACAATAGCGTAGCCGCTGCCGAAGAAAGCTAAAGCCAGCTATCGGTCACGCGGGGCGGAGGGAGGGAGGCAGATCTGTTTGGTCACCGCGCGCTGTCCAGTTCTTCGCCGGCACACTCGAGAAGTGGATGGTCTTAGATGGGCTTCGGTATGTGCCATATCCATCATATGCATGTGGTTGGCTGCAGGCACTCGGCGCTGCACCGGGCGAGCTGAGGAGGAGCACGACAGGTGATGAATGGCTCAGAGGCTTTCCTCTTCTTGGCTTGGGTGTGGCTCGGTGCTGTGTTTGCCTGCATCTGGAGCCGGGTTGCTGCTGCTGCGGCATGCACCACTAGCCCGCGGTCAATTTATTAACCACGCCGCCACCAGATAATGCGGGGAATTGTATTTGAGAAATGAAAAGGAGGAAAAAGCAAAAGTCTCGACAAGTCTTACGGGCCAATTGCTCATCGGAGCGTGGCGCGCTCGACTCGCCCGCCCGGGTTTGTGCTTTCGGAACCGAAAATGAAACCGAAATCGAAATCAACAACAACGGATGGTGGTGGGTGCATACTTGATCGGTTCCGTGAGCGGCAGCGGTGGCTGTGGCGGTGGCGGTGGCGCACTGTGCACTTAGTGGAAGTCTTGGCTGGATAGGGTTTCATTTGTCTTCCTCTCTCTCGCGTCGGTTTGCCGTGCTTCGGCTCGGGTGCTTGGGTTCGTTGGGTCTGCTGAAGTTCCACAGTCGTGTGGTGCTGTTGCAAAAGAGTTCCTTTCGGTACTTGAGCTGAATCTAATCCATTCGCGCAAGTGGTGCAAATGGCTCTTGCCGGTGCTTTGCTGCTTCTGGAGGAGATCGTCGTCGTCATCGTCGTCATCGTGGTGATGGCGGTGCTGGTGGTGGTGGTTTGGAGGTTTGTTTATGGGATGCAAAGGAATTTCCATGAAGTGGAAAATTAGATTCGGTTATCGCGGTGGAAATTAATGAAAGTGTCTGACTTGCCCGCAGCAGGGTGCGCGGGCAGGGGCTGTATCACAGCTTGACACATTTGGCTCAAAAAGAGTTATTCGCTGTCAGCACGAGATAAGCGGGAAGTGGCGTGGACTTATGCTTGCGAAAGTGAGAACGGCGACTCTGACGACCGACTGATTGAAGAAATAGAGTCAATGTTCCGAATATGTGCGGTCTACGCGATGAATTGTGGAAACCAAGACTTGGCGACCGAATAGCTTCTTTTACAGAGGTCCATCCAGCCTTCCGAATTTGCCACTCATAGACCCCATTTGCACGTTGTAGCGCCATCTAGGTGGTCACTTGAGCTGAGACATCAATCAACGACAACGGTGGAGCTTCACAATACAACAAGGTTTCTGCAACCAAGATGAGCCTACAAAGGTGAGGGAAGCAGGATCCGTCACAAGGGGTCGACACCCAGGATGCGACATGACGACAAAGGTGGGGGAAGGAGGATCCGTCACAAGGGACAAAAGTGAGGGAATGAGGAATCGCCACAAGAGATCGACACCCAGAATGCGACACGACGTCAAAGGTGAGGGAAGCAGGATCCGTTACAAGGGATCGACACCCATGATGCGACACGACGTCAAAGGTGAGGGAAGCAGGATTCGTCACAAGGGATCGATACGACGACAAAGGTGAGGAAACGGGGATCCATCACAAGGGACAAAAGTGAGGGAATGAGGAATCGCCACAAGAGATCGACACTCAGGATGCGACACGACGTCAAAGGTGAGGGAAGCAGGATCCGTTACAAGGGATCGACACCCATGATGCGACACGACGTCAAAGGTGAGGGAAGCAGGATTCGTCACAAGGGATCGACACGACGACAAAGGTGAGGAAACGGGGATCCATCACAAGGGACAAAAGTGAGGGAATGAGGAATCGCCACAAGAGATCGACACTCAGGATGCGACACGACGTCAAAGGTGAGGGAAGCAGGATCCGTCACAAGGGATCGACACCCATGATGCGACACGACGTCAAAGGTGAGGGAAGCAGGATCCATCACAAGGGATCGATACCCAGGATACGACGATCAAGGAAACGAGAGTGCTGAAAGAAGAACACGTCTCCCAGCATGGACCAGAATCCTCTTTTGTCGGAACGTTGTTTTTGTCTGAATTGAATATTGGCCTCAACCAAGGGGCCCTTCAGTTTAAGCCGTTACATGCTGGTTTTGGTCCTCTTCCTAAAAGTCTGCTCTGTTATCCCATTGGTTCAAATTTGAAATATTGGACAGATACGACATGCCAGGATGTGACAACGAAAAGATGCGGCAGACCAAAACCAGAAACTAAGTTCACAAGTCACACAAATTGATAAATCCTCGCCTCCAGAGACAACCAAAACTTTTAAAAAACACCGTGACGCCATCTAGTTTCCATCCAAAACCTTTCTCCAGCAAAGACTCCAAATGAACAAGCCTCTAGTGTTATCCCACCATCGCCATTGCCCTTGTGAACTGCTCTCTTCTTCAACCCACCTTTGTGTTCCAAACAACCACCGTCGATCGATTTCAAAATCTCCTGCCCCCTTCCACTCAAATTCATGACTGTCCCCAATTCTCATTGTCTCCCAAGCTCTGATCAAGATAAACTTCCAGCTTCCAAGTGCCTGACAATCAAAACTCTCAGCAACAAGCAAAAAACCACCCAAACAACCCGCGACCCACAACAAACAAACGAAACCAAAGCAAACCAGTCCCTTGACGATCACCGCCACGATCATCATCATCATCATCATCGTCGTCAGCATCGCCGTCGATCGCCATCGAACCACATCAACCCACAACCGGCAGCGCTGCCCCTCTACTCGTCTCCATTCGATCAAGACAAACACCGCCGACCCACCGATCCACCCAAAATCATCGACAACCGACGACGACGAGTTAAAAATACTTTTCCTGATCTTCAACACCACTCGCGCTCGGTGTGTGTCTCCTCTCTGCACTCGCATCTATTTGTTTCTATTTTTGTGAACTTGCACTATCGCAGCGCCATCCTCCGTGGGCCTCCGCTGGCCGCCGTCGCTGCTTATGGAAAAGCCTCAGGTTCGCCCCTTTCGCCGCCGCAGTTCGCATAATACGATTATAAAATCTGCACTTCATCGCACTGACCCACATTTTGCATACATAATGTTGCCTTTCTTCTCCTGCTTCTTCGCCAGCGTCGAAGAAGACAAAAGCACACACAACCACGCGCGCAGAGACAAACAAACCTGCCTAGAGCACCTGGAAAATGTATAGGCAAAGCAAACACGACCACTATGCACGCCCGATGCCCATCTAAGCCAGTCGGGCCCGGGTAGATGGCTTCTTTGCGTCTTCGGCTTGGCAAGACTTGTGGGCACGAAAGTGAAACTTCATCAAAAATTATTAAGAAAGTTATGTAACGTGCTCAGCGCGGCGTGGCTCTGCGCAGTGGCAGCGGCAGCGGCAACGGCAACATTGTCGTTTTCTTTTCTTTTTATGGCTGGTCTAGTGCTAGACGGCGCGGTGGTCGGGTGGTGGAGTGGTTTGATGGTGTGGTGGTTGAGGCCGTGGTGGTGGTTGGAGCGGTTGTCGTCGTGGTGGTTTCTTGTTGTCCTCAATCATTTGCATTTGCCAGCGCGATGGGTTGTTAATGGGTGAAGGAGTGGCGGGAGGGAATAGCCTGCTGAGGGGTCAAGCTTCGATTGTCGTTTGGATTCAGGATTTTCTGCATGTAACCGGCGGTGAGGCTACTTCCGGTTGCGAGGAGGAGTTTCGGAGGCTCTGAGCGACGGCAGTTTGAGGAGTACATTGTGGTTTGTGGATTGGGTACGATGGTGGATGGAAGAGCTAGCTAATGATTCGTGTCTCCGGTGAAGTGAAATTCATGTTCCTCTGGTGAGTGATAGAGAAACTTGGAGAGCTTTAGACAGACATAAGGCGATGAGAGATGACGATGGGTGTACGAGTATTCGTTGGCAGTGAGTGCCAAGATGGGGAAGAGCTTTGGGTTTGTGGGTGGGAAGGAATCTTCGATTCGATTTGATTTGAGGGCAAATGTCTTCAAAAGGGCGGAAGAAAGCTTTTGAAGTGAACGTCTGTAACGTTCCTTAAATAAATCTGCTGTGGTTCTTAATCCTTTTGCATTTCTCGGTGTTCATGTCTCTAGACAATACTCATAAATCCAGATCAGTTTCCAGCACTTTCCGTGAAGAGAGGGCTAAGTTCTGGCCTCTGTCTACCAACCCTTGAAGAGGCTTCCCCGTCTAGGAGGTATAAGTGCTCATGCTGCAAAAGGAAAAAAAAAGAATTTAGAAAAGTTGCGATCTCTCCTTCAAGGATGACATGGCGATGTTCTAGCTTGTCTGAAGAGTGCCCTCTATGACTGCCAGCAACGAGGCTACCTTTGTAGCGGCGATGAAATCCCTGACAGTCGAGTAACTTTTTGGGTTTCTTCTTCTGCTTCTTCCTCTTCTTCTTCTTCTTCTTCTTTTTCTTCTTCTTCCTCTTCTTTTTCTTCCTCTTCTTCTTCTTCTTCTTTCTCTGCTTCTTCTTCCTCTTTCTCCCCTCCGTTTCCTTCCTCCTCTTCTTCTTTTTCTTCTTCTTCTCCTTCTTTTTCTTCCTCTTCTTCTTCTTCTACTTCTTCTTCTTCCTCTACTTCTTCTTCTTCCTCTACTTCTTCTTCTTCCTCTTCTTCTGTCTCTTCTTCTTCCTTTTCTTCTTTATCTTCTTCTTCTTCTTCCTCTTCTTCTCCCTCTTTTTCTTCTTGTTCTTCTTCTTCCACTTCTTTTTCTTGTTCTTCTTCTTCCTCTTCTTCTTCTTCTTCTTCTTGTGCCGCTACAATCCGAGGTGGATTTCGGCCTCAATCAACATGCCTCTCCAGGCAGCACGATCTTTCGCCAGTTGCGCATCCCATGTTGATTAAAGTCCTTCTCCACTTGTGTGCGTCACCTTATCCTAGGCCGTCCTCTGTTGCGTTGTTCCAATGGCTCAGATTCGACGACTATTTGGTTCGGAGCAGTGGCGTCCATACAGTCTACATGGACGCTCGACCAAGCGTTCGCCTTTAAATCTTCTCCTTCAGATACCATCAGGGCAAACAGGACCAAAAATCACATGCAATACTTTTCTCTCGAAAAGACTGAGGACTTCCTCATTCGCTTTTAGTAACGTCCAGGTTTCCCCGCCATAAGGCAGGACTGGGATGATCAAGCTGTTGTATAACAGATCACTCAATAATTCTCGCGACTCTAGAGGGCGCTACTAACAAAAAATTAATATGAAATTAATAGTTTTTATTGGTGGCGCCCCCTATGTGTCCTGGGACTTATTGAGTAATGTTTTAACTGGCTGCACCAATTTCTGACCTCCGCTTCGAAGAGGAAGTTTCAACCTTCTCACTCACAAACCAAGATCGTCGCAAGATGCAAAATAGCTGACTAAGGATGGGTCAACTGGTCCCCTTTACAGGAGTGCTTTATTGGCAAAGGTCTCAGGATAATATGGAAGCTTGAGCCAGTGGCAGTGGACCGGCGTCTCATTTAACAAACCTACTTAGACAACGTGAGTTTTAGCAATTGCCGCCAGCGGCACCCTCAAAGCCCCTTTAAATCCTTTCCCCTTAGTGTACGCCGGCTCAATCTGTAGCACACAATCTGAAGTGCTCTTACAGTGTCCCAAATTCTTACAGCTGGGTTTCCCAGAATTGAAATCCCGGTACTTGTCCTCATCCCATCATATTTACCGACTTCATCCTCTTGAAATTTGTGACTTCTTGGGCACGTGTTTCTTCGTTCGTTTGCAGTCAGCATTAAACTGTGAGTCTTGTGCAATACGAGTGCTGAAAAGGCAGCGCCAGGCTCTCTTGTGAAGCTCCTTGCTCAGTCTCTATATCGCTGATGACCACATGGTTTGCCCAAGCTTCTCAAAAATTCTCCAACTCATGCACAGTGCTGCCAACCTTTTACTTTTCGTCTGAAATCTGCGCATTCATTGAGTTTCTGATCAATTTTTGACATTTTCTGGCTAAAGGTCCCTACGCCGAGAGTATAAGTTGTTCTAGGTAGTTAGGTTAAGGTGGCTGATGAATGCACTTAGTCCCATAGAGGACCATTGTGCTACCACACCATGTGGGAAGAACCTAAAACCAGCTGGAGCCGATAATAAAGTTTAAAATGTTGGCGGGAGAGGTTTTATTGAGGTCATGTTGTCCGTTGAGGAAATAGCTTCCAAAGTGCTTGTGTCTGAGGCGCGAGAGCGTCGGGCATGTGCGTAAAAGGTGTAGGAGAGTTTCTGCCTCTTCCTCATCCCTGCAGCTTTTGTAAAAATCGTTTGAGGGAGCCCCTAGCCTGCTAGCATGCTCACCGATTACACAGTACCCGGTTATGGCTTCTATGCCCAGGCTTATGCCTGATCTTTTGAGCGATAGTAGCAGTCTGGGCGTTTGGGTCCAAGAGACGGCCTCACCTCCTTAGAGACGCGACAAAGGTTATGGTTAGACCACCTTTGATTAGTCTGATGGATCGCGTTCAAATGCAGTACTAACTTGCATGTGGGGAGAGGGATACCGAGGTGTTCGTGTTCCTGAAGTAGTAGTTGCGTTGTGGCAAGCCAGCCCAATTCGTCTGCTTGGCAGTTGCCCGGAATGTCTCTGTGACCTGGCACCCAGCACAGGCGTATGTTGAACTGCTCAGCCATTTCGTCTAAGGAGCGGTGCGGCAGTTCATAACCGTCTTGGAGTTTGTTGATACAGATTCCAGGGCCCTGAGTGCTGCCTGACTATCCGTAAGAACAGAAAGAAAATCTATTCCTCTTCAGCCAAGACAGTGCTTGGCGAATGGCCATTACTTCAGCTTGGAACACGCTACAGTGATTGGGAAGTCTGAATTTTAGACTAAGATTCAGATCCTCAGAGTAGACTCCGCAAGCAACGCCTTCGATTGTTTTCGATCCATCGGTGTAGGTGCACGTAGCGTCAGCAACCCATTGTGGGTTAGCCGACCACGCGTCTCGTTCAGGAATCATAGTGCGGAAATTTTGTGTCAAAAAGACCTTCGGCGTCGCATAGTCAAGGTTTTGGTATACAAAGTTTACTCTTTGAAGGATTCTTGAGTGTCCGTGGGACACGTTCCATTGTGACGAGATCAGTCTTATGGCTGCACTAGCCGCCGCCTGTTGGGCCAACAGATCTATGGGCATAAGGTTGAGAATGACGTCCAATGCATCTGATGGGGTGGTTATTAGAGCAGATAAATATGGAGGCCAGTCGATGGACTTTTCTGATGGTGTTATAGTAGGAGGCTGTGTCTAGTGCAGGCCACCAAACTGCAACGCCATATAGTAGAATAGGGCGCACCACAGCCGTGTAGATCCAGGCCATCATATGCGGTTGGATGCCCCATCTAGACCCAATAGCCTTTCTGCACATGTAGAGTGCAGTCGTGGCTTTGCGGGCGCGCTCGGCAATATTTGCCTTCCAGCTGAGTTTCCTGTCTAGCGTGAGTCCTTGGATCTTGGCTGTCTTTGAAAAAGAGCATTGCTGGCCACTGATGGTCGGTGGGTCAACATGGGGAGCCTTGTATTTCCTGGTGAAGAGGATTAGTTCTGTTTTTTTTTGGCATTGATGCTTAGTCCATTTCTGCTCGTCCACCTTGAAAGGAGCGAAAGAGCATTTTGCATAAGGTCCCTAAGTACCAAGGGATATTTCCCAGAGAGCGCAATAGCAATTCCTTCCGCATATGCTATCATTTTGCAGCCCTCACCTTCCAGGAGTAGTAGCAGTTCTTTGACTACTATGTTCCTTAGAAGAGGGGAGAGGACTCCACCTTGGGGAGTGCCTCTGCTAACGTATCTGGAAGTAGTGGTGGAGCCTAATTTGGCCGTGATACGCCTGCTAACGATTAGCTAACGAGGCCACGTCCACGCCCAAATCTGTCAGTGCACTAGATATCGAATGCGGAAAGACACTGTTAAAAGCAGAAGTTGTTCTAAGTCATATAAAGATTCCTGAAAAATATCCTCATTGCGTTTCAAATCAAATCCTGTTACTCTGGCTTACCTTCGCGACCAAAAGTTGGATTGAGGTTCCAAAACCCCATTCCCAACCCTCCGTAAAACAACCACACCTCAAATAAAAACGATCACTCCTCATGTAAATTATTAGGTTTAATTTTATTTTGACAGAAAAATATATAATTAAATAGAGTTGCCAAAGTTTTGGTTTTTCGTTTTGCGTTATAAAAAAAGACTCTTCTTACATATTAACAAAAAATATATATGACGACGCGTAATGAGTGACAGATGAGTACATAAATTCGAAACAGAGAGGAGTGAGAGAGAATGGGACAGCGAGAGCGAGAGACTGAGGGCATGTCTCATAAATTAAATTAAAAAAAAAAAAAAAAAACTCTTCAAAATCTTTGGGTGACACTGACTAACCAAAAGTGAAGGAAGGGGGAGACTGAAAGACAGATGGATGGACGATGGGGCACACACACACAAACACGTCTTAAGAATTTTACACAAATATAAAAAAAGAATCGTTTTCTGCAGCTTTTCTGGTTGTTCGCTTTAAAACTAATTTCATAGGAATTCATCTTGAGAGTCGAACCCCATGGGGTGCCCCCCGGTCGTGGCACAGGCTTTGGCGGATCTGGCAGAGCGGGGAGGCCGAGGGCTTTGCATCTTAAGTAACTAACGATCGATGAGCGGATGAGTGGGTGAGAGGGGTGAGTGATAGGCAGGGGGGTTAGATCTTCATCATAAAATGTTGTCGTGTTGGGGGGGAGAGGGGCAGATGTTGTGAACGTTGTCCTTTACGAACTTTGGAACTTTTAACGCTTGAAGACGCTGAGTGGGTGGCCTAGACGCACTCGCCCTCGACCTCCTCGTTCATTTCGGGGTCGAACTCGTCGTCTGCCGTGGCCTCCTGGTACTGCTGGTACTCGGACACCAGATCGTTCATGTTGCTCTCGGCCTCGGTGAACTCCATCTCGTCCATGCCCTCGCCGGTGTACCAGTGCAAGAAGGCCTTGCGCCTGAACATGGCGGAGAACTGCTCGGAGATGCGCTTGAACAGCTCCTGGATGGCAGTGGTGTTTCCGATGAAGGTGGAGGACATCTTGAGGCCCTTGGGCGGGATGTCGCAGACGGCGGTCTTCACGTTGTTCGGGATCCACTCGACGAAGTAGCTGCTGTTCTTGTTCTGCACGGCGAGCATCTGCTCGTCCACCTCCTTCATGGACATGCGGCCGCGGAAGACGGCGGCGACTGTGAGGTAGCGCCCGTGTCGGGGGTCGCAGGCGGCCATCATGTTCTTGGCGTCGAACATTTGCTGGGTCAGTTCGGGGACGGTGAGGGCGCGGTACTGCTGCGATCCGCGGGAGGTGAGTGGGGCGAAGCCGGGCATGAAGAAGTGCAGCCGAGGGAAGGGCACCATGTTGACGGCGAGCTTGCGCAGATCGGCATTCAGTTGGCCGGGGAATCGAAGGCAAGTGGTCACACCGGACATGGTCAGCGACACCAGATGGTTGAGGTCGCCATAGCTGGGGTTGGATACTTTAAGAGTGCGGAAGCAGATGTCGTAGAGCGCCTCGTTGTCGATGCAGTATGTCTCGTCGGTGTTCTCCACCAACTGGTGGATGGAGAGGGTGGCGTTGTATGGCTCCACGACGGTGTCAGAGACCTTCGGCGATGGCACCACGGAGTATGTGTTCATGATCCGGTCGGGATACTCCTCGCGGATCTTCGAGATGAGGAGCGTGCCCATGCCGGAGCCAGTGCCGCCACCCAGGGAGTGCGTCAATTGGAAACCCTGCGAATGAGAAAATTGAGTGAGGACGGCTTCCTCAAACCGGTTGGAAGGAAACTTACTTGCAAACAGTCGCAGTTTTCGCATTCCTTGCGCACCACGTCCAACACGTTGTCGACTAGCTCCGCTCCCTCGGTGTAGTGACCCTTGGCCCAGTTGTTGCCGGCACCTGACTGCCCGAACACAAAGTTGTCGGGACGGAAGAGCTGGCCGTATTCGCCGGAGCGCACAGCCTCCATTGTGCCGGGCTCCAAGTCGAGGAGGATCGCACGGGGAACATACTTGCCGCCTGAAGAGCGTGTCACCGCTGAAAATGGACACGATCCGTTAAAATTTGACTCGCCAATTGGACAATTTAATTAGAGACTCAAGAGACACCGCAGACACCAGCGCGCACAGGTGCACCCGGTCCCCTGGGTCCCGATTCTAGATTCCCGGCACGTCCGCGCGGCCTCTACTTGGAGAGGAAGTCCATAAAGACCCTCAACGCTCTCCCCCATAGATGGGCTGCAGTCATTCGCCGTTTGCGCAATGTGCCACGGCAAAGCAGCGACGGCGGCGGTCGCGACTATCATGGTCCCGTGCCCGCGAGTGCTTTGCATACCTTCAGCTCCTCCAGCCGGTTATTTTTACACGCGATGACTGCTCTCACGTAGTGAATCACTGGCTAGAATGTGCCACCATCCCGCTTGAGTTATGGCCATTTCGCCGCACTTGCACTCGAGGAATGCACACGAAGTGTTGCCCCCGGGCTGGAGGAGCTGCTGCTGCTGGCTGGTGGCGTGAAGGCATCCATCAGGGGGAGGGCGTTTCTTTGTGGGTTGCGTGCCCCCATACATACCTGATGCCTCATTGTAGTAGACGCTGACTCTCTCCAGTTGCAGGTCACTGTCACCGTGGTAGATACCGTTCGAGTCGATTCCGTGCTCCTCGGAAATGATTTCCCAGAACTGAAACGAAGCGAGAGAACGAACAAATAAAACAGAATCTCTTTTTGCCTCTGCTTGCAATGCAATTAATTATACGGACGAGAGAGAGAGAGAGGAGAGGAGAGGAGAGGAGAGGAGAAATGTTTGCCTATAACGGTGTGCTGCACTCAAGCCGACTTGCGAAGTGAGATTCCGCACACCTGCAACGAAACGGGGCCATGGGAAACAGATTTAAGCATCCGACTGAAGGTTACATATGCTCCAGAGAAACAGACATGAAATCTGTGCCGAATGCGGAGAGACTTTCTTTCGGTGAACGCGCGCAGCACAATCTAATCTACGTTTTCGCAGTGACAAGGATCAATGACTGGCCACATGTACAATCTGTCAGAGGAGTGATGGCTTGTTAGGAGGAAATCGGGAGATAACTCTGCCATTAATCGGAAAGTGGCGCATGGTGCGAGGCCACTCGAAACGAAAGTTCACTGCTCGCCAAATGAATTGCTGCGGACATATCGGCAATTTATCGAATTGCCTTTCAATTGGCTGTCTCCGGCTGTCAACGCGCACAGTCATTCCAGTCAAACGATGCAAATGCATTTCACCAACCCTGAACTTGCCCCCATCGTCCCTACGATCGCTGGCATCCAACGGAGAGAAGCCCAGTCGCCGGCAATGTCGCCGGCTGAATGCGTTCCAAGTCAAGAGCAATTACACTCATTACACTATCTAGAACGTCTCTCTCTCTCCCTGTGCCGGCAAGGATAGTCAACGACGCAGTTAGATAATCTGCCATCGCAACGTGATCGGCTTACCGATCGGCCGATGTGTGTACGGGCCGCGCATCAAGTCTGCCCCTTAAGTCGAACAATTAGTTCCCAAAGTTGTCGCGTCCATTGAGAACCGCTTTTGCTTTTACAATGTTTTGCGACGCAGTGTTGCAGCTGCCTCGGTCGAGATGTCAAACGAATTCGCTTGATTGCCGGCCGCGACCAAATTTGGCGCACAGCGAGCAAAATGCGAAATGTTCGAAAAGAAATTGAGAGCACCTGATTGCGCACGTAACACGCTCACGGGCGCGTGTGCGCAATTAAGCCGCAATGGATGCAAATGTCCTCCGGTGTAATGAAACATAAAAAAAAAAAACAAGAAAACGAATCTAACGAGGCTTCTACGGGAGTGCATTCCAAATTTGGGTGAAGCACAGAGCAGAGCGCAGAGTACGCAACACAACTTAGCAACGCATGAGAGGACGCAGCTATTTCTAAAAAAGAAACACGACAAAAACGTATCTCACCAAGGGGAGCGATTAAATCTATTTTTGAAACGATCCTCCCTAGAGAACGGTCTCGAAGCACGATGCGTCTGAGAGCAGGAGAGGGACAGAGCACACCTAGATCCCAGTGTTGGGCGTTCAAAAATATATCATCACCACCCTTAATCAGGGCATGTGGTAGTGCTTGGATGGGGGAGACACTACGCCATACCACACTGCAGAGTGACATCTTTCGGGACGACAGGCACAGGTTCCGCCTGCCTGCTGCACATGTTGCCGCCCTACCGAGCATGCAGGTCTATTTTTGGTGCATAACAACCATCCGAGCTTGGTGTTAATTGAAACACAGGCATGCTCGAGAACATAAGAAACCCCTGGAAGCATTTGTAATCTTTTATTATGACGAACAACTTCCCTAATGGATGCTGTGTCGTATCCGTCGACCTTAAGGGGACAAAACCTGGAGGCTGTGTTTGAAGTAGGTGCAGAGATTTTGATTGCCTGACAAGATCAGATAATTTAATTTCTTTTTCCAAGTCTGAAGTGCATTTTTCGGGGTTAATTAAAATTTGGCGGTGAAGCGGGGAGGGATTGTAGTTGAAAGAAAGTGGCGCCCAACGGGAGACGCACGGAAATTCTTCGGAAAAGTGGAAATAAAAGTCGAAGATGATGAATGATTGATGGATGAGGACTGGGACTTGTGATGGGAGGACGGAATTAACCTGAGCTGACACTTTGAAAAGAGAAAGGGGCATCTTCCGGCATTTTGGAATTCCTAGAGGGATTCAGAGAAACGACATGATGGGTGTCATGCACTTGTGAAAGAGTGAAGTTTTATGACTTTTCTGGGAATTGCCGTGGGCACGTGTGCAACGCAAGAAACACATGTCCGTGGGAAGTCTAGGGAAGTTCAACCTTAGGCCGTTCGACTTCTCAAAGGTGATCTATTGACTTGGTTAACTCTTGCGTCGGCTGTAGCCTCACTGTCTCACACTCTACAACTGATCAGAAACACGTGCGCCCTGCCTCCAATCGTAAATCAATCCAAACAACCCCTCAGCACTTAATTCCGAACACAAAGCGAATTCTATATCCCAGAGGAACAGCTGAGCTGATCAAGTTTCGTCAGCCAATTTGATTGCTCATCACAGTACAAGTCGTCATCTCGTTTTTCACTTTGCCCCCAACATACACGTAACAACACACTTTTCGTTACGTAACGCGATATCCTTATCTACGCTGGAGAATCATTTCGAGTGTCTGTCTCTTTTCCGGCAGCTCAACATTTGACACTTGGTCTGGAGTCATAAAGGAACGCCGCAGTGTACTCGTATCGTTTACGACACACAAGTAATCACATTTTGAACCAGTTTTCGGGCTTCCTCGTGTACCTTCGCTTTTTTTCGTCAGCACTTAGATCATTCGAGTAATTAAAAATCCATAAAGCTGTGGGGCTGGTAACTTCTTCGGTTCGCTTGAACAATTCTCAGAGTTTCACTCAGAGACGCCCCGCTGCTGGTTTTCTTGTGAAATCTTTTGATCGTCGCTGCCCAGGTTAAGATCACGATCTTTTTTGTGCGAAATTGTCCCCTTTCCGGAAAGGCAAAGAAAGAAATCTCTAGGAAAATCGCCAACAACGTTGCTCGATCGTGCAGATCATGATCGCGCCACGATCGGCGTCAGTTCAGGTACATCAGCGAAACATGTAAGTCATGTCATTCATTGACAGATCTTGATATTCATCAGACATCTTGTCGCTTCGGTTGGCTGATTCGATTGTGAAACCGATAGCCGGGCCTGAGGAACAGATCGTTTGTTTGTTTTGTGATATAATTCTGATGGCCGCTTGACAGTCGACACTCAATTATGTGGCGTGCGGGTAATTTACACTCGCCAGAGCAAATGAACTCATAATTAAGACGGCGTCGCTGTCAGGCCATTGCTCCCCTCTTTCTCTAACTAACAAGGCGACAAAACGCACACAAAACACAAGAAAACAGAAAGCCATTCTATTTCTGGAGATCTCCTACTCCTTGTGCCGGCTCTGCTCTGTTTCGCCCAACGCACCAACGGGTATATAAGTCTGTGGTTACACTGCTGCGCTCAGTTGAATTTAATGCCAAAATAAATTAGAAAAAATCAAACCAAAAAAAAAAACGAAACGAAGCGACAGACGAAGAATACGTTGCGTGATTGTTGTTGTTGTTCCTCATTATTATCGTCATCATCGGCATGACTCCGGCGAGGAGAAAACCTATATTTAGACGAAGATGTTGGAACAAAAAAGAAAACAAAAATCGTAACGCGAGCCAACGAAGCGTTTAATCCACGTTAGAGGAAGGGAATCGAAAAGAACTCGGCAAAGAATGGAATGCGCCTCAAATCGATCAGATCACCAGATCGGGAGGAGAACGGCCATTAAAGCTAATTGCATGGAAAATTGTGTTCGCTTCATAAGCAGGCGTTGTGTTTTGACAATCGGATGCCTTTGGAATAAGTGATCGGTGACTAAGTGGAAAGACAAATATTTGTCTTCTCGAGGGTGATCTCTGCTAGGGAAGCCTATTTAGGTGATAATGGCGTATTTCTGTTTTCATTTGACATGTAGAGACCACTCAGTTCGTCTGTCTAAGTCTGAAGCTTGAAGAAGCAATGGGCGAGGCGTGTGGTGCAAGATTTCATGCCACAACTTAGGCTCAGTTTGGTGGTAAAGTCAGTGAACGTGTTGAAATTAACAATTTGACAACGAAGAAGGGAAGTGTAGGTTTTCAAAGAAAGTGGCGCCCTCCCACGCGGGCAACAAAGAAGGGAAGTGTAGGCTTTGAAAGAAAGTTGCGCCCCTCAAGGGACACGCGGACAACGAAGAAGGGAAGTGTTGGTTTTGAAAGAAAGTGGCGCCCTTCAAGGGACACGCGGACAACGAAGAAGGTAAGTGCAGGTTTTGAAAGAAAGTGGAGCCCATTAAGTCAGACGCGAACAACGAAGAAGGGAATTGTTGGTTTTAAAAAAAAGTGGCCTCCTTCAAGGCACACACGGACAACGAAGAAGGGAAGTGTAGGTTTTGAGAGAAAGTGGGGCCATTCAATGGACACGCGGGCAACAATAAATGACGTGTAGGTTTTGGAAGAAAGTTACGCCCTTCAAAGGACACGCGGACAACGAAGAAGGGAAGTGTAGGTTTTGAAAGAAAGTGACGTCCTTCAAAGGAATACGCGGACGAGGAATGGAAGTGTAGGTTTTTAAAGAAAGTGGGGCCCATCAAGGGACGCGCGGACAACAATAAGGGACGTGTAGTTTTTGAAGGAGAGTGGCGCCTAGTAAGGGACACGCGAACAACGAAGAAGAGAAGTGTAGGTTTTGAAAGAAAATGGCGCTCATCAAGTGACACGCGAATAACGAAGAATGGAAATTTAGATTTTGAAAGAAAGTGGCGCAAATCAAGGGACACGCGGACAACAATAAGGGACGTGTAGGTTTTGAAGGAAAGTGGCGCCTAGCAAGGGAGACGCGGACAACGAAGAAGAGAAGTGTAGGTTTTGAAAGAAAGTGGCTCACTTAAAGAGACAGGCGGGAATTCCTCTAAGAACGAAAATAACTTTCGAAGGCGAGTGAGTGATGGATGCGGCTTGAAATTCGATTCAGAGTGTGCCTACAACTTTGTAGAGGGCCTTTATCACATTGCCTTTGGATAGGAATTTAAAGGAGAAAGGTGCTGCTTCCGGTAGGCAGCCTCTTTTGAGGGCTGTGTGAACTTAGGGCGATGTTCTGGATGAAATACGCTCTTTAGACCATAACTTCAGATGATTTCCTTCAGAGTGATCCTTAACATATGAAGTCGGCTTTGAATAGAGGAATTAGCTTCTCGGTGCCACTTATTGCTCTCGGCTTAGACATTGATCCAGTCTTTTAAGTCAACTTGGTTTAAATTTTGAACACTTCTGGAGAAGTGTTTAGTTCCCAAATTGACTGTGGTGGTACCCCTTAATCCTTTAGCTTGGCCTGTGCTTTCCTCAGTCTGGAATACCTAAGTAGTCTCATTTAAGTCCTTTGCTGCGGTGGCAATCCATAATTCTTTGACTTAGCCTGTACTTTCCTTAATCTGGAGTACTTCAGCAGTCTCATTTAAGTCCTTTGCTTTTCATTCGATTGAAATTTGAAAACAAGTTAAAATCATTTAAGACGCCTTGCCTTTGCTTTTTAATCATCGCAAATGTCCCTTTTCTATTTGTCTTCCACTTGAAGACTAAAATTGGCTACAGCTTAAGAAATGCGCTTGTGAAAGACTATTTCCTTCTGAAACAGAAGCAGGGAAGTGGCACAAAAACATTAACTCTTTTGTCAGTGGCGAAGCTTCATGTTACTCATCAACCCACCTATTTCGTTCAAAAGCTGACCTCTTCTGTCGGTCGTCTTTCTAACACAGACTTTCAGGCACCGAGTTACAGGTCATCTGGCAACCTACTTACTTTCTGAAAAACAAAGGTCTATTTCTAAGTTTCTCCTCTTTAAAGCTTCTCTTCATTTAAAGGTGAAACGCGGATCGCACGTTTTGACCCATTGCTCGACATATGCCAGTTCGTTAACTGTCTACTTGACGCTTGAAAACCCCGATGACTGAGAAAACGCAACAAATCACCAAAAGCCATTAAGCCACTGCCAACTTCCTCTCCTTCCACTGACCGACAAGAACTCAACTTAAGCACCAATTTAGACACCAAGTGCGCGCCTCATAAAACACCGACATCATTACCCTCTCGAGCTTCTTTATCTCGGCCCACAACAAAATCTCTGGCAATTAGTCACTGCAGCATCAGCATGTGAGTTGTCTATGACGTCGGCAATGTTTCCCAACAGTGGGAATTAATAAATTGCCCGATGCCCTGCCTCCCTGACACATGTCATGTTTTAATAGACGAATGTCAAGCTGTCCTGCCACATATCACAGACACAACACACGCCGCGGTCGCGATCGCTGTCGATCGAAGCGATTCGAAGAATTTGATGAATCGTCGGCGACTCGACGGCGCGCGGTCGTGCTTCTGTGACTTCCTTGTCAGCATATTTCGTTCGTTCGTTTCGCGGCCACAATGTGGAGCATGTTTGTCTATTTCCGACGACCGCTGTTCCAGGGAATTAATCGAAATGCGATATATTTCGGGAGGTGTCAAGAGAGCTCTTAGGATTGATGACATCGGCGTTGTTTATGTCGGAAGGGGAGTCAAATGCGTTTGCTGTGGGGTAAGTTAAGCACATCAGGCTTTGAATCTAGATGGAGGACCTTTAGATTAGTGGAGGTGGGCCGCTGCTGTTTGTATTGTCTATAATTATTCAACTGGGAGTGTTTTACAGAGATATTTGAGGGAGTTTGTTTTTAGAACTTTGTCAAATTTCCATTTAAATCCGAAATCTGATCAGCCTTTCGTCTTAAAATTGATTTGGAGTGCCTAAGGAATATCCTTTTGGTCCCGTTCTTTATGGAACAACTAAGTCGCATAGAGGTCCCGTTCTTCATGCAACAACTATGTCGCATGGAGTCCCCTAGGCGTCTGTTTTTGGTCCCTTGCAGAAAAAGGTTATCGACACAAAAGTTGACTCACTTTCCATTCCTTGACTTGCATTGACCCTTGCCCTCCCATCTAATCACATCCAGCATGAAAATTAAAATTTTGATGGAGTCCCTCATAATTCCCTCCTCGGTCCCGTGCTCTTGCGTTGACCCGTGGCCCTCTCATCTAATCACATCCAACAAAAAAATTTGAATTTTAATGGAGAGTCTCACAATTCCCTCCTCAGACCCGGGCTCTTAACCACACTCGCACAAATTTTAAATCATTAATCATAAATCAAAGCAGTCTGAGTTCGCTGTCTATTTTCGGGCGCAAGCATTCCAGCTGCAGACACCTCAGCGCTTCCTCACTGACGCGTGGAATCAGAATTAGTTTCACCTCATTGTTCTAATTCACACAATTTCCCCCAAAAACAAAAATTTGCTCGCCAATTCCCACGAGCAATTAAACGACCGCCACGCGATCGCCACTCACTGGGGATTTCTGTGAATCGCTTGTCGCACCATTCATTTCGCTTATCTTTGGCATCTGATTCAGCGGACGCACCAATTTTTCCTCTTCAATGAGTTACGTCGCTGCTCACTCATCGGCGGAGCGGCTGATTAAGAACTTCCTTGGAAGCCAGTCAAAATTCAGGCTTCTCGAGTTACAGGAAGTCGTATCGATGTCCAGTGGTCATCACAGCTGGGGCTGGGGAAGGACTTCCGAATTGTGAGTGCAGCCGCACAAGGTACGTGTGCGATTTGCATGCACTGCATGCTTAAACCGCACTCCGGTGAATTTGCATTTCTTCCCACTCGTGCCGATGACTCATGCGGTGGACGTTCGAGACAAAGACTTCTTATCAGCCACTCGGGTGGGGTGTGATGTGTGTTTTCCTGTTGTTCTGAGACCATGCACCGTTCACGTTCGCCAGAGATAGCGTTTGTTTCTTTGTTGCCTCAAATCTGATCGGGGAAACTACAGTCTCGAGAGATTTCTCTTCAATTTCGTATTCCATTGCGTGTACTTTTGGCTCTACCAAAATAATTTATCGCCCATCCTCAGGGAAGACGGAACGGCGTAGATCTTGGTCTAACCCCGTCATCATCATTTTGGTTGTACTTCTATGCGGAGCTCATCATGCACGAATGCATTTCATAATTACCCACTTGAAAGAATGGAATTACTTATGCTTTGGCCGGAGCCGAGTGGAGTGGAGAGCGGAATGGAGATGCAGGAGATGAAAGAAAAGAGATTAATGCGAGATACGAGAGGCCGGCCCGTGGTAGTGGTGGTGGGAACAGTGAAAAGTAGCGACCGGGTAAGATCATCATGTGATTTCGTTTGCTGCCGCGCTACTGTTTCTAATTGCGATTGGCATACTTCTGTAGAAATCTTTTGATCTTTCATGGGAAGGGACGCTACTGCTGCCACTTCTGCCTCTGCTGGTTGCTTTAATTTGGCTTTTCCTTTGTTTTCAGGGAAACAGCAAAAAAAAAAAAAAATGTGGATTAGAGTGGCGCGATCGGAGATTCTGATAAAGTCCTTAATTGGCCTTAAATGTTTGATCTGCGTTGCCAGGGATGGATCGAAAGTCGTGGATTGTGTTTGATAAGAAGGGAAATTCGTTGTCTAAGGAAAATTAAAAATTAACAGAATTGTATGATCTTGCGGATAGTTTCGAAATGTATTCGCGATCAGTTGCTTGAATTTTTCGACCCTCTCCCTAAGTTCTCCCTAACCCAACTCCTTCCTCCAAAGTCCCCTTAACGAGATGATCACGACTATCACAGCAGAGAATTGCTTCAGTCCTTGATCAAAGAGTGAACAAGATGAAGGAGGGGCAGGCTTGGGAACAATCGGCAACAAGCTGCCTGATTTTAGACGATCGCACCACAGAAGATGTCTAGCTGAAGAAATTGGTGTCAAAGTGTTGGACTTTGTTCAGAGGGTAATGAACGCAAACTTACGGCAATCATGTTTGGGGCTTTCTGTAGTGTTCGGTGATTGTGTTTGTGATTAACTTTAGATTTGCGCATTTGTAGATCTTGAAGAATATCCCGAAAACAAAGTTGGGACGCATATGAAACTACATAGCTTCTGAAACAGACGTGAGAGAGGTAAACGTACAATTTGCCAAATAGACTTGATTTAGATCAGTGATCGTCTCTTGACTGGTTCTGCTTTGTTTGATTTGGTGTTGAAGGCACCTCCAACGACGGTATAGTAACCTTGAATTTCCTTCGATCTAAGATTCCTCCTTTTTTAGAAGTGAAGAGGTGGAATTTGCCAGACGTGGTTTCGATCAGTGATCGTCTGTTGATCGCTTTTGTTTGATTTGGTGTTGAAGGTGCCTTCAACGACGGTGTAGTAGCCCTGAATTGACTGAGCTCGATCTTAGCTTCCTTCTTTTTCAGACAGAAGTGGAGAAGGGGAAATTGGCCAAAGGTAGTTTCGATCAGTGATCGTGTGATGATTGCCTTTGCTTGATTTGGAGTTGAAGGTTCTGATTTAATAATGAATTTCCCTCGATCTTAGCTTCCGTATTTTAATCGATTTTAATAACCCGTTACTCGAAAGCTAGAATTTTAAAGTTTTGAGAGCGTCGAAATCACGACGAAATTGGGTTCTAAAGTCCACCTTCTTTGTCCCGCGAGAAATACTTTGAGGTAGAAGATGCATATTCGATTAGAGACCTGATCACGACGACATTGCCTTCTAATGTCCACCTTCCTTGTCCCACGAGAAAGACTTTGAAGTTAATTTTTAGAGCGATTTCTAGAGGCTTGGAGTAGAAGATGCACCTTCGATTGGAGACCTGATCATGGCGAAATTGGCTTCTCAGGTCCACCTTCCTTGTCCCGCGAGAAATACTTTGAGGCTCATTCTAAAGACGATTTCTAGAGGCTAAAAGTCGAAGATTCACATTCGACTGCAGACTTCGCCGACTCCGAAATGATTTTGAAGTTCTAGGAGTGGCAAATCCGGATGGGTATCATCTTGTTGTGGCGCTACAGTCCGATGGGACCTGAACCAGGCGATCAGATCTTCAAAGTAAAGGTAAATTTGGATTCCCCTGATCACTATGAAAGTCGCCCTTCGGACTTCATTCTCTGAAATTTTCTACACTTCCAGCGATCACCCTTTACATTAAAGACGATCAATTAAGTATCAACGTTTTTAAAATGTTTGCTTTTGGGGCGTAATTTTTTGAATTTTTAATCTGTAGTGGAATACCGTACACTCCTGGGTGGAATACCGTCCACTCCTGGGTAGAATAAAGTCCAATCCTGGGTGGAATACCGTCCACTCCTGGGTGGAATACCGTCCACTCCTGGGTGGAATACCGTCCATTCTTGGGTGGAATACCGTCCACTCCTGGGTGGAATAAGGTCCATTGCTGTGTAGAATACCGTCCACTCCTGGGTGGAATACCGTTCTCCCTAATATGATCACTCTATCGCTTACGATCACTCTATCGCTTACGATCACTCTATCGCTTACGATCACGATCGATTACGCTCAAGAATTCGTCTCCTCAGCTAAAATCTGTTGACCCCCTTCACATTTTAATGTGAAATGGTTTCCTCATTTATTTTTATTTTTTATTTTTTTTTAACTTCGGGATTGAACTGATCTTGCAACTTTCAAGCCTACGACTTGGAAGAAACCGCTGATGAAAATAGTTGCACTCTCAGTGTGACCCTGCTCGTAGTTCAATGTGATCATGAATAAAAGCAACACATTTTGGTGACATCACGTGGGATAAGTAGCTTCAAAATGTCCGATATTTGGATGTCAAAAAACTTGGGGCTCATCAAGACATTTTTGACACAAAAAAGCACCACCAAGCCGCCTTATTTGAAATTTCTATTCCACCAAGGAATGTTCGGTGTTCTATATCTATCCCAAATTAAGTCCGAATTTTAAGCCCAAAGCGGCAGTTGGGCATGAAATTAAGGTGATGATCGTGTTCATCGTGTTCAGCGATCATCGTTACTGGACGAGCGCCCCGACCTTAACTGACTGCAGAAGTTCGGACCTTTTATTCAAATTTAAGCAAATCTCTTTGCCTGGTTTGAATTAAAAAGAGATTAAATCCTTTACCAATCGTTCTATCAAAAGACTGGAATTGTGACTAAAATCCGACTAAAATCGCGGCAAAATAGAGAAAAAATCATCTCACTTGACATGACCCTTGTTTCAAAAGTCAGCATGCTTTGGTAGACTCCAAAATGGGTGGGCTCTGAAGTGGAACGGTGACAAATTGAAATCGCTCCTCTTCCAATTGGGGCAAAAATTCAAGGAAAAGCGGTTCCCTTTCAAAACCTTAACCCACAAAAAACCAACCTTCCCATGAAAGGCGATCGCTTCCGTTTAAGAATTTCCAAAAAACATTTCCACTCGCAGCCCTTTGCACACGTCCGTTCCCCGTTCAATGACTCACCCAACGAAGTCTTGAAACCATATTCACACCAAACCCTCTCCGTTTTTGTCTGCCTAATCTATCACTCATCTACACCCCAATTGAAAGAGAACACAAACAAATACTGATAATTACTTCGGAGATACATATTTATCTATTCACACATCTGTGCCCATTACGGACTCATAAAAATCGGCACATTGAGCGATTATCTTTATTTCCAACCCACAGAGCACACACACCGCACTCTAGGTAATTTGAATTTTATTTGGTGCGGTGGCCCTGCTCGGACTTCCCACTCTGGCCCACAATCCCGTTGAAAATATGAATATCTGAACGTCCGCAGATATGCAGATAGTCAATTTGTATCTTAATTCTAGACTCACCTTAGCACCGATTTGATTGCCACACTGACCGGCTTGCAAATGAACGATTTCCCTCATGTTTGCTGCGCGTTATTAATTAACTGTTCTTCCCTCGAAAGTAATAACCGTTTGGAGTCGAACAAAAACTCGGAAAAAAATGAACACGATCACTGGAGTGTACAGAGAGGAACTAAACTAATTTTGTATTCAGTCCGTGGATTTAACTGATCGTCAACTGATCAAGCAGGAGCGGTGTTAATGTTGCAGAATGTACGACAGCTTCGAAGCACGATCGGCTACTGACTGAGAGGAGTTTGCTGGGCTGTGGCTCCTCCAAGGCACCGGGGGAAAATGTGATGATGACGGTGATTTCCTTGTGGATGTGAAACGGGGCAAAAATGGAAAACACACTCAACTCGACTCAACTCAATCGATAATCCGCTTGTGAGTGCAATACACTCGTCGACGACTCGCTCTGGGGGTCTGCCGGTCTGGCGTGTGTACTCTTGGGGGTATAGAGAGTGCGAGAAGCGACGACGATGAAATGAAAGAAAAGAAAAGAAAACAACCGAACGATGAAAAATCCAAATTAATCGCGGGCAACCAAGGAGAACACACAACCGAACTGCAGCTCGTCACTTTCTGGAATGATGAACCTCGGCGCGTATCGAGCACAAAGCAGCCAAGCAGCAGCGGCGGTGGTGGTGGTGGTGGCAGCAGCAGCAGGCGACCACAACGAGCGGTAGCAGCGCGGCAGATAGGGGCGGACGGCTCTTGGGCCTGGGTTGGGTTGGGTCGAATTCGGCCGGGAGACATGTACTCACAGCATACTCGCCGCCGCTTCTTGTACTTTGACTTAAGACGACATGCAATGACTTCCTTTCGTTGTTCGCCTTCGGCCTCCCGTTCCCGGACGCTTTTGTTCTTCCTCCATCCACTTATGTACTCTCTACTCTCCTCTTAACTTTTCACTTTATGACTGCAAATTAAAAAGAACACACAAAAACCGATAAGGGGAACGAAGAAAACGACCAAAACGACCAAAACGGCGCGCCAAAGAAGAATGGATGGCTCTTCTTGAAGTTGCCTTTTGACATGCCATGTACTGCGCCGATGATTCACGGGGCTGCGGAGACGAGCCGAGTGAGTGAATCTTATGGATATTAAGTGGCCTCATGCATACTAAGTTCCAATTCATTAAAAATTGAGTGGAGTCAAGTCGGGAAGCGGTAATCCATTTCGAATGGGATTCGCGAAGAATTTTGAATTATTTTCAGACGGCAAAAATAGCCCATGCAGTCCCTTTGGGGAGGCCTAAAAGGGCGTGGAGGCTGCAGCGGTTCATATTTTTTGGTTTGCATGCATTTCACACACCAGTCGCCAAGGAAAACGAGCCGACGAGACTTTCGCCTCGAAATAGAACTGATTGGAAGCGAGGCGTTGTACCGAGCCGGACAGGAGTGCGATACGTGCGTGGTTGGGGTTTATTTTTGCATCAAGTCGACCTGATTTCGGCTAAAGTTGACAAGGAAAACGTGCATTTAAAGCTGTGATGCTTTTTCATCTCCCTTTGGGTGTGGAATTCCATTCTTAGATGCCGAATTAGACAAGGAACTTGATATTAAGTCTGTCAGTTGTCCCCAAGGAACGGATGTACATCTTTCTATAGTCTACACAATCACCTCTGCGAAACAGAGGCGATCGGTGCGTTACGGAAATCAAACCAGAGACTGCAGCTTTCAGTCCTTGTCACAGGATTGGGCTAAAACGATCAGTTTTCTTCAGAACCGCAGTTTAAGTCGCTGCTTGGAAAAGTTGGAAAAAGCCTTTGTCTTGCTTGTGATCACTTATAACCGAATTGCATTCGAACAGATCTCCACAGGAGATTCCTCTTCTTCACGGACCCTTTTTCAAATTCAACAGTGATTGCTTTAGGAGTTGGGAAACCTCATAGGCATCGACTATAAAGGCAATACTGACTTGGAAAAGCTTAAAGGGTCGTCTTCGGTTCGAGAGCCGCCTTCAGTTTCAGGGCCGCCTTCGCTTCGAGGATCGCCTTCGGTTTGTGAGCCGCCTTCACTTCGAGGGCCACATTTTGTTTGAGGGTCGCCTTCTCTTCGAGGATCACCTTCGGTTTGAGAGCCGCCTTCACTTCGAGGGACACATTCGGTTTGAGAGTCGCTTTCGATTTGAGGACCGCCTTCGGTTTGAGGACCGCCTTCGGTTTGAGGCCTGCCTTCGATTCGAGGGTCGCCTGCGGCTTGAGGACCGCCTTCGCTTCGAGGACCACCTTCGGTTTGAGAGCCGCCTTCAGTTTAAGGGCCGCCTTCGCTTTGGGGGTCGCCTTCGGTTTTAGGGCTGCCTTCGATTCGAGGGTCGCCTGATGTTTGAGGACTGCCTTCGCTTTGAGGACCGCCTTCGGTTTGTGAGCCGCCTTCAGTTTGAGGGCCACATTCGCTTCGAGGGTCGCCTTCGGTTTGAGGACCGCTTTCGCTTTGAGGACCACCTTCGATTTGAAGACCGCCTTCGCTTCGAGGACCACCTTCCGTTTGTGATCCGCCTTCAGTTCAAGGACCGCCTTCGCTTTGAGGGTCGCCTTCGGTTTTAGGGCCGCCATCGCATCGAGGGTCGCTTTCGCTTCGAGAACCGCCTTCGATTTGGAAGCAGCCTTCAGTTTGAGGGCCGCCTTCGCTTCGAGGATTGCCTTCGGTTTGAGGAACACCTTCGGTTTGAGGGCTGCCTTCGCATCGAGAGTCGCCTTCGGTTTGAAGGGTCCCCTTTTGTTTGAGTGTCGTCTTCTTGTTTCTTTCGTCTATGGTTCTACGTCGACCATGCTTGCAGCTGTCTACTCCGATCTATCCAACTGAATGTTGGTTAAGACCGAAATTCGTTTGAATTTATGGATACTCCTGTAATACGGTTCAAATTTTGATCGGAAATAAACTGCAGACCGCTCTGGAGTCCACGAAGATCACTTGAAGCCCAAAAATAAAAAAAGTTTCATTTCCAACGGAGGTCTAAATCGTCACTAGTTTCTTCTGCTCCAGAAGAGCAGGTCTTTAAGATTGCTGCCCCATGAGTTGACTATAAGGGCATTCAATAAAACTAAGGAGTTCCTTGCCTGCCCTATTATTGTCTGAATTTGTCCTGCCGACAGCGTAAGTGCTACTTGATTGTTTGCAGACTCTCAACAGAAATGGTTTGTAGCCTATTTCTTTCCCAGAAATGTTTCAACCTTTCAAGAAATAGGTAGACTGGCCTTTCTTAGTCGCAGTGTAGGTGTCGCCGGCTTTTCAGTCTAAGAATTCTCGCAGTTTTGAAGCATTTCAAAGTTTACCTACCTTCTTCTGTTGATGAAATTATCTTCTACCACAATGATAATAAATCCTGATAGGTTCATCTGTAGGTCCTGTAGGTACAAATCCTTTCTTTTGTCAAGAAACTTACGATCTTTACTGATTCTGCCAACTTCCCACTTTACTTTGGGATTTATCTACTATTTTCAAAGCTTTACAAGCCTTCGAAATTGTTTCCTTCGTTTCTTCAGAGAAGAGCTCGAACGAATTTTTATTTTCTGCTCGCTGCGGAGTTTTATTAAGCTTAAGAAGACCTAATCAAACCTCCAAAACCTCCAAAACCACACCTTCACTCCCTTCTAAGCCATATCAGGAGGAGAATAAACGCCCTCCACCTTTGGCGGGTAGGCAGCTTCTATCGTTTAAACTATATTCCAGCTGGTCTCTATTCCGGAGATTCGGTCGGTTTGGTATGGATTGTCGGTCTGTTTTCAGAAACGATCGTAATAAATTTGCACTTCATGTGGTGTGCCATCCCTTTCTTCCGTCGTGTACCTGGGCCTCAACCAGATCTTGTGGTACACCTAAGCCAAAGCCGCGTCGCTCTTACCCCTTGTTAGTCCTATTGCTTCTTTGAGGATGTAGAACTGCTTCAGCCGAGCATCTAATTTTGTCTTTCTAATCCACTTCTTAGTCCGGGATACCCTTCGGCACTCAATCTGAAGTTGAAATGCCCTCTTAGATACTTGGCCATCAACCAGACGGGGTTTATATTCTGAGCGGAAATTTAGGAAAGCTGCTCAGAGTCCATTATCGAAAATGACTGCTGATATGGCAACAAGCCTTGCCCAGCATCATGAGTGCAAGGAGGATCCACCTCATTTCTGCAGTGCCACCTAATGGGAGGGACACCAAATTTGTACATTTTTCTACTCTCAATGTTTCCCCTTCCTCTCTTTCCTCAATCGGGAAAGCCAAGCTTAAGTGGCCATCGTAGCTTAACCTATGCACTCTACGTGACAAGGAGAACGATCGACAACTCTTTTCTTCATCTCAAATTTTCACTTATTCCAAGGGCTATCCGTTTCCCATATCAGACCCGGATGTGAACCCTTATCGCGCTCAATTTCAGTCCCTCCCCAGTCCTTCACAAACTCTACATCCACTCAGCGCCGTCAGTTTTTCCAAAAATATCTCCACACTCAGCTGATCGCATGCGTGGCGCTGCACCCTTTTCAGATACCCGCCGCCGCCGACGCCACTCAGAACTTATCCCTGTTCCGCGGCGTTCTTTTATCCAACCGTTGCCGGCCCGTCACTTCAACGCTTATCACTTCAGGCAGCTGAGGCCTGCGGCTTATCTCAAGCGCTTAGGCCTCGATTTCCCCTAGACGCACCCTCGCTGCACCCTCGCCTCTGCGCTTCATTGGCTTGTAAATCCGCTGCTTTATCACACATCCACCCAACTGTTGGACATCCCACAAGCGCGCTCGTTTATTTATTCGAATCGGTATCTATGGGGGTGTGAGAAGGGGATATGCCACACGCCACGCATCCCTCCCGCGACGACGACGACAGCGGCGATGATGGTAATCCCATCTGTATTCGCAAGGAATCCCGTATCTCGCCGGTCCAGAGCGTCCAGCTGCAGCGCTCGTTGGGTGGCTGGATGTGAACGTGAATCGTGGGATTGCGTGCGAATGCGCTTTTATCCTTACGCTCGTCCGTATTGCTTGTGGGGGTGTGTGCGCCCGTCCATCGCCTGTTTTCCTCTGATATTTTCTATTTTTTCCAGTTCGTGTCTTTTTTCGGTTTTCAGCGCCACCACCACCACCGCCACCATCGTCAGCGCTCACGTAGCGTCGTTGCCGGCGTTTTAGGAAATTGCTTGCTTGTTCGAGCGCGCTGGGAATTGTTGCACTTGTGCAAACGCCATTTGCGGCCGGGAATTGGATTCGTAAACTAATCTCCATTGGAATGCGAAAGCATTCATTCGCCAGCTAATTACGTGCGCACAATCAAACCACGGCCACCGCCATCAGAGTGCGCTCCTGCTGCTGCTGCTGGCTACGTGGGCCGTCACCAATTCAATTCGCAACCCTTGCCGCTACAGGGTGGGCAATGTGATTTAAATTTAAATTTTTAATTGAATTTGCATGTTGAAAGTCTGCGCAATGTTTTCGGGTGGGGGGCGCACGCAGAGCAAAAAAACACACACCGCGCGGATGGAATCAGGAGAGCGGTTGTTTGCGTTTGCAACGATGGGAGATACTACACCTGCGGGTGGAGGTAGCTCGAATTTGCCGCTCCCCTGCCTCTGCACGGAGACATAATCTGCCCTAATTCACGGTGTCCTGGTGCAACCACCCCCCGCCCCTGTGCTATTAATTAAAATATATACATTCTTGTGAACGAATTTTAGGACGTTTGACGGTTTTAGAACCGCCATCACAATCAGCAGTGCAGCCAAAGCGCTGCCTTTGCAGTTGACAGCTCCGTAATTAACTACACGCATAGGACTCGACTCGACTCGACTCCAGGACACATCAGGACTGCGCGGGCTCTATGCGACGCGGTGCGGAATGTGGGCGGAGGTGCAGTCTGTTTGTGCAGCGAAAGAACGAAAACATATTGCCCGCACCCCGAATCCCAGAGGGGGTGCGCACTGCCACATCCTGGGCTGTGCGGATGACAGCCCACATTGTGTTTGGACTGCCGGGGATTGGAAGGTAATTAGATTGGCGTTGTAAATAGTTTGGCATTGATTCGCATTGTGTGCGATGCGGTGAATGCAAATAATGGTGGGGATTTGGTCTGACAGACTGATTGGCTGTGGCGGTGGTGTGGGACGTTGCGGCTGGCGAGTGCGGGCTCATCTGATGTCTTCTTTGATTGATTTATGCCAAAATTTCGTCAAGAGTCGCAGCAAAATATCTCAATAACGTCATTCCGTCGCATGTTCCAGCAAATTAAAGCAGATATGCAGTTTTTGAAAGCACAGAAGATCGTTGATTGTGCCTTGTAGGGACAACCATACCGATCGCAGCTTCCGCAAGCGCTGGTACTCCTTGTTAACATAATCATGTCAATTCGCCCTGCAATGAAATGAGATCAAAGCCATAACCATTCATCTTGTCCTTTCATTGTTTCACTCATGCGCATGCACCTCGAATTCGGGCACAGCACACCGCCAACAAACTTGTTTCACTCCACAAAACGCTGGTTAACCCAAATGAACCGTTAAATGGCGATATTTGCGAGGTAATCGTGTCGTGCCCTTTTCTGCTCAGCCTCATTGTGTTGTCCTCAGCCCTTCGTTCCTGCTTCCTCGTCCATCCCACTCGCCGAAGGAACCTGAGATATCGCCTCCCTTCCTTTGGGATCTTTTTTCGGTTTTATTGCCCCAGAGATACATCGGTGTATCGGATTACTTCTGTTCTGTCAAGTCTCTGGGCGATGCATTTGGGCGTTTCTGGAAGAGAGATCATTCGGGAAACCAGATCCCAAAAATAACACAAGACACACATGCGTTGGTCTGTTTTCTCGGATGACAACAACACGACGCCAACGACACAGCCGCGATCACCGTGCTGCCGCCGCGGCCCCTCATTCGCCTCTGCCTCGTCCGCCTGCCGCTTCCACTGATGATGTTTTCACATGTTTTTCAGTTGTGCACATTTCACAATTTTCGGCATGAAGATGAGCCGCTCGCACAATGCGCGCTCATCACGAGTGTGTATTCAGTTGATTTTAATTCGGAATTAGAGATGAATTAAAGGCCCGTCGAGCTGCGATACGTATCTGCGCGGTACGTGCGGCAACTGCTGATGTGCTCCTTTAGTGGATAATAGTCGCGAATTGTGGCGATTGTGTGGCGTCGCCGTGGATGCCGCTGCGTCCTCCTAGGTTGAGTGGCGTGCCGGGCGGCTTGACGTAGGTTTCGCGGAATGCCTGTAGGTTCCATACATGGCCTTAGTCTTTTTGTGTTTTTTGGTTTTGTGGCTGGGTGACAGAGAGTTACGACAATCGATGGCGCTTTGTGGGTTGATGAATGTAATTTGTCAAGTGTGAATATGTGGGGGCGGAGGTAAGAGGCGCCTGTTGGTGGAGCGTGACACCTCGGACACTGTCTGAAAAGTAGAGGTGGACTGAGCAATTCAGTCAGTTTCAAGGCGACTGGGGTGTGTCGACGACTGGAGTGACCCTGACGCCTTGAATAAAGTGCTTAGGGATTGAATTTGTCTAACCGTCTGATTTCAGCAGTGGTACCTATGTACTGTAACGTAGGATGGTTACTCAATCTATGGCAATGTCGCGATGGAGTTCAGTAGGTGGCAGTGAATGTATAGAAGGACGTACACCAAGCAGACGCGCGGAACGGACTGCGATTAAACGTGGACCACAGGATGCAGCAGAAGATCGGGTGACGATGCAGTGCACGCAATGCACGACGCAATAAAATGGCGCAATGGGTGACGCAATGGTTGACGCAATGGACAACTCAATGGACGACGCAATAGACGACGTAATAGACGGCATTATGGATGACGCATAAACAGCGCAATGAATGACGCATAGACGACGTAATGGACGACGCAATGGACGACGTATTGGGTGACGTATTGGACAACGCAATGGACGGCATAATGGATAACGCAATGGACGACGCAGTGGACGACGCATAGACGACGCAATGGGCGACGCAATGGAAGACGTATTGGACAACGCAATGGACGGCATAATGGATGACGCAATTGACGACGTAATGGACGACGCAATGGACGACGTATTGGATGACGTATTGGACAACGCAATGGACGGCATAACGGATGACGCAATGGACGACACAATGGACGATGCAAAGTCGACGCAATGGACGACGCAATGGACGACGCAATGGACGACGCAATGGACGACGCAAAGGACGACGCAATGGATGACGCAATGGACGACGCAATGGAAGACGCAATTGACGACGTATTTTTTGACGTGTTGGACAACGCAATGGACGGCATAATGGATGACGCAATGGACGACACAATGGACAACGCAATGGACGACGCAATGGACGACACATAGACGACGCAATGGACGTTGCAATGGACGATGCAATGGACGACGCAATGGACGACGCAATGGACGACGCAATGGATGACGCATAGACGACGCAATGGGCGACGCAATGGACCACGCAATGGACGACGCATAGACGACGCAATGGACGACGTATTGGATGACGCATTGGACAACCCAATAGACGGCATAATGGATGACGCAATGGACGACGCAATGGACGACGCATAGACGACGCAATGGACGACGCCAGCAAGGATGACCCAGGGGACATTGCATCTTAGAACGAAAATCACACGCAGCGACCGACGCAATAAAGTATACAACGGACGATGCAGTGAAAGCAGCGTTAAAGGAAACAGCAGACGACGTATGACACCGTGGACGACAGTAAAAGGCACAGAATAGCGCATGGCGCAATATTAATTGCATTAACGGAAGCGCAGTGCATGGCACAGAATAGGACTACGTTGTAGAATATGCAGAAAAAGGAACAGTGCTTAACGGAGCTTGTAACGCAGTGACGGACGTTATAGAGTACGGCATAGACCATAATTTGCTCAATATAACTAAAGACTCATTCTAGGCGGCAAAGTGAATGACGCAGTAGATCACGCAACAGAGGACGCAACGGGGAAACGCACTGAGCACATGATGCAGCGGCATTTGCAGTAATACATAGCAAGTTAAAGATACAACATATGTAGCAAGGAGCGAACAACGAAGTGGAGAACGCAGTAAAAAAGGCAACGGGTCTGAATATAGAAGGAACCGGAACAAAATAAAAGCAGCGACTGATATAGTAAAAGATTCTAATCCAGTAGAGGACTCAATGGAATGTACATCCGATGACTAAACTGAAATTGCGCGGAAAAGAAGTCTGTGCGACAAAAGGGTGGTCTTAAGCAACGAGGAAAATAACAACAGGCCAAGATTGTGGGCTTTTCGCAACACGGTTCAAGGAGAGAAATTTTCTACATACCTCAGGTGCTCAATCTTTTTCACTCAACGTCTTTGAGAAATCTCAACGGAAGGCTTAGGAAAAGATTGAAAAGAAGGCATATTCGGATCGCAACAATACTTGGTGCGTAACGCCTGAAACGTTCGAAACAGATAGGAACACCATGCGAACCGAAGGCAGAGAACAAATCTCAACCTCAACAGAGTCTTACGATTCAGATATCAGGCGACTTCAAGGAGACGGTAAAATGTAGGTCACCCTCATCGGTTCATAATTTTCTCCCTTTTTATGAGGACTCTTTGATAGGCTTTCAATCAATATTGAGTGCACGAACGCTTGCTTTTGAAACGAACTTTATTTGATTGCGTAGTCAAAACATATATGAAATAAATTAAAAACGCAAAGCAGACGCCACGTGCTTCATTTTCAGTTGAACCAAAAAATATTTATTTTGCGGCAGAATCTCCCTCCACTTCCGCGCTGCAGCAGAAGTCTTTGATCTTCTCGTGCCGAATGAGGTCGCCATGCAGGTGTTGCCGATGGTGTGAATAAATAGATCTCGTCGTGTGCTTATGATGCTCTCAAGAATTTTCTTTACGTTGTCTGCAGTTCTTTTCGGGAGTTTATTTGATTTTCTAGAGCTTGCTGTCACTCTTTTTGGGATTGTTTGGAGCATGTGGGTTTTTTGTAAGCGATTTCTGAGGTCTTCTCGGGAGTCGAGAGTTCTTGAGTACTCCGTAGGTTCATCGGCTATACTGTAGTATTGACTTTTTTCGTTTTTATGTCTGTTAAGGGATTCATTTTAGCTGACCATTACATGAAGGACTATTGTGTACAGAACGCATAAGAGGCCGCAGTAGAGGACGCAAGAGTGGACGCAGTGGAGGACGCAGTAGAGGACGGAACAGAGGAAGGAGTAGAGAATGCACCAGAGAACGCAGTAAAGGACGCTAGAGAAGATGCAGCAGAGGAAACAGCAGGAGAAGCAGTATAAGATGCAGTAGATGACGCAGCAGAGGATGTAGTAGAGGACGCAGCAGAGGAAGGAGTAGAGGACACAGTAGAGAACGCTGTAGACGACAGCGGACGCAGTAGAGGACGGAGCAGAGGAAGGAGTAGAGAACGCAGTAAAGAACGCTAGAGAAGATGCAGCAGAGGAAACAGCAGGAGAAGCAGTAAAGGACGCAGTAGATGACGCAGCACAGGATGTTGTAGAGGACGCAACAGAAAACACATTAGAGTACCAGTAACGCAGCAGGATGCAGAAAAAACGCAGTAGAGGACGCAGTAGAGGACGCAGTATAGGACAGCGGAGGTTATAGCAAACGGAGTAGAGGATGCAACAGAGAAGACAGTAGGGGACGGAACAAAGGAAGGAAAAGATGACGCAGTTAAGGACGGAGCAGAGGGATTAGAGGACGCAGTAAAGGACGCTGTAGAGGACAGCGGACGCATTAGAGGACGCTGTACAAAACGCAGTAGAGGCCTCAGTATACAATGGCGCAAAAGTGAAGGAATTCATGGTCTAACCAGCAGGGGATATTGCACAACAAAAAGTGCAGAAGAAGAGGTAACAAAAATTTTACTGCGGAAACGGTTACAGAAGGCACACACGTCCAAGCATTTCCAGCCAACAAATATCTTTTTTTCTTGTTCATCATCACATCCTTCCAAATTCAGTTTTCTTCAACTTTTTAGATCTGCCCCAGCACCTGCTCTCCTCTGAGATCATCCCGCAAATCCCCATTCCCTTCACACCCACCTCCACTCCAAACATTTCTATAAATCCCTAATTTCCAATTCCAAACAATCCTTGTCTCACTCAACTTTGCCACGAATAAATCAAATTGCTCGGCAAACTCAAAATCCATTTGTTCCCCGCTCATCGTCACCTTCGCCCTCCCCCGACCACCCACAACATTCTCGACATCCTCGACACCCATCGTCATCATTATTGCTTCCCCATGACGATGACGACTGCTGTAACTGCTGCTACAGAGGCAATCTCGGTTCAATTTCGTTCTGTAATTTATCATGCGACACTCACATTCCCCCACACACACGCGTCGACACGCCAACCACATCGTCGAACATTGCGTTGTATAATCTCCCCGAAGAGTGTTCAAGTAAATTACCAAATTCGATACATTGCCCATAAATCCAAACCGAAACTCGGCCGGCATTCGCACCCAAGACCGAGCCACTGGTGCTGGTAATGCTCCGCTGGCTAGTGATACCGAACTGAAACAGCTGTAAGTAGCTGTCGTCGGGCATAAATCCCTAAACGGGACAATAAAACGGCACATTTTCCAGATTTTCCACTGGGTCAGCAGGAAAATGTCACACCAGAGCCAGCGCCAGCGCCAGCAGCAACACCACTGCCGGCCGACCGACCGTACCGGCACTTCGACGACTTCGCCAAATCGCTTAATAATCTCCCACAATCGATTAGCAATAAAAATGACAAAATTCCGCACTTGGCGCTGCTGCTGGCGTTGCGGTGAGCGGATGCTAAATACGGCGGCCGCCTCCTCAGGAACCCGCCTTGAAGCCGATCCAAAATCTGCTCAGAGGAGGCGGCAGTAACAGGAAGAAGTCGGCCCGATAGTGGCAAAAGTAAATCGCAGGAAGGACGAGAAGGACAAAAAAAGCTGCCAGGAGCCAATAAATAACAGCACTTCTGCCATTTATCCACACAACCTGCACCGGGGTGCGTCCCACCCGCAAACAAGCTCACGCAGGAAGCCGCACAGAATTCAGGCCACTCCAGCACAAATTAAAGAAAACCAAATGGGGTGCCATTTGGCAATCGAACCCAAAGTACGTACGCACAGATAAAAAAACAGACACAAGCCACCACCATCACCACCACCACAGCCAACAACAACACCGCCGAGCGATAAAAACGACACAAACCAAGAGAAGGAAGGCTGTGTCGCATCCACCCACCCACTCGCCCACCGGCATCTCCTTATAACGACCACGACGACGACTACGCCGAAGCCAGCATGAGCAGCAGCAGCAACATCGACAGCAGCAGTGGCGCACAGGAGAAGAACTTTAAAAAGTTCAAATCCACAGGAGCAATTATAAGGAAGGTGGAGCGGCGCACACCTGTAAACAATGTGTCCTGATGGGCGTCCTCAGCCTCACCAATTACTTGACTTTCGCGCCAGATGATGCCCCTTATGCTGTGACACCAGCCAGCAGCCAGCGCGCCACCCATCCATTCAGCCACCCAGTCATTCCGATACCGACGACGACGACAACATGTGCGCGCGACAAAAAACCTGCCACCAAAACATTTTCAGATGCAAAGCCATCCCCCAGCACACACACACACACACACAACGATCGTCCTTTCTTCGCTCGGTGCTGGCAGCGGTGGCTGCGCTAAGTACCACCGCCGCTGCCATCACCGCCCACCCACCGAGGACTGAGACTGGGAGCCCGAGAGTGCGGGGCGCCCTCTGTGTGGCACATTTACAAAAATCTATAACCATAAATTCGGATTATTCCCGTTTCCCCAAACGAAGGGCATTAAGAACGATATGACAAATTTATCGCCACCGCCACCACCGCATCGGAGAGAGCGATTTTTTCCTCGTCCCTGTGCTGTTTCTGTTTGCCTTCACGTGCCCCGCGCGCAAAGTCCTTTGTGTGACGCCGAGGAGGGGCCTTAATTCAATATTTGAGTTTGTTCAATACCAAATGCGTCATAATGTCCATCTCAGACAGCCGCCACCGCCACCGCCACCCATGTGAGGTGTGTGTGCAGATGGCGACAGCGGAGGACCAACCAACGAACAACCCCCGCCCTCCCGGAATCCAAATGAATCGTAAAATTGCCATAATTCTCATTTTGGACGGGACGCAGATTTTTTGAAGTTCCTCCCAACTTCCCTCAACCCTGGGCTGATCCCCAGCCCACCCCACAGTCTACCCCACCCCACAGTCTACCCCACCCACCGTGCCCCAAATTGGACTAACGAAGACTTATTACGACAGAAATTTGCGTGTAAATTTGGAAAAATTAAAAGCATTTGCGCGCCCGCCCGAGAGCATTGGAATTCGACCGAAAACGCAAACGCACCCACCGCCTCGCGCGTCCAGGCCACTCACTGTTCACCGCCACTGGCGCGGCAGTGCCGCTCGCCGCCGAGACGATGGCATCGCCTCATAAAAGTTTTGTGATAATTGCGTTACGCTTGGCGGAATGCGCGACCGGTGCGGGACTGTTTCTGCGGATTTATTGACGGTAGAAAATTTTAATGATGGCAAAATATGTCACACACACACATACACACTCCGAGCCACACGAAGCTCTGAGATGCCGCGCCGCCAATAAACACCAAATCGAGGTAATGTCGAACAGCCGTGCGGCAGCAGTTATCCTGAATTTAAGGCAGTGGATTGGGTGTGCGCCACCCACCGTAGAGGCCGGGGCCGGGACGGGGTGGAGGAGCAGATGACGGAGACTCTTGTTTGGATAATTAACGAGCATGACTGGAATTTAGGCACCGCCACGTCCAAATTGGGTGACGATATTTCGACAAGATTTCTTTTGGAATTGCAATCGGCGAGGAGACGGTTGCTTGTCCCTCGTTCCTGTTTTTGTTCTCTTCTCTGTTGAAAGAGGGAAAAGGTGCGCAACGGGACTGATGGCCGGGATGGAATGGAATCTTCGAGCCATACTTGAGACTAATTGATGATTTGTTGAATTCGAGTCGAAAAACTTGGAATTTCTGCTGCTAATTGGACAGTAAGGGTATCCAGCGTGAGGATGGTCTTTCACACGCACTGACGCTAAGATTCAGTGGCTGTGACCGTGTCTGAAGATTGAGTCAACGTTTGAAAATCAAAATTGAGGATTTTTACACAGCCATAGTCTGACTCAAATCAAAGAACCTCTTGACCTGAAATCATGCTCTATCCCCTTAGCTTTCGAGATCTCGAGTCGAAGAAAAGAAAAGGCAGATAAACTGAAGTATGGAAAAGGACGACAAACTGAAGAAAATAAACAGAAAGAAGGCCATAAACTCTGAGACGCTGTTGCTCTGTTCAAAGTTTAAGTGGGGAAGGGGCGTGATTCCGTCTTATGTATACACGCCGTAGAATAATTCAACAAGAAGCCTCTTCAGCTCGACTTCATCACCATTTCATCAGCGCTTGGGGCGGCTTGCAGCAGTCTTGCATTTCTGTTCCCTCCTTGTAGCTGGCCCTTAGATCTTCCAGGCTCATTTCCCTCTGGTCAGCTTCTCACTTCCGTCTGGACAGCTTCTAACTTCCCTCGGCACAGCTTCTCACTTCTATTTGGACAACTTCTCACTCCCATCTGGACAGGTTCTGACTTCCACCGAGACAGCTTCTAACTTCCCTCGGCACAGCTTCTCACTTCTATTTGGACAGCTTCTCACTCCCATCTGGACAGGTTCTGACTTCCACCGCGACAGCTTCTTACTTCCCTCGGCACAGCTTCTCACTTCTATTTGGACAGCTTCTCACTCCCATCTGGACAGGTTCTGACTTCCACCGCGACAGCTTCTTACTTCCCTTGGCACAGCTTCTCACTTCTATTTGGACAGCTTCTCACTCCCATCTGGACAGGTTCTGACTTCCACCGAGACAGCTTCTAACTTCCCTCGGCACAGCTTCTCACTTCTATTTGGACAGGTTCTGACTTCCACCGAGACAGCTTCTAACTTCCCTCGACACAGCTTCTCACTTCTATTTGGACAGGTTCTGACTTCCACCGAGACAGCTTCTAACTTCCCTCAGCACAGCTTCTCACTTCTATTTGGACAGCTTCTCACTCCCATCTGGACAGCTTCTGATTTCCACTGAGACAGCTTCTCACTTTAATTTCAGCAGATTCTCACTTTCGCATGGACAACTTGCCACAGCTTCTGATTTCTGTCTGAACAGCTTCTCACTTGCGTCTTCGAAATTCAGACTCGAGCTCCTCTGGTCAGCTTCTCACTTCCGTCTGGACAGCTTCTAACTTCCCTCGGCACAGCTTCTCACTTCTATTTGGACAACTTCTCACTCCCATCTGGACAGGTTCTGACTTCCACCGAGACAGCTTCTAACTTCCCTCGGCACAGCTTCTCACTTCTATTTGGACAGCTTCTCACTCCCATCTGGACAGGTTCTGACTTCCACCGCGACAGCTTCTTACTTCCCTCGGCACAGCTTCTCACTTCTATTTGGACAGCTTCTCACTCCCATCTGGACAGGTTCTGACTTCCACCGCGACAGCTTCTTACTTCCCTTGGCACAGCTTCTCACTTCTATTTGGACAGCTTCTCACTCCCATCTGGACATGTTCTGACTTCCACCGCGACAGCTTCTTACTTCCCTTGGCACAGCTTCTCACTTCTATTTGGACAGGTTCTGACTTCCACCGAGACAGCTTCTAACTTCCCTCGACACAGCTTCTCACTTCTATTTGGACAGGTTCTGACTTCCACCGAGACAGCTTCTAACTTCCCTCAGCACAGCTTCTCACTTCTATTTGGACAGCTTCTCACTCCCATCTGGACAGCTTCTGATTTCCACTGAGACAGCTTCTCACTTTAATTTCAGCAGATTCTCACTTTCGCATGGACAACTTGCCACTTCCCTCTGAACAGCTTCTGATTTCTGTCTGAACAGCTTCTCACTTGCGTCTTCGAAATTCAGACTCGAGCTCCTCCAACAGAAACTCCCTTCGACTCTGCTCATGAATCATGTGCTTCTGTTCAGGGTCCGTAATTGTAAATTTTATTTCCCCAGCAAAGCTGATCAGAGCCTCCTCCCACCTATTCCCACGAATATGATGTTTGACACGCCTCCATTAAGGCCTTAAAATGTTTTTTTAAGTTCACTGCCCGCCTTCATTTTGCTCGCTTTTGTAGTCAGAGAGACTCCGAGTCTTCAGATCCAATGAACTTCCAAAATTTATTGGACATCCGTAAAATGTTTACTTTTCACCTTCATTAGCCGTTGAATCTCGGAAATCGACAAAGTCCGCTCCGCTTCATCCAGTCCACCACTTTGCTTACACTTGCCTCATTTAGCACCATTTGCTGCCAATTATCATCAATTTTCGGTTCCAAATGGGATCGAATTAATGTGATAGGTCGTGTCCACGTCACGGTTTTCAGCGATGACTGTCCGATAGTTGGTGAGAGTCTGATGAGGGCCTAAGTCTGTGACGGTTGTGTTGAGTGGTGTTTGTTTATGTTGACCAATTTTAAGGCCTCTTGGGCTTTTTTGGGTTTTTGGGCGAGGTTTTGTTGAAGCTAAAACTCAACAAGACCATGTGCCTGAATTTTAGTTGGAACAGACTGCACAAGGATGATGCGATAGGGGCTGTCATTGATGCCAAGGTGTTGAATACGCCAAGTCAACCTGCTGAAAACGACGACGAATAGATTAGTCACGGTCTTGGCTTTCACTCTGAGCTTTAGCTGCTATACGCTCCCACCTATGTACATGTAAATTGAGATTAAAATTTGGGAGTGGTACTGGTAGTGCCCGTACCCGTAGGCCAATTGGGGGTGTCGCACAGTCTGTGACACTATATTTTATGAGTTATTATTCTTCATCTTCCTCTTCTTCCTCTTCTTTCCCTTCTTCTTCTTCTTCTTCTTCCCATACTTCATCTTCCTCTTCTTCTTTGTTTTCTTCTTCTTTTTCTTCTTCTTCTTTTGGCGTTAGAGTCCGTGGTGGACCTGGGCCTCAACCAACATGCCTCTCCAGCCAGCACGATCTTTCGTCAGCTGCCTATAGTTGCGCACTCCAAGTTGGTTGGGGTCCTTCTCCACTTGAGTGCTCCACTTTAGACTAGGCCGTCCTCTGCTGCATCCCAATGGCTCTGATTCAAAGACCATTCGGGCCTGCCAAGCCATTTCAAGGGTTGTATCCGAAGACGCTAGACCAGGATCAAGTCTTTTCCTGCAGATGCCATCAACGCAAATAGGACCAAAAATCGCACGCTTGTATAAGTTGCAATGATAATTTGACTGCTCGGCAATCCTGTATTCGTCCTCGACATCAAAGTGGTCCTCATTCGATTGCCTAAAGATGGCGCGATAGCGGCTGTCATTCATGCCAAAGCATGGACCCTCAATGTGAGATAACAACTCGGGAATGTAATCCATTATTTTACCAAACCCGGTTGGTACTGAAAACGAACATTTTTGCGCTGCCGCTTTGCATCGCCACTTTGCTTCGCCGCCGCTTTGCATCGCCACTTTGCGTCGCCGCTTTACATCGCCGCTTTGGATCGCCGCCTTACATCGCCTCCTTGCGTCAACGCTTTGCACGCCGCTATACGTGGCCGCTTTACACGCCACTGTAAGTCGCCGCTTTACATCGCCGCTTTGGATCGCCGCTTTACATCGCCACTTTGCGTCGCCACTTTACATTGCCGCTTTGGATTGCCGCTTTGCGTCGTCGCTTAACATCGCCGCTTTGGATCGCCGCTTTACATCGCCGCCTTGCGTCAACGCTTTGCACGCCGCTATACGAGGCCGCTTTACACGCCACTGTAAGTCGCCGCTTTACATCGCCACTTTGCGTCGCCGCTTTACATTGCCGCTTTGGATTGCCGCTTTGCGTCGTCGCTTAACATCGCCGCTTTACATCGCCTCCTTGCGTCAACGCTTTGCACGCCGCTATACTTGGCCGCTTTACACGCCACTGTAAGTCGTCGCTTTACATCGCCACTTTGTGTCGCCGCTCTACATCGCCACTTTGCGTCGCCGGTTTACATCGCCGCTTTGCGTCGCCGCTTTACATCGCCGCTGTAAGTCGCCGCTTTACATCGCCACTTTGCGTCACCGCTTTACATTGCCACTTTGGATAGCCGTTTGGATCGCCGCCTTACATCGCCGCTTTGCCAATTAGTTAGGATGTACTTCAGCTCCTTCTTCCACCTCCAACAGCGTCTTGCCACCGAAATTCTCCTCGGCGTGGAAGAAACATCAGCGAACTTGCCTTCATTTTGTAATTTTGAATGATTTTTTGACTTCTTGTTCCAATCTCCAACTGACTCAGAAACTTAAGGGTCCCGCACTGTGATGCTCTTGTATGGGGAGCACGGAGATAAATCTGTTACTTTTGAACCCGTTTACTGATCTTGATGAAATTGATAATATATTATCAGTGCCATAGAATCCCTCTGTTGTCAGAAAATTGTCGGTACAGCTTGAAGGATAGAAAAAACACTTTCTATGATTAGTTGCATAGAAAAATTATTTAGTAACAACTTACGGCAGTGTATTTGGGCTCAAAACAAAGCTGGAATTCAGACCTATACAGAATAATTACACTCACTGCTATTCAGCAATACACTTCTTTGGTAAAAAATATTAAAGACGGAATTAAGTGTAATAAGACTTGCACTTCACTGTGTTACTTCGTGGTTCGTGCCCGTGATATTATTTATACAATACAAGCAGTAGATGGGAAGTTGTAGGGAAATTTAAAAAAAAAATGCCAAAAACGATCCAGGTTGCTTTACTTAAACGACTCGTTCTCCCAAAGTGCAAAGAAGTGAATGTTTATTTTCACACCATTGATAGAGAATATTTCAAGCTTGAAGACAAATGTGCTTTCTCATTGGAGCCTCTTGGAACACTTTTGTTATGCTCCATCAAACATGAAAGTGTTTCCCGCAAAAGGTGGCCTAATCAAAAGCCTAGTCTAGAAAACTCGTGGTCAAAATGAAGAAACTGTTGATGCAGTTTGAAGGATAAATGTACGACTTTTCAACTTAAAATTACATCATGTTAAAAGGTGGCTTCTTTTAAGAAATATGCCACATCGAATTCTCTTTAAAAGAAGGAGTCAATTTTTAAAATCTCTAAGTCCCAACTTTTAGCTGTTTGTACATCGATACGGCTCATTGGAGGTCAAAGAAATTTTGACCTTCTAGGTTCTCAGATATGTGGAATTGAAAATCTATTACCATTTGGCCTAGACAATTATTTTATACGTATTTTTTTCCGCTCGCGTATTGCTGTGCGCCGTTGCGACGATTCTGAACTTCAGCTGCCACTATATTCACTTCGTCCGTGGGGTACACCTTCTTGACCAGATGTGGAGCAAAGATGGCTGGCGCTTGAATCTCCTTTTTCACTATGTCACGCACCATCTGTAGGTCTGCTCCAAGCAAACTTCCAGGTCCCTCTTTCTTTCTCAAAAATTTCATTGTCCCGCTCGCTGTCAGTCCAACCGCCTCCATCGCCATCATCGTCGATTTCATTGCCCATCTGCATGTGTTCGCCCGCTTATCGCACTATAAATAAAACTCCATCCACTCAAGAGCGCACGGAAATGAGCGATAAAATAAAAATCCTAACGAATCCATTCCGCCGTTACCGCTAGTTTACAAAGGAAATTCGCACTCAAGCCCCTCGCCAACGATGGCCACTATCTTCGAATAAACATAAATCCATGGGCGACCATCATAAAACCCATCCCGGCATCCGCACACATGTCCTCGCAAGGATAACGCCGCCGGAGAGTCCTGCAGATATGGAATAAAGCGGGCAAAACAAAAATCCACCGACTACCATCTATTTTCTATCTGCCTGGACAGGGTACGTGAGAAGGACACACACACACATCTTAAGGCATACACACACACACACACAGACAATCGCATTAAATTCCACTTTAAACGCAGCGAATATAATAAAACATTTTTTGGAATATTTTCCGGAATGACTAATGGGAAAAGCAGCACCTTGTCCGACACCGACACCGGCACCGCCGCTGCTGCTTCCGTCCAGGATCCCAGGCGGTGGCGCAACCGTCCGTCCTCGGGGTGAGAGACCCAAATGCACGATTCACACGAATCATTTCCCTAGCACTATTCATTTCACGTTGTAAAATGGATTTTTAGCAAGTGTCCATGCTGCCACGATACTTTTGGCACTCAGTGGGGTGGGGTGGAGGGAGGACATCAAGTGGATGGAAAAAATAAAAACCCAAAGTGTACCTGGCGGAGATGGCGAAGCAGTGCCCCGGACTTGGAACACTCTAATCGCCCCGATTTGTCACTAAATTCCGATCATGGCATGTGACCCAAAGGAGGGCGGGAGGAGACAGCTGAAAAAAAAAAAATACAACAAATGATGGTGGTGCTGGGGGCGAGGGTCCCTCCTCTCCCCCGAGCATACACCGACAACACGCATGGGAAAAATTAAATTTCCCAATAATTCGAAAGCTTTGCAGTCGCAGCTGTTGGGCGCTTTCCAATGAGATTAAATCGCTATAGAGCGCCCACAAGCCATCAGTGCGAAATGGATGAATGTCCTTTTCGGAGCGAAGCGAAGCCCTGTTTCCACATTGCCCCGGCGGACATGGACACACACCCAAACACACATACACCACCCGTCCGCCCTGGCTGCCGATTCCGTAGTCTTTTCGATGTTTCCGGGGACTGCTGTTGTTATCCTTGCGCTTGTTTATGATTATTTTCGATTTTTTTTTGCCTGGCCTGTCTGCTGGTTTGCTTGTTGGGTGGCTGGTTGGGAGGACATCGTCCTCCGTGTTGACTGTGGTCGCCGAATGGTGGGGGTGCTGCTGCTTTTGCCGTTTTTAGTTTTTATCACTTGGAGCGCATTGAAGCGCTCGATTGTGCGAATTGTGCCAGCCAGTGATAGGAAGGAAAATGTTGTGTACTGTGTGGCGCTGCTGTGATGCTAGATTCCGATGGAATTAACGACAAACACACCGCACCGCACTGACGCAAACACAGAGGACTCGTGCCGAACTCATGTGTCCGGCGGTGGTGGCGGAGTGATGAGGACATAAAATGATAAAATGCCATGACATCCGATTTGGCTAATGGACACTTCCAACTGGAATTGTTTTGCGATGGCGCCCGGTGGGGGACTACAGAAACGCAAACTTCTCCAACGTCTTATTCATAGTGATCTAGTCAGTACTTTATTTGGAATCTTTAACTTACTGTTATATATAACAAACAGCGATTAACTGTAAAAGTGAACAAACTTAAAAAAAAGAAAAACGAACAAAAATTCTGCGGAACCTGCATCATTCATTCCAAACACACTTAAAAAGGCACAGCACGTCGTTGGAATTGAAACACTTAAACCTAAGCCTCTGCCATCCTGCTGCCTTACAGCTTCGCCTTTCCAGTCTGGAGATCCTCGAACTGGCTTGGCGTCAGCTCTCGGTAGATGCCGTCCTTGTTGAGGAAGTAGATGGGATCTTTCACTTTGGTGATGTCGAATCCCTCGGTCTGGAGGTCACGTTTCTTCAGCTTGAACGTAGCGGTCTTTGGCATCTCGGAGAGGAGGCGGATAAAGAGCGGCTGCGCGTAGGCCGGCAAGCTTCCCCGGATGCCAGCCGAGAGTTGATGCAAGTCCACCTTGCGGTCTGGGTCGACAATGCCCGCCATGCCGGCTTTTCCTTCCACGTGGGGGACCTGCGAAGAAATAACAGTCAGTCGAGGAAATGCCTCACATCTTGCGGAAACTCACCTCCACGCCATAGACCACGCAGTCCTGAAGCCCCACGACGTTTGTGATGATCGCCTCCACTTCGGAAGTGGCCACGTTCTCACCCCTCCATCGGAAGGTGTCGCCCATGCGGTCCTTGAAGTAGAAGTACCCAAGGATGTCCTTCACCAGGATGTCCCCCGAGTTGAAGTAGACGTCGCCCTCTTGGAAGACGTCCCGGATCAGCTTCTTTTCCGTGGCCGTCTTGTCGGCGTAGCCGCTAAACGCGTTCACCGCCCTCTTTGGATTGATTTTTCCCACAAACACGCCCGGCTCGCCGGGCTTGCACTTGATGCAGCGGCCGTTGGGCGCTCGGATTGGCTCTCCAGTGTCCTCCTCACACCGGATGAGAATCACCGGGTGCACCTTCTCGCCCCAGACGGGCACGAAGCCAATTGCGCCGACCTGGTTGTCCACATTTGCTGCAAGGAGAGGAAGCATCAGACAGCTGGTCTGAGAGAGGATCACGATTCGTACCTAGATTCGAGTTTCCCTCAGTAGACCCATAGAGCTCGCCGATCTCGGCAATGTTGAAGCGGGACGTGAACTGTGACCAAATCTGCGGTCGGAGGCCGTTGCCGTACATCAGCCTGACGTGGTGCTTGGTGTCCTCTGGCTTGGGCGGAGTGGAGAGAAGGTACCGGCACAGCTCGCCAATGTACTGGGCCACGGTGCAGTTGTACTTTATGCAGTCCGCCCAGAAGTTGGACGCCGAAAACTTCTTGCGCAGGGCCATTGTCACGCCGTGGAGAATGAGGTTGCCCACGCCGACGATCCCACCGGCTGTGTGGTAGAGCGGAAGGGGGTTGTAGATGACGTCGTCGTCGCGGATTCCAAGCATCTCGTGAACTGCTACTGCCATGAACATGTACCTGCGGACAGAGACGAAATGTGTCAGTGACTGAAAAGGGCTTGGGAGTGCCGGAGCCTACCTGAGGTGTGTGATGACCGCCGCCTTGGGCATGCCGGTGGTTCCCGATGTGTAGATGTAGACCATTTTGTCCTTGGGACTGCCAGAGGCTATGTCCTCCTTGAGATCTGTGGGCTTGTGGGCCTTGAGCTCCGCCGTGAGGTCTGTAGCGCCGTCCAGAATGAGGAAGTTCTCAGAGTTCCTCTGATCTTCATCGCTGAATTGATACAGTTTCAGGTCCTTTATGTCATCCTGTCCCAGGATGTCCTTTAGAGCTGGAAAACAAATCGTTTTGAGGAAAGGACTTTGATTTTGAGTGCAAAGCCCGCCCCTACCTTGACTCATTTCAGTGCCAAAGATGATCGCCTTGCAGTTGCCCGCCTTGATCGAATGGACCAGGGTCTCCTTGCGGAGGTTTGAGTTAATCAGGGCCGTGACGATACCGACTTTGGACAGACCAAGCCAGATGCAGGAGTATTCCGGTCGTGTCTCCATCAGCAGAGCCACCGAGTCGCCCCGCTTCAGTCCCGTGGACTTGAAGTAGGAGGCGATCTTGTTGCTGAAGTCCTCGATGTCCTGGAATGTCATGACGCGGTCGTCCATCAGAAAGCCCGGCTTTTCCGGGTGCTTCCTGAGGAGAGTTTGAAAAACCCTGGGCACTGTCCAGTTCTTCCACTCAAACTTAAGGAGGATGTACTGGATCTTGAAGAAGCGGTAGCCGGCTCTGCAAGAAAATCAAACACATCAGGAGGAGGCTGGGCTGAAGGACATGGAGGACCAACTCACCTGAGATCCCTTGGCAGCGTTGTCACAACGGCATAGACCATGGTTACCCTGTCTCCTGTCGCCAGAAACACTGTGAGGCCAAGGAACGTCACGCAGACGTACGATTGTTCCTTGACCAGGGCCGAGGCGGCCAGTCCCAGCAGGCAGATGCAGAGCACCGTTGCATTGCGCTGCTTGAAGTTGAGTTCCAGCAACATTGCGGACGGGAACGACCGAGTGACTGGATTACGATTTTCGCTTTGTGGCGCACTGTCCGCTGAAATGAGGAATGACGGGCGGATTATTTTTTTTTCAGAAAAGATAGGAGCTGTCGGTAAGTGATAAGCGGGCGTATCATATCACGCACACAAACAGAAGCGATAAGGTGGAATGTTGGGTGTCGCTATCGGATTTGAGGGGCTTTCAGTGGAATTCTTAGATTAGATTGCGAGAGAGAGAGGGGGAAAGTGTGTGCGTGGCGTCGGAGGGAAGCTGACAAGGGAAATTACATTTCGGACTGCATTCGATGTGTTCTGAGAAGGACCACGAAAAGGGCACTAAAAAGGAATAAAATGTGATAATCAGAGGTCATCCCGCGACAGCAACTTTTTCGCGGAATTACAGATTTTGAGCAAGGAATGCACGTTCTGAAGAAGGGATTGTTTAGAAGAGAAGTGTTGGACATCACAGTTTAAACAGAGGATGCGTCCTGTCTGACGGCGTGAAGCTGAGGCTCATCTTTTGGACAGATATAGACATCGACAGCCTTTCTGTGTCGAAAAATCCCTAGCAAGATAATTTAAAGAGCAAGTTACAAGGGAAGAGACCAGGAGCGCGGGAAAAGAGGACCATTGTAGGTGAGAGCGCTCTTGCCTTTTATCGAACTTAAAGAGGTTTTTCTTTGTCGTTTTCTTGTAGCCCTACAGTCCGCGGTGTATTTGGGCCCAACCATCATGCCTCTCCGATCTTTCGAAGCTGCCTCCAATTGCGCACTTCAAGTTGGTTAGGGTCATTCTCCACTTGTGTGCGCCACCTTAGCCTAGGCCGTCCTCTGTTGCGTTGTCCCAATGGCTCAGATACGAAGACTTTTTGGGCCAGAGCCTACAGGTTGCAAGGAGTTATCTTCGGTACAGACACGAAATGGGAAAAGTGTGAGTTTTACTCACGTATATATGGTTTCGTTTTTATTTTTTCTTTCCGAAAAATATTTTCTTATGTCGAGGAATGCAAATTTATCTTCCAGGAAAATAACACTGCGAGTCTTGTAATTTTAAATGCCAAATTTTGTTGAAATTTTTTTCCCAATTTGAAGGTACTTTTGGTTATGTGGAAGTATAATTACATTTTTTATCAACTTTGCGACAGGTAAGTTGAGAGGGAAACATAAAATCCTTTTCAAAAGATTTCTCGGTTAAATGATAGGGACACACTTGGAAGGCACCCACAAATTTCCTAGAATCCTCAACTTGTGGACTAAAGCTTTATTTTCTTCTTCTTCTTTTTGTAACGTTACAGTCCGGGGTGGACCTGGGAGCTTTATTTTCTAAGCATTCTAATTTCATGCATCTCCTTTCAGAAATGAAGCAGCATATCCGTTTTTTTTTGTTTTTGTATTTCGAACGAAACCCTAAATACGCATTTCGCAAAGTATGTATATCCGGGACGTAGGTTCTCCAGCGTTCACATTTTCCACACGATTCCAAGCAAAAACTGCCAATAAACGTAATTTTTCCCCAACATGGTCAGCAAAAACTGCAATTCCAGTCGACGCAGCTTAGCGTTCCTTAAGCCATATGCAAATGCAGGCAAACCGCAGCACAGGTGTGGCGCCTTATTAGGCTCAGCGGCAGCTAACTGTGTCACTAATTGCATCGCACGCTGTTGGCTCTCGTTGATATGAAAGCGTCGTTCGCAAGTGACAGGCAGCCACGGCAGCAGATAAGACTCGTAGACTTTTATGAATCACTGATAAGTGAGGCCGCGGACAGCTGTGAGGGTCAATGATTTATGCCTGGGGACGAACATTTGTGTGTGCATGACTGATGACAGAGGGCAATGTGACTGGACTCAGTTTCGAAAGCGGCAACGCAATACGACGTGACTGAGATAAGCGCTCAAATCTGAGTAATCTGTCGAAAACATGCAACACACCCCGATTCGTGATTGATTCACTTGAGTCCAAAGGTTCGGCCTTCCGATGTTTGAAAATAAACTTGACCTCTTGAGTACGCGCACCGAGGGAAATTTCTGACGCCAATCTAGGTGTCAATCTCCGCTCAAATGCACCCCAATTGAGCCCCGTATCAATGCCGCGTTTCAAACTCCAGGAATCAGTTCAAAATAAATCACTTAACTCTTGACGCGATAAACTTTAGTCCGCTCAATCCATTTTCTATGACCCCACTTGACGCGCTTTGATAGTACTTTCCCAAAACAAACAGCCGTTCACACAAACGTACACAGCCCCCGTTTCCGTGGCCAGAGTCTATTAACGAATTTAAATCGCGCTGCTGACACGAATTTTGTTCAGTCAAAGGCCTCCGTTTAGCCATCACAAGCGAGGGTCTCTAGCGGCAAGCTCTCTGTGGAGAGCGCCTCAAGGATGAACTTGACACCTTCTTCAACAAGATTCCCAGTTAATTCACTGCTCTTTGAAAGAGTGTGTGGTTTGCTTTGTGTGTGAGTGACTGATTAGGAATATCATCGCGGCCCATTAGACGACAAGCGACAACTACAACTATTGCGGTACGCACTCTGCATGCTTCATGAGCATGCTTGCTCGCTGTGCGCCATCGCCAGCGAAATAGCCCGCAGCGCAGAGCAGCGCGGCGTCGTTGCCGTTCGATGTGAACTTTGAAATCAAATCTCCTCCAATAAATAAACAAATTTAATTTGCGGGAGTCAGGAAGAACTGTGGGATTGTTTGTCGTGTCGGGATCGTCGCGCCATAGTGCCGGCGTACTGTGATCTGATTTGAGGATTGGGGACTTGAGTGAACGAAGACCTTTGGCCTGTATGGGGCGTCTTTTTTGAGAAAGGAAGCAGATAACAGCTTTTCTAATTGTTGTCTTTCAAGAACTGAAATTGTGAGGAACGAGTTTTGGGGGTCCAGATATTCTGTGTGACACATTAGCTGGCTCAGTAGTGAATCATGCGAGGTAAGAATTTCGATCTTCGGAAATTGACGGTTGTGGATGAATTTAAAATGCAATTCATATTGAAACAGTACCCCGGATGTGGCAGAGTTTTGTATAAACCCGTGGCGATCAGTTTGAAGCTGATGAAATTAGTTGGGAATCGGCAGGGTTTCAAGCAGGTTTCTTTTGAGTTAGAATTTGACCATACAGCCTTGTGACGTAGCTAAAAGGGAAGTCCCTTGGCCATAGTAAAGGAAATATTCGTTGGAGTACCAACCAATTCAGTGCTGTTAACCATCATTCTGAGTAATAAAAGCGTAACCAGCCACGACCCGAATCAGAGACGTTTTCCAGTGATCTGAGCACCGTCTGCCTGCTGATTGAGTCTCGCAAAGAAGCCTATTTTGCATTGTGAGTCCCCTTTAGTGGTCAAAATCAAGCCATCAATGATAGAAGTGGAAGCAGATACCGACGCATATTGGCCATAATTTCCCGGTGGGATTTTATAGTTAGGGAAACTAAGTTCGAGAAGAGCTTTCCATTCACATGGCCCTGTACTTACAAAATGGAAACGATTTTAATTTTGATCTCGCTTTACAAATTAAGAATCAAATCTCTGTTGAAAAGTGTTCTGATTGCAGTTTTGAGAGTAACGTCCTTAAAGTTGCAGATGTACTAAATTTTAGTACACTTTTAGTACTTCAAGAAACACAAATCCCTGATAGATGGAAACAATGCCACTAACAACAAACAATATATTCGAATATTTTAATGCTTAATTGGTGAGTACTAAAATTTTGAAGAAAATCAAAGTTCACTAATTTGACATTAAGTAGACAAAATATAAGCAGGTTTTCATTGGGGAATCTTAAGAATCAGAAATTTCTTTGTACTAAAAATTTAGTACTCATATAAACTTTAGATAGTGTTATGTACAACCATTTCTTGTTATAAAACAAATGTAATCGAATGCATTCGAAATGCCCAAGACCTTAAAGAACTGTACTAAATTTAAATAAGTCCCAAAGTTCGTATAAAACCGTTGTGGATTGATTACGAATTGTTGAGGAATAAAGTCTGAATCAACGGACCTTCAGAATGCAATGCTTGTGCTAAATGTGTGTGGTAGGATAAGGACGGAGATAATGCTGCATGCGTTCCGCAGTGCTAAAGTTACTTCTTAATGGCATTTTTCGCTTTTCCTTGATACGTCTTCAGCGACGAACAATGATTTAGTTTCTGTGTTCTGCATTTTCCTCTCCATCTCCTTTTATTTGTTTTTTCTCCATTCTCCCCTCGTTGCCCTTAGCTTTGGGAACTTTAGTATGTGTAAGGCTTGAACACGGTCCCTATCACTATAAATTCTCAGCTGACCAGCATGCCTTCAGTTTCGCTTCAAATTCTCTACATCCAGGTGTCCATTCCCAGCAAGATTTCCCACTCATTCCCGTTTTCATTTGAAATTCGATCCACCTCCACAAGTGTTTCCTCTGCAGCCCTCGCAATACTTTCAGTCATTCACACTCACACTCACAATCAGCTTATCCTTCGAACGCGCGACCATCCGTTGACTCATTTCGGCCGAGGACACTCGCGTAGCTCACATTTGAATCGCGTCCAATGCCAATTGCAGACCGTATTGATATGCAGCACTCAGTCCAGTCCAAATTGTAACCATTGCCACTACATTCAGCCGTGACCATGCCTCGTGGCAAATCAAGCAACCTCCATCTGAAGCGCACGTTCGTTCTAGTGTTTGGATAATTTATCGACTCACTGTACGCCCCAGAGAGCCGTCGTTCAGTGAAATGACAGATAAGCAGCCAGAGAGCGAATCTTATGCGATGTGTGGTGGCGCGACAGCAGCCCATTCCCGCCTACACACTCCCGCTAACAGCGAGGCACAACAAAACAAAACAAAGACGAAAGCAGAGAGCAAAGCGCAGAGGCAAAGGCCCCCCAACACACAACAATGCCGGCCGGAGGAGGGCAGGGCGGTGTTTGGATATATGGTATCTGCAGCCATTCGCCGAGTTAGATACTGAATCTAAATGAATTGTGAATGGAATAAAGAAAATGTGGATGGACCTTGACACTTGGCGTGATACGCTGTGCCGCGGTGCTGTGCACTGTGGTGTAGTTGACGGCGGCAATTGCCCAATTGACAGGCCATTCTAATTGGAAGCACTCCTTCGCACACTCACACACCCTCACTCACTCACTCACACACTCGCTGGTGCACAGCATCAGCCATCTGTCAGATGTCGTGCGCCGAGGACGTGGAATGGATTCCAATTGATTTTTCCCTACCGGTTTGTCACTTGTCCAGGATTTCGCAACGCGACCGAACTGTCAAATTACGAGTTTCTGTGCTGCACGACCACACACACGTCTCGTCGCACGAATATAATGCGCGCAATTCTCGCCCGAGATGAGTTCTTCACTTGAGACTTCAACGAAACGCTTCGCGACTGCACACAACCGATCACTTCCACTCTCTAGCATCGACTAACTCTCGTTCGGTTCATGCGCGAGCAGCGTCTCTCTCGGCAGCAGCGGCCGCCGTATCACTGTCATTCGACGTTCTTAGATCGGAAATTTTGTATCACCACCCACTGTTGGTGTGTTTGTTTGATTTGGCGTAGTCGTCGTTGTTGCTTGGCGGCGCGAGGGGGCGCGGGTGCGCTGCAAACCGCAGCGCGATAGATCGAACTATCATAAGGCCGTATGCTGGTGGCAATCTGATCGGCTCTACACACAAGTGATTGCGTAACCCGTGGATTCGTAGCGGCAAGTGATAAGGCGACGACCACACCAACGATGACATCGACAACCACGACGGTGGGTACATAACTTCTATTTAGAGAGTCACCTCCTCAAAGGGGGATCGTTGTCGTTCCGTCCATCGTTCCGAACACGGTGCCTGCAAGTGTGGGTGCCATTGGCCCGTCTGTGGTTGTGAGTCTATTAGACAATCAATTAGTTGGGTCTTTGATAATCGTGCAATGAGCGGAAGTAGAAGAAAGGTGGGGTTCTTAGATGCGGGCGGCTCTCGCGGCTGGATAATGACGATGATCATGCAGATGCCCCTGTTCTCCTTTGTTGTCTGAACTTCGGACGAATACGACGGTTCTCAGTACCTCCACACTCATTTGCAAGGTAAACCTGATCCACTTGCATTGTCATTGTTCCAGATTCGGGGGAGTTTCTGGAATCGTGCATCAGCAGGCGGTGTGCGTATCTCTCAACTCAGACGAGATCAGTCGATGTTAGCACTTCGTAAACTCATGCGGTATCAGATGATTCTTGGCAGCAGGTTGTTTTGCTTGGTTTTCACGCTAATCGGTTAATAGGTGTGATTTGGGTTTAATGGGTTTCAAACGATGAGTTTGCAAATATAGAGTTTATGATATCTAGATGTAAACTGAGAGTGTAGTAGAACATAATTAAGTACTAAATACGTCATGGAAAGAAAACATCCTCTTGGATGAGTGTTCAAGTGGGTACATTCAAATTGCTACTTATACATACCTTGTACTAAAAATTTAGTACCAATAGCTCTAAGAAACGGAGCTGAATCTACATTAGAGAAAATAACATTCTTAGAGGCTATTTAAATTACAACAAACGCAAGCAGTATGGGAATGTTGTGTATTTTCAGGAGTGTACTAAATCTTAGAACACATTTATGATGAATTTTTTTTGATAGAATAAATCTTTAGAAGATAGGTTTGCCAAGAACACTTTCAAATGCGGGATATTTCCGTGTACTAAATTTTAGAACAAGATCAATTATAGAAATCAAGCACTAAAATCAACGTACAGAATAAAGACAAGCATAGAAAACAATGAAACTTCCATCTTTTCTGTGTACTAAAATTTAGTACAAGAGCCAATCTTTTTTTGGAATGGGATTCTCCTCCTTGTGCCCTTAAAAATACAGTCGCAACCAAGAATAGTACTTCAAGATCCAACTTAACATAAAGTTCGTGACTGTACTAAAATCTTAAATGCGGAGCAATTATATATGGAACTAAGCACATTACATGACTAAGCCAGCAGCATTAGTAAAAGGCTCAAAAACTCGTCGTACGTAATTTTAGTACAAAAGACAGATCTGTTTAATCTTTTATCCACCTTTGCATCTTTTCATCATAATGATAACAAAAAACTGCAATCCTATCTGCAACTCTCCCCTGACCTTGCTTTATTTCCATTAGAAAATTAAACCACTTTTTCATTCATTCAGATATCGATTAGTTTCTTTCGTAATCATTCTGCCATTGCATGTTTTATCACTCAGGGGGCATTGCTTGAACCTGTCTCTCAATCTGCGTACTTGAAAGGTGACATAATCGTCTAGTTGATTGTTGATTATTGTGCCCTCTAGTCGGTAATTAGTAATGAATTGGTTGATCGACTTTGCTTCTAAAAACGACTGGCGTCTTGTTAAATATTTATTCAATTGGCGGGGTCGGCGTTTGTTGGCTTCGTTCATTTGATTGTGGAATGGAGGTAGGTAGGGGGGAAAACAAATCCAATCGATTACCTCCTCCAAACTGAACACAAAATAAAAGGGACACAGGAAAGCAAAAATCGGAAATCCTTTCAGCAACCAACGAAACCCCACTCGCAGCTGTCCGAATCAGAAAAGGCCATCATAGGCAGCATCGCCAGCACTGACGACACGATGCCAGCGACAGCAGCAACACCAGAAGCGTACACAAAATATTTTCGTTCAATAAACTACACATTCACATGGGTTTGCAGCTCATTTTCGTCCCTTTCTCTCTCTCTCTCCGGTACTCGTCGCCGCTGCTGCTGGCGCCGCGCCTTTGGCATTCTTGCCACAAACACAGGGATGAAGTCCTCTTCGCTTCGCTCGGCCCTTTGCCTGGCGTCCCCCATTTACGCATTGAGCACAAAGGATTTCCGTAAATTATTACGTCGCCGCCAATGCTGCCAACCACCACTAGCACCACCGCCACCGCCAGTAACCACTGATGCTGGACTGCTGTTGCCGCTGTTGCTACTCCTGCTGCTGCCGCCAATGCCGCCGGCAGGGACATCAATCAGCTCTGCTGGTGACAAGGACTCTTTAGTGTGTGTCGGCTCACTACCGCGTGAATTCACAGAAAGCATTACCACCACCACCACCATCAGCACAACCGCCACCAACCGCTCCGCCAGCAGCAGCAGCAGCAGCATCTGTAGAATGTGAAACTGCTGTATGAGGGAATGCCCGCCGCCGCCACCGCCGCTGACGATAGATTCACATCCACTTGACATAAGCTTTTGTTGCCCTCACGCCCACCCCCACAGCCGCCATCGAGAAAGGTGCGCCTGCCGCCAGATATCAGCAGAGATCAGGAAGGAGGACGACGAGCACAGAGACGGAGTAATTGGAATCAAACGAAGATGAGAAATATCCCTGCCCGTGCCAGGAACACAAATTACAATAATTCCGTGTGTGTGACTGGTGACTGGTTTTTTGGTTTGCTCCTCTGGGAACAACAGCAGGTTATGACAGCAGTCTTTCGAGTGATTGTTCGTCCTCGTCGTTCCCCTTCATTGGGTTTTGTGAAAAGTGCACTCTCGATGAACGGTACGGTTGACAAAGCCCCTCTGGCCACACAGTACTGAGTGCAGAGCGCAGCACAGCAACCGGTGGTGATGTGATGCTGAATTGTGCAGGTACGAGCATAACAAGCCGCACAAGGAAAGGAAAATCCATCAACTGTGGGCATCTTGGCCACCCCCACACCGCCACAACCACCGCACGCCTGTCCTGCCGGAGAGTTTCGACAACCCATTCCGGCATTGTTTTCGTCAAAATGCTCGTATCTCGAGCAGAATCTTTTCCAGCATCTATCGAGTGAGTGAGTTGTCGTTCCGTTCCGTCGATAGTTTGAACGGGTTGCCTGTTTAAATTCCTCCTCGTCGATTGCCCCAGAGGACATCGGATTTTCCGTCCACCCACACAAGACCTGTGCATTTGAGGTAAGCATCAGCCCCTCCCCACACTCTTTGCCGTACTGTGTAAGCGGGGTGCTTGTGAAACCTTATTTTGGTTCAATCAACATCTGGTCCTGATTTCAAAGAGAACGAGAGGAGCTTCCCATGCGGCACGGTTGCCGTGGCTGGGAGTGAGTTGCAGGGGGCGAGGGAAGTTTGGGCACTGGGAGGTTCTATATTGGGGGACCACGGGACGCCTGCCTGTGTGTGCATGTGGATTATCGCACACTGGTGGGTATAGCACAGTTTTCCCAGGGAGAGCGTAACATGTGTCAATTACAGAACTGAATGCGTTTGGCAGCCTTTTGCTTGCTTGTTTGTTGGCTGTGTGTGGGGGGATGGTGAGCTGATGGTGGTGGTCGGGCTGGGTGCTATTGATGTGTGGGGTCTGTCCTGGTCGAAGATAAAAGCATTGTGTCCCTTTGTCGTTGTTTGTTTGTTGTTTTTGGTTACTTTTGCGTGTGCAATTGTCTGTGGAGTGTTGAAAGGTGACCGGTTTGTTGATGGGATTTCGCAAAAGACAGACGTGAAGGTAGAGAGGGAATGAAGGAGTTGCTGTGCTGGCACCTGGCCCCTTCTAAATGACTGTGAATTCGATTTTGAACGAAAAATTGCTTCGGCTTCCTTTGCTTACCTGCAGATTGATATCAAAAATTGAAGAGAAATATTTTCTTTATGCATGCGTAGGTATGTGTGGATGTGAGTGTGAATGACAGGATATCAAAACAGTCGATTATTTTATAGAAACGAAGCGAAGCGTTTCGGAAAAGCAGGAATGGTTAATTTTGGTGTATTGATTTGTATTTCTTAAGTCATTCGTGAAGTCTGCTTTCAGGCGCAGAGGGAACTCGTTGCTGTGTGTCTTGGGTAGTGAGCTTGCTCTTCGGCTGCACGCTGGTGGAGATCGCCTGAAGAACTTTTAATTCGTGCGTCTTTAGGAATGCGTGAAGTTTCTGAAAAATGGATTTGGAATTGAAGAGTGCAGAGACTTGGACGGGATTTTGAAGACATTTTCTTACGAAAACTTTCAATTTTTAGGCTTTTCCTAGATGATTCTGATTACTGAGTTTGACTGACAGCTTCATACTCATATTGAACGTTAAGCCTGCAACTCGTTTTGCCAAATCATGCAGTAGGAAGAAAGCCGAGAGGAAGTTCTGGGAAGTTCTCTTCTGGGTAAGATAATTTTGACCTATTCCAGGAAACGTCTTTGCAGGCGCTTAATGCCCAAAAAATTCTTTTGGCTAGATTGGTTGGTGATTTAAGCAAATGCCTGTTGAAGATGATGATTTAATGATCAACCAAATTCGGGCCAAAATCGACAAGCGTACCTTTCCCCTTAAATTCAAGAGCCGCTTGCCTGGGCCAGAGGAACGATTTTAGCTCTGTCAATTGCTAATGATCAGTCTGGTGTAACAGACTAAAAGCTTTCACGAATGTTTTCAGGAAGTCCACGTCTGATAAGAATTTTCAAACTGTCTAAGACCCTAGAAGAGGCTCAAGAAACGCAGATCAATACCCGCCTTCTGTTGGCTGATTTTCCGGAAGCAGCTGCCAATGAGGCATAGTTTGTGAAAAAGTTGTCTTTTCATCCACGTCGTTGGGACATTTTCCAATTCTTGTCATAAGGTGGCACCTTCAAATTTGTACCCCTCAAGGTGCCGTGATCAAAACGCCGTCTTTTGAAAGGGACTGTATCCCCAAACTTTATCTCAAGCTGTCGTCTTCAACATTTCGTCTTTAAAGCGCAGTCTTGCCAAACTTTATCTTGAAGTGGCGTCTTCAATTTTTCACTCTCAAGGTGCTGTCTTCAAAACACCTCCTTCAGGAGGCAGTATCCGGAAACTTTTTCTCAAACTGCCATCTTCAAGGTTTAGTCTTGCCAAACTTTGTCTTAAAGTGGCGTCTTCAATACTTTTCTCTCAAGGTCCTATCTTCAAAGTTTCCTAATCTTTATCTCAAACTGCCGTCTTCAAGATTTCCTTAGAGCGTGGTCTTGTCAAACTTTGTCTTAAAGTGGCATCTTCAATATTTTTCTCTCAAGGTCCTGTCTTTAAAGTTTCCCCAAACTTTATCTCTAACTGCCATCTTCAAGGTTTCGTCCTTAGAGCGTGGTCTTGTCAAACTTTGTCTTGAAGTGGTGTCATAAATATTTTTCTCTCAAGGTCCTGTCTTTAAAGTTTCCCCAAACTTTATCTCTAACTGCCACCTTCAAGGTTTCGTCCTCAGAGCGTGGTCTTGTCAAACTTTGTCTTGAAGTAGCATCTTTAATATTTTTCTCTCAAGGTCCTGTCTTTAAAGTTTCCCCAAACTTTATCTCTAACTGCCATCTTCAAGGTTTCGTCCTTAGAGCGTGGTCTTGTCAAACTTTGTCTTGAAGTGGTGTCATCAATATTTTTCTCTCAAGGTCCTGTCTTTAAAGTTTTCCCAAACTTTATCTCAAACTGCCATCTTCAAGGTTTCGTCCTTAGAGCGTGGTCTTGTCAAACTTTGTCTTAAGGTGGCGTCTTCAATATTTTTCTCTTAAGGTCCTGTCTTTAAAGTTTCCCCAAACTTTATCTCAAACTGACGTCTTTAAGGTTTCGTCCTTAGAGCGTGGTCTTGCCAAACTTTGTCTTGAAGTGGCGTCTTCAATATTTTGCTCTCAAGGTCATGTCTTTAAAGTTTCCCCAAACTTTATCTCAAACTGCCATCTTCAAGGTTTCGTGCTTTGAGCGTGGTCTTGTCAAACTTTGTCTTGAAGTGGCGTCTTCAATATTTTGCTCTCAAGCTCCTGTCTTCAAAACGCAACCTTTAGAAGGCAGTATGCCCAAACTTTCTTTCAAGCTGCCGTCTTCAAGATTTAGTCTGTAGAGCGTGGTCTTGCCAAACTTTGTCTTGAAGTGGCGTCTTCAATATTTTGCCCTCAAGTAGCCGTCGTCTAAACTTCATCCCTTAAAGACGGTCTCCCTAAGGCGTCGGCTTGTAGCTTTCCTCTTTACGGCGTGGTTTTCCCAAAACTTTGTCCCTAGAGCGACTTTTTCTTTTATTCTTCTTCCTTAAGCCGTAGTCTTCGAGACTTTGTCTTTAACGCGACAATTCCCCAACCAACGTCGTCTCTTAGGCTTCGTCATGCAAACCTTCGTCTTCATGGCGGTGTCGGGTTTTGGACCCTTTTTTGGATTTCTGACTTCAAAATTTCGTCAGAATGTGGCAACGCGCGATTTGTTGCGCAAGCAAGGATTCGAGGCGGAGCATATGACTAGGCGGACACGAAGAACTACTGGTTGCCTGAGATTTTCAGAAAACGGCCTAAGACTTGTGCCTTGTGGCATGCCAAAGCTGACAAGAAAGCCGCCTACTCCCAAAGGATATGAGTTCCTCTTTCAACCACTATCACCAAAAATGAAACCCTCGCGTGTGTTTTCTTCAATAAATTAATTTCCTTTTATTTAACAAAATGAAACATTCAAAGTTTTAAAATTAATCACATTGGTTTTTCTTTTTTCTTTCTTTCTGTTTTTTAAGTTTACATCTAGTTTGCAGCGAACTGGGGCGACACCGACGTTGCCTCGATGTCGCGCCGCCTCGCCACATCTTCATTAAAGAGATTTTTGCCTCCCTTGAATAAGTAAAAAAAAAGAAACGAATGTTCTTTGAGAGCTTGCACTGTTGTGCGACGAATTTGATTGCCGAGAGGGTTCAGAATGTAGCTCGCATTTCGCAGGGGGTTCAACTTAATCCTAGACAAGTACAAAAAAGTAGCTGGACTGTGGGAGAGGGGAGGGGTAGAACTTAAGATAAATTAAATTCTTTAATTACATTGGACTCGGGTCGGCGGGGAGAGGTGGGAGTGCACGGCTGGGTCTCTAAACACACACACACATTGAATTTTGCGGTCCTCGGGAGAGGGTGCAGGAGGTGGCGGGGAGGGTGGGGTGTCCTTTTATTCTATACGTATTCGTAAAATGATAAAAATTGTTTTAGGTTAAGTTACAGTTAATTTGACTAGCACAAGTATTTCTTTTTGGGTTTCATCATGCGAATGCGTCATTTGGAGGAGCTCCCCGAGTTGACGCCGTTTGGGACTAGGGCTGAGGGGGTGGACTGCGATGAGGGGGGCTGCACTGACTGCGAGGACTGCGATGGTGTGGGTGGGGAGCGGGCTAGGGTGCCGCGGATGCTCGCCGACAGCGCTATGACTTGGGATGGATGCTTGGCAGTCACATCGGAACGGGAGGTGCCGCAGATCTGTAAAGAGACGATTGTGAGTGCTCTGGCTGCATGCAGTTTGGGGGTGTGAGGCGTCGCCTACCTGGTGGTGGTGTTCCCAGTCCTTGTGCTGGCAGAAGGCGCCGCAGTACCGCGCCAGGTTGCATCCGGAGCAGGTTTCTGTTGCTTTTCGTCCGCAGTTCCAGCAGGCCTGCAAAGAAACGGAATTCATTGACTCACTGTGCCGACCGACCCTCAGGCGAGATCCACTCACATTTTGACCAGCTGTGATCGAGGGTGACTTGTTGTCCAGGTCGCGCTCGTTTGTGTTGCGACTCATCTCCACGAAAAACTTCTCCATTCGCAGCCTCTCCTGCGCCATTACTTCGGCGGCTCGGCTCTCAGCCGAGGCCACTGCTCTTTGGATCTCAATGCACGCCTGTCGCTTGACCTGGAATACAGAAGGTCTCGGTGAAGCTCGAACGACGAGGAAGGACTGGCGGGACCTACCTGATTGACAGCTTCCTCGGCGTTCCTCTTGAACTCGGCGACTTTCTCCTCCGTCTGGCGGCGGATCTCAAGAACAGCTGCCGAGGACGCTTCCGTAAAGCTGTTTGGCTGCGGATCGACGCCCCGCTGCTGCAGGATCGTGATGGCGCGCTTTGTCTTGTCCACCATGGCGGATATGCAGTTGAGCATAGTGTGGATGTTCTTCCACTCCTCCTCGCCGCCCATACGGCTGATGCGCTGCGCCTCGACAGTGGAGCGCATGTCTCTCTCGTCGCGATGGTTCGGCTTGTCCAGCATTCCGCCGAAGCCGCCCTCGCCCTGGCTGCTGGCCCCACTCGCGGGGTACTCGAAGAGTGAGGCCGGCTGGCCGGCCACGTATGCACTCGGCGGAGGGTTGTGCGTGTGTAACCGCTTCACGGCGGGGTACATGTAGTCGTTCCACTCCTGGACGCCGTTGTGGTGCTCCATGATCGAGTCCGACGAGCGCCTCTTGAAGACCAGGCCATTGCCGTTTGAGGCCGAGCTGTTTGAGGTCGTGTCAAGCTGGATGAAGATGTCTTGGTACTCGGAGGGGCCGCCGTGCGAGAACTCCATCACCGAGTTCTCGTTCGATGTGACGTACTGCAGCGGGGTCTGGTTTGTGGCTCGGGAAAGGGCGGCTATCTCCCGCTGCAGCAGCGAGACATGGCTCTTGAGCAATGGAATGACGTACGGTCGCAGTGGAAGATTGATGGCCTCCTGCAGCGCTATTCGAAAGTCCTCAATCGAGATGCCTCCACTCTGCGGATGGGGGATTGTGAAGACGGAACGATTAATGGAACAGCTGCCTGGGAGGACAAACTTACCCCGAGTGACAGGACCAGTGCTCGAACTCTTTCGCTGACCTCCGGGTGCACGTCCTGCGCCAGCTGCACCAGCGACCCAAGAAACTTTCGAATCTTACCCAAAAGTCTGGCCTGCTCGACATGTGCCGCCGGCGGCGGGGGCGGCGGCGGTGTGGTTGTGGCACCGTTCACCACTGGCGAGGAGCTGGAGTTCCGATTCGGCCTCGGCGGCGGTGCCAGACTAGAGTGATGTATCTGCGGTGACATGGGTGATCTGGGCGCTACGGCTCGTGCACTTTCTGGGGAATCTGGTGTTCTGCAGTTGTCCTTGCACGCATTACCACCTGCGGAGGCGGAAAGAGATGTGAGGGTGGGGCTATTATAATGAAGCTTGGATTTATACGCCGGCCCGGCTGTGTGGAAACCTCAATGTCCTCGTCGGTTGCATGTTTAGAGAGAACCCACAGACCAATTGCAAACAGACTGCACTCGCATCCATAATGCATCCTCCGCCCACCCCCCGGTGGGCTTCTGTTTCTGTGTCAGTTGTGTGAAAATCAAACATCGCAAAGGAGAGGGGGCGGAGATTGAAATGCAAACACATGTCTCAACATTATGGATCGCAAATAATGCAGGCACCAGTGTTCTGTGTGTGCACTCTCTGTAGCTGGAAACAAGCTACAAATCGATGTCACATGGTCTATTCAGTGCTGCAGTCCCTCCTGCTTGCCACTCCTTCGCATTTGGGAGTCGAGGTTGGCAGCGGATGTCCTTTGGCAATACGTACTGCTCGGGGAGTGTGTACATTGCAAGACCTAGCTGGCAGGCTCAGCTATGATCCGAAAGTTGAGTAATAATTGTCGGCACACATGTCAAGGGGGAGGCTTTTAAATATTCACGCAAGTATTTGGAAAAAGATGAAAAGGGGGACGGGCATGGAAAAGGACGAGGGACGATGCAGTTCTGGAACCAGGCGGACTGAGGTGGAAACGAGTTCAATCGGCGGAGCAACGGCTCTCGCTTGAAGGTGTTTGGAAAGAATTTGAGAGGAATTCGCAGTAAAGTCGTAGTGGTCATGAAATTAATTTTTTCGGCCTTCACAGTGAGTTCGCTTATTCTCTTGAAAGAAACTCACATTCATTCAGACACCAAGTACGCAGGAAATTCGAAAACAATTCACAAGACCCAGTATATTCCTTGGGAACTCGTTTGAACAAGTTCACATAGAATGCACAGAATGCGCTTGGGGACTGCGCAAGATTCACGCACAGCAGACTAGTAGGGACTGCGTGAAGACAACCTTCAGGAACCTCAAAGGAACTGCGATTAAACTAAGGATACGAATCTTGTAGGGACTGCCCAGGGACCACGCATAGGGAGCTGGATGCCACGGCCTAGGGACTTCGATGAAACCAAAGACAAGAAGCTTGTAGGGACTGCCCAGGGACCACGCATAGGGAGCTCGATGGGACGGCCTAGGGACTGCAATGAAACCAAAGACAAGAAGTTTGTAGGGACTGCCCAGGGACCACGCATAGGGAGCTCGATGGGACGGCCTAGGGACTGCGATGAAACCAAAGACAAGAAGCTTGTAGGGACTGGCTCGATGGGACGGCCTAGGGACTGCGATGAAACCAAAGACAAGAAGCTTGTAGGGACTGCCCAGAGACCACGCATAGCGAGCTCGATGGGACGGCCTAGGGACTTCGATGGAACCAAAGACATGAAACTTGTAGGGACTGCCCAGGGAACACTCTTAGGAAGCTCGATAGGACGGCCTAGGGACTCGATGAAACCAAAGACAAGAAGCTTGTAGGGACTGCCCAGGGACCACGCATAGGGAGCTCGATGGGACGGCCTAGGGACTGCAATGAAACCAAAGACAAGAAGTTTGTAGGGACTGCCCTGGGACCACGCATAGGGAGCTCGATGGGACGGCCTAGGGACTTCCATAAAACCAAAGACAAGAAGCTTGTAGGGACTGCCCAGGGACCACGCATAGGGAGCTGGATGCCACGGCCTAGGGACTTCGATGAAACCAAAGACAAGAAGCTTGTAGGGACTGCCCAGAGAACACTCTTAGGAAGCTCGATGGGACGGCCTAGAGACTTCGATGGAGCCAACGACATGAAGCTTGTAGGGACTGCCCAGGGACCACGCATAGGGAGTTCGATGGGACGGCATAGGGACTGCGATGGAACCAAGAACAGAAAGCTTGTAGGAACTGCCCAGGGACCACGCATAGGAAGCTCGATGGGACGGCCTAGTGATTGCGATGAAACCAAAAACAAGGAGCTTGTAGGGACTGCCCAGGGACCACGCATAGGGACTTCGATGGAACCAAGAACAGAAAGCTTGTAGGGACTGCACAGGGACCACGCATAGGGACTTTGATGGAACCAAGAACAGAAAGCTTGTAGGGACTGCCCAGGGACCACGCATAGGGAGCTCGATGGGACGGACTAGGAACTGCGATGAAACCAAAGACAAGAAGCTTGTAGGGACAGCCCATGGACCACGCATGGGGAGCTCGATGGGACGGCCTAGGGACTGCGATGAAACCAAAAACAGAAAGCTTGTAGGGACTGCCCAGGGACCACGCATAGGGACTTCGATGGAACCAAGAACAGAAAGCTTGTAGGGACTGCCCAGGGACCACGCATAGGGAGCTCGATGGGACGGCCTAGGGACTTCCATAAAACCAAAGACAAGAAGCTTGTAGGGACTGCCCAGGGACCACGCATAGGGAGCTGGATGCCACGGCCTAGGGACTTCGATGAAACCAAAGACAAGAAGCTTGTAGGGACTGCCCAGAGAACACTCTTAGGAAGCTCGATGGGACGGCCTAGAGACTTCGATGGAGCCAAAGACATGAAGCTTGTAGGGACTGCCCAGGGACCACGCATAGGGAGTTCGATGGGACGGCATAGGGACTGCGATGGAACCAAGAACAGAAAGCTTGTAGGAACTGCCCAGGGACCACGCATAGGAAGCTCGATGGGACGGCCTAGTGATTGCGATGAAACCAAAGACATGGAGCTTGCAGGGACCACGCATAGGGAGCTCGATGGGACGGTCTAGGGACTGCGATGGAACCAAGAACAGAAAGCTTGTAGGGACTGCCCAGGGACCACGCATAGGGAGCTCGATGGGACGGCCTCGGGACTTCGATGAAACCAAAGACAGGAAGCTTGTAGGGACTGCCCAGGGACCACGCATCGGGAGCTCGATGGGACGGCCTATGGACTGCGATGGAACCAAGAACAGAAAGCTTGTAGGGACTGCCTAGAGACAACGCACAGGAAAATCGGTTGGACTGCTTAGAGACTGAAACGAAAGGAAGCTCGACCGCACACAAACTACGGACAGGAACCTCAAAGGAGCTACCCAGGGAATTGGACCAGGAAGCTCGATGGATGTGCGTAGACACTCACAGAGACTACGCACAGAAAGTTTGTAGGGAGTACAACGCGCAGAAACCTCTCATACGAACAAACCAACGCATGAGAACCTTGAGGGAACAGCATTTCAGGACCTCACAAATCACTCAGTAGGTCCCAGGTCATATAGAGGGCGCCACTAACAAAAATTGTTAATTTAACATCAATTTTTTTTATAAGTGGCGCCTCCTTTAAGTTTCAGAACTTCTTGAGTGATGTGTTATGTAAGTTGGTTGCCAGCCAAGTCTACACAGCTCGTCTCGTTATTTGCTTCCTTTTCTGTTCTGGGATCTTTGGGCTGTACGGCGGCATGCACTTGGTCAAGCGTCTTCCATGCTTTCTACATTATCTGGACAACGCTTTAGATGTCCAAGTCATGCACTCGTTTCTGTCTAGAAATAGCAGAAAAGACGCGGATTTCTTGCTGACGTTTGGGAGCATACTCTTGGTCGCCCTGCATCCTAGAGAGTCACGCCATCTCTGGTTGTGCTGTAGAGAGACACAACCATCGACGGAGGCCCTGATCAGGGACGCGGGTAATCCCAAGGTGGGTTCGGGCCCTACGAACCTAGCTGCTGAACCTAGCCTAACTAGTTCATCGGCAGTTTTGTTTCCCAGGATCCCGTGATGACCCGGGCCCCAGACAAGTCTTAGCGAATTCAGCGTATTGAAACCTCTGGTCCGGCCCGAAAACTCTTTGAATTTGAACCATAGGAAAACGCAGCAGAGGGCGGCCTAGTCTGAAGTGGTTCAAACAAGTGGGGAAGGATCTAAACCACCCACAACACAAGTGGAGAATGACCTAAACCAACTTTGTAGAACTCAAAAACTCTGCCAAGTGCGCATGCTGGTCGAAGATACATGTTGGTCGAGGCCCAGATCTATCCCGGACTGTAGCGCCACACGAAGAAAACTTCTGGAATCCTGCTAAATCTTACTCAAACGTGTTTGTCAAGCACTAAGGGAAAAGTTTGATAGCTGGTTTGGACTTAGTACCGCGCCTGCCAAGTCCATTAGCCTCCCAATGCCTTTCGAAGCCACTATACCCCGGTGCACACATCAGGTTACCATACCAGGAGATGCAGGACTTAAGGGAGGTGGTTGAATGAAAGAATGTGGGCCCTAAGGAAACACTAAGTCGGATATTGCATTGTACCTCGCATTGACAGCCTCCCCTCTATGCTTGGTAAGCTCTGCATGAAGGTGAAGGGAAGGTTAAAGTCTCCAGAAAGGACCCAAAATTCGATCCTGAAACCATAGAAAGGGGGTCCTTCAGCACCGGCAATTCAGCGCCGGCAGTTCAGAGTCCATGTTCCACTTTTTGCTAGTTGGGACTGGTCTCGAACCTGAGCCACTGGGGCATCGCAACAGAGGACGGCCCAGACTAAGGTGGCGCACACAAACTGGGAAAGACCTTAACCCACTTGGAATGCGCAAATGGGGGCAGCTGCCGGGAGATGTGCTGGATGGAGAGTCATGTTGGTTGAGGCCCAGGTCCACCCGGACTGTAGCGCTACAAGAAGAAGAACACGAAGATGGGACTGGAGACCAAAAGTGAAGTCCCTCAAGACGCCGGATTGGCGGCGTCTTAACTCAGTTTGTTCTTGATTACGGAACAGGCTTCGTTTCCAAGGAACCCCAGGAAAAAGGAGAAAGGCAACTAAAATGCATACTTTGGCCAGACGCCTCTTCGGGTGAGTTGCTTGCAGTTGGCAGGTAAGTTTGGGGAAGGGGCCGTCCACCAGACTGCTATGAGTCTAAGTAACGCTTTATAGAAAGCCCTTCGTCACTATTATGCGACAGCATTCCTCCAACAGAAGCGTCTCTAACTTAACCTGAGCCCTAGTTCATTTCGAGATCAGTGCCACTTAACGAATATGACTCGACTCAACTGGGGAGTAAGACCTTCTGTCGTACAGCAAGGTCTTCGAATTGTCTCTTCAGTGAATTTAGTCACAGACCACAGCCGAGGCTGCTTAGCTAGATGACGCCTCTAGGATGACATCATTTATGTAACCTGCATGCGCTATTCATTTTTTGTAAGGTTCCAAATAAAAGGGGACTCAGAACGCCAACATGTGGGATGCCGCTGAAGTCTTTTCGCCTTCACCTGAACCGAAAGTTCCAGCACAGTGTAACATAACATTGAGTGGTCAACAGAGGAGTAGGACTTTCTATCTTCCAGTGAAGAGTTCAAGTTGCCTCTTAAGCGAAGTTAGTCACAGACCCCAGCCCAGGCTTCCGAGCTAGACGCTTCGTCTAAGATTACATCATTTCATCACCATCAGGTTTCATAAGGTTCCAAAAAAAGTGGACAAAGAACGTCTCCATATGGGATGCCACTGAAAGCCGCTTGCTATATTTCGCAGTCTCCTTAAACGGAGTATACATCCGTCCCATCGTCCTCGTCGATGAAAGTCTTCAGTTGACCCTTGGAGCTCCAGGCTAAAGAGCAAACTTCGAAATGGCTTCTGATTCAAGGGCATTAGCATGGCTTTCGAAACACAGTCTCAAGCAGTTCCCAGACAGCACGCAGAATCAATTTCGCGCCATAGTTTCAAGGAATTCGTCAGGATTTCACCAGAAATCAGATGCTCGTTGTAATCCCCACCCGACTGCTTGAGAACGACTTATCACAGTGAATACACAAGCTCCAGAGGTCAACCGAAGGCAGGGCACTCCAGAGCCTAATCCGGCTCTAATGGGAAATTTTAATTAGAAAGCCGGATAAGCTTCACCCGCCTGGCCACTGCCGATATCCGATGCGACAAGCGTACACACACACACACACATCCAGGCAGACAGACAGACAGATAGACTTTCCCACGTATCATCTCTCAATTAGGGGCAACCGGCCAGATTCCGATTTGCTCTTCAAACAAACTCGCTGGTGAGGGCGTGTGTGAGAGTCTGTTCGTCCGCTCGTCATGTGCAAATAGTTTGAAAGCAGTTGATGGTCTGCGGCAGAAAGAGGGACAGACGGAGAGTAGGAAAAAAAAACAGATACAAATGCAAACATTCTACGAGTGAGTATTATCTATGAGGACAAGGAGACACTTTTGCGTTTGTCGTGATTGTGGGTGACGAGGACGACGAGGACGACTATCGCAAACAAGAGACTTGTGTGCTTCACCAGCTGGTCTCATCGGGAAAATTTCCCATTAGCTTGTCCAAACAGCATCGAATTTCTTATTCCTCCTGTGCCTGCCCGGCTCGCTTGGCTTGGTCTGCCTGTCTGCCAGTCTGTCTATCTGCTCCAAATATGGGAAAGTGGACTGAGGGTGGGGGCTGGCTGCCATCGATGTGCAAGTAGGTGCGTGGTGTATGCAGGCGGGAGAAGAAGGAGGTCATAATCCTTTCGGGCATTCGCTGCCATGTGCCATGCAGAAAAGTTTTCCCTGACGCTGCTGCTATTCCTAAAGCTGCTGCTGCTGCTGCTTGTGACCGTCCCCGCCATCGTCATCATCGTCGTTGTCGTCGTCGCCGTCTCTTCGTTTGTCCCTAATGCTGAAGTGGAGGGGGCTGCCGACAGGAGGCGGTGGTTGGTGCGACGAAGGAGAGTGAGGATGAAACTTAAGTGAGTAGGCCGTAGGTCATGCATGCATTACATGAGATCCAACTGCAAAAGTTCTGCTGCGAACATTTTGCATGCATCACCAGTTGTTACTCAAGAACTGAAACATCTGTGTACACCTTCCAAATGCCACAGGGAACAGGGGGAGGGAGTCGAGAATGACATGTACACACACCACAAGTGCCCTAAGTCGACCGACAGACCGAGTAGCATCTTTTTCCTTTTCTTCGATGGGAATCTACACATCTTTTGTGAATTTATGAGAATCGCTCCAAGGACAGCAGGGTGCTCGCTCCGTTTCAAAAGGATTTCTTTTTGTAAATCATCCCCACACCCGACACAACCGCAGCTCAGTGTTGCACATCACGAACCCCAGAAGAGAAAGGTCCATCCCGTGAGACAACAAACACTCTCCGCCCGCTTCAAGGGTGGTTGGCTATCAACAAAGCGAGTCTTAATGGGCCACGCCAGGAGTCGTGGAGACGTGAGACTACTCAGCTGGCTGTGAATTGTGATGTAACGTGGTTGAAACATATCAAAATATTTTCACAGCCACGAGCAGTAGGGGGTTGGGTGGGTGGCGGTGTCTGCTGCTGTCTAAACCGATAAGGGATGAACTTCTTCTCGGGGTGTACACACCATGCACACCGAAGGCCAGGGGAGCAGTGGGAATTTTGCATGCTGGACACCTGTCAATTGGAGCACCGAGCACAGACACACAAAAGATTGAGCGAGTTGTCCGTCGTTATCCTCACTGGGTGGTTTTGTCTGCGGCAATTAATCATGTTGATGGGAACGGAGCAGAGTGTTCTGACAATGGGTTGCCCCCCGCAGTGCAATGCACGGGCGCATAGCGCCCGCTGGGCGATGAAGACGTTCTGGACGGATGAGAAGCTTACCTTTGGTTCGTCGGTTGTTTGCTGTTGCCGTTGCCTCGAATGCGTCTTTGTCGGTAATTTCTTCTTTGATTATTGCCTTCCCGTCAAGTGCCATCTGTGGAGAAGAAAAAACAAGAACTGGGTTAATTGTGTGTCTTCAGAGATGGACCACAGCCTCACTTCCAGCAAATTACGGAGAAACACATCTTTCACACCACCGCCGGTGCGCCTCGAGTCTTTTGTTTATTTACCCGATTACGTGGGATATACTCGTAGACAGGGCACAACAACATATTCAGTGCGTGTTGCTCCAGAAAATCGTTCTCACGAATCTGTTTAGTGCTTCGCGCTGGAGGGAGGGGCGTGCTAAAGTGGTCATAGTGTATCAACACCATTGGCACTGATTCACTGGTTCGCTTGAATTCAGTGCGGAGTGCTGGCAGAACGATCTTTTCTTCCTGGGCATCGTCGGGGCGACGAGTGATTGGAAATGTTCAATCTTTTAGCATGGAATGCCGGCAATGCGCCGATTTTGGGGTGATTTAAGCAGTTCTCGAAACAATGAGCAATGGGCTGGCTGGCCTTTTGAAAGAGAGACCTTGAATCGGTGACAGGCGGGCAAGGAGGTGGGCGGTGATGTAATCGGCTTATGGATCGAAAATAAACTTAGGCGCGATTTGAACCACATTTGGCACAGTCTGAGTAGTAAGCATTCATTCAGATTTGACAAGTGCAGCGTCTACCGCCTTTCCAGAAACTGCACGTCGCATCAACAGGAGCACCTCCAACAAAAGGACCCATCTTGCGGACTTCATGACCTCTTTATCGGTCGGACCATTATTCTAGAGGCGTTTCAAAATGCTTCCAAGCTGGACGCAGAATGGCGCACCATGATGTCTCTCGGTTACAAGCAGATGTCGTGAATGACATTGTGTGGCTTTAGCTTTTCACCTTCTCTGCTGTACCACGTTTGAAGCAGAAAAAACGCAATTCTTAACAAACCAAGTGCCAAAAGGAATTTTGTCTGGTTCCGTATTGGGCGCCACACCTTGAAACAATTTCAGACAGCTGTGAAACGAACGAAAAATTTCAAAACCGGCCAGCAAATGAGGCCTTGAGATGAGCAAGCAGTTCAATCTTGGCCTGTGTGGGGAGCAAACCATGGAGAAGGTCCTGGGAACCGAGAAGCGAACGAAACACTCGAAGCCCATCATTGACTTTCCCGTATTCTTGGCTTTGACATGAGTAAGCAGCTCATTTCTAACAACCGAGAAATTAACGAAAAGCTCCAATACCGTCCTTGGCTTCTTCGTATTCTTGACCTTGACATGTGTAAGCCGTTCAATCTTGGCCCGTATTGGGCGCCAAACCATAGAGAAGGTCCTGGGAACCGAGAAGCGAAAAAACTCCAAGCCCGTCATTGGCTTCTCCGCAGACTTGGACTTAAGATAAAGCAGCAGTTCGATCTTGTCTCGTGTGTGGCGCCAAACCATGGAAACTTTTTTGGCAACCGAGAAGCGAATGAAAAACTCCAAGCTCATCATTCACTTGCTCGTATTCTTGGCCTTGAGATGAGAAAGCAGTTCAATATTGGCCTGTGTGTGGGCCTGGCTCCTGGAAACCTAGAAGCATAGTAGCAATGTAGCTTAACCTTGATCAATGTTGAGCACCAAAGCATGCAGCAAGCAGTTCGATCTTGGGCCGTGTTGGGCGCCAAGCTGTGAAGACGTTCCTGGTAACCGAGAAGCGAACGAAAACCTCCAAGCCCGTCATTGGCTTCTTCGCAAACTTGGCTTTAAGATGAGCCAGCAGTTCAATCTTGTCCCGTGCTGCGCGCCAAGCTATGAAGACGTTCCTGGCAACTGAGAAATAAACGAAAAACCCCAAGCCCGTCATTGGCTTCTCCATGAATATGAAATGAATGGGCCTGAAATGAACATGTAGTTCAATATTGGCCCATGTTGGTGAGAAGATAGTCATTAGAGCTCTGAAAGAATGGGTTGAGGAAAAACAATTAATACCGGAAAACCAATTTGGCTTCAGGGCGGGGCACGACACCATTCATGCCGCGTCTAAATTGGTTTCCGACATTCAGTGGAATAGAAACAAAACACAGTGCACAGGAGCCTGCCTGATTGACATGGAAAAAGCATTCGACACCGTATGGTTAGAAGGTCTTTTCTTTAAGTTAGTCAGGCTCGGCATTCATAAAACATTGCTATATATGATCTATGACATGGTAACAGGTAGGAAGTTCGTTGTGAAAAATGGCAACGAAATTTCCACCACTGTGTTCCATATAAAAAATGGGTTGCAACAAGGGGCGGTTGGTTCGCCGATCTTGTTCACTATATTCACTAGTGATCTTATAGGTTCTATGCCCAACTTAATAGCGTTTGCCGATGATCTAATCGCGTACAGATCAGGGCCAAAGGTAGAAGAAATAAATGGTTTGTTGCAGAGTGACTTCGATGCAATTCAACGATTTTGCGACGACTGGAAGTTGAAAATCAACTACCAGAAGTGTGAAACTATCCTTTTCAGAACCCCGCTGTCCAGAGCCTCAAGGGACACGAAAATTAACTGGCGCAAGTATGTTATGTAGTAAGATACCTGGGCATCTGGTTTGACCAGTATCTATATGGTGGTATCCATGTGAATACAGCTCTGACCAGAGCTAAGAATGCCTTCGCTATGGCAAGAGGGCTGTTTTACAGCAGTCAACTTGACACCAGAGTGAAGGTAATCTGCTACATGGCCCTTATCCGGCCGATCATGGTATATGGTTGTCCTGTGTAGTTCAACGTGAGTCCTTCCCAAATGGAAAAGATGAGGGTATTCGAGAGGCGGTGCCTTCGGGCCTGTCTTCGTTTATATCGAACACCAGAATCGCAGTACAAGAAATTCTATCCTACCGAGGTTCTGTACAACGAGGCAAACCTTATAAGGATAGATAATTTTATTATTAAGTTGATTCGTAGTCACACTGCTCGAGCTATGGCTTCAACCAACAGCCTGATCTTTGGGGCTTACTACCCTAATGAAATGTATCATGAACGAGTGCGTCTTAAGGGCTTCATTCCACCTGAAGCTTTCCCCTACTTGGACACTAAAGGCCTGATTCAAGATAGGGAAGGCTGCCCTATCATCTTCCATGTTGTACGCCGAACAGTGGAAAGGCGACTTCAATACGAGCCGGACGTCGCTCGCAGCCACGAGGAACTCCTACGATTCAGTAGAGCGATTTCTGCCCGCGACAGAGCAGTCTCCGCAAAGGAACGGCTATTTTATTGGTGGTTGCACCAGAACCAGCCTTCGGAGCCGCTAAGTTCTTAAAATAAAAGACGGGGTAGTTGAGTCTGCAGGGCCAACTCGTATAGGTTAAGTTAGATCTAAGGCATTTTATAGAAAAAAAAAAAAAAAAAATACAAAAATACAAAAAAACAAAAAACAATAAAAAACTTTAAAAACAAAGGTGCTCCACGGCGTATTAGATATATATGTTCAGCATATAAATAACATATACGCCCTGGGGTATGCGTCCGTAACGTTATACGGACATAGTTAAGATTATAGTTACAGTTATCTGTAAATAGTTAAATAGATTTAAGTTTTAAGTTATTACTGTATATATTTAAGTTAAGTTTTTGTTAATTTTTAAGGTCACATAGTTAGGATATAAGGGTTTAGTTACGTTAAGAATAATATATTTCTGAATTCCAAGTTTTTTTTTTTCAATTTTCTTGGATAAAATTAAAAATTGATATACGTTTTTAATGCTAAACTTTAAAAATAGAAGAAGCCGAAAGGCATAACGCAAAAAATCTAGATTAGCTTAGAGTACTCATGAAGAGTCAGTAAGTTAGAGTTAAGATCATTTGATTGTACATGTAAGCTAGTTTAAGTATTTTTGTCTAGCATGTAAGAAAATGAAAATACACTGAAATAAAATAAAAAAAAAAAAAAAAAAAATTGGCCCATGTTGGGCGCCAAACCATGGAGACGTTCCTAGCAACCGAGAAGTGAACAAAAAACTCCAAGACCATCATTGACTTCTTCGTATTCTTGGCCATGTAATGACAAAGTAGCTTAACCTTAGTCAGTATTGGGAACCAAAGCATCTAGCTAGCAGTTCGATCTTGGACCGTGTTGGGCGCCAAAGTATGGAACCAGCAGTTCGATCTTTGACCGTGTTAGGCTCCAAGCTATGAAGACGTTCGTGGAAACCGAAAAGTGAACGAAAAACTTCAAGCTCGTCATTGATTTCTCTGCAAACTTGGCCTTAAGATGAGCCAACAGTTCAATATTGGCCCGTGTTGGGCGCCGAACAGTGGTGACGTTCCTGGCAACCGAGAAGTGAAAAACTTCAAGCCCGTCATTGGCTTCTCTGCAAACTTGGCTATAAGATGAGTCAGCGGTTCAATGTGGCCCGTGTTGGACGCCAAACCATGGATACGTTCCTGTCTACTGTTAGGTAAACGAAAAACGTCAAGATTAGAAGTGCCTTTCTACCATCCTTGAATAAGCAGGTCCAGCAACTCAATTGGCCTCTAGCCTGAGTGTGACACATTCGGCTGTGCTTCCTACAATGAGTTACGACTGACAGGACGTTAAAATTGCATCTTAATGTGATACTTGATCCACGGAAGGTAGGCAACTGGCAAGTTTTTAAGGCTGTGGCCCAGTTTTGACTTTAACTGTTTGAAGGTATCAATCGCAGCAACAGATGGAATATACACCGCAGCCATGGGATATAGAATCCATTCCCAGCCGTAGCTTGCAGTGCAAACCACATTTTTTCTCCTCCTCTACCACGATGACAGATTTCTCAGAGCTTATTGTAATCTTCCTCCCCCTTCCCCATCGCACTACCACCACTCCACAAGTGCCCTTTTCAACTCGGCCCCTTCAAGGCCCCCGCTTCAGCTTCAATTGCCCCTGTCACACAGCCTCAGCTTCAGCTTCAGCCTTTGCCACAGCGTCAAGTCCCATCTTTCTGATTCGTTGATTCCACTCAAAGAAAACCTGTATTCAATTATGTTTTTTTCCTTGCGCCGCCTCCGAAAATAAATCCTTCCCGAACCACATCCGTTCGATTGAATTCATATTACGCTGCCATCCATCCGGAGGAAATCTTGTCAAACGCTTAAATGAAATCGACAGAAAGGTGTTCAAATTTCCACAGAAGAAGAAAAAAAACGAAAAGAAAATCCCTCTTTCACCGCACACACACACACAGGATGGAACACTTCAGAACTCGTGTACAAAGCGAAAATTAGACATTCCATTAGGAGGAGCCAAATGTGTGGCAGTCTCTCTCCACACCGGCTAAGAGCAGCTCCACATGGTGTTGTTGACACGCTCTTCATTCGTCATTGCTTTTGAAAGCGGCAGCAAAGCAGAGGAGGGTGGCGACCAGATGAAAGCGCGGGCAGAAAAAAAACGAACTCGGCAATCTTATTCTCACACAGTCGAACGGTTATGTGGGACAAAAATTGTGAGTACGAGGGGGACGGGGTAACGGGTGAAGAGTACAAAAAGCACTCCTGTCACTGGCAGACACCTTCAACTTGTTGGACAGAAACCAGAAGGGGTGCTTTAAAATCAAACGCAGAGCACTGCGCCACCGCTCATCACTAGTCATCAGCAAGCAGAGTGTTTCGCACAGATTTTTGTGTGAGGGGGCGGAGGGAGGTTGACCTGGCGTTCAGCTGACCATGTGGCCACAGGCGGACGCTTGTCAATGAACATGGATGGGGCAGTCGTGGGGTGGGTGTGGTGTTTTGAATTGAAACGTGAGCGCATACACAAAGCCCACTCGATCTGCGGTGGCCGGCCGCTCCAGCTGCCGTTTGTCTGCCCGCGCGAGCACCACCTTTGCCAATTCCCCGGCACAGCTGTCTTACATAACACCAGAGTTGACACCATTCCTCCAACGGCTGGGTGTTCCATTTTGAATTCACCCTCGAGGACCTGCATAATTTATCACGTTCATCCTCGATTGCGCCTCAATTACCGTCTTTACGACGACAAGTGGCCGCGTGTTTAACTCTTTCATTCACCGCCGGTCGCCGTAAGTGTTTGTCAACCGAAATCGAAAGTTAGTACTGGCCGCTGTCCGTTTCAATTACAGACCCGCATCTCTCATTCTCCCGCCAGCGAATTCATTCACACTCCTTCCAAGATGCCGCCATCGCTGCGCTGCACTGCCCGCCAACCACGGTTTCTTCCGCACTCTCACTCTAGCGCACAGAAGTGCCACATCCAGGCGTCGCCGTCGATAAACTTGAGACGAAAGGACGACGAAAAGGGACGGTTTCAATCCATTCATCGGTAACAGCTGGCGAATGTTTCCGACACCTGTGCCCATTTCTTGCAGGATTTTACTTTGAAATACGGCTCTCGGTTTGGTTTTCAATTCCCTGCATGCGTATCTCTCCCCTGTGTGAGTGAGGGATGAAAAAGTTCCTGTAACTGGCAGGACCAGAAGTCAGCTGGAATAGTGAATATCTATTACTTTGCAACACACTGTCCTTGTGCGGTGTTGGTTTGCTTCGTCGTCGTCGCCGGGAGCAGCTGAAGATCTACACAACCATCCTGCAGACACATTGTGGTCTTCCTGGCACTGTGTTCGTCTGTGCGATGCAAGGAACTTCTACAGAGAAAGAAACCACACAGTCGTCCAGCTGCAGTCGCCGCAAAAAGGAACTGGGAACAGGGCGAAATTCAAAGAAACCAACGGCGGAAGCCAAAGAAACACACACACACAGTCAAGCAGGGGGCCTTGACAGGGTTTCTGAGAGGTCTAAGTGAACGCGCCTAATTGCTTCACTTTCCTGCTCGCTGTGACCTCTGTGACTGGGCCCTTTTCCTGTGCCTGCTGCTTCCACAGAGGGAGGGGTGGCGACGGTTTGGGTTTTTTTTTGGTTGCTGAAACCATTGGTCACATTCCACACATTTGCAGTACGTGTCGCAGATGTTGGCACGTGTCCCATCGTTGGAATTCAATTAAAAAAGCGAAACGACGAAACTCTCCCCCGGCACAGGTGCGGCTGATTGCTGCATCCTTCTTTTCCATCGCAAACGAGAACTGGAACAGCAGTCTACTCTCCATCCGCCATCATCGCGCCACTGCCACCGGCAATCATCATATTCTAATTTGTCCCCCGGGGGTTAACGAAAGGATAACGACTTCACACAGCACACTGTGCCACTGACACTGGCATCCAGATCACAGTCACCACTGGTATCCGATGGTCGTCAGCCCCTCCTCCCTCTATTTGTCGATGATCACGTAACGTACTGTTACGTCATCACGTGAGAGAGCCTATTCGTGTGGGGGTGTGCGAATAATTAGTCGAAATAACAGTTGTCAACGGGCTGCGGACGGTTGTGTCATCCTTCCGGTGTGCGTGACACTCTCGATTGCGGGAGGGTCAAAAAGGAAATTTCATTTATTTCGAGCGTTTTGTCTGTTGTGACGGAAAAAGAAAGCCGACGCCGCCCACAGACAGGCTTGGGTGTAAATCACGGACGCTCGATAGGGTTGACAGCGAGTGAAGTGCTGGAGGTGTGGTGATTTCAAATAGATTCCCACGAGCGGGGGATGCAGCTGGGGCATGAGCTGGTGGGGTTCCCATTCAGTGTGCTTATCGCTTCTGTCATTGACTGGCATTTGGCTTGTGGGGTGTGTGGGTGAAAGGTTATCGGGGAAAAGGGGGTTTCCGCCTTTTTTTACAATGACATATTTTATGGCGTCTGGGGACGTGGAGATAAATCTGACGCGGTGGGGGAAGGGTGTGAGAAGACGAAATTGTTTGTTTGTCTTGCAAATTTTGAACACACTTGACAAACTGTATCGCCAGACTCCAAACTGGTGGTGGATTGGTGAAAGTTCAAAATTTAGGCCTAAGTGGAGATAAATCTGACGCGCTGGGGGAAGGATGTGAGAGGAAGTTGTTTCTTTGGCTTAGCAATTTTGCCCAAACTTGAATCGCAAAACTCCGGACTGATGCCGAATTGGCAAAAGTTACAAATTTAGGCCTGATCGAAATTTCGCAAATTTTGAACACACTTGACAAACTGTATCGAGAGGCTCCAAAGTGATGGCGGATTTGTAATTGTTAAAAATTTTATTCTTATCTCCATGTCCGGAGAAATGGAGATAAATCTGACGCAGTGGAGGTTAAGTGTGAGTGTCCGAAATTGTTTATGTGACTAGCAAATTTGAACACACTTGAATCGCAAAATTCCAGACTGATGCCAAATTGAAAAATGTTACAAATTTAGGCTTATACCAGAGCTATGAAAATTGACGACCAAATAATCCAAAGGAACGATTTAAATTCCGATCATTCCCAAAAGTGTTCAAAAATTTGTGCCAAATTTCTAAATATTTAGGCCAAACATAACTTTGGGAAACTATGCTGATTCTGAGGTGAACACATCTCTTGGACCAAAAGTTGGCTTCGGAGACTGTAAGTTCCAAATTTAGGCCTGATCGAAAATTTAGCAGAGCTATGAAAATTGACCACCTAATTCCCAAAAGGGACGATTTTAATTTGGATAATGTTGACTAAGAGGTGAACACAACTTTTGGCCCGAAGTCGGTGGCTGCTAGTTCCAAACTAAGGCCTGATCGAAATTTTGCAAAATTTACCAGAGATATGAAAATTGACGACTTAAAATCTGAAAGTTCGATTTGGATCATTTCTAGGAGTGTTCAAAAATTTGTACAAAATTTCTGAAAATTAAGGTCAAACTGATTCTGAGGTGAGCACAACTTTTGGGCCGAAAGTCCGCTTCGGTGACTGTTAGTTCCAAATTTAGGCCTTTACCAGTATTGTAACTTAGACATGAAAACAACTTTTGGCCCAAAGTCGGTGGCTGCTAGTTCCAAAGTTCCGAAAGTCCGCTTCGGTGACTGCTAGTTCCAAATTTAGGCCTGATCGAAATCAAAAGGAACGATTTCAATTTTGATCAGGCGCAAGAGTGCTAGTTCCAAACAAAAAGGAAAGCCCTTGGTTCACAAAGTGGCACTTTCTGATCCAAGACATGTTTTTCTTGGTTCCAAATTTTGATTCAAATTTTTGCTGGTGCTTCGGTCTACAAGAAACCAGAACGAAGCGGTTCTATGGACAAAAGCCTCTGATATTCGTGACCGGTTTCGAGTGGTTCAAGTAGAAAGGAGAGCCCTTGGTACACAAAATGACACTCTATGATCCAAGACATGTTTCTCTTGGTTCCAAATTTTGATTAAATTTTTTTCTGGTTCTTCGGTCAAGAAGGGAACCAAGCGGTTCTATGGTAAAAGCCTGTGTTGTTTGTGACCAGTTACGAGTGTATTTGATCTACAGTTCAATGCCGACCCCTAAGGTGGGCTTCTTTGAAAATGATTTTTCAGGACAAGTTGTTACCAGTTTGGATGAATAAAAACCCACTTCATGAATCCTCCCTTATAGGAGCAGCCACACGTCCTCCCTACACCACCGCAACATCCTTTCATGCTATCCCTCCATTCAATTCAAACCCTTTCACAATTCCTTCCCTGCGCAGATTTCTCGTGCTTTCAATTAAAACACACAACTCCTACGATTTCCTCTCCCGAAAGCATGTTTTATTTTCAATTTTTTTTCTCTGCTGTTCGTTCGCTTCACGAAAACTGACAAGATCTGGAAAATATCGTTTACATCCAATTTCACCCCTCGTGCGACGACGTGGTGTGCTCTTTCAGACGGCTGCTGTATGCTACGTTCCGCCCAGCCCTCCCGGCCACTACTCCGCCACTCATCACGGGGCATTGTCGTAGTCAACACTATCGCAGCGGCTGCTGCCGCTTCTGGCTGAGGTCTGTTTCTGCTGTTCCATGTGATGATTGCCAGCTGCAGCAGCTGAGTTTTCAATTGCAGAGCGTGTCAGTTTAGCGCGCGGATGTTTCACAGATGGCGTGATAAACATACACGATGGCTGCGCGACGGGACGGTGGAGCGAGGCGAGTGGGCTGTAGAGCCAAAATAAAAACATACAAGGCCGGGACCGATGTGAAAACGCGTTCGTACACATCCGCGAGAACATTTAACAGATTGTGTCGAGCTGTTAACCCCACAGTAGATATATTTGTCTGGGAGTACATTAAGAGTGGCAGCAGCCGCAGTGGTGGGGGATATAAATTTAGGAGTGGAGCGGTGTTGAGTGGAGGAGGGAGAAGGAATGATGCCTTTGACCCCCTCGAGGGCATCCCTCTCATTAGGCAGGCAAATCTATTCACCCCCCATTTGGCACAGACGCAGCAGTATTCCTCGAGGAGAACTGCAAAACAATCAAAACTATCAGGCGAATGGAATATTCCAACTCACCCCTGCCGCCGTCGCCGTGTTGTCGACAGCAGGGAGAAATAAAACATTCGCATCTCGACGGCAACAGCAGCGGCGCATTGAATCAATTGGCAAATCACTTGACGTTTGTTACCCAATACACCCCACCGCCCAACCGCCCCACAGTCGTCGGCATCGCCATCGCTATCGCCACTGCCACTGCCACCGCCTGCCATGTGTTACTCAAATTCAATACGAACTCTCGACATTCAAAGCAGCTGTCCAGGGCGAGCGAAGGCAAAAAGCGGAAAAAATGTCGGTTCCTCCGAAATAGCCCCCATATCGCCATCGTCATGGCGAAAGACACCCCGCGCCATATGCCAGCCTGCCACCAGCAGCTCTCCTCCTCTCTCTCTTTCTCTCTCACTGCCCAACCAGTGTATTATTATAATTTTTTCCCGCCCGCACCACGCCACGCCGCTGCCCACGAGGGCCAACACAAACGTGTGCACACTTAAAAAGAATCTGCTCCAGACATTTTCAAGCATCTGTGCTTCATCTGGCGCTGCTGCGATAGAACCTCCAGAATCCGAATCACTGCAGCGAGATTACAGTCAAATCGCTCTCTCTCTCTCCTCTTTTGCTCAGCCGCTGTGTGTGCGCATGTGGGTGTGTGTCGGCGTCGCTTGTCGGAGGAGCGCGCCTTGTGTTCCTGATGGATGTCTGGTGTGTTGTGTGGAGTCTGTACGCTTGTGCTCGGTGTGTGCACGTCATGGAGCGGCAGTAGCAGTAGCAGCAGCACCAGCTTGGCAGCATTTGGCCGAGCAATATTAGATGTAGACGATGACGGCCTCCTCCCACTCTGGGTGGGACGGCTGCTGCTGGTGTGTTTTTCTTCAAGTCCGCTGAAAGCCTATCGGGATGATGGCTCACTTAGCGTCGCGGGGACAAGCTCGCCCGTCGATTGTTTCAACAAGGCCGCGGCAGTTGACATCAAACACCTGGCCCTGGTTGAAAAATCAAGATTCACCCCCACGGGAGGACACGGAGGAAAAATTAAACGCCCTGCATTCGGATTGACAAACATTTGTGTGTTCCATCCCAGTCGGCGGGCGCGATGGACGAGGGATGGCTGGTGATCCGAAGGGCATGTGATGGCAATGGCAGCAGATGTGGGCGGGTGGACACACACAGAAGTAATTTTTCCCCGTGGCCCCTTGCGGGTAGTAATCTCATGGAAAACTTCTACTTTCGGAAAAGGTAATAAGAAAAATGTCATGAACACTCGGCGATGGATTTTTCACCCGCCCGCCACACCATTTCCACCTCCTGCGCGCCAACAGCCACCAGGGCCTGTGTGCTGGAGTGTCAGTGGCAGAGCCAGCATCGGGATCACAGCCAGCGCTCAAGAACCAGCCGGAGCGGTGGCGTTGCTTGGCACATCTGCCACTGCTAAAAGAGTGCAGCCCCACTGCCATCGGTTTGGGGGTAGTTTCGAGAAACTCGACTCGGCTGGAATTTTTTCCTCCTTGAGCGTGGGGAGAGGAATTGTTTTCGAAAAATATTTTCGGGGCAAAATTTGTTAGCCGATCATCCCTTGTGTTCCAGCTGTTGGTTCCCTTAAATACCGCTAGGGGGGAACGGAAGCGGCATTCACTCGACAATCGCTGGCTCAAATGTCAGCTGACATTCGCAGATAACGCAGACACAATGGGCGGATGGGGGTCTATAATTGTTCGAATTCGATTTGAAGACAGAGACCTACACCGACACAGAGAGGGAGAGTGAAGATTTGGGTAACACACGCGCGCAGGTGGGCTTGACACGGATGTGGAGGCCTGCTATGGGGGGTTGGCATGTCTGTCGGAGCGTAATGCGGGTGTTGTTGCATAAGTCAATGGGTTATATCACTCTGATGGGAGATGCAGTGTACCGACAGACGGTGACACATTGACAGGGCGATAGCGTGCTGTGGAGCGATTGTCGAGGGGCGATGGGGAGGGGTAGGAGGTCGAAAAATGAGGGTAAAACTGTGCACACAGCAGGGCTTACGGAACGCAATGGGTTTAAAAATATCTTGTGACCTTTTGCCAGTGAAGGGTTGAATGGGAGCAGATTGAAACTTCTACGACTGCCACGAAATACTTTTGTTGCTTGCTGGTGACTTACCCTCTGACCTGGTTGCCCGTGAGGACGTTTGATAGAGTTGAAGATGCTCTGAGGAGACTGTTGGTGTCGCTTCGACGGCAGGAATTTGAATTTTAAAAACTCGGCCAGGACTGAGTCAAAACCCAAAGTCGAGTTTACTACTACTTCCACTCTTCCTCTATTCGTCTTCCTCTTCCGCCCAAGTTGTGACTCAAACCCAGTCCCTTAAGGGAACCTTTTAGCGCGCATTGATTATTGAGAAAAACAGGGAGTTTTTGGTCTAGGATGGGTTCGTCTTTTGCGACTGCTATCGTCTCAACCAACATTTGAATGTCTGAAACTGAACTAAAAATCTTCCTTTCCTTAAAGAAAAGCCTAATAGAACCGTTTCCAAGCAACATCGCCATGCTTTAGCGGTAACTCATTCTTTTTCTACGGAAATGCAGTATCTGTTCATGATTCTAGCGTTTCCCCATTGTTTTCTTTCAAATGGCGCCCGAGCGAAGATTTTGAAATATTTTCTCGGAATTTTTCGAGCATTTCTGATAGAACTCTGGCATTTCTCACTTTTTCGCTAGCAGAAGCTCTTGCCATTATGTTCTGATATCAAAGACCTGACTTTGACTGAGAAAACTGCAACAACATGGCAACCTTTAAGGTTAACCACATTACCCATCATTTTATTTAAAATGGCGCCCGAGTCAAGATTTCAGAAAGATCTCTGGCACTTTTCGCTGTTCTGTTATCAAATGCAACCTTTAAGGTTAACCACATTTTTCATAATTTCAATTGAAATGGCGCTCGACCCAAGATTGTAAACTTTTTTGTTTTTCTGAAAGCTCTCTGTCAGTTTTCGCTAGCTCTTGGCGCCATGTTCTGGTATCAAAGGTCTGACATTGACTGAGAAAACTGCAACAACATGGCAACCTTTAAGGTTAACAACTTTCCCTATCTTTTTCTTTGAAATGGAGCGCGACCCTAGATTGCAAACGATTTTTTTTCTGAAATCTCTCTATCATTTTTCGCTAGCGGAAGCTCTTGGCGCCATGTTTTGGTATCAAAGGCTTGACTTTGACTGAGAAACCTGCAGCAACATGGCAACCCTTTGAGGATAACCACTTTTTGCACACCTCAAAGTTTTGCATTTTGTTGGCGCCCGGGCGAAAACTAAGAAAATTTACTCGGAACATGTAGGCTTCTCATAAATACTTTGCTCCACAGATGTTTAAAGGAAGCTTTTTACGTCAGCAAACGATGTCACAAAATGAATTTGAAATGTAAATGGCGCCCGACCACAGACTAAGTCACAAACAAAGGCGACTAATACTTCAATTTGCAGTTCATATCTGCCAATGCATTAAGCCTCGCTTTAGATTTGGCACATGCTGCTGTTGTCCTGCTCCAAATCTGTCACCACTACTGTCTCAAAACTTACTTCCTTACTTGCTCCAGCCCAACCCACAGAAGTCTGCATTCTATTTCAAATACCGATTCCTCGACCCCCATGTTAGCCGTCTTCCGATCTCTTAATAGCCAAATTAAATTTTTTCCACTTCTGTGCGGCCCCTCCTTGCATCGTTACGACTCTTCATGTTGGTCCCCTTTTATTTATGACCCACACCTCCTGTGCACCCCAGCACTTACGACTGCAGATAGTGGGCAGCCCAACAAGTTGTCGGCATAAAATCTAAATAATGTCAAGCTAAGCCTTGAAACTAAGTTCAGTTCATTGCGTTCGCCTGCGGTGATTCCGCTTGATAATGCGTCAAACGGAAGGCGCACCCCGCCTCCTCCTCAAGCCCGACCCAAATCCCGCTGCCACATGTGCGCCGACATAAAAACCACGTCGAGCATTTATGACCGCGCTTCCTCCTAATTTCAATCCATAAACTCGCGCCTCTCTCCCCTCGCCAAATTTAGCGGCAAATGTCACAGCTTCTCGCCGCATTACCCGTCAATGTGTGAACACAACGCCGCACTTTGGCGGGGGAATGAAAATAAAACAACACCGTTACATTAAGCCCTCAATGCGGTGCAGGCGAGTGTGGGATGGGGGTGGAAGGAGCAGAAGCAATAATTTGCGGCGTAGCATTCAAAATGCGCAAACTTATCCCATAACGAGGCAAACTACCCTTATGCGCTTTTATATCGAACAACTGTGGTCCCGAGCGGCGAGTAACCCTTCAGCAGCCGGCCTTCAGGGAGATGGCTGCCTTAAGTGGCTGGCTTCACAAAGGGTTCTTGGTCCGTCGTCGTCCGTAATTATTTTACTTTCGTAGTTTTCTAATAACCGTAAAACTATGCATCCGCCCTCTGCCGCCGTTTTGGTTTTTATGCTCTTTGCGGGACTCATATGCGCGCTTCCATTCACCTGTGCCTGCGGATGTCACATCATTAGTCTTCGTCTCTACACCCCACCTGATGTTCTGCAATGTTCTGTCGTCAGCAGCAGCAGTTGTCTCCCTTCTCCTCCCTGTCAGCCAGCCTGCCACTGACGGTCGTCCTGCAAGAACAACAGCAGCACACAGCACACAGCAGAGCAGGGCACTGAGCACCAGCAGGAGTAGACGAAACACAAAATTGCTTACTAGCTAATCACGTGATTGATTGATTGTGTGTGTTTAACGAGGAGGGTGCGAAAACGGTTCTTATGGCAGAGCCAATTTGTTCGCCAGAGAATTCGTCGTCCTCGCCGTCGTCCTCGTCGTAGTCGTCCTCTAAGGGCGGGTGAGCAGTGTTGCCTCTGCCAGCTGTGTTTTCGAATGGGTGGCGGCGGCAGTGGCGGTGATGGTGGCAAACAACTCCATTGGAGGGGGTGGCCTTCCATCAGCGGCATGAGGGTGCCATGGTGTCGACATTTGACGAGAGAGTGTTTTTCGTAGGGGTTCCTAATTGGCTAGATATTTTCTCTGGTGACGGCAGCGGTTGATGAATTTGAAGCGAATTGATTGCGGCAGGTGGCCGACATTGTGCACCTGACACCAACACTCTCACGATGGTTGGGGATGGTCTCTAATGGTGGCCTGCAGCCTACGAGCGACACTCTTGGCGACATCGGCTTTCAGATCGAACAATGTCCTCTTGGCTCGAGTGTGTCTAGTGTGCCGAAGCCGAAATCCTTCTCAGCCATGAATTATAGACGCAAATTGAGCAAAATTGATTTAAGATTGCTCGTGTGTTCATTAGGAGTCACAACGCACAGGCACGACAAGCGCCTGAGCGAGACGGACATACACAGACAATTGGACAGGGGAACAGGGCCAATTACAGTTGTCATTTGCGTTTCCTGACAAGGCCACACAACCGTGCTTACACTGCTTGTCGATGATTATTGCTCATAAGTACGATGGTTTTGTGTACATGTCTTTTCACAATTGGTACTGACTGCATATTTGATTGTGGGAACCGAATTAACAGACGCAAGTGCTTCTGGAAAAAGAACGCGGCAGAGGATAATTTGCTGTAAAGTTGGAAGTTTCGGATGGGGGCGGCAAATGGAGGAAATTGACAAGAGGCTTCACAACTCGGGAATGTCTGATTGGTGGCTTATTCGCAATCAAGTGAGTTGATGGAGTTGCGTCCACAACGGACGGCAGCTGAAGTTTGACTCAATAGGGTGCTGTTGTCTTCCGTCTTAGACTATGCGGCGGGTAACACACGATTGAAAAGAATCAAAAATGTTTCCTTGGTGTGACGTCCACAGACTTCACGCAATATTTTTGAGCCACGGTCAACATGAATGTGAACATGACACACTGCTGAATCTGGATCCTCCGGGCGTACTCGGAAGTCCGGGACACACTGGTGAACCCCCATGAAGCATGAATCCTCAGGGCGTTCGCAGAAGTCTCGTGGGCTAGGAATGAGAGGCGTAAATGAGAGATTGAAATGTTTGCCCTTTCCTATTCCAGTAGCGTGACATGCGGCGTCATCCAACTCACATGTGACTTTTGTCGAGGGCGTCCCATGAGGACGTTCATTTAGTCCATCTCAGCAAGCGATGCCTCCCTTGTCCTTCTGACAACAGAGGTGGGCTTGGGATGACCAAAACGTTTCCCCATTGGTCCAAAATGCCACTCCGATCTAAATTGGCGCAGGAACGAAGGGATTATCCCCTGGTGACTTTTTTCCGACTCCTTTGGAGCGTCTTCATCTGCAAGGTGAGGGTGGCTTAAAAAGGGGTTCCAACATCAGTCAGTGGCAGTTGGGTTTCAACCAACATTCTTGTTCTTCTGGTCACTCAGTTGACAAACACATTTCCGCAGGGTTCATTCCTTTCTTCGCCTTTCTCATCACAGTCCACAGTAGCGCCATGAGCGGGAAACTCAATCGCCGTGACACTCTTACCATTTATAGATCCAATTCCAAGGAAGGCACATAACTCCCCAATCCACTCACATTCAAACTGGATCTTAGTTTCCCCAGTGTCTCCTCCTGCTTGCGTCATACACACGCACACACACGATTGCTGCGGCAAAGGTTAAGATGGAAATACCCACACGCCGCGTGCGTGGGCTTAATGCTTCCCTAAATAGAAACAAATGCGGCACACATGTTTCCTCTTCTACGGAACGGCTGTAATCGCGTTTCTCTGACTCAGCCTGGCACTGTTGGAATTGGTGTCAGAACTGCAAGGAGATTCTGAGCTCCAGTGATTAGATTGCGGGATTTTCCTGCGACCGCGAGCGTTTTGCTGATAGGAAATAATTCTTTACATTGTGCAAACTGAGAGAAGAAGCTTGAAATGAATGCTGTTTGGATGCCAATTCAGTCCTTTGTTGGGCCATAATGCACTTCTTCTGATGGCATGTAAGCCCGGCACGCTGTAACTGGCGCCCGGGTGAAGATGGAAACACCGAAATTTTAGCCATTTAATAATAATTCTGCTTTCTCAAGATTGAGAAACGAGAGCAGCGGACGTATATCTTCAAAGAAACTGGCGCCCGACAAAAGCTCAAAGCTAGCGTTTTTAACACTTCTGACGCAGCCGTAGTTAACTTATGTGACAATTGCTGTCTATTGACATGAAATAATGCTTAAACATCAAAGGTTGCTGCGACAGAAGGAATTTCCAAAGTGGATTGGCGCCCGGCAGAAACTCAAAGCTATTCATTGCCGTTGCCAACATTTATGATGCATCCGCAGTTCCCAATTACTGATTATTGACATCGAAAATTCCTTAAGCAACAAGATTTGATGCGACGGAAGGAATTTCCAAAGTGGATTGGCGCCCGGCAAAAGCTCAAGGCTCTTGACTTGATATTTCCAACATTTGTGATGCATCCGCAGTTCTCAACTGCTGTCTATTGACACCGAAAATTGCTAAAGCGCCAAATGTTGATGCGATAGAAGGAATTTTTAAAGTGCAATGGCGCCCGGCAGAAGCTGAAAGCTATTGGCATCGAAAATTGCTTGAGCATCAAGAGTTGATGCAACAGAAGGGATTTTGAAGTGAATTTGTTCCCGAGCGACGATTTGACTTGACACTGGCAATCGTTTACACCAACAAAAGACACGCACAGCACAGAATTTCGTCAGCAATTCAACAAACCGCCGCCACAAATCTTACTTCATTTTGACACTCAATCGGGTGAAAGGAACATTTCTGTGTCCGCCACGGTAAAAATCCGGTTTTGCAAGCACGAACCACAACCAGTTCCTGTGCACTTTCGAAACTCAATTCCTCCCAGACCCTGACCTGACTTACAACAATCAAAGAACTTGCTCCCCTTCCATTGACCCCGCACATGCCGCCACCAAATAGAAGTTGCTAACACAACTTCACGCGCTTGGAACCAAAAAAAAAAATACACTGCACACACTCCAGTCTCCAGATCTGCGAAACATCTGTGCGAAGATAAATAACAATCAAGTGTGCTGCGTTCCCGAAACAGCAGTTGTGTGCCAGCAGCCAGCAGCCAGCAACCAACTGCCAGACGACCGCACTCAACGGAGAACCTTCGAACCACCTGCACAAACGTCTGGCAGAGCCAAACGAACTCGAGACCCCGACCAGAGAACCATTTCGAAGCAGGTACAAACTGCATTCCGCAGAACAGCGGAAAATAGACAAAAAACAAGCGCATGCAGTGCAAACGCAACGCATTCCAAGTTGACTCACCATAATTAGCCCGCCAGATGATGGATGCTCCGTCAATTGCTGCTGGCGTCTCTTTGCTGTGTACGAACGAGGGGAATGTCGCTGGAGTCTAGTTGATTGAAAAATTCGCGCTCGCGTTAATTGGCTCCGGCCACCATTCGCATCTTCTGTGCAGAGAGAAACACGTGTTCACACACTGGAATGCAGCGGCCACAGCACCAAGTTCGATATCCTTGAGGTCTGTTGGGTGCGCTTGTGTTTACCTTTTAGCACGTCTCTGAGTTATTCTCTTGTTTACATTGCACTGGCCGACACACACACGCACTCGCGAGCACACAGCGTCTTCTTGCACTACACCGGCACCAGCGGAAAAATGTATCTTTCACCGCGAAGAGAGGGAGAGTTTCTACGCACGTCCGAACGGTTCCGTAGTCAAAATTCGACTGAACTGCACGCCACAGCACCACCGATGGTATGCCGTCCGCTCCGACCACGGCAGGCAGACTGAGGAGTGTGTACGCGGGAACCAGGTATAAAACGGGCACACAGGGCACAGTACACAGGGCGAACTGAACTCTCTTTGTCGTCGTCTTTGTCGGAAGAAAGGTAAACCAGCCACGAAACTCGAAACTACCCTCCGCGCACCGAGGTCGAACTAGAAGTGATTCAGAGTGCCGTCGACTGACTGGCTCCAAGTGGAAAGCTGGCTGGTTTCTCAATTCGCCGCTGTGTGCGTTTGTGTGCGAGAGGGGGATGAAATTTTTGGAGTCTGCGCCATGCCGCGAACAGCTGTTGAACGGGACCAGCGGAGAGCGTTGATAACAGATGACTGTGAGATGGTGCAGAGGGGGTGGGGGCCTGCACCCATTCCACCACAAATGTTCACCCGCTCTGAATGTATGGCCGGGACAGCCGGTGTTTCGAACGACCCCACAGCTGCTGGTGATGGCAGCAGGCCATAGAGAAGATATGGCTCAGGCCCAGAACCTGGAAGAGGTTGGCGCTGTGGGGTGTTGGGGTCGCACACACAGTTGTGAGCTCTCTCACCGATTGCGCCGCTACGGGCACCCTGCTTGTGTTTAGATAACTGCTGCGTACACCCAGTGTCCACTGGCGGCAGCAGCCTCTCCAACACCAGCCAACCGACCAACCAACATTTGTTGCGAATATTTGTCTGAACACATTCCGTTCCGTTATGTCGCATTATATTGTTGCTGTTGATGTTTGTAAGTGTTGTTGTTCTGCTGCTGCTGCCGCTGCTCATGCACAAGTGTGCTGCGGCGTTGGGTTCGCCTTATTGTGCTCATTTCTGAAGCGAGCGGAAAGTGTGCGGGCGGCAGCGGCTGGTGGTGAGGTGTGAGACGCGAGTGTGCTGCGTTTCCTCCGGTTATTGAGCCCTGAAAAGTGATGGATGTTTGACGTGTTTGATGCGCGACAATTGCGCCGACTGGTTGCCAGTGGTGATGATGATGGTGGTGGCATGTGAGATGATGGGTTGCGGCAATGCTGGCGCTGGCAATCCTGAGGTGGGCGGAATTTCTGACAAAGCTGTGGCTATTTAATGAGGTAGGCTATGATTGGATAGAAGAGGGGAGGCTTATTATGATGAAATCAACGGTGAGCGGAGACGCTTGCCTAAATTTTTGTTTGGCGCCTAAAATTATGCAGAATTGTCCACAGAAATCTGTGCGTTGAGACGAAAATTGAATTTTGGTCCGCTTTCTGAGTGGTTTGGAGGCAAACGAAGTAGTAAACCATTTTAGCCTAGTTTCGGCATTTACTTTCCTTCAACTTAAGGGGGGTTGGGTTAAAATGAAATTCTTCTCCATCAGGGCTTGGATTCAAACAAAATTCTTCTCCATCAGGAGTTTGGTTGAACGAAATTTTTCATCATTAATTACTAAAGTGATGGAACGTATGCATAGGTATGCACTTTAGTAGTAGAGAACACCAGACCCTCGGAAGAACTCCAAAAGGTTTCACCACAAATCACAGTCGAATTAATTCCACAATCAAATCGTACAGCCAGTCGAAAGCGGTTTTGTTGGATTTGTTTACGTAGATCGAAAGGTTTAGCTTATCATCGGAATCCTTGTTACTCGTACTACCAGGATCATGCGTTAAGGGGACTCCACTGATAGTGGCAGCTTGACCAGAGGCCATATTTTGATGACACGGAAGTTGGGAGCCCTTGAATCGCAGTCTGAACGTGTGTCCCCTTAGAGAGGATCGTATTATTTGTAATTTATAAGCAAACAGAACCATGTGGCCGCCGTGGCGTAGTGGCCAGAGTGCAAAACTCACACGCTGAACATCTGGGCTCGATTTCCGGCTGAACACCTCGAATTTTTTACGGCACCACCTTGTCCGAGCTGCTGACAACGATCAAAGTGTAATACTGACTACAAAAAAGCTTCTCAAGCTTCGCCGTTCGGAGTTGGGAAGAAACCGTAGGTCCCTTCCACTCGTGGGAGAACACTCCACTCGTAGTTGATGAGCAAGCTAGGCTCTGGTCCCCTGTGGACTGTCGCGCCATCCAATTAAGGATATTGTTCCGGACTGATTGGTTTGATTCAGATCTGTTCACTCTACTAACACAGACGAGGCGGGATTGGAGACTTTCTTTATTTTGTGCGGATTTGCATTGAAACTGGGTGCTGTTTACAGAGCGAAAGGGTTCCGGGAACGCACCAGTCCCTAGCAAGTTGAAGTGAATGTCCCTAATCAACTCAAAACTCACGTCTTCAGTCTTACGTTACATAAGACTCTTAGGGAAATTGCCCTCGTGGTATAGGGTCATTAAGCCAGGTGACCACGTCCAGACTCGCTGCTCAATAAGCGCGGCCTTTAAGACCGTTTTGCGATTTTAATATTCTCATCTTTTGAAAACCCACCAATTTATCACCCAAATGCAACAGAAATACAATTTTGAAGTGTTGTGCGCGCTACTGTTCTCTTGCGAGTCGAAGGGATCTACAATTTTTTGCCGACTCCGAACGGCGAGATTTGAGAAGCTTTCTTAGACAGTTATTACTCTTTGAGTGTTGTCAGCAACTCGAAAGAGGTGGTGCCGTGAAATATTAGAAAAATTGGTGTTGAACTGGGAGTCGAACCTAGACCCTTCGGCGTGTGAGCTTCCCACTCTACCCACTCGGCCACGACGACCACAAAAATCGTGTGTGTCTGAGGTTATTTACATGCCGAAGCTTACAAATCAGTGACAACTTCAAGAAAAACTTCCTTACTCTCGACTTTCAGGGTCTACAATAAACTGTAGGCCCCTCCACAAAGGGAAATAGAGCGAATAAAAACACACACAATGCTATTACGAAGTTACTGAAGAATTTAGATCCCAGGCCCTTGTACTGCTGAGTGCTGTGTCTTCCAATTTATTTATTATTTCTTTTTCTTGAAACACTGCAGTATCTGCCAAAATATTTGAATTTGTAAATATTCAGTCGTCCACGGTTCGGCGAATGTTTGCGTAGTTCTGACCTAAACGAGGCTCTCCCTCAAACATTGTCGTCCCAAGCCTTCAATTCTTCAAATTATGCGTGAAGTGCGGCTGGGAGGACTCGGTTTTGATGTTCGAGTGTGTCAAGTAGATTCAATTAGAAACTTCCAACTTTTCTTAATCTTAAGCTGAGAGGGACCTTTCCTAAGAAGCCCTAAACCTGAAAATGAACTCCAAGATTGTAGACTGGAAGTGTTGCTTAGGTGCATCAATCGAAATGAGGACCATATACCCTTCCCAATTTACACTGAGCTTGAAGAAACGAGGACGAAAGCTTCAAAGCAAAAAAACGAAGGCGTGTTTGACTGGCAGATTGTCGCCTTTTGATCCACAAAAAGGCGAGCATTCCTCATGCAGGTTCAACTCGGGTATATTCAATCCTGCTGGGCTCTATCTTCAACTCCAAAGTTTTCTCCACAGATCAGTGTAGTTTTCGGTCCGCAGAACATTGTGCCAAATTCTGCGGATGTCCAGCAAGTTCCAAGTCATCTTAAAGGCACCACAGGACAGCATTCATCACAAAAAGTCAAACTGATTACACTGTGTTCCACCACTCTTACACTCTCCAAGCGCCTCAGCACCTTTTAAGGAAGTGGGTGCCTTGTGATTTCTTCAAACTGGCGGTGGGCAGATAACAGATCACTTCTTCAAATTAGGACAACTGCTACTACTGTATAGGTCATACAGCTGACATAGTTATCGCGCACGTTCCCAAACTGCAGAGAGACGAGCCTATTTCCAATTTAATGACGGTGGTGGCTATTCTATGCTGCCCAGGCGTCATTTACCATCTAGGACAGAATTCGCTGTCGGGAGGTGCAGCTTTGTGAACTTGAAACGAACGTGGGCCGAATGTCCTACCAGGGATCAGCAGTAGGATAGTCTTTGGCAATCGATGCAGCTTCGGTGTATTCCAACAGCTACGCGGAGGGCCGAGATCATGCTCCAGAAGACCCCCATACCTCCACTCCAGGACAAGTATTGATCGACAAGCAAAGAGTCAGATCGAATTTTCGGTGTCATTTGGAGTGCTGAAAGAGCCACTGCTGCGAATTTTGCCTAATGTGGATGTTAACACCGCTAGCTCGGCTACAGCGGCCGCTCGGCCAAAGCATTCTTAGCCTTTGCTCCAACCTCTAGATTCAATAAAAAGAGGAAGATCACAATCTCGGTACAAGCACCAAGTTTGCGTTGGCATTGGAAATCGGAGAATGGATGATACGAGTCTCAACGATGGGGCCTCCTCTCCAGTTTGAGCATTAATTTCTCCCCAAAAACCTCCAATTTCGATGTGCTGAAGGCAAACGCACTTAAATTTGAAGAACCTTTGTCCCCCCAATGCCCTACCAATTCCTCCCCCTTCAAACTGAGCGCTTGAACCATTTCAAATGCATCCCTTCTGCCTCTCCATCTTGCCATCAACTCCAAGCTGCTGCTAAACACAGGCCACATGCCATTCCCCCCGCAAATGTACACTCCCCCACCCTGCCTTGTGCATCGTCTCAAACCAAATCCAGCCGCTCGCTTGGAAGAAATATAAATCAAAATTGTATCTCGTCCATTTTTCGGTTTCACAAATCTTCACACACATGTGCGCCACATACTGAGCTCGTCCCCTCCCAGGCGGGGGGCGGCCGGCAGGGGAAAACTTTTTGCAACACACCACCAATCCGTCCAACTTCTGATCTCATTCTCAAGTGGCAGCACAAAGATTTCCATATGTCAGATGTGAGCATTCAACTTTCCGCCGTCGCCGTCGCAGCCGCCGGCAGATACACTTGTTCGAACAGAAGGCATTACTCATGTGCTTAGCCGAAAATATTATGAATTGCTGCTGCTGCTGTTGCTTGGAAAATGCATGTCGCCACTTCTGTGAGCGAGCTGCAGCGACAGATAGTTGCGCAGCGGAGTGCACAAGCACAACGGCATGCCAACTGCCAGCAAATTTCAATTGCTCGCATGACTGCGCCACTGACGAAACCAAAAGCTGTCGACGTCATCATCGTCATCGTTGTTGTTGGGTGGAGTGTTTGTGGAGGGGGATGGAGAGGTGACAAGGCTCGTAAGGGGTGTGTGCCGCACTCGAATCGAAAGCAAACAGCTCTCCAGACACAAACCACCTGCACGCCAGATGTTTGTCAAACAAACTGTTTCATCAGCAACGCGATTGCGATCGCATAGCCCTCCTCACTCCCACCCACCACCAAGCTCCAGCCGAGCTTTGGTCATGCAGCCAACAAAACCCCAACTGTGCGCCAAGTGTTGACTGTTTCGCCTTCATCTTCTTCTGGATGCCGGGCTTCAGCGCCACCAGCAGGGGGTTGAAATTTAAATTACAATGCAAATGGAGTGGCTGGCGGCAGCGGTGGAGGCACCAGGCGAACAGAACGGCGGCCGGCAGGAGGTGCGACACACACAAAAAGTGGGTTTCTGTTGCAGGAACCGGGGCACAATGGCTTGTAGGTGCTGCTGGTGCTACGGCTGCCTGTGATTGGTGAGCTTGAGTAATTAAATAATTTAATTCCGTTCCATTGAGAAAGAAATGAAGCCTGCCGGGAACAGCAACACCGCCACCGCTGGCAGTCTTCGGGCGCGCCCAGCAAACAATCAACTGTCAACATCTCACTTGCCAGTCGACCTAGCAGCGGAGAGTACTCACCATTGGCGCGGCGCAAGGCAGCTATGGTCGCTGTGGGTCTGCTGATGTCGTCGTCGCCGTTGTCGCTGTCGTTGTCGACGGAGGTCTTGGTGTTGCTGTTGTGTTGGTCTTCTGTTCTGTGCTCTGCTGCTGTTGTGATTGCGATTTTAAAGGACTCGCCAGATTGGGATTTTATTGCACAAAAGCAGTTTAATTACAGTTGCAATTAAAATTTTCATTGAAAGCGCTTTGAGAGTGACGGACAGATCCTGCCGCGGTGGCTTGGCGTTACGTACAGGGAGGGATTTCCGGCGAAATGCAAATTCAATGTTTGCGCAACGAGCTGCACAAAGGTGCGTGCAGCTGTGTGTTGGACCAGCTGTGTCGGTCGGCCGGGAATGTTGGCAGGTGTGCGAGGCCATCTGTCGTGCGGACACGCCTCATTTGTTATCGATGAACGAGTGGCAGGTGCCGTGTGACAATGGTTTCACGTCGAAAAGCGGAGATTCCTGGTTTGTCCAAAATGCGAGTTTCAGAAACGCTGCATGAATGTCCTTATTCCCTAAAAAAAACGAAGATTCCTCCCACAATCAGATTTAGTCTCCTGCCCCTCGCGGCTTATTTTCATAATTAACCAGCTCATCGACGACTGGCAGTAATCCAAACAAAATGCAAATCCCCTCTCCACTCAGCACGTTCCACCCAAACACTTCACAGCTCCCCAGCAACCCGCTCCATTGATGGCGGATGTTAGTCTCTCGCCATGCCGTCGCGCCATATCTACAAGAACACACACCACATCCATCGGGCGATGTTCCCAATTTGCACGCCGCACTAAGCCCCTAAATTGTGGCACAACCACCACCGCCAACGTCGCCGCCACCCACCGTTGACCACCGCAACGAGATCCACTCCGATTCTGCGGTGGTATCCATGCCAGGACAGCAGCAGCAGCAGCACCGACGCTGTCATCGCCAAAATTGCATGTCATTCGATTACCAGCGCAGAAAAAAAACGCCCAACACAGAGCGCGGCGCAAAAAAAAATCCCTGACGAAACACTCGTTCACACGTGAACAAGGACGCAGTCATGTTTCGCCAAAAGTCGCGGAAAACACGATGCGACACCAGCAGCAGCAGGGGCGGCTGCCACGGCGAATAGAGAAAAACACACAACAAGGGCCGCACTCTTCGGCTGAAGTATTCGTCGACCGTCTTTCCGACGGCGACGGCCTCAGCAGTTCTCGGCTCGTTATGGGAAATAAAATCATCATTTGAGGCAATCAACACTTGAGCCAACGAGAACCCTTTTCATCCACCACCAAAGCCGCCCCCGACGACGACGACGACGACGGCAAGAAGAGAGATGATTGCCAGGGATTACTTCGCACCACCACCGTCCCGCAGGCAGGCCTAGATGGATTCCCGGCCCCGGTGTGATGTGATGTGATAATGCAATCAATTATCCTTAGAACAACACAGACAGGCGGCAGCGGTGGCGGCGAGCGTCCTCGCACATGCAAATATCCATCTCCCTGCGACGGATCGAAGCCGGTGCCGGGGCACAGCTGCCGTCTCCCGCTCACACTTCAATTAATTACGTGCAGATGGGTGCAGAGTGAAACCCACATCTCCTCCCACCACCCACCGCTCTCCGCGGACCCCCTCAAAGATTGACAATCTTTCCTGCAGGTTTTTTTGAGTTTTCTCGAACGTACCCCTTTCCCAGTTAATCACTGCTGCACCCGCATAAGAACGCCAATTCAGCGCCCATACGCTCTCCCCCACGCCGCGTGGATGGGAAGGTCGCAGCTGCTGCTAATATCAAAGAAATGTGTTGTGCGCTGTTTTTGTGGGGGTTTTTGTCGTTTTTACACTTCGAAGGTGGCGCTGCCTTCATCCCCAGCCCCCACCTCGCACAATCCGGGTGCCCTGTGTAAACAGAGTAACCTCAGTAGTTCATGAATGGCGCGGAAGCACACCATCGCTGCCGTTCACCACTCCGGTCCGCGCCCAACTCGCCCAACTTGTTCCTTGCATCGTTCATTGCTTACTCGGTGGAAAGCTCTTTGGCAACTGGGCCTCTTCAGCACGCCCGAAAATAATCCCCACAGGAGCAGCAGCTGGGCCCATTCTCATAGAGGAACGAGGCGGCAGACCAACGAACCACCGCTTCCATGGGCGAGTCGACACCACCACCATCACCATCACCATCACCGTCGTCGTCGTCGTCGTCGTCGCCACCGTGTACGGCTGCCTGTGTGCGCTTGCCTGTGGGTGGGCGGGAGAGTGTATGAGTGAGGGTTGCCTGTCAATCCAAGCTGGCGTTCGGAGCTTTCTATTTCGAGAATTACTCGATGGAAGCGATTCCAGATGGGGGCTGCTGCTGCTGCTTCTGCCGAAGAAACCAACTGCTGCTACTGCTGTTTCCACTTCCACCACCACTACCACCACCACAACCAGTACCGTCACCGTTTTGGCCAATTCATTATTTTTATTTTGCTTTCGGATTGTGGTGCTGGGTGGCGGGCACCGGGCGTCGGGCGTCGGGTGTCGGGATAGCAGCACAGTCTGTTGCCATGCACAGGCACCTTGGGCAACATTAAAATGCCAAAGGAGACTTTGGGTGTTATTTTTTCGACTCCCCCCGCCCCTGCGTCCTCTCGTCGTCCGTGGACTGTGGACGGGCGCATCGAATCAGCCGTCGAAACATACAACATTTCACTCATGTTTCCTCAGAGACGGGTGCGACGGTGTTGGGACAGAGATTGAATACCGAACACAACACCACGGCTGAGGGAATCGGTTTGGGAACAAGCACAGATGATGACGGCGGCCGGGGGTGTTGTGTAGGTTCGGGTGAAAGACTTTCAACCTAAGCCCTCACCTCAACGAGCGGCAATGGATGTGATGCGACAACTGCTGTTGCCGGGCTGATGATGATGTGGCAACAGCCGTGGTCTTAATTAGAGATTCTGACGACAACGAAATATCAGATGACGGTCATAATCTCATCAATGGGAAAAGTATTTATGAAGGATGTGCCCCGGGGAGGGATGCAGGGGTTGCGCTGGGTGGGTGCGAAGGAGGTGTGAGTGATTAGCTTGCTGAGGGAGGGTTTGCGATGCTTCCTCTGTCGACATGCCTTTGTGGATGCCGTTGTTGTGATGGCGCAGTGAGTTTGTTCAGTCAGACTTTTCGGAGGGTCTGTCAGTTGTATTTCCTGTTAGCAATTCGAATTCCTTGTTGAATGCAAGGCGTGACACTTCATATGAAAAATGTTTACGGTTCAAATCTCGTGTTAAGCAGACAGTTACGTGTAGGACGTTTAGCGGTCCAGCACAACGGGAGCTGAAGAAGGCAGTTTGACGGGTGTGTTCTGACGAGTGCTTCCCAGGGGATGTGGCAGGAAAACACAAGTCAGGATCTATGGTGCCTAAGACGTCAAACTTGCCTGTTATATTTGAGCGGCTAAAGGCCTCTTGGCTGGCTGGCTAGCATCGGCCACAGCCATCATAGAGTTGAAAGTCTTCTCCTTCGAAAGAAGAACAAAAGTGAGAGGAACTTCTGTCATACCCAGACAGGGACTTCATCCAACTTAAGTCAATTCAAGCCCTCGCTTCAAACATGAACTTTATTGAAAGCAGGCAAGGCGGCTCTTCATGATTACGAGAAAAAAGGTTTGAGGGCGATTTTGGGCCTTGTTGAAATGTTAAGAGGAGATTAAGGATAACCCATCAAACTCCTCTTCCGTGCTTCCTCTGCATCCAATGTCTCGATGTTTATCAGGTCCACCACTGTGTTCTCCATCGTTTCCTCCATCGTGTCCTTCATCGTGTCCTCCATTGTGTCCTCCATTGTGTCCTACATTGTGGCCTTCATCGTGTCCTTCATTGTGTCTTCCATCGTTCCCCCTGTCGCTTCGCCTGCTGCATAAACTTGCCTCTGTCTACATTTCACCATCCCAATAGATAGAAAAAAGCATCTTTTGATACATAAAGTTTGAAGGCCCCTTTGTCGCTTCATCTTTTGCATGGCTTGCCTTCTACCAACATTGTGTCATCCAAATATGAAGGCTTGAAGCGCTGTTTCATAAAATAGATTATTCAGTGTAGGGGGCGCCACTAACAAAAATCAAAAGTCCAGTATTGAGGCTGGAGGGCGTTTCAGTGTAAGTTGCATACAAGTAGACACAGTTGGGCTGAATCCTCCAACCACAATGTAGCCTGATGGTCGCTACCAGTTAGGTTCCTCATTTTCAAAGCCTGACTGGTGAGTTCCTCAACTTTGTCGTGACTTATCATCTGTTACCAGCCATCCGAAAGCATCAGAGCATTAGGTGTACAAAGAGGGAACAGTTAATCTTTCCTTTACAAAAGGCATTAAATGGGTGATGCTGCTGCCATGAAGTGAACTTCACAACCGACAGCCATTGTCAATGCCTTGGGACTTGCAGCAGCAACTTGTCCACAATCTGCGGCCAAGGCACTGAAAAAGGATGTCTCCCTCTACTGTCCCGAGCTTAAAGGAGCATGTCTGAGTAGATGTCATAATTTTTTCCATTTTGTAAAGAAAACTCTTCCCAGCTGACCAATCGGTTCATGGTAAGCTTTATTCATTCTTCAGGCACAGAACAGTGCAGTGGATTGATCACAGTGCTGCTTAGACAAAACGAATGTTAGCAATGAACTACTTACAGCTATTTGGCATAAGATCACTAAAGCTTAACCTGTTGTTTGGCGATCTGAAAAAGATTGGCGCCCAACATGGGGACAAAAAAAATTTTTTCTCGACCCGACCTACAAGATCCTGTCGTATTGTGTGGGCCTCTGAAACACTTTCTCGGCTCCACCTACAAGATCCTTTCTGCCGTATTGCGTGAGCCTATGAAACCCTTTGTCCACAAACTGATAGGTCCCTGTCAGTTGGGTTTCAGGCCAGCGAAGTCCATGATAGACCAGATCTTCCCTTTACGGCATATCCTGGAAAAGACCCAAGAAGTGCCAATCGACACTAACCACCTATTTGTCGATTTTAAGGCCGCATATGACTGTTGGGCTATACAGTGCCATGATTTGACATTCCTACCAAATTCATCAGATTGTGTAGGACGACGATGGAAAACTCTCGCTGCTCCGTCAAGGTCGGTAACTAACTCGCCGAGACCTTGAATGTCAAAAAAGGTTTTAGACAAGGCGACACACTGTCATGTGATTTCTTTCACATCATCCTCGAGGAGATCATGCGTAACTCACAAGTCAACAGAAGAGGCACGATCTTCCAAAAGTCAGTTCCATTGTTAGCCTACCCTGACGACATTGACGTGTTTAAACGAACACAGCGAGTCGTCAATGAGGCGTTTGCTGGAATTGAAGTGTAAGCGAATAAAATGAGTCTGGTGGTTGATGAAGACAAAACGAAGTACATGGAGTCATCAGGGAAGGACACACAACATCGACGTCTCGGACAGAGTGTGACACTAGGCAGCAGTAGTCAAGGACTTCTTCAACCTCGGATCCGCAGTAAATAGGGACAACAACACCAGTATCGAAATCAAACGCAGTGTCACTCCTGCCAATCGCTGTTTTTGGGGCTCAAGAGGCAAGTCCGCTCCCGAAGAGCTAAGCTCAGAAAGTCCCGGAACATACATATAGGGGCCACAAACATAAAAATATTAATTTATTTTTTTTTTAGTGGCGCCCCCTGTATGCCCCTGGACTACTTGAGTGATGTGTTATGTAACAGCTTGATCATCCTAGTCCTACTTTTTGGTGCGGAACTCTGGACGTTACTAAAAGCGAATGAGGAAGTCCCTACTCTCTTCGGAAGGAAAGTTTTGCGTGCGATTTTTGGTCCTGTTTGCGTTGATGGCATCTGAAGAAGAGGATTTTACAACGAACTTTATGGGCTGTACAGCGACATGCGCCCGGTAAAGCATCTTTGGATACAACGCTTAAGATGTCAAAGCCAAGTAGAGCGTGTGGACACCATTGCTCCGGCCGAATCTGAGACGCAACAATGGACGGCCTAAGCTTAGACGGCGCACACAATTAGTGAAGGACCTCAACCAGCTTGGAGTGCGCAACTGGAGACAGCTGGCGAAAGATCGTGCTGGCTGGAGAGGCAAGTTGGCTGAGGCGAAGAGCCACTCCGTGCTGTAGCGCCACAAGAAGAAGAAGAACGCGTTGAACCCATGTTTTTCATGCTTGTGGCACAGTGAAAAATGTTCTCCGTCCGACAAGTTGCAGCCCAAAAACCTGATCCAAGAGGACATTTTTTGAAGTCATGGCACTTTTATGTGAATATCGGTCAACTCTGTGTTGAAATGCAAACTGATCACGAAGCACATCGCAAACTGAGTTTCATTGACCGCCACTCCATGCCCATTTCTCCTTATCTCTTCTGAATCGTTGGCTTTTTGGAGAACGATCCCAACAGTGGCCAATCAACTTAATGCCTTGAAGTCCAGAAGACTGTTCTCGTGATTCAATATTTCGCTGGCAGCGTCTCCTTGAAGTCCAGAAGACTGTTCTCGTGATTCAATATTTCCCTGGCAGCGCGGCCTTAAAGTCCAGAAGACCGTTCTCGTGATTCAATATTTCCCTGGCAGTGCGGCCTTGAAGTCCAGAAGACTGTTCTCGTGATTCAATATTTCCCTGGCAGCGCGGCCTTGAAGTCCAGAAGACTGTTCTCGTGAGTCAATATTTCCCTGGCAGTGCGGCCTTGAAGTCCAAAAGACTGTTCTCGTGATTCAATGGCAGTGCGGCCTTGAAGTCCAAAAGACTGTCCTCGTCAGTCAATGGCATCGCGGCCTTGAAGTCCAGAAGAATGTCCTTGTAAAATCAATATTCCCATGGCAGCGCGCTTAACTTAGAGAGTGATAATCTCACGCAAGGCACCTAGAACTGAGCCGGACTGGAACAGGACGTTCATAAAGCAAGCGAAGGCTGCACCCTAAAAAATCTGAAAATCTTAACATCTCTAAAAGATCTGTCAAAATGTCCCGGAGAATGGTAACTGAAGAAGCCACTCATTGTCACCCGGTCAGCCTCCACATCCACCAAAGCCTGCTTAAAGCACTCCCCATTATCTTCGTCTACAGACCAGAATTTCCATCGTCCTCTCCAAGTCAGCAACTCACACGCACACACACCTTCCGCCCTCTCGTTATCACCTTTCAGTCGCAAGGCACCCTTGTCAAACCGAATTCCAATCAACCCTAATCCCCACAAGGGCGCCAGAGTGAGGGAGACCGAGAGAAGGACATTCGATTGCCGTAAATTAAAACTCCCTTCACCTAATCGCACAAGGGGGAGTCCTGTGTGCGCCAGAAGAATTCCACAAGAAATTCGAGACCCCGAAGTGAGGCCACAGGTCGATGGGGTGGACAATCTTCCGCCACCGTCGCCGCAGTCATCACCACGAAGCAGCAGCACCCCGGGGATATATCTTAAACCACACACACTTGCCAGTGACACTCCGCACTGGGAAACTTTTAATTTATGAAGATTAATAAAAACACCGGTCAGGACCTGCATTAAGCTTACTTACGAATTCATTGTTCCTGAGGACACGGCGGGTTAGATGCAAACCGCATTCGATCCAGCTCCACATTGTGCAGCATCGGTCCCAGCAACAACAGCATCAACAGCGAAGCCGGCAGTGGCGAATCAGATCACCAGCAGCAGCAGCAGTGTGACTTCCTGGCGCTGGCAGCGGGAACAAACTACTAGCTGAACAGAAGCCCTGCCTGCCAGAGCACATCACAGCCAGTGGCAATTAATTTCCATCGCAATTCAATGATTAAAATGGAGGTTTACTTAATCATTTTGCCAAAAACTTTTGCATCTGACAGTTTCATAATTAGGTATTCAAAATCTTTAATAATTCTCCCTCGCTCGGTCGCCGCTCTCTTGCTGGCTGGATGGCTGGCTGGCTGGTTGGATGGCTGGTTGGCTGGTTGGCTGACTGTGCCACTTGCTCCCGCTCTCTGTCAGTCTGTTTTTCCCTCTTCCGCACCCGGGGCGGTTGGCAGTTAGGCGCCAAGGCAGAGCATGCAAATCTCTGCACGGGTGGGCGAGAAGCAGACAGAGAGTGAGAGAGAGAGGGGTTGGGAACTTTTACCTCCCCCCTCAGTGCCGCTTCACAATTTGCAAGCTTTCACGAACACACAAGGCCCAGCAGTTCTCGTGAAGGAATTCCGGGAAAATCTATCCACAATGCTGCTCCTGCTGCTGACGATCGGAATGAAATGAGGCTGCGAATGGTGGTGGGGGGGCGGTGGGCTGTGGGTGCATTTACATGTGAAATAGTAGCAGCATTCGAGCAGCAAATGGATAAAGATTTCCTGCCATCCTATTTATGTCCACACACACACTCACCGCCGCCGCCCACCCCCGCCGGGAGGCAGAGAAACGAGCCGGGCATGTGTACGAGTCGTTGTCGTCGTCGTCGTAGTCGTCGTAGTCGTCGCAGTCGTCGTCGCAGTAGTCGCCGCCTGGGAAAGAGACGTTCCGTAATCAGTCAGAGGAGGTCGCTGCAGATGGCATCGTCCTTAATTATGACATCAGTTTCCGATGAAGCGCACAACTACTGATGATTTAAGAGACGTTATCCAATATCCTCCTCATGGGTTCCATATGAGCTGCTCGCGCTGCCATGAGAGCATTCTCCAGCTGTGTTCCTATAACACACTGACATGGTGAGTGGTCTTTTCGGTTGAGGGGACTTGCGACTGTGGAGGAGCTGCGAACCTAAGACCAGCAGAGAATAGTTACGAGGCACTCTGGCGGTAACAGGTGTGCGTAGAGTAACCGCCGCTCCGATGAATAAGTGGCTGCACGGATGGATGGCTGCTTGGTTAAGTGGGCGTGCAGGATTGTGGCGGTTGGTGGGTGGTGGGTGGCCTGGTCTCGGTTCGGGGATCTGATCAGGAATCCATTTGGGATGGCTGCCGTTGAAAGCTGGCTGACGGACTGCGGTTACGACATGAGGCGGGGGTTGTTTTGTTTTGCACAGCGCGAATCCCATCTGGAAGGATCTGCTGGCGGTTGTGTAACAGCAGCAGCTCGGCGGCGGCAGCGTGTGCATGTGTCAGCGCTTGAGATGAGGTCTGTTATCATCTGGAGCTACGTCAGATTGGGGAACGATGATGACGACGACTACGTGCAGCAGATGTTCGACTTGTGAGTGAGGTAAAAGCAAACACATGTCATCACAGTGCAGATGGTGGGAGGCGAAGGAGCAGATAACAGATGGAGACTACGGATGGCGCAGGTGAGGGTTTCGCTACGATGTGATTTCAAGGTGGGCGAATGTGATGTCATTGGTTCAGGATGTTGAGGTTTGTACTTTTCACGTGACGCATGTGGAGGTTGCTTCTGGAGCAGCATTGACTTGATGACGGAATTGTGACTATTCGATTCTGTTGAACTTGAGTCATATGTTCTGTTAGGGGATGTGGGAGCTCATCCGTCTGTTCAACCCATATGTGGGCTATGACGACTGAACGTCATAGGAAATAATCGTGTCTGTACGAATTTGCGTCTGTCTATTATAGGGGACCCCTCGAAGTATCATAGTCTTAATTTAAGCCGTACAATTTGAAGCCCAAATTCCTTACAAAAATGTTCAATTATGGAACAACAACATTTTGGAGCTTTTGAAGTCTTCGATTAGGCCAAAGATTTTGGAGCACATTTCTCAAAATTCGGCGGAAATGGGAATTTGGAACTTCTGAACTTGTAACAGAAGCTTATGAATTCGGAACTTCTGAATTCTTCGATTTGGCTACCATCGCTTACCGTAGGCATAAGTTCTTGACAGGAATTCCCAAATTTTGGCGCATTAGAAATTTGGAACTTCTGAACTCCTCTCAAAATCTAGAAAATTTGATGCAACAGAAATTAGGACATTTTTGATAAATGTCTCAAAATTTGGTACAATAGAAATTCGGCACTTCCAAACTCTTGAAAATAAAACTTACAAATTTAAAACATCATAAAATTGGAACATCTGAACTTATCGATTAGGCCACCAATATTTACACCACGCGAAAATGTTTGGTAAAATTTCTTAAATTTTTGCACATGAGAAATTTGGAACTTCTGAACTCTTCACAAAAACTAGAAGATTTGGTGAAACAGAAATTTTGAACTCCTATATCCTTTGATTCGACTGCTGTAACGAAGCTTAGGCTAAAGTTTTTGACAACTTTTTCCAAATTTGGCACAACAGAAATTTGGAGCTTTTGAACTCTGGAGAAAAAATTACAAATTGGGTGCAACAGAAATTCTGTTTTTTTTTTTAATTTTTCCATTCGGCCACCATCGCTTATTTTAGGCTTAACATTTCCCACATTTTGATGAACTAGAAATTTGGAACTTCTTAACTCTTGATAAGAACTTACAAATTTGGTTCAACATAAAATTGGAACTTCTGAACCCTTTGATTCGACTGCCAAAACGAAGCTCAGGGTAAAGTTTTTGAAAACTTTTTCCAAATTTGGCACAACAGTTTGGAACTTTTGAACTCTTGACATAAATTTACAAATTGGGTGCAACAGAAATTCTGTTTTTCTGAATTTTTCTATTCGGCCACCATCCACCTACTGTCGAAAATTTCGACTCATCTTTTGTAAAACGTATGGATATGCAAAAGCTTGCAAAATAAGAATTTGGAACTTCTGAACTTATTGCTCCAAAAGCAAAAGCCGTTAATTTTTAGCACAAAGCATATCACTGTAAAAATACACAGGTTATATAAACTTGGAAAGCTGATGGCTTAGCACCTCTTTTCAAAAAAGCTAAAACCTAAAATGTTAAAAAATTGTCAAAATTTGGTTCAGCTACAATTTGAAGTTAACAAACTTTGTCACAGAAAGAGGAAAATTGTAGCTAAGCTCTATTTAAATTATTGTATGAACATTTTGAACCAATGTGGCAAAATTTTGAATCTGAAGCTCCCCTACACCTACGTGTGCTTTGCAGAAAGATCAAACCGAAACAATTTTGAACCTTTTTGGAATTTGTTATTATCATTTGAAAAATCATTCAGCCCTTTAGCCCTTCAGGATTTATCGAAGTCATTGTTCCAAAAATCGGCACAAACATAAATTTAAAAAATTGTAGTCGCCCCTGAACCCTCCGCCCAGTTGTCCACTTGCAACTCAATTCTCGCGTCCCCTGTTAACGCCGTCAACAGTTGCTCCCTTTTCCACCTTGCCGACGCCTTTCATCACCTTCTTCACCCCATCCTCGTGCTTAAATGCCCCACCACCTTCCCCTGGGTTACACCCCGCACCCTCACACGGACACAAAAGGAGAGATTCCTCCTCTTTTGTGCTTCCTCTCTCCTGTCTGCTGGGCTGTGCGGTGCCATGTGGGCTGTAACGTACAAATCATGTCCTTGCATGTCATCATGCATTATTATCTCTGCATGCACAGCGACGGAGGGATTGTGCTTGAGTGGGCCGTGGGTGGCGGGGGATGAATTTGTTATTTTTTTTATTTTGCTGACGGCATCTCTGGGCTTTTCCGTCGTCGTTGTCGTCGCAATCACTGTTTAGTTTTGCCACCACCATTGTGTCATATCCTCGTCGACGCTGTCGACTAATCCAAGGACGTGGCTTATCTGTTTGTATAGGCTCAGCCACTCGTCGCTTTAAAGCAGCATCGGCAGCAGCAGCAGCATTCAGCCGTACATTGAGCACATCCGCACACAGAGCACACAGAGCAGAGTGTGTACTCCAGCGTCGATCGTCGTCACCCCATACTCGGGCGAGGAGCACACAAAAAATATCCTCGTCATCCACTTGATTTTTATTGCGTCCTCTCTCCCCCCATTGGAGGGGCGGGGGGCGCTGGAGCTCCACCTAATCCTGCACGTGGCTGGGAAACGTAGATTTCGGAGCCAAAACAAACACATTCCACAAATAGCGTGGCGCACACACAAAATGCCATCCACTCGCATTCCGGCTCATCGTATCCTCCGTCGTCGGTTGTCGGTGGGTGAGGGGGTGGGCGGGTTGTGTGAGGGTTCAGATTGTCTGTTGGGTGCTGCGAGGGTGGAGTGTGAATGTTTGCAATGAGTGCGCGCGCGATAAGGGATGCTGCTCAGAACGATGGTGACAGTGAGTGGCAAGCGGTGTGTGATGGTCGCTGCGGCAGCGGGAATGTGCGATCGTAATGAGTATTTGCCCGCCATAATTAAGGGGAGTGTGTACTTAGGAGTGGAGAGATAAGGCTCAAGCACACTCCACTCCATCGGTAGCGGCATCGTCCCCAATGGTTCTTCTAAGTTTCATCATCGCTGTGTGAGGACGGCGACGGCTGAGCCCTGCCGGAGGTTGACCGATAATGAATGCGAGGTGTTCTCTTTGGAGGTGCCACCGTTTCGCAATCGCATTGAGCTGTAAGAGGATTTCGGGGTCAGTGGGGGCTGTGGGAGTGATGTATGCTTTGACGAGGCTGGAGGCAGAGGTGGCGGGATTTTTGGCGGTGACACCTTGTGGATGGCACACTCTGAAGAATGAGGGCAAGTTTCCGACCCTGAGACCCAAGCTTAATTCCGAAAAATATGTTGCTTCGTTCCTCCTTCAGCATCTGCCCTCACCTGGTGGCTAAAATGTCCCTGGACTAGTAGAAGGGGGCAAACGAATTTATTGAACGTCGATTAAATTTGCCAAATATGTGTTATTGTCGCCACAGCATGGTGCACGGCAACAGCAGCGGCGCCTATTTAGGAAATTTTCATCGCCAGCTCGCAGCCCCCACCTCCAATGGCACCCGTGTCCGTGCGGATCTTTGTGCACCTGCCCTCGGTGGCTGGGGCGGTTCAATATTCGTTTTTGGGTTTTTCTACGCATCAGTTTTTGCGAAACAACACGCGGATGCGGGCGCAGCGGGTGACACTAGCAATTAATCTCCATAACCGGTCACCACGAAAAACGTTTTGCGGTTTCACGCCATGTTCGCGAGCACAGTTGACGCTGAAAAATCCCTGCTAAGCATTTCACGCACTTGTGCCCGCACATCCCCCACACCCACTCCCGCATTCCACACCCCAGCCCCAACCCCACACATCACACATGCCGCTGGCCATTAAACTGTCCCGGGGAATCGGCAATGGTGGTGGCAGCAGTGGCCAAGGACTGGTTCGGCCGTCGGCGGCGGGGGGTGGCGAACATTAAAATATCCCCTTGGCCTTAATTGGGCGGTGGCGGATGATTGGTTGATGTTGTTTGTGCGGCGAGATGGTGACGGAGGGGAAGGCGGCGGTTGTGTTATTTTTTTACACGCAAGGATACTTTTGTTATTGTTTACACATTTGGTTGCAATAAATTGAATGAACATGTTTACGTGTAATTGCACCTGGGTGTGCGTGGGTTTTTTCCCGTCCTTTAGGAGGAATTCGCGCAGTGCCTGGCGGTGTGAAGGAGGGGATGGCACTCAAAGTTGACAAGTGTGGGCTGTGGTAAGAAATTGAATGTCAGATTTAATGAGAAACTTTGGCCAGGACTGTTCAGTGAACAAACTTGACCATTCTTTGCGCTTTCGTTCGACTCTAAGCACTCCTCATCTTCCAAGCGGCAGCAAAAAGTCCATGATTGACAAAGAAATTAATTTAGAGGAATGAGCCATGGTGATGGAAGCGCGTATCCAGGGGAAAAAGCGAATACAATGGAGGAAGAATAGAGAGCGAAGTTCTAGAAGTATTCCACAAGCGAGAGCAGATTCGAAACTGGGGAAGAAATGGGCTCCGAGAGTGAACCCAGGATTTGAGGATGGATTTAAATGCAAAGCCCCTTGCTCGAGACGAAAAAGTCACAAACTTAGGACGAAATGCAAGAAACGTGCGCCAGGAAATGAGCGCCAAACGAGAACTTCCCCGTTTCGGAACTTAATTAAAAGGCGGGGTCCCTTGCGAGAGAACGTGCGCTGGGAAGCGAGCTCCAAACGAGAACTTCTCGGTTCCGGGGTTAAATCTAAATTCAGAGCCCCTTGGGCGAGACGAAGCAAGAAACGTGCGCTGGGAAGCGAACTCTAAGCGAGAACTTCCCGCTTTTGGGGCAAAGTCTAAATGCAGAGCCCCTTGGGCGAGACGAAGCAGGAAACGTGCGCTGGGAAGCGAGCTCCAAACGAGAACTTCTCGGTTCCGGGGTTAAATCTAAATTCAGAGCCCCTTGGGCGAGACGAAGCAAGAAACGTGCGCTGGGAAGCGAGCTCTAAGCGAGAACTTCCCGGTTTCGTGACTAAATTCAAATACAGAGCCCCTTGGGCGAGACGAAGCAAGAAACGTGCGCTGGGAAGCGAACTCTAAGCGAGAACTTCCCGCTTTTGGGGCAAAGTCTAAATGCAGAGCCCCTTGGGCGAGACGAAGCAGGAAACGTGCGCTGGGAAGCGAGCTCCAAACGAGAACTTCTCGGTTCCGGGGTTAAATCTAAATTCAGAGCCCCTTGGGCGAGACGAAGCAAGAAACGTGCGCTGGGAAGCGAGCTCTAAGCGAGAACTTCCCGGTTTCGTGACTAAATTCAAATACAGAGCCCCTTGGGCGAGACGAAGCAAGAAACGTGCGCTGGGAAGCGAACTCTAAGCGAGAACTTCCCGCTTTTGGGGCAAAGTCTAAATGCAGAGCCCCTTGGGCGAGACGAGGCAGGAAACGTACGCTGGGAAGCGAGCTCCAAATGAGAACCTCCCGATTTCGTGGCTAAATTCAAATACAGAGCCCCTTGGGCGAGACGAAGCAGGAAACGTGCGCTGGGAAGCGAGCTCTAAACGAGAACTTCCCGGTTTTCAGGCTTAATCTAAATACAGACCCTTTGCGCGAGACGAAGCAAGAAACGTGCGCTGGGAAACGAGCTCCAAACAATAAGACAAATATGAACATAGACGCCCACTTCGAGCGTGCTCGCACGATAAAGACTGGACCAGAGTTGAAATTCCGAAGAAGAGCGGGAAGCAATCGTCAAGCTCGTAAATTTTAATTCGAGACGCCCATCCAATGGAAGAGGTTCAGAGTTCAGGTTGAAATACCATAAAGACCTCCCAAGGGCCAACAGTTTAAGTTTGGGAGCAAAGACAAACGTGAAGACTCCCTCCAAATCATACCAGCCAGCAAGAATTCCTCTCCGACAACACTTCCTTGTCCAAACAAGGTCCCTTGTCCTTCGAAATTGGTCTTCCGTCGAACATTTGATATCAAAATCTAGTTCGTGCCGTGAGTTTTGGTTCACATACAGCTTGCTGAAGTACAACTCTTGTAAGCCGTCACCCTGATTCAATGAAAACTCGACTTAAAGTGCGAGTTTCGGTCTGCATGCAAGCTTCATGCCTAGCTCCAAGAAATCGTCGCATCTGTGTTGTTCGCAATTCCGCGCCGTGATTCCGTTTCTCTCCCTCGCCTAGAGCCTCATCCATTCATTCACAGCCTTCTCCCCAAAACCAACACCGTGCCACACTCAACAGGTTGTCGTTGCCTGAAATTACACTTCTTCCTTTCACCACCTGCTCCATCTAGTGAGCAAACCCGCGCATTCCCCTTGGTTTGTGTCTCCACTCACCCTCCACAAAGCTCCACTTCTCCACAACTGACAACTGTCACTGGTAGTCAGCTGCTCCACTCCAGTGCAAGGCCACCGCGTTTTTGATTCTAAGAGGTGCACTTCGGTCTGCATTCCGTTACCACATTCCTCACGCTCAACAATGGTCAACATAGTCCTGCGCAACGAGAACGAAGTCATCTGCCGACTGGCGACTGAAGTTTCCCGACTGGCCAAGCAAGCCATCGCAGAGAGGGGCAAGTTCCGGATCGGACTATCGGGTGAGTGTGCAGCTGAGTGTGTCAAGGTCATGCACGGTTTGACGTTCAACCTCGAACAGGTGGTTCGCTCGTCACATACTTGTGTCAGGCGATCCCGAAGATCGACGTAGATCTCTCCAAGTGGCGGCTGTTCTTCTGCGATGAGCGCTACGTCCCCGAGACTGATGGTGACTCCACATTTGGCACCTACAAGCAAGCGCTGATCCCGAAGACCGCCTTGAGCGAGACGCAGTTTGTCACGATTGATACGAGTCTGTCGCTGGAGGAGTGCGCTAAGGACTACGAGGAGAAGATCCTCAAGGAGTTTCAAGGGGAAGCCGGGTCTGTCCCGGTTTTTGATCTCCTGCTCTTGGGGATGGGACCAGATGGACACACGTGCTCGTTGTTTCCCGATCACCGCCTGCTGGAGGAGAGACAACGTCTGATCGCCCCGATCGATGACTCCCCCAAGCCGCCTCCCAAGAGGGTCACCATGACATACCCCTTGATCAACAACGCCCGCTGCTGCATGTTCGCCATCTGTGGAGCTGGAAAGGCTGACATTGTAAAGGTGAGGATCTGTTGCAACTCGTGACAACCCATTTCCTTCATTCTCTTGCTTCCTAGAGGATTTTCTTGGACAAGGAACCCTTGCCGGCGGGTCTTGTGGAACCGGAGAACGGCAGTCTTCTGTGCATCTTCGACCAAGCGGCTGGGAAGAGTTTTGTGGATTCGGCTTGAGCGCCGTTGCGGGGACGGGATTGTTCAATAAAATAAATAATTTTTTGCACATTCGCTGCTTAGTTATTTTATTGCTTACAAAACGAGATAACTTACAAAGATCCACCTTACACGAAATTAAAGCTATTCCAAGCCGCCCTAGTGGCGCACTTCGCTCTGCTAACCGAAGATGTTCTTCCTTATCCTCTGGAAGCCGTTCAGGTTCCGCAGCGATTCCTTGTAGCTGTCGATTTCCTTGTGGTACTGCTCGCGCAGCACGAGATCGTTGGGTCCCCAGTTGGGCTTGGGTCTAAACGCGCCCACAACCTTCTCCCAGAACGTGGCCCCTGGCTGACGGATGATCGCCACGCACGCCCAGATCGGGACTTGCATCACTCCGAAAATTGAGATCGTCCACCCGAGGGCTGGAAAGGACCACAAATATGAAACTCTGGACCATCCAGCAGAGTGCGTTGATCTTACCGTAACACCAATTAGGATAGATGACGTCCTTGTAGGTCACCGGCTCGTAGGACACGAAAGTGTAGATCAGGATCGCCGTCATGATCGCTGGGGTGACCACCGCCCAGCAGATCCTCCAGTACCAGCCGGGGTTCTGTCCGATCATGAACTCGGCGTCTTTGCAGAGGCGATCGACGCCGTACACCCAGGCGAGGACGTACAGCTCAGCGATACCGAGCACCAGGGCGATCATCGAGGCGCCAAAGTAGTCGACAAGTGTCAGCAAAAACTGACCACCCTGCGGAAAGAACAAACCTGGTCACAAGTTCGACATGAGCAGAGGCCAGTCAGACTTACTGGTGTGATATAGAGGAGACCCACAAAGAAGCTCACGATGGCTATGCCCAGGGCGCAGTAGGACTGAGGGATCTTGGGAAAGTTGTCTCGAATGGCCGTCATCGTGCAGGACGTCATGGCGATGTTGCTGCCGATGCCCAGGACGAACAGCATGGTGAAGAAGAGAACGGAGAAGATCTGCGGCACGGCCTTGAACTTTGCGATCGCGTCGGGGTAGGAAATGAAAGCGAGGCCAGCGCCTCCCTTGACCACTGTGCCCACGTCCTTGGAGCCGATCTCATGTGCCAGGTGTCCCAGGATGCCGAAAATCGTAAAGCCCGCCAGGAGGGAGGTGAATGTGTCCAGGAGGGTGACGATCGTCGCGTCTCGGTGGACGTTGTGGGTGAACTTGTTGTACGACGAGTACATAATAATGTTGCCGAAGCACACGGACAGGGAGTAGAACACTTGTGTCACAGCTGCGTACCAGACCTGCAAGTAAAGGCGAAGCGTTACTTATCCTGCAGTATGAGCTTGGAGATCAGTAATCCTGAAGGTTGTAACTCATTGATCTTGGAGACCATCGATCTTGCCGATCGGTACTCGAGAGGATCAGTACTCGCTCCGGGTTTCTGTTTACCTTTGGGTTGAGGATCTTCTCCCACTGCGGCTTGATGAAATATATGATCCCGTCTATCGATCCCTCCAGAGTAACAGCACGAATCAGCAGGATCAGCATCACAATGTAGGGAAAGATGGCCAGAAAGTACGACGCCTTTCCGGAGCTCTTCACCCCACGCACGATCATCAGGTAGATCATGATCCACGAGATCGCCAATCCGATGACAAGGTACCAGTTCGGCGCGCCAATACCGTCCTCCAGGGATGGCACCTCCTTGAGCACTTCCTTGCTGCACGGGAGAGGAGCAATTTAAGTGAGTTAATTCACGGGGATAAGCATGCACTTAAAATTCCAATCACCGGGTTAGACTTACATAAAGTACAATTCAGAGCTGGTCATGATCGTGTAATTGCTTCCCACCTCCATGGACCTTAGATACGCTCTGTTGGCGATGATCGAACTATTCCGCAACTGGTCGGCTTCATCCCGCCCCTTGGAGTCGTAGCAGCTCGGGCCCCACTCGGCCCGGCAGCTAGCCCACGGGAGAGGCGACCTGAACGACTGCACGAAATAGAAGCAGATCAACGCCACGATCGATTCGTAATAGGTCGCAAGCAGGAACACCATGAATACCTGACCAAGGCCGACACCTTTTGTGTGTACGAAAGATTTGTTAGATTACTTAGTGTGTAGGCTAAGAGAGCGTGAGATGTGCGAGATAATGGGGTTAGAGTATGCGTGAGAGAGAAAGATGATAAGCAAGTTAAGAGCCCGACCTCGAAACCATTTCGTCCACCAATTGCTTCGCGGACCATGACCGCGACCACAATGTCGCCAGCAAGCCCTAAAAGCATCGAACAACACCCCACTCAATTATGTGACGCAGGAGAGAACAACTTTCACACTTCGGGGAACACCCCGCGCGCTCCCTCTGATTGAATTCTTCAATTCCAATCGATTTGTGTTTCAATATCAATTGACTCTGTAATAAATAATCAATTCCCAATCAACCCAACAAGCTGTTGCAATAGCGTGCGCGTATTGAATCATCCAGGAAACAGCAGCGGCTCCCACGGCGGAGCCGGCGGCAGCATGCGAAACTGACCTACACCAGTCAGGAGGGGAAACACCAACACCCAGGGAGGGGGACAAAAACTTACATGAAGTACAACTCGGCGGAAGACTGCCTCTTGCCGAGAGTGCTGTTGGCGGGGGAGAAGACCGCATCACTCGCCCCCGAGGCAACGCAAACCGCGTCCCACGAGTCCTGACACTGGGTCCACGGCAAGACGCTGTGAAACGAATCGAAGGCGTACCTCAGAGTGAGTCCCATGATGGCCACGTAATAGGTGGTCACCAGCGAAATGGAGATCACCTGGCCAATGCCGACGCCTAGAGGATTCGCAAGACATGAAGACACGCAACATGATTGGATGAGATTGGCTGGCCCCAACAACAGACGCACTTACCCTTCATGGCTGGACAGAGGTCGAAGACCTTGACTGATCCCCGGCTGGAGAACTGGCCCACGATCATCTCCATGTAGTAGATCGGCTTGCCAACCAGGAACAGGACTATCAGGTACGGAATGAGGAAGGCGCCGCCGCCGTTCTCGAGCGCCGTGAACGGGAACCGCCACACGTTGCCGAGGCCGACGGACATCGCGATGCAGGACAGCAGGAATTCGATGTCCTTCCCCCAGAGGTCGCGCTCCAGGCCGGGTTTCGATCGGGCACTCTGAAAGCAGAAAAACACAGAAAAGGCCGTGACAAGGAGTTCCAGTGGACATCGCGTCAAGTACTCACGCAGGCTGTGGCCGGTGGTGGCTGGGAGCCGGGTATGCCGATCTTGGCAGCTCCATTGGAGTTCTTTCCGTCGTCTCCGACGAACGCGGGATTCACATGTGTGGCCATGGCAAGTCTGAAAGATAAAGGGGATCAGTGGTATCTGAGAAAAGCAAACGCGTGTTGATGGGTTGAGACAAACACGTCAATAAATGGGATCACTGCGGAGTGTGCTGGTTTATCTTAGGAACAAACGCAGTAAACGGCCTTATCTGCTGCGAGTGGGGTGGGAAGCGACTAAATGGAGTCACAGTGGAGGTCAGGTCGTCACGAGTGACTTGTACAACGGTGAAAGGTAATCCGGGGGCATACGTGCACATGAACTGACCAGGCGGAGACGTGTGATGGAGGAGATAAGCTCCAGAAGCGGTTAAATGTTAAACGGTGAGGAGTCTTCTGGGGAATTGCGCAACTTTATGGCATTTTATGAGACGATTGTCAGCGCTTTGAGTCGCTTGCGGTTTGGTTAGAGGAATGCGGTTAGAGGAATACGCTCTGCGTGACTGTTCAGACAGACATTCATTAGAATGGGACTTGAGTACGGATGAGGCACACTTTTGTTGAAGATCCAGTCATCCATGGGTCTTGAGTCATTTTTGAGTGTCGCAAGTTTCTTTCTAAAACACAATCTGGTCTGAAACTGGTTCAAGAGAAGGACGGTTTCCTACACTCTCGTGTTTTTCCAATTTTTGTTCTCGAAACAGTGTGGCTGAAACTTTGTTTCCAAGGGGAGGTCTGTGGACAGGGCGTCTTTGAAGTGGTGTCTTCAAAATTTTGTCTTCGTGTTGGTGAACTTTGAAATTTTGCTTTAAGGCCCCGCCTACAGATCTTCAAAACGGTGTCTTGAGAACGTCGTCTTCAAGGAGGTGTCCTGTCGGTTTACTAGTAAAATGTGGCATTTTAGACATAGCGTCAGTGCTTCGTCTTCAAGACGGCGTCTTCAAAATTTGTTCCAGAGCCACGCCTACAGAACGTCGCCTCCAAAGAGGTATCCTCCCATTTGGCGTTTTAGGCATCGCGTCAGTGCTTCATCTTCAAGACGGCGTCTTCAAAATTTGTTCCAGAGCCACGCCTACAGAACGTCGTCTCCAATGAGGTATCCTCCCAGTTTTCTAGTAAAATGTGGCGTTTTAGGCATCGCGTCAGTGCTTCATCTTCAAGACGGCGTCTTCAAAATTTGTTCCAGAGCCACGCCTACAGAACGTCGTCTCCAATGAGGTATCCTCCCAGTTTTCTAGTAAAATGTGGCGTTTTAGGCATCGCGTCAGTGCTTCATCTTCAAGACGGCGTCTTCAAAATTTATTCCAGAGCCAGGCCTACAGAACGTCGTCTCCAACAAGGTTTCCTCCCAGTTTCCTACTAAAATGTGGCGCTTTAGGCATCCCGTCAGTGCTTCATCTTCAAGACGGCGTCTTCAAAATTTGTTCCAGAGCCACGCCTACAGAATGTCGCCTCCAAAGAGGTATCCTCCCATTTTCCTACTAAATGTGGCGTTTTAGGCATCGCGTCAGTGCTTCATCTTTAAGACGGCGTCTTCAAAATTTTGCTCCAGAGCCTACAGAACGGTGCCTGCAAGAAAATGGCAGAAATGGACTTCAAATATATATATATATATATATACATTTAAAGCCGCCCGACTGCAGACTACGCCCTTAGAAGTTGGTCTCTGTTCTCAGAACACCATCTCCAATGCGACTTCTTAAGATCTCGAAGAAAAGTCTTTTGATTTTGTTCTACATGATGGAGTCCTGTCGTTTGTCTGGCAGAATCTTTATAACTCTGCCTTTCCAGCTATGTGTCTTCATGTTCCCAGCGTTAACAGCTGTCTCTTGCAGCGACGGTGAACCGGTTCTAGATACTACAGCTTTGTCAGTGTATCGTCTCTGCTCATCCAAAATTAACCTGCGACCAATTTGCTTTCAGAAGGAAAGGACAATATGGAGTAGTTTCCCTTCTGAAACCACTGACTGATATTGGCCTTTTTCTGGCTTTGTAAGCTGGGCTTTTACAGGACAACAAGTCTTCTTTTTCTTCTTCTCGTCGTGACGCTACAGTCCGGGGTGGACTGTTGTTGATGTTGGCGGCATCAACATGCCTCTCCAGCCAGCACGATCTTTCGCTATCTGCCCCCAATTCCGAACTCCAAGTTGGTTGATGTCGTTCTCCACTTGTGTGCGCCACCTTAGCCTAGGCCGTTCTCTGTTGCGTTGCCCCAAGGGCTCTGATTGAAACACTCTTAGGGCCCGGAGCAGTAGTGTCCCACGCCCTACATGACCTAGCCAGTCTAAGCGTTGTATCCGAAGAAGCTTGACCAGTACAGCCCATAGAGTTCGTTGTTAGATCTTCCACTATTGATGCCATCAACGCAAACAGGACCAAAAATCGCAGGCAAAACTTTTCTTCTGAAGAGAGTAGGGACTTCCTCATTCGCTTTTAGTAACGTCCAGTGTTCCGCGCCATAAAGTAGGACTGAGATGAGCAAGCTGTTACATAACACATAACTCAATAAGTCCAGGGACATATAGGGGGCGCCACTATAATAATAATAATAATAATTGCTGGCGCGTCAATCCGAAGGGGTACCAGGACCTAGCTTGCTCATAAACTACTCGTGTTGTGCGCGCTACTGTTCTCTCACGAGTAGAAGGGACCTACAGTTTTTTGCCGACTCCGAACGGCGAAGTTTGAGAAGCTTTTGTAGACAGTTATTACTCTTTGAGTGTTGTCAGCAGCTCGAAAGAGGTGGTGCCGTGAAAAAAATCGAACCTAGATCCTTCGGCGTGTGAGCGTCGCACTCTGCATACTTCGCCACGGCGGCCACATAGAGTTCGTTATTAAATCTTCTTCTCCTGATGCCATCAACGCAAACAGGACCAAAAATCGCACGCAAAATTTTTCGCCCGAAGAGAGTACGGGCTTCCACATCCACTTTAAGAATCGTCTAGGTTTCCGCGCCATAAAGTAGGACTGGGATGATCAATTTGTTATATAACACATCACTCAATAAGTTGCGGAACATATAGGGGGCGCCACTAACACAAAAATGAATATTGAATTAAACATTTTTGTTAGTGGCGCCCCTAAAATGTTGCGGGACTTATTGAGTTATCTGTTAAAGCGAGCATAGTCCTTCGAGAGAGGGCTTTGCTTCTCAGTTGCTTTTGAGCCTAAAGAAACAGCGATTGGCAAGAGTGATTCTGCGTTCGATTTCGGTACTGCCGTTGTCGTCCCTATTTCCTGCGGATCCGAGGTAGGCGAAGTCCTTGACTACCTCGAAGTTTCTGCTGCCTAGTGTGACGCCCTATCCGAGATGTCGATGTTGTGTGTCCTCCCTTGATGACAGCATGTACTTCCTTTTCCCCTAAGTAACCACCAGTCTCAATTTAACCGCTTTTGCTTCAATGCCAGTAGCAGCAATGCCATTGACGGCTCGCTGCGTTTGTTCAATCACGTCAACGTCATCAGCGTTAGCTAGCAGTTGAACTGACTTTCGGAAGATCGTGCCTCTGGTGTTCCTCTGGTGAGTTACGCACGATCTTCTCGGGGATGATGTTAAAGAAGTCACATGACAGTGCGTCGGCTTGTCTAAAACCATTTTTGACATTGAAGGTCTCGGTGCGTTTGTTACCGACCTTGACAGGGCAGTGATAGTCCTCCACCGTCATCCTACACAATCTGATGTGTTTAATAAAAATGCCAAAACTGAAACCACACTGTCAGGAAGCTATCACATTATGGACAAAAGGTTTCAGACGCTCTCACAATACGGCAAAGAAGATCTTGGAGGCGACGTTGAGAAAGATAATCCCTCGATAATTGGCGCAGTCAAAGGGGTCCTCTTTCTTGTGGACCAGGCAAACGACGCTAAGTTTCTTCTCATGGTGAATGCTTTCCTCCGACCATGTGTTACAGATGAGCTGGTGCATGCACCCAACCAGGTCATCTCCAGCTGCTTTAAATAGTTCTACGGGCAGTCCGCCCGCTACAGCAGCTTCAATATTGTTATCTTCACTTCGTTTAAATCGGAGGGACGGAATTCTGGTCTATCTATTCCTTTCAAGTTCCATGATTCCAAAATAAAGAGAACAGGACAAAGCCTTGGCCTACATAATCCAATCCAAACAAGGCTTCCGCCTTTGCTCCAGACAACAAGACCGAGGTGATGGACGGATTGAATTCCACAAAGGCGGACTTATCTTCAATTCAATTTTGTTCGTAAGCCTTAAGGAACATGGAGTAGTCTCGTGATTTGCTGCCAACAACGGATAAAGTCGTTCTTATCTTCTAAGCTTTGTGATAACCGACGATGTTGTGCTTTACTCAAACGAAATCTTGCCGCCTCTCCTTCTACAGCAGGGAACACCTTTTTTGTTTCACAACATGCTCATCCTAAAACTGTTCAAAACCTAGGCACTTAAGGCTCAGATTTTTTTCTGTGAAGTCCGCCCATTGCCCTACTATTGCTTTCATTCAGACACCTTCGATGTGGGCTCTTTGAAAAAAGGTTAAGCTTTCCGAGACAAGATCTTTCATCCTGCACCTTGCAGTTTCAATCAAAAAGTCCCTCTGTGCTCAACATCAAATTAAAAACTGCACCCAAACTGCATCCGGGTGCCCTAAAGTTCCTTTGTCACACAACAACACCTAGGAGGCGACCCACTTGTTGATCAGCATTCCATCATCTGTTCATGTCCCGCTCGAAGGTCACAATGCGCTTCCGGGAAACGGAAAGTCAGTCAGAAAAGCTCAGCTTCCATTTGGAGTCATAAAAAAATTCCAGTCAATATTTATAAAAGCCGCCCCGTGCTCTTGAATACTAAGCGACCTGTAACAAGCGAATTGCTTCACGCCGCACTAGCTGCGCCCCCTCCAACGAGGTGAAACCAATTTCGAGACAATAAAGCAAAGCACCTTCTCTGACGGGGATTCCAACACAATTGCGTCTAATTGGCCTGTGAGTTGGGCTCCCGGGAGACAGTCTGTCATCGAGTCACGCAAAGTTGTGACATCATCGGTGACATGGTGCCTCAAACAGTGAGTTATGGCCTGGGTCTGGGGGGATTTTTGTCCCGTCAGAAGATTAACGCGGCACCTCCGCATCCATGGCCGGGTGATTGGAAACCAGTTCACGTCGACGTGATGTGACTTCCAGCGGCTCTTTCTGGACAGCGCGCTGCTGTGAACCGTTTGCGGGAGAGATTTGAATATTTTACCCTAAACCGATGGTAATGGTCAACCTTGAATTCGGACTCGACGTGATACATGCTGATGGGGACTCGAGAGGCTTGTGCCAAGTAGACCGAGTGAGTGTGACGAGTGTGATGGCTTGCTACCAATTTTGGCGCCGCTCTGCAGAGGGAAAGATGGATGGGGATCGACTTTCGTATGCAGGTGGTGCAGCGGGTGACGTTTGCGACGAGATTTGTGATGGGACAGCGAAGCTGTTATGAATTTCACAAAAGATGAAATGTCTCGTCTTTCTGATGCCACATCATCGGCAATGCCAAGCTCTTGTCGACTGCGGCTCTTGTCTTCTCAGGGACTAAGAGTCCCTGCGGAACCTGGGAGATTTTGTCAGTTTTGATGCCACCTCCACGGCAGTGCCAAGCTCTTGTCTCTGACCTATCACGAGAACGCCTTCTTTAAATGTTACTTCGCAGGTGTTCAACATCGCTAGTTGCAGCGACCATAAAACTGAACAAACGAGCATCAACGATCACGACAACGTTCAGATCGCATTGCAACGATCAGAAACGCCCAGAGCCTATTGAGCATGCTCTCCTTGATCCTCACTTGCTGCAGTTTCCTCCAAGCGCCCGTGCCGGTTTCTGAAAGCCCCGTTCGAATCGGATTAGAACCAGTTGCGTCACTTCGCAATCAAACTCATCGACGCTACCGGCCTTGACCACCACCATAGAGCTCGTCGCATCACTTCCACTTTTCCTTTCGCTCGCTGTCAAGCGGCGGAGCGACGATGCAAGTGGCGCCCATTTGACCGTGAAGTTTACATTTGTTGTGGTTGCACTGAGCCCTCAAGGTGAGCCTGCTGTACGTAGTCGAACAAAAGGCCGCATAACTGTGCTGCTGTTGACACGTGAACAGTGAGACAGAGAGAGGGTATCCGCATCGGCCGCCCGTGATGATCTGCGCTGTTCGATGATGCTTGGCGCGCCGGATACCCATCGAATATTAAGTGGCGTGCATCAATGTCATCCACCTAGCTCTTGCCCGTTGCGAATCAATTCTACGTGACACGACGCTTTGACGTCATCCTTGGAAGAGCGCCGTGCCGCTGCAGTTTAATCGGGACTGAAATTTATGACCTCTTAATTGAGCACCGTAAACGATGTTTGTGGGTTGTTATCGTCCGCTAATGCGAACTAGAGCCTCCTCGATTGCCCTCAATATTGACAAAAGCGAGCGGCGCAGACTTGACATTGATTTAATGGATTTGTGGCACTTTATGCAGGCGGTCGCGGTTGGTGTTAGAAGGTTTGGGGGCTGGGAGCGGTGCGTAGGAATGATAGTGTATGCGGAACTGGGCGAAGTTCGTTGAGTCGCAAGCTTCGTTCGACGCGGGATTGGCGAGATCTGCACGAAACTTTAGAGTTTTTGTCAGTTTTCGACTGAAGAGGACTGAAAGTCGCAGAAATTGACGCGGAATCTGTGAGATATTGGCAGTTTTCAACTGTTGGGGACTAAAAATCGCAGTAATGGACGCAGAACCTCGAAGATTTTGGCAGTTTTTAACTGTCTAAGAGTAAGAGTCGCAGAAATTGACGCGAAGTCTGTGAGATTTTGGCAGTTTTCAGCTGGCCAGAACTGAAAGTCGCAGAAATGGACTCGGAACCTGTTATATTTTGACAGTTTTCGACTGTCGGGGGCTAAAAGTCACAAGAAATGGATGCGGAACCTGTGAAATTTTGTGAGTTTTCGACAGTCAGGACTTATAGCCTTAGAAATGAACGCAAAACCTGGGAGATTTTGTCAATTTCCGACTGTCGGGAACTCAGAGTCGCAGAAATGGATTCGGAATATGTGAGATTTTGACAGTTTTTAACTGTCTAGGTCTAAAGGTCGCAGAAATTGACCCAAAATATGTGAGATTTTGTCAGTTTTCGACTGGCGAGGACTGAAAGTCGCAGAAATGGACTTGAAACATGTGTGATTTTGGCAGTTTTCAACTATTGGGGACTCAGAGTTTTCCAGAGATTTTGGCAGTTTTCGACTGGCAAGGACTGAAAGTCGCAGAAATGAACTTGGAACCTGTGTGATTTTGGCAGTTTTCGACTGTCGGGGACTAAGAGTCGTAGGAGTTTTCGAATGTCGGGGATTTCTGGCTACCTAGGATTGAAAGTGGATGAAATTTTGAACAAATCTCCGTAGGACACAAGAATTTCCAAGGTGCAAGTCGATGAAATCTTTTCACAACTGACAAAATTTGTCGATCTCTACTGTTTAACATTTTGTTAGTTTTCATTGCCACGGAACCAGCGCGTAACTTCCGTGATTTGGAATTGAACATCGAGGAAGTCTGAGCTGATACTCATCAAGCCAGTGAACTTCCTCCCGTCTTTCAGACCACTCTCCATTCATATAAATATCCGAAAATCAATTCAAGACGAGTCGCTTCTCATCAAAACCCCAGTCTAGAGCCTCCATTAGTAGATGTCGATTTTAGATCACCATACACACGAATTTCTTCCTACCATGACTCAGTTAATTCAGGTTAACCAGTCAGACACCCAAAGAAATCCGATTCGAAAGCCCGAAAGTGGGGAAAAAAATCCCCCGCCCGCGATCAACAATGAGGAACTGGTTTACCAAAGCAATTGTTTACCGCGCGCTCTCATCAATTATTCAAAGATGCGCGAGCTTAATGTGTCAATAAAACCACACTGGCCCCCGAGTGCATTTCTTTTCGTCAGAAGGTCTTGGCTGAGAGGCCAGTGCCAATCATTTTCAGCCCCAAGCCAACCGCCAGATGATGTCAGCAAAAGTATGCGGCGGCGAAGGTTCCGAATGGTACAAGCTGTTGTCTAAAGAGATATTATGAGTAACAACAAGCCTGTGGTGCCAGTTCCGAGATTAGAACGAAAACATTAGCATTAGCATATTCCGCTACCAGCGGCGAATGCTGCCACCTCAACCGTTGGCGAGAATAACGCTCAGGTGCTACACTTAGCGAATGATGGCCTTGGCGAGAGGAAACAATAAGAGTCTAAACGGAATCAAAACAAGACTTGTTGAATTAATTCGATGTTCTGATTGGGGATGTGCGGCGTGGTGGTGATTCACTGAGAGGGGGAACCTTTTCTGAGAAAAGGCTTCAATGACGCATTGGCTCGTCTCCACGGGGCGATCGAGATTGAGAAGCCTGGCTGCTTAAACCAGTTCTATGAGTAACAGTCAGTTTTGGGAGTGCATACTTGTAAGTTACTTGAGGTCGCATGCTCATGGGTTTATTTTGATGTGACTTCTTTTTCTGAGAACTCCTCCGAATCAGATTCTCTGATGCATTCTGTGAAGAGGACGCACTTCTCATCGGTAATGATGAATCTGGTGATTGAAATGGAGAACTTCACGTAGACGACGAGACTTTTTTGTGGAATTCATGGCGCAGAGTGATCGTGCCGATGAATGATCATGACGATCGTGGCGTACTTTACCAACTCTTGCCTCTAGATGAATGCACACAATGATCGTGGCACGTTCTGTTAACCATGAACTTTTGGATTTTCCACTTTTGAAAAGGCGATCATCGTTTAAGCTGCTGATCGTGTAAAATTTAAGTTGCAAGAAAATCCCTAAAAGTGACTCAGTCATCGACTTTGTTCATGATCTTGTCATTTTTAGACTTTTAGTAGATTTTACATCATTTTAACTTTTCCCTTTTCATCTTTTTACTTTCTGCCTTCATATTGATCAACTCTGTGCCTAAGGAGGCTATTAACAATTACTAACATAGGGATACCGTCTTCATTGAAGCTGTGTACTCTTCAGCGCTATATGTCCATCAAATTTGGAATGAATCATCGCGAATGGAGATGGGTTTGGCCTTAAGAAGTATAACAAGCTTCATTGTTTAGCTTGATTCAGTTTGCGACTTTTCGGTGATCGTGACAATATTCGACCCTGAAATTGTCTTAAAGAGCTGATGATCTCTGTTTGCTTAATTTCAACAATCAGCCACCGAACTTTCAAACAGAAATACCTTAAAGCCTTGTGCATCAGCTAAACAGCACGATCATGACCTCCAGGATTAATTACACCTACAAAATTATTGATGGCGTGGACAAAATGAATTTAGCCAATGTGCCACTTTTTCGATTTTCCTATCAAAAATCTTAATAACACTGATCATAAGATCGTGTAGCCTAAAGCCATCAACAACCAGCCTCCATCCCGCACGTGAATCATCACTCGCTCAACCACGTCTTGAAGTGATCGATCACTCCGATGATCATTCACGTTTCAGTCGGAGGACCGCCTAACATTGACCTCAAACGCACTTCACATTTGTAACAAAAAACACTCCATATCCCCTGATCATGTCAAGAACTTCCACAAACCAACGATCAGTGCGTGCATTCGATCGCCATCGACCTCAACGTTTCCGACCTCGTTTTCGGTCCACTGCTAAATTAATTACAAACCGTAATTACAGCCAGTAGGCAAGTCGGTGAGACTCAAATCAAAAATCGAGTTTGACAAGATCGGCGCAATCACCAGCACGATCACTCGTTCTTGTAAAGCTACTAGAGCATTGACCGATTGAGGGATTTTACATTTTTTTTTTTTTTTTGAGCTAGCTGCAAGTTAAATCCGATCCTCATTCAGGAAATCAGCCAACACGCCATACAAGTCCCTCTCAAGATCACTAGAAATCGCTTGATTACAAAGAGATTACGCCAACAGCAGCCCCGTTCGGTCCTTCTACGAAAGTTGACCGCATTGACCGACACAGAGGCACACAAAATGACCCGTTTCGTAAAAGGTCATTAAAAACGTTCACTCTCGTCTTGCCAAACATTCGCAGCTGTGTCCGGTTGCAATAAATCACCGCAACGTTTCACCCAGTTCAGGCAGGAAACAAAACAAAAGAGCTACAACAGCAAGCAGTAAACGGCTTAAAACACGAAAACCCGGTCACGATGCCAAATTAAGGAAAAATTTCTCCTACTACTCGCGAATTATCGCCCATTTCAAAAAACGAATACTTGTTGCGCCAGGCCTGTTGCATCGAGTAAGACGCTTTAAGCCAAGCCCCCCGATCGGGCACTTCTTCCAAGATTAATGCCTTCGTGTGCTCCTTCTACGCCGCCTCAAGCTTGAGCTCTGTCACCCGCTGAAAGCTGCTGTCGACCGCCACACATGAAAATAGTCATCAGGTTTCCATAATCTGCCGTTGGTTCATCTGACCACAGCTGCCGCTGCCACCGTCGCCGGTCGTACTGGATCGATTACTTAATAGAGAGTCACAAACCTGTGAGCCGAGAAAACACTGGGAAATAGCACGAAAGAAGTAAAAGTGAGCGCTACGCTCGTCTGGCACGATCTGGCAGCCAACGGCGCGGCCTTAGCTCGGGTTCTTAAGCGGCTCCGGGCTGAGTAATCTACCAGTTGGGTCGTGAAATGCCGCCAAAAACACTAAATTGCACCGTCGACTGCGCACGCCAACGAACTGGGCAGGAAATGGGGAATAACGCGACTCCGGTCAGTTATTCAGTCTCACTCACCTGTGGGAGGGGGGGTGGTCGCACAAAATCGTTCCGAAAACAATGGGTAATCACATGCGATCGCGGTATGGATGTGAAACAGCGAAAAAAAAATTCACTTTTATTCGGTCACAACACTACTGCGCTGATTACACAATGGTGCGGCGCACGGCACGGTTTCTTGTAGCTTCACTTTGTATGCACACGTCAGTGTTCGACGTTCTCTAACACCATTTCCGTTTGCGGGGACACACGACGACACGAATAGTACCGTAGTTGAGAAGCGTACTGAGCTCGGCGCGATCTTGTCGCGGAGGTAATATCTCGATCGGTTTACAAATGAACGCTGAGGTAAAGCCAGATAGCTTTTTCTTGGCCACTTTGTGTAGTGGGAGTAGTGGGGACTGTAAGATGGTTTGATGGTTTAAGCTTCCGTGGGATGGGATGTAAAAAGTGTTTGCATACTACTAGGCGGCCAGAGGGTGGGGAAACTTGCTAAGTGATCGACGACGGAAGCGGAAGTTTACAACGAAAATGAATGGAAAGCGACTGAGATTTCGCTTCCAAATTTGAAGTCTCGACATCTTGATTCGGATTTTTTGTCGATTCAATTATGACTGAAGGTATTTTGTCTCCCAATGATTGAAAAATTTTAAAAACCAAGCTTGTCCGGTGATCTTTGCGTCTTTATCCTGATTCTTTGAGTGCCACATTATTGCTTCCTGTGCTCTGAGGTGATCCCTACTTTCCAACATCCAATCAGTAGAAATCATGAGCTTTCACTAAAACGATCAACGATCAATTCCGATCATCTAAGGCCACTTAAGACCTCTCTGAAGATCACTGAGCCCTTGTCTTCATAAGCACGAACTCAACTTTGTCACATGACCACCCTCTTAGATCCAAAGCAACCACCAAAGAAAACTCTCGCTCTTCCTTAAAATTCTCGTTTTAATAAACAAATATAATTACAAAAACAATCAGTAGGTAAATTATAATACAAAAGACAAGACTGGTGCGAGAGACCGGCCTTCGCAGACGCGTAAACAGACACACACACGGAAGCGTTGACGCTTAGAAATTCAAATACGAGAACAATACCATCTAGCATCCATCTCAAATGTACAAAACAAACATCGCAGATATAGCTGCCCCAATACTCAGTACACTGGCAGCGTACAGGACCGCACTCGTGGTTCCCATCCACGCCACCAGAGATCCTATGCTCAGGGACATGATCAGTTGGGCGACGAAGACCATGCTGCTGATGATGGCAATGTCGGTACCCAGGCCACGGCTATGCTTCAGAGGGACACTCTCACCGCTGCGGACCTTGAACTGAAAGGATATCAATTGAGTGGCGGTCCTCCTGCCGGGGACAGTGGAACTTACGCATCCCTTGGCATGATATTTGGCGATCAGGATGTAAGGCATCGTGAAGAGTGTGGCGTAGATCACTCCAGCGGTAGTGCTGAGGAGGAGGACTCCAAGCTTTGTTGGCCAAATGGCAAGGACGAGCATCCCAATGGCGTAGACCATGATTCCCCCGATGTAGACCACTTTCAAGCTGAAATGAAAGGCTTAGTCAGATGGGCTTCCAATGCGTTCATTTGAACCTTACCCAAAGCAAGACATCAGCTTCTGCACAGTCATTGAGTAGACGGAGCAGGAGAGAGCGTAGATCGACATCCCCCAGCAGCCGAAGCGGACTCCAGCGTCGTACAGGTTGTAGGCGTCCGAACCAACCGCAGCCTGGAAAGAACGATAAAACAGTGAAACCCCAGTGTAGACCTCAAAGCAGTCATCGGACTTACAGTAGGATCTCCATGGAAGACAGCCTCGCCAACAAAGTCGGTGAAGTACAGGCAGTAGCAGACATGCCCCATCCAGCAGAGAAGATTAGTGAGACTCAGGATCCGCATGGATTTCGGCATGAAGACGATGCTTTTCAGGTACTGGCCCAGCGAAACCTTATCTTCGTGCTCATCCATTTCCGAGCTGGCCTCCGAAGAGTCGACGTCATACTTTATGGCGCTTGCCTGCTGCCTCCTCTCTTCCATCTCCTTTTCGGCCATTTTCAACTCCAGGGATGTGGTCTAAAAATCAGAAAAAAAACCTTCATTAGAATATTGCCTCAATCCACCCGACTAGCAGCGCTCACCTCCTTGATGTAGAATATCGCGTTGTTGTTTTTTGACGTCTCGTTCTTGATTGCCGCCGCGGAGAGTGGCTTCAGGAGGTCATCCTTCTCGATCAGTGCCAGGGGGATCTCCCTGAAGCTTGTCACAGTCACCAGGAAGCAGCAAACAAAGCATATGGTGACAATCATGAAGACAGTCGGGATGTTCCCGCCCAGGAACGACCCAAACATAGTTGCCTCCCAGTCAATGCCGCCGACCGCATACCCAATCGTCCCTCCCACGCCGGCCATGATAGTAAACGTGCTTAAGGCTTTCGCATGATCCTCTGGGATGCAAACATCAAGGAGGTACGCCCTCGCCGGCGTCTGGCATGTGTCGGCATCGAAGTCCAACAGAATCGTTCCTAAGATCGTGCAGATCACCGCGAACTTAAAGCCGCCACTGCTCTCTGGTTCAAGATCGCTCATCAGGGCCTCCGCCACACCCTCTGTCGCGTTGTAGTTCAAGGCGTGCGTCAGGTCTGCAGCACGATCCCCCAGGAGAAGTCCGATGTCCCGTCCGTAGGGGACCAGGAGCAGTCCGATGAAAATCCCCAGCGACAGGAGAGCGATAATGGGTCTTCGTCGTCCGAAACTCAGCCGGCAACGATCACTTATCGAGCCAAGCAGGGGGGCCAGGAAGAAGCCCAGCAGCGGTGACAGGCCCCACACCATCGTCATGTGACTGTGCTGGATGCCAATCTGCAACAGGATCGGCGACACAAACGCCGTCTCTGCGGCATACGCGAACTCGATCCCGACAACGATGGCCGCCAGCCGGATAAAGTCAAGCCGCGACTTGTTCCGGAACACATGCGAGTAGTCCTTCTTCTGCTGGCGGGCGTGCTCCTCTCGAACCTTCAGCAAGTACTTGATCATCGGATCGTTGGCCTCCGTCCGATCGCTCTTTATCTTGGCACCACCAACCATTGTGTTACCTGGGGGAGGGGAAATAAAAAGAAAATCATTAATGGCGTCGAATTTTTGATGAGTGGGAGGGAGCTGTTTGTGTTTACAACTATTCATCATCGCGTCGTCATTGTCGTCGCTGTGGCACAATTTTCTTGAACTCATCCCGCAGACGTAGTCAAGACGTTCACTCCGCGCACAGAATGAGCGGCTAATTGACAGATGAATGAGAAAAGAATGAGCCGACGTTTAATTGAATCAGTGCGAAACGCTTTCCATGAATCACGTCACATGGCACAGAGCAGAGCACAGAGCAGCGCCACCGACCAATCACATGCATCACAACGCCACGACACATCACTTAATCAACCCCCCAGAGGAAGGACAATTAAATCCGGCCTGCACACATGCAAAGGATCAGGGCTGGCTTTGAACTCGCAGCTGCCCCAGATTGAGTGCATCTGTTAAATGAGCGCACGCGGCCCAGCGCTGATTGAGGCATCTCGTCAATCGATCGATTGTCAACGAGCTTCTGATCAAACCGCCTCCCCATGTGAACTGCATCTCCCTCTCCAGCCGCTGCTGGGGTGAGCTTTAGTGAGTACGGCACAGTCAAGACAAAGACGCGACGAATCTGTGTTACACCTTATCTCCAGGCGGACGCTTACTTTTGAGATCACGTCTAGCTCCAATAATATCGCACGCACAGTCAAGAAACACGCTGAGTCGTTGACCACACTGCAGAGAGACCGTGGTCGTCGTTGTCTATCTTAATCGTTTGGACTTAATTAAAGCCAACCGCGATAAGGGCAGCTTTTGAAAGCGGAAATCAAAGCACCGTCACAACACAACACAAACTGGGGGAGCTACTGAAGACTCAAAATCTCATCTTAGGTCGAACTGGACGACGGTGATGGAAGCGCTCTACAAGTCACACTGGCCAGCATGTTGGCTGACGTTCCGGCATCTCACAATCTTCTGGTGGCGATTTCCACTCGAAATAGAGAGAGAGCCGCCAAGCTGTCAGAGAGCACACCAGTCCAAGAGAAAGTGAGCGGGAGTGATAAGAGAGTTGAGTCGGAGATCAGAGTTAATCTCCGGCTAAGACTGCGATCGCCACTGATCGCCGGCGTCTTCTCCTTGCGGAAGATGCGGAGCGGCGATAGGAGCCAATATGTGTGTTTTTCGGAAGTTTTTCGTTCAAGTTTGTCCGAGCTTCCCATTGTTAGACGCTTTCTGGGTCAGCAGCTCATTTGCATGCCCGGCGCGTCGATGAAAAAAATCAAGAGAGGCGCTTGTCGCGCGTTTGTTAGTCTGTTACAACGAGCGCGTGAGATAAACAGAAAGTGATAAAATTGCAGATACGCGCAGACGAAGGCCAAGGTCGCCGATTGTAGGTGTCGATCGTTGCGCGGCATAGACGATCAGTCATCAGCCAGCGACGGGACTGGTTTCGCGTCGTATTTGCATTCTCAGTCGGAGGTGTTTTTGGGGGCTAAGCATTAAAAATCGATAAATCGATGTGACCTTTGGCGATAGACTATGGACTAGCTGGCCGCGGGAAACTCTAAACGTTAGATAACTAGATGCGCTGTGCGGATGGCATCACTTGGAGAAGATTAATGATGGTGCGAGACGAGCTAATGGAGATTCAGTTTGTCAGGGTAGTTCCACTTGAAAGTGGCTTTCTATGTCAAGTTGCAAATTAATTCTATTTGTAATGCGCGGAGGGGCAGAGTGTCGGAAAGTGCGACGCTGAATCAAATGGGCCTTTCCAGGGTGCTTCTTCAGCTGGGACGCTGAGCGTGTCGTTTAGGTTCCGAACGTCTGTGGAAAAACAGCTTTTCACAACAGGTTGAGCCACTTTGAATATAGATCTTTTTACAGATTAATAATGAACCAGCCAGCTATCGTGAGCCAACCGCAGATCACCAGTCAGTCGTGGATCATCATCCAGTCAATGATCGACCAGCCAGTCGACGATCAGGAGCCTGTCGACGAGCTTCAATCACACGACGACCATGAGCCAGTCGAGGATCACCCCAGTCGACGTTTACCATCCAGTCAATTGCCAGGAGCCACCGACGATCATTAGACAGTCGAGGATCACCAGCTAGTCAAAGATCAGCACCCAGTTGACGATTGTCAACCAGCCGACGGTCATGAGCGAGTCAAGGATCATCAGGTACTCGATGATCACCAGTCAGTTGAGGATCACCAGCCAGTCGAGGATCACCAGCCAGTCGAGGATCACCAACCAGTCGAGGATCATCAGCCAGTCGAGGATCATCAGGTACTCGCCGACCAGCAGCCAGTCGATGTTCAGCAGTCAGTAGATGATCGCCAGCCAGTCGACGATCATCAACCAGTCAACAGTTGACGATCGTCAACCAGCCGGTGTTACTGTTATGAGTCTTGAATAGAAGAAGCTATGTCCGAGTATTTAACGACTTATGTCCAATTAAAAAAAATAACTGCTTCGTTATGCATCTCAAAAGTTTCGTAATCGCGATTTTGAGGAGTGCTGCCAATCGTCCGTCATCTTCAAAAGTAAACTCAACTGGCCTTCATCCCAAACTCAATTCCGGGCCAAACTGAGATCTGAGCACTGCCCAAGAACTCCTCTAACCGTGATAATTGCTTCCGCAAACAGCGCATCTCGGGCAAATATTTTTCTGCGGCTCGAGAATGTTGTATGCGTCACGCCAAATAGATAGTTTCAGGGCTTTGCATAAAGATCAACTCATCTCCAGTCGAGGTGCTAATAAATTCAAACACTCACCCGCAGATAAGCGAAGCAACAGCACACCCGTGTAGCTGGTGTAGGTGTTGTCTGACCTTCCCTAAGACATACGATAAGCATTGCAAAAAATGATGCCGCTGCTTCTTGAAGTTAAGCAGGCAAGGAGTGGCCGCACAAGTGTCTGTGTCACTTCCAAGTGCTGCGCTGCATGACTAGACTGCATTGTCTCACTCAGCACTCACAGCGAGTATGGCGCTTATTCGACTGAATCTATGCGTGCCCGCAGAGGTTGACCTGATCTGGCGATCGCGGCAAGTGTATAAAGTGCACGTCTTGCGTTTTTTCAGCCCTACGTGACATTCAGCGTCTTTGGGAATGTGTTCCGAGTTCATAACTTCACGAGATGACCGCTACGCCTTTGACTTGAAAATCCAGCCGAAGTCGTTCAGCAAGTCGTCAGCTGTTCGTGTATGCCCCTAATCAGTTATAATCTCGAGCGCGAAATGCATGCTGAGCCTTTATCTGCTTGTTTTCAAGATTTAAATCCTCCGCAAACCAAGTGTGTTTCGACAAATATTAGCCAACCAGCTGATAATGCGGGTCTACTGCAGCTTTGAGAACTTTCTCGAACGTCATTTGATTAATTTGCTCAGACTTTAAAATGTTTATCAAGATTTGCTGTGGAAATTTGATCAAACAAACATGTTGAAGAGGGAGTTTGCATTAAAAAGGGCCTTAAGTAAGCGAGAGAAGTTTGTGCGTGCTGGGTTCGTTTTAAATTGTTTGAAGCTTGGAATCGGAATATGCTAATAGTGTTGTTTTTTTTCAATAGATTGTATTTTTGACTTCAACGCAGGGCAGAGAAAAAGACAGATTTGTTTCTAGTTAGTTCGGGGTGACGTTTACATTGCACAGCGCTCAAATCCCGACTCAGATCAAATATCCCTCGAATATTTCACAGAATACGCGATCAGAAGTCGGAGTTGGAGCTGAAGGTAACTCATAAATTCTTGTTCTTCACGACACCTTATAGTGTGAACGGAATAATTAAATTTGATGGCGACAAAGCTAGGAACTCCAGTCAGTCGAATATCTTCGATTAACCGATGATTATGAGCCAGCCGCGGATCACCAGCCAGTCAAGGATCACCAGGCAGTCAGCGATCAGCTTTCAGTCAACGATCATCAACCAGCCGTCGGTCATGAGCCAGTCAGGATCACCAACTAGTCTAGGATCACCAACTAGTCGAAGATCATGCACCAGTTGAGGATCACCAGGCAGTCAAGGATCACCAGGCAGTCAATGCTCACCAGGCAGTCGACGATCAGCTTGCAGTCGACGATCATCAACCAGCCGACGGTCATGAGCCAGTCGAGGATCACCAGACAGTCGATGATCAGCTTGCAGTCGACGATCATCAACCAGCCGACGGTCATGAGTTAGTCGAGGATCACCAGCCAGTCATGGATCACCAGGCAGTCGACGATCAGCATCAAGTCGACGATCAGCATCAAGTCGACGAACATCAACCAGCCGACGGTCATGAGCCAATCGAGGATCACCAACTAGTCTAGGATCACCAACTAGTCGAAGATCATGCACCAGTTGACGATCACCAGCCCGTCTACGATCATTAACTAGCCTTCGGTCATAAGCCAGTCGAGGATCTAAAGTTGTAAGAGATCATCGACTGAGGTTCATGTTGTGCGCACTTCGTTTCTCCCCGGAGTGAAGGGAGTCCATAGTTCATTACCGGCAGGGAACAGCCATATTCTGGGAAGATTGTCAAAGTAAATCAATTTTACATCAGAATTGTTGGTAAAGCTTGTAACCCGTGAGAGGATGATCTTGCTCATTTGACGTGGATATCGACGCACTACACCACAGTGACCACATATTTAAAGAAAATTGATTCAGAAGGAGAGTTCAACGAAATACGCGATCTTTGCCATAAGCCCGGAGGCTTGCAACAATGTCTCTGGACTCTGGCGATAACGACTTGTCTGCAAAGTAATATAATTCAGAGCTCCTTCAAAAATCTGTAGAATACGACGAGACCTTCGCTTGCAAAACGGGGAGTTCTCATAAATTCTCTGTCTGACAAGAACACATTTCTGGTTTCCTCATACCACTTGGAATTGTAAATAGAGTAGAAAACGGTCTGAAGCAGAAGTGTTTTGGACTCCTTCTGAATACAGAGGCGTCTTAGTAAACGACAAGACTTCTACGATGGTGTTCTGTCAAAGTCAAGTTCACTGTGACTTCCTTTATTTGGTGAGTATGAGCGAAACCAAGATATTTCACCGTCCCTAAACTCTTTGGAACTTCGCTTTCCTGTGTCAATTAGGCGGAGTTCATGCAAAAAGATCATCATTGATGGCGCCATTCGAGCTCGGGAGTGACTGTTGCAACCTAAAAAGTTCTCTGATTTCAACAACGACCCCTAGACACAACGACAATTCGAAAAGTCCGTTGTACTCAGCAATCAGCATTTCTGCCTGGCGAAAACAACTGAAGCTCCTGACATACCTGAAACTTCAGTTCGATTTATTTTACAGTGCCCATGACCACATCCAGAAGTCCGGTTTAAACTGTTGATTCCTTCCAAGTTGAATTATTTCTAAAACGATGTCCTTTATTTTTTTTCAAAAATTCCGAGACACGCATCCCTCCCTGTAGCTGAGGGAGTAGGACAAGCGTTGTGAAATTCACTAAAAAAAAATCAATATCTCCACGCCTCTACAATTTCTCCAAAAAAATGTTGTTATGGTAACCAACTCCACAGGTGCTTAACACTCGAGTGTATTGAACTAAGACATGGTCATCTAAATTCATGAGACAGAACGTTTGACATTGAACTGAGGGTGAGGGGGAATGGCCTGTAAGTCAGACTTTTATTTATTTTCTCTTTTCGTATGCTTAATTTGAAGAAGAACCAGAAATCCATTCCCTCCCTACACCAGTGTGGCACATTAGGAACAGGTGGAAATTCACAAGTTGACCTTTTCGTTCATTCAAATATTCTATGCAAATTCTGAAGAAGTTTTATTCATCCAATCGTTGAGAAAAATCAGAGACTCGAGCACCATTGCCGCGCTGAAAACTAGTCTTGAATTTACTATTTCTGTCCTTTTTCTGATTTCGATCATCAACAGCCGGAATCGTCAAAATACCGGGATGATGATTCCGGCTTTTGACGATCAGCGATCAGTGAAGTGGCTTAACGATCACAGAGGAAGATCAGCATGAGCATCGGCAGAAGTAAATCAGTGGTCATGGAGGAGTTTGGATGACAATATTGAATGAAGAATGCTCAGCTTTTAACAAAATTCGGCGATCATTGAGAATGATCTGCAAACCAGTGATCAATGAGGATGATCAGCGATCATTGAGGAGGTTAAGCGGTCTTTGAGGAGTACCGTTGATCATGGAAGAATATAGGCCGGCATCGACATAGATCGTAGATGATCGGAATATCAACTACAACCGAAAACAATAAGTGAAAGAATGATCAGTGATCATCAAGGAAGATCAGTGATCATCAAGGAAGATCAGTGATCATCAAGGAAGATCAGTGATCATCCAGGAAGATCAGTGATCATCAAGGAAGATCAGTGATCATCAAGAAAGATCAGTGATCATCAAGGAAGATCAGCAGGATCATCAGTACCAGCGGAGCCATCGAGAATATTGGATGGCAATATCGAATAGAGAATTCTTAATAAAAATCAGCGACCATTGGGAACGATCAGCTAACCAGCGATCTTCGAGAAATATCAGCGGTCATAGAATACGATCTGCCAACATCGTGGAGGTCCAGCGGTTATAGATGATTACACCAGGTATGCAATTATCGAAAACAATTAGCGATTAAAAAGGTCGATCAGTGATCATAGAGGAAGATCAGCAGCAGTGTCAGCCGAAGGCAATCAGTGATCACAGATGAGGATGGACGAAAATATTGAAGAGAGAATGCTCAATTTTTAACAAAAGTCAGCGACCATTGACGACTATCTGCAAGCCAGTGATCATGAAGGACGATCAGTGATCATAGAGGAGGATCAGCGGTCATCGAAGAAGATCAGCTGGAGTATCAAAGGGAGACGATTGCGCACTTGGATGACAATATTGAATTAGGAATGCTCAGCTTTCAACGAAATCAGTAAACAAGCACGATCGCGTAACTAACGATCATTGAGGCGATTAGCGGTCTTAGAGGAGTACCATCGATTATGGAAGAATATCTGCCGACATCGACATCGGTCATAGATGATCGGAATATAAACTACCACCGAAAACAATGAGCGATCAGAAAGGACAATCAGTGATGATCGAGGAAGATCAGCAGAAGTACCAGCGGAAGGCAATCAGTGACCATCGAGGAGGTTGGATGACAATATCGAATAGAGAATGCTCAGCTTTTAACAAAAATCAGCGACCATTGAGAACGATCAGCTAACCAGTGATCAATGAGAAAAGTCAGCGACCTTCGAAAAGTACCAGCGGTCATGGAAAACGATTTACTGCCATGGAAGGGGCGCAACGGTCATGGATAATGACACACGGAATGATTAACTATCACCGAAAACAATTTACGATCATAGAGGACGATCAGTGATCATCGAGGAAAGACCAGCGCTGGTCATGAAAACAGACAGGCTGACATAGGGGTTGCTCAGCGGTCATGGATGATGATATCAGGAACGCTCAGCTATCACCGAAAACGATCAGGGATCGTTGAGAACAATCAGCTTGTCAACAACTATCGAGCACAATCGGCAGTCATCAATTATAATTAGCGATCATTAACATTCACCAGACGTCACCGATTAGCGACGATTAGCGACTATTTCTGAAAATCTTTACTTTGGCCAACTCTTGCTCTCTATCAACTTGACTGCTGCTTATATCATTTAGTTGACAAAGAAGAGGCTCTATGGGCTCTTTTTTCCACGGAACGCTAAATTTTCAAAGGTCCTGATTCAATTATGTTGATCAGTAGAAATAATTACTACCTCGCCAAGGGCATCCCTTTCTACCTGTCACAGTTCTTGCACTGAAAACAAAACGTCACCTTAGAACTTACCTTTATTCGCTCCTTCGTTCAATAATCCACAAAGCTTTCCTCCAACTTCACACTCCAACTGTTTACTTGATCGCGAACGACGCGTAAATGTCTACGAATCCTTTCTTCCTTCTGCCACACACTTCACTTGCGACAATCACTCAAAGTACTCAAAACCTCAGAGTTACTCAATTGTTTTCTCTTGATCGATTTGTTCGACAAAAAATAGTTCTGCACTGTACTGAGACACAATTTGAGATGGACGTGGACGCGGCTGCAGCGGTTTTCTTTCATAACTGAAAAGAACCCCAAATTGAATCCTCACTGAAAACTCTCTCCTCGCTTTGGCGCACAAACACTCTCAATGCTGAACAACGAAAACAACGAAATGAATGCAAATTTATTGCGGGGCGACACACTCTTGCTCAGCTTCCTAAGCTTCCGACATCATAGGTTCGAGGTATTTCAAGGAACCGAGTTCTCTGCGGAAAGTCATGAAATTCAAATTTTCGTCTCGATGTGGGAGAAGATTTTTTGCACGGCTACCGAGTACGAGTGACTCCGTCCGGTCAGGTGAAGATTGAAAGACTAAACTCACAGCTGATCGGCGGCCGGGTTATATAGAGGCAGGCAAACCACTCTAAGCCAAGCGGCGTGGCAGCGAGCGGCAGCGCTGGATGGTGGAACTGTGATGGAATGGAGATTAGTGTGCGACTGATAGCGACAAGGTGTTGGTCGACGATGTAAAGTACGTTTGCTTAGGATGATGATGGTGATTATGTCTGACGGTTCTGGCGAGTGTATGAATTGATGACCTTCTGGTCGATGGGCGATAAATGTCCGACGGCTGTCAAGTTGATAGCGACCTCTGCCAGATGGCCGATGACTTAGATTGATAAGCTGCTCGGGCACTGCATCGCTGTGAGTTATTGTTGCCTTATCGAAGATGACTCTGTTGGCGTTCTTGCCATGCAAACGATGACGCATGACGTCGCCCCATGCAGACGTTACGTACCCGAAAGTGTTTGCGTTTCCCACAGAGCTCGATTCGTTTTTAATTGAAGTCAGGCGACAATTTGGAAATTTTCCTCAGCAAAATAACAAGTCATACATCGCCTGAAGCGACACGTGAGACTGAAGAAAACGTCGATGACTCAATTCAACAAAAAAACACCCGCCCCCGCCCTACGCCACGACCACTGAATTCATTAATCGTAACAAACAAACCCCAGGTCACTATGAATGCACTTGATATCCCGCGCCAATCACACACTGCGCATCTCTATGCGATAAATCAACAGACGCTTATGGAATTTTTTATTGTTCCCCTCATTACTTCTGTATACGAAATTAATTGCAGTCGTGGCTTGCTTGAAAGGCAGGGATCGTTCCCAGTCAGGTCACGTTAGTGCTGGTCCACGATCATGAACCGAGATGACCACGGCCGTGGCAGAGGAATCACTTCTGGGAAGTCCCTTATCTTTCGAAAGCACCGCCCCCCCACACAGACCTCACAAGTGTGACAGTCAACAATTTGAAAGCAATCCACAAATAATTGCTGTCGAAGCGTATCACCTCAGAACAATGATTCGTCGCCGACACAAGCTCTATCTGCCACTGCTACTGCATTGTTTCGGTTCCACGAGAGACGACAAAAATGCGCACAAATATTTGAAATGTGCGATAGTGTAACGTGCCAACAGCACAGCACTGTTAATGTGTTACACGACAATTGCAACTTTCAACACCAGATCGGCTAGTATCTAGTTTCCTGGAATGTCTTTCCCTTGCAGCGGTCGTAAAAAATGGAATGCATTAAGAACAGGTAGCGTGGGAATCCCTGGGCGCGACCTTCTTTTTCAATTCAAATATCGCATGAGAATACTCCATTGAATTTTCAACAAGAATGAAAGTTTGAATCCTTAATTCATGGTAACGTGCCTTTTTCTCCTGACAAGAGCTCCTGTTAACGATTTTTTGATACACAGCCTCCATGCTGAGCTATCTCGTGTAGCCCCAATTGATGACAGATTATTGATGCATCACGATCCTTTGCAAATAAAGGTTGATTTTTTAAAAGCTGTAGGAACGATTTTCAAAAAAAGGAACGATTTCAAAGAAAAAAAATTAGAATCGATAGTACGGTCGATGTTGAAGATTATTTCATGCAAATGTCGACCTTGACTACGCCTCAAATGGCCCATCCGCTTAGTCCAATTTCGGCATACTCTTTCCAACACTTCGGCCGGAATCTCACGAACAAATGGTTCAATGTTGTCTTCCAATGCGTCAATTGAAGCGGGCTTGTCTGTATAGACATGAGCTTTAACATAGCTCCACAAAAAAAATCTAAAGACGTTAAATCGCACGATCTAGGCGGACAACTAACCGTTCCCGAACGTGAAATAAAATGTTCACCGAACTCGCCTCTTAATAAGTCCATTGTTGCGCGTGCTGTGTGGCATGCGGCACCGTCTTGTTGAAAGCACATGCCATGCAAGCTCTTGCATTTTGGGCAAAAAAAAGTTGGATATGATATCTCACAGTAACGCTCACTTTACGATTTGCATCATCTTTGAAGAAGTACGGTCCAATGATGCCACCAGCCCATGAACCGCAACAAACTGTGACTTTTTCTGGATGCATTGGTAGCTCTTGCAATGCTTCTGGCTGATATTCACTCCGAAATCGACAATTCTGCTTATTTACGTACCCATTGGGCCAAAAATGACCTTCGTCCATTTTCCAAAACGGAATGGAAGAAGCCTGCGATGAACTTTCTTAACAGAGATCGCATTTTGATAATAAAATTGAATAATTTGCAAGCGTTGTTTGTTTGTAAGACGATTCATTGTTAAATTATAGACCAACTGAAGATGTTTGACAGTGAAACAAAACACGAAACGTGCGTCAGCTGTTTAAACCACTATTGCCAACAAGATAATAGCTAAAAAATCACCCTTTAGTACCAACCTCTCAGGAGACTCAGCGAACCCCTCTGCCCGAGGGTTAAATAATGAACCTAGCTGGAGATGAACTGGTTGGGCGCATACGCCAGTTCATGTGTAAGATATTATCGGAGGAAAGCAGGCCCGATGAGTGGAATCTCAGCGTCGTTTGCCCGGTCCGCAAGAAAGGAGACCCCTTCAACTGCGCCAATTATTGAGGGATAAGCCTTCTCAACAGCACCTACAAGATCCTCTCTGCCGTATTGTGTGAGCGCCTAAAACCGTTTGTCAACAGCCCGATAAGTCCCTGTCAGTCTGGTTAACAGGCCTAGACCAGATCTTCACACTACGGCAGATCCTGAAAAAGACTCAAGAAGTGCAAATTGACACACACATTCGTCGATTTTAAGACAGTATACGAGGAACAGTGCCATGTCTAGTTTTGGCATTCTTACCAAACTCGTCAGATTATGTTGGACAACGATGAAAAACTCTCACTGCTCCATCAAGGTCGATAACGAACTCACCGAGGCCTTCAATGTCAAAAAAGGTTTCAGACAAGGCGACGCACTCTCATGTGACTTCTTCAATATCATCCTCGAGAAGATCGTGAGTAACTCACAAGTCAACAGAAGAGGCACGGTCTTCCAAAAGTCAGTTCAATTGCTGGCTTACGCTGACGATATTGGCGTGATTGGACGAACACAGGCAGCTGTCAATGAGGTGCTTGTTGGCACTGAAGCGGAAGCTGCTAAAATAAGTCTGGTGGTTGACGAGGGCAAATCGAAGTACATGGTCATTGCGGAAGGACCCACAAAATCGAAGTTTTGGACAGAGCGTCACTCTAGGCAGCTGAAACTTCGAGGTAATCAAGGACTTCGTTTACCTCGCCTCCGCCGTAAATGGAAACAACAACACCAGAACCAAAAACAAGCGCAGGATGACTCTTGCCAATCGCTGTTTCTTTTTCCGCAAGAAGCAATTGAGAAGTAAAGCCCTCTCTCGAAGTACTATGCTCGCTTCAACAGATTACTCAATAAGTCCCGGAACATATAGGGGGCGCCACTAACAAAAACTATTAATTTAATATTAATTTTTGTGTAAGTGGCGCCCCCTATATTTTCCGCAACTTATTGAGTGATGTGTTTTACAACAGCTTGATAATTCCAGTTCTACTTTATGGCGCGAAAACCTGGACGTTTCATAAAGTATATGAGGAAGCCCCTACTCTCTTCGGAAGAAAAGTTTTGTCTGCGATTTTTGGTCCTGTTTGCGTTGATTGCATCTGGGGAAGAAGATTTAACGACGAGCTCTATAGGCTGTACAGCGACATGCACCTGGTCAAGCGTCTTCGGATACAACGCTTAAGATGGCTAGTCCAGTGCGTATGAACACCACTGCTCCGGCCCGAAAAGTCTTCGAATCAGAGCCACTGAAACAGCACAACAGAGGACGGCGAAGGCTAAGGTGGCGCACACAAGTGAAGAAGAACACCAACCAACTTGGAGTGTGGAACTGGAGGGAGCTGGCGAATGATCAAGCTGTCCGGAGTGGCATGTTGGTTGAGGCCCAGGTCCACCAGGCCAAGAAGAAGAAGAAGTTGAAATTTTCTTTTGAACTGGAGGGAGCTGGCGAATGATCAAGCTGGCCGGTGTGGCATGTTGGTTGAGGCCCAGGTCCACCAGGCCAAGAAGAAGAAGTTGAAATTTTCTTGTGAAAATTCTTTATTTTGATCGAATGTGTGAAAAGTGATGAATCACCAACAAGAGCATCATTAAGCATCATCGCCGATCAACGACTCCTTTTGCTAATGCAGTTCTTCCTGTCTTCTAACCAAACCGCTGATTGCATCATTAAGCAGGCATTGAGGAAGCTCAATGTTGTTCGCTTAATTCAACAGCCTCTTCTGGCTTTCCCTCTCCTGCGAGAGTCTTTGTTTTCCATGTCAGGCTACAAAAATAAATGTGATGTGTGTGAAATGTTTCCTGTGTGGAAGCCGTTCTTGATCTTTGCTAAGACAAATCTGATGAGCGTGGGTAAGTTATTCCGTAAACTGCACCCACTTCGGACATCGCCAAACTCGATTGAAGCGCCCAACGAATCAGATCAGAATAGCCCTCAAGCAGCGTTTCATACAGCTTATATAAACAGTCCCTACAGCTAAGCACACAACGCAAGGTCCAGGCTTCTTCTGTAATTTTGTCCTTCAGAGTTGGACCTTCGATTCCTGTGTCTCACTGTTCATGTCTAAAAGTCGTCTCATCATTCTGCAAATCGAACAGCTTTACTTACCAGTTTACTGCAAGCGAGCAATTATATATGCTCACGCCACATCCCACAGTGGTGCCCCAGCAGGAAAAAATATGTAAAATGAAATAATTTCCTCGTCCAAGTGGTAAATTTTATTTTTTTTTTTAATTCTACATTAATGAAAGCCTGGAAAGGCAAGATTTTAATGACTTTTGCGCCGTTTCGGCGTACGTCTAGCTCAAAGTTGAGACTTTGAAATTTTAGAAACTGCACGTCTTTTTCAAAATGTGGTATGTTTTCTAATGTGAGCCACCTTGGAACATGCTGTTACATTTATTTAAAAGGACGTACATTAAGGCTTCAGACTGCATAAACATTTTTTTAATTTTGACTACCAGTTTTCTAAGCCAGGCCTTTTCTTAAGGGCACCTTTTGCGGGAAGGGATTTCACGTTTGGGGGAGCATAAAAAAATGCTCCAACGGGAAACTACATTTTTCTGAAAGCTTGAAATATGTTCTATCGACGGTGAAAAAAAAATGAATATTTTTAGACTTTGGAAGAATGAGTCCTTTGAGTGGAGCAATCTGGGACATTTTTCGGAAACTTTTCCCTACGAATTCCCTTCTAATGCTTGTATTGCGCACAAAGCATGGACATGAACCACTAAGTAACATAGTGAAGCGCAAGTCTTATTACACTAAATTCCGACTTTAATATTGTTTAGAACAAAACTGGGTTAGTAAATAGTATTGAATGTAATTCTTGTGTATAGAAATGAATTCCAGCTTTGTTTTGAGACTAAATTTATTATCGTAAATTGTTATTAAATATTTTTTTTATGTAATTAAAAAAAAAGAAGCGTTTTTTAAATTTTTTAACTTGAGATTGTGTATGGCCGCCGTGGCGTAGTGGGTAAAGTGCGACGCTCATACGCTGAAGGGTGTAGGTTCGATTCCCAGCTCAACACCAATTTTTCGCACTTTTCCCGGCACCACCTCTTTCGAGCTGCTGACAACACTTAAAGAGTAATAACTGTCTAAGAAAGCTTCTCAAATTTCGCCGTTCGGAACCGGCAAAATACTGTAGGTCCCTTGTACTCGTGAGAGAACAGTAGCGCGCACTACACGAAAAGTTGATGAGCAAGCTAGGCCCTGGTCCCCCTTTGGACAGTAGCGCCAACAATTATTATTATAACTTGAGATTACTCTGTTATCCTTCATGCTATATCAACTATTTTTTTACAGCAGGAGGATCTTATAGCGCTGATACTATATTCCAAATTTCATCATCAGATCAGTCAACGGGTTCAAAAGTAAAATATTTATTTTGGTGTTTCCTATATTCGTACAAGGGTAACACTGTCCACTGTGTTTGTTTGTATTTCCCCTGATAATTTCCGTGTGTTTTGAAGCAGTTCAAAACTTAGAGCAACGATGATTCACTTTCAATTTTCGTCTTCCTTTGTCCCTGTCCCTGCCATGCTGGGTGGGAGCTCGCGTTCACGAATTCGGAGAAATCATCGACTGCCAGAAAATCCAGAAATACCTCGAACAGGCAGTGAGCGCCAAGATACAAATGTTTCGATAGGGAACATTTGTTGTGAACGACCCTTCACTTTTTTTTTTGTTTGTTTGCTATGACATTTGTGAAAAATATTTAGTATACATCAAGTCATTGAACAGACAACATTATATTTTTTTATCGTGTTAAAACTATCGAATTTTATATCAGAAAGTGATGATTTGCGAAAAGCATTAATATTTTTGCTTTCATTTGAAGAAAAGTGCTGCAGAGTCGCATTGAATGCTTGTCGAGGCATATGGTGATCATGCTCCATCAGAAGCAACATGCAAAATATAGTTTCAATGGTTCAGAAATATTGATTTTGATGTGAGAACTGAAAAACGTGGAAGAGCACCAAAAAAGTTTGAAGACTCCGAATTGCAAGCGATATTGGATGGAGATGACACTTTGAGTCAAAAGCAAATGGCAGCAATGTTAAATGTTGTACAGCAAACAATTTCTGACCGTTTAAAAGCTATGGGAAAGATCCAAAAGTGTGGAAAATGGGTGCCACATGAATTCAATGAAAGACAGATGGAAAACCGAAAAAACACTTGTGAAATTTAGCTTCAAAGACACGAAAGAAAATCGGTTTTGCATCGGATTGTTACTGGCGATGAAAAATGGATTTATTTTAAGAATCCTAAACGGAAAAAAACATGCGTTAATCTGGGACAACCATCGGCATCGACTGCCAAACCAAATCGATTCGGCAAGAAGACAATGCTGTGTGTTTGGTGGGACCAGAAAGGTGTGCTGTACCACGAGCTCCTGAAACCTGGTGAAACCCCTTATACCGACAACAAATGATCAATTTGAACCATGCATTGATCGAGAAACGACCAGAATGGGCCAGAAGACAGCGCAAGGTAATTTTGCCCATGACAATGCACCTGCACACAAAGCAAAACCGTTTCAGGATACAATCAATGCACTTGGCTGGGAGCAGCTACCCCACTCGCCGTATTTACCAGTCTTGGCTCCTTCCGGCTACCATTTGTTTTCATCGATGGGACACGCATTGGCTGAGCAGCACTTTGATTCCTACGAGGAGGTCGAAAATTGGTTGTCTGAATGGCTTGCTTTAAAAGACAAACAATTTTATTGGCGTGGTATTCACAAATTGCCAGAAAGGTGATCAAAATGTCTAGAAAACAATGGCCAATAGTTTGAATAAAATGTTTTTACTCTCTCATTAATAATTAGTTTTCTATTTTCAAAAAAAAACCCTAGTATGTGTGTTGCCGTTGGGTCTTGGAAAGGGTTAGTTTTATTTTTCCATCCGAAAATGACGTTTCATACCATCTAACTTCATTCCTCTTCCTTTCTCTCTAAGGACCATACAACAAGCCGTGGGTGCCATAAAGAAATTGCCAAAATCATCTTTAATTGCATTTCCTTCGCTAATCCATGAACTTTCCTTTTCCACCCTAAACTGTGTACTGATCCCTTCTAGTCGTGTGATTAATATTCAGCAGAAAAGGACGTAATTGAATGCACCCGTGATCGCTTTTCCAAGAAACACGGGATCGCGCTGTCTTGTCTTAATTGTCTGTCAAAGAGCATCATGCCATAACAACAGCGATGTGATGAAATCTTTCAGATACCTGGAACCGTAATTAAATTAAGGAAAACGGTTTTCACCGTCAATCTTTAGCGTTGACCTGGCCTTTGTTTTTCGCAAATCTGTCTGAAGAAGTACTTAATTAGTGGTCTCACTGAGCAATGTGTGTTTGCTGCCTGGCTTTAACGAGCATAATGACCAACCCGTCACGGAATGCATTCTGAACAGCAGAAAAATTCCAACATTCAAAAGTTTGTGTTCAAAACTCACAACCATTTGATCCAGGAAAATTATTGTTTCGTATTCATTGATGTGAAGGGGGAGGACTAACTGACCCAAGACAAGACATTCATATAGCCAGCTTATGCTGTGAGTCTACTCCGATTGTTGCCAGCAGAAGAAAGTTTCCCAAGGAGTCCGCGTCATTCTTAAACTGCCAAAGCAGATGCCATTACATGAAAATTTGCTAGTTGTTCAGAACAATGTCATTGCCTAACCCTAATAAGACTGAATTGTGATCCTTCCCCCTGTTTGCTTCTAGTTACCTCCATTCCCATGCGATGATTTGGAGTATTTAAGGTGACCCGCCCCAAAAAGGTGCCTTCTGAAAAATTCACAAGGAATCGCCGCATCCCTCAAAAGCATACAAACTGCTTGACAAACCTGCCACTCGTCATTATTAAGATCCCTCGCACTGTTTCTACGCACCTCCATCTGTTCCGTAATCTAAAATTTCGGCAAAAGGCTTAATTTTTCATCTTCGATTGTCCTGACAGTCCGTAAAATGCTGCTCAAGGTCTTCAGCGTCGCATCACCGCTGCACATTACGAAACTCACCGCAGTTGCTATCATTTGCAGAGCTCAGCGCCAAACTCACCTTTGCAGGAGAGTTGCCTACATCTAGGCGCTTGTCATGTTAAGCAAAATTGAAAGTATACCTCACATTGCAGCACAAGAAGTTCATCTTCTATCCAAGGTCGTTGACCTCTTGTCGCCTCCTCTCAATTTTGAATAAGAAATTTCCATTTCATATGTCAACCTCGAAGATCTTGTCTTCAGACTTCTTCAGAGGTCTTGTCTTGTTCAACAGAAATCCGGCTTTGAGTCGGAGGTCATTGCCACCAAAGCAACATTCACTGGATCAAGAATATTTCTGTGGCCTAGGAAACAGCTGAAGCTCCCTTTCCCTGGATCAAGCACTTTGCTGTGGCCAAGGAAATAGCTGAAGCTCCCTTTCCCTGGATCAAGAATATTTCTGTGGCCGAGGAAACAGCTGCAGCTCCCTTTCCCTTGATCAAACACTTTGCTGTGGCCAAGGAAACAGCTGAAGCTCCCTTTCCCTTGATCAAAAACCTTGCCAAGAGTTTTACTGTCATTTGTAGTGTCAGGCTTCAGTTATCGGATCGTTTCCCACAGTGTCGCATTCGGTGCGTGCCCTAGTTCCCCAACGTTGACTTATCTCACACTGTCTCTTTTACTGCCGCCTCCTTTACTTCCAGCTCATCTGCCTCCCACCTCTGCAGCTGTACGAATACATCTGCGACTGTTTCAAACGAGCAAAAGGTCAAGGCGCCGCAATGCATTCCTTTCCCTTTCAAACACTTATTTCATATCCTCTCAGAAGCACTCTAATTTGAAAACAATTTTTTATTTTGGCAAAAACGCAACATACAGCCTCTTCCTTACTTCCTCTTCTTCTCTCCCTCTTCTTCCATTCCTCTCCTTCCCCTCCTCTCTTTACCATCACTTAAAGCTACCCAAACAAATTGTCATAAACTCTAAACCAGAATCCGTTCCGTCGGAACAGATGCGCGGAGCTGTGCCGCACCGTGTTTTTGTATGTTTCCAGGAGCCGCTTGTCAATTGGTCCCCAGTTGGGCAGCGGTTTGAACGCGCCTCGCACCCTCATCAGCAGAGGCCCAGCCGGCTGCAGGGCGACAGCACGAATTCCCCAATAGACCACTTGAAGGATGCCGAACGCCGACAGGCACCATCCGAAAACTGCAAACAAACTTCTCAGTTACCGCAGAAATCTTCCGAAATGCATTCAAACCCACCGTAGAGTCCATCAGAATAAGTGTACCCGTTGTACTGCAACGGCTTGTAGTCCACCAGCGTGTAGACCAGAATCGCAGCCATCACGGCTGGAGTTATGACGCCCCAGCATATCCTGTAGTAGACGCTCGTCTTCAGTCCGAGCATAAAGAAGATGTCGTCACACAGCCGCTTGACACCTGAAACCGAACGTGGACTCCATTAAACATCATGCACTCCCCGTGTGATCCTTACCATAAATCCATCCGACAGCGATCAGCTCAACTATGGCGAGGACGAGCGCCACAAAAGAGGCCCCGTAGAAGTCCACGAAGTTCAGAATGAACTGCCCACCGGGTGTGATGTAGATCAGCCCAATACAGAACCCAACGATCGAGATGATCGTCACGATGACCCAATGCTTCGCCTTGGGAAACTGATCCTTGATCACAGTCATGATGCAAGACGTCATGCCGACATTGCTGCCAATGCCCAAGATGAACAGCATGAGGAAGAACAAAACCGAAAAGAGCTGACCAACGGCCACGATCAGTCGAGGATCAGCTGGAAATTGTTGTGCCCACAACTCACCTGGGGAACAAAGTGAAACTTGGCGATGGCATCGGGATAGGAGACGAATGCCAGGCCAGTGCCACCCTTCACAACGCTCTGTATGTCGTCCGTGTTGCTTTCGTACGCCAGGTTGCCGAGGATTCCGAAAATAATCACTCCCGAGAGCAGGGACGTAAACGTGTCCAGGGTCGTCACGATGTTTGCATCCCTGGAGGAAACTCTGCCATGAGAGAGCACAGTATAGAAGAGCACGGACTAACCTGTAGACGTTGTGCCCAAATCGATTGTAGGACGCGTACATGATGATGTTCCCAAAGCAGATGGCCAGAGAAAAGAAAACCTGCGTCACTGCGGCGTACCAGACCTTTGGATCGAGCAGCTTGTCCCACTGCGGCTTGATGAAGTACAGCACCCCGTCAAAGGCGCCAGGCAGAGTGAGGGCGCGAATCAGGAGCACAAGCATGACGAAGTACGGAATCAGCGCCAGGAAGTACGACGCCTTACCGGAGCTGCGCACACCCTTGATCATGATGCCCATCACAACCAGCCACGCCACCAAGAGACAGAGAGTCAGCTCCCAACTGGGGTACCCGATCCCATCGTCAATCGACTCCTTCTCCCGGAGGACTATTTTCCTGAAAGCCACACCATCAGTCGCAAGGACACAAGGGATGCGCCAGAAACTCACGTGAAGTAGAATTCTGCTGAGGTGGTCCTCCGCTCACTGAACGTCTCGTTTCCCACTCGCTTCGAGTCGATGCAGGAAGGCCCCCACTCCTCCCGGCAGTAGCTCCATGGCAGCACTTTGGAGAAGGACGCCACCAAATACCGCATCGTCAGCGCCATCAGAGTTGCGTAGTACGTGGTCACTATGGCGGTGCCCAGCACCTGGCCGTAGCCAACGCCCCGCATGATTGGCGAGAAGTCAAACACTCTCACACTGCCGCGGCTCGAGAACTGCCCCAAGATCATCTCCATGTAGTACACAGGCCTGCCCACGAGGAACAGCACAATCAGGTACGGCACCACGAACGCTCCGCCGCCATTTGCCAGCGCTGTGAAAGGAAACCGCCACACGTTGCCCAGCCCCACGGAGAGGGCGATGCATGACATCAGGAACTCGATGTCCTTGCCCCACCTGTCGCGGCTCACTTCGTTGGCACCATCTTCGGCTGGATCTCGCTCCTGGGGCTCACTGTAGGCTTTCTGAAATGGAGAATAGAAATTAGGACGCAGTCTGCGCTTTTGACGCCAGTACGTACCACGGCGCTGTCACTCAGGCATATCGTCGAGATCGTCGTGGAACCAGTCTTGTAGGCGCCCGGTATAGAGGTCGTCGAACCCAGGGTGCCGTAGTAGCCATGATTCTCGTTCCCACTGCCACTCGAATTCATTTTCATCGTGTGCACCTGCAAGATTTAAAAATCTCTCAAAACGTGCCTGCCGCGACTGCCGCCTGTGTCTTTTCCCCCGAAGGTCACAATCAATACTACAACATCTAGCCCATCGATCATTGGGGTCGCCGTCACTTCTGGGGCTCTCGCCACCGTTCCGCGCGATCACCGCTCGATCAAGAGGAATATGTAATCGAGAAGAATTTTGTTTTGTAACCGCGGCAGCTCGGCATCGTGGCAACGAGGCGTCGACTCACGCTTGACAGATAAGATATGTAAGCCGGCTGCTGGCACGGTTTCTCAGGTAATTGCACTCGAATCGATCAGCGTCTCATTGTGACGTATTTCCGTGACAAATTTATCAACGTTTCCTGACTGGAGGGGATGACCACTTTCCACAGGGGCAAGACGTTTGTTTTAAACGATTCAATTTGCAGTGAGCACGTTCTGCTGCCTACGAGAGCATGCGGCGTTTGAGTGATATTTCTCTGCCACGGCCGTGATAAGGTTAATCTCTGTGCAAGGGCTGGAGTCGCAGATAGTTTGTGAACTAAAAGTGGAACAATGGCGTGTCGCTCGAGCTGATATCCGGGTTTGATTAGTGGATGCTCACTAAAGATAGGAAGGTGTGTAATAAAAGTTTATTGAGATGGAGCACAATCGCGATGGTAAACTACTTGAGGTATTGTGCAGTCATTGTGTCAACTTTAAAGCGTTTCTTTTCGAGGAATTAACTCCAGTGAGTGGGAAAAGAAAAAAAAAAGAGCTGCCACCCTTCGAATGCCATGCCAGTCCCTACATATGGAAGCAATGCCTGTTGGCAGGCAAAGCCTAAGAGCTTAGCATCAAAAGACTTTAATCACCTCCGCGTGTGAAATCGACGGCAACTGGCAAGGGAACGTTTTGAGGCCCATGTCCACCTCAGAAATCCGAGGCAACTGGCGAGAGAACGTGTCAGTGAGAGGGGCATGTTAATTTTGTCCAATTCCGCCACGGACACAAACCGAATAAGAGGAAAAATCCCCAAACTGCCTTATCGACAACGAAGTCAACTGAGAAGGAATGACTCTTGCAAGCTACAAAACAGAACATTATTATCGAAGACTCACACCAGTTGGGAAATTCGATTGACATTTACCCCTGCCACACTGTAGCATCTGAAGGTTGGATGACGAATCAGATTTTCTCGGCATCGGCTGTCCGACTGTTAGGAACAGTGGATCACTCACCTGAACCTTCTATGATTTGTCTTGAAGAAGGCGCTAGACTGTTAGACTGGCAGATTTTTTCTTTGGATTTGATCGTTCCTCAGTTGGAGGAATTTTTTTCTCACTATATAGGGCTTCGGCACAACCCTCAAACGCTCCTCAGTTCAGATAAAAACTTGATTAACAGAAGATAACTTTTCAGAAGAAACAAACAAACAAACCGCGTCTTATATCGTTTTTCTGATTCCCTTCCTGTTCAGATTGTTACAGTGGTGACAAGGTGACGAAATCAACACTTTAAGCACTGACACTGATTAGGACAGAGAGCTGGAACACTCTTGACACACACAATGTTCTGAGTATTTCTGTAGCACCCGACAGACTGAAAATTAAACTAGATTTCCACATCAACAACTTCATAAGACTTCCGACACGTCATCCCGCACCAAAGGTTTTCCGCAAACATTCCGGAAATGTTCCTACCTCAAATCACTACACTTTGCTTCCTCTTCACACTGCCGGCGCCAACCGTTTCCTAGCCGCTAATGCGCGACCCCACCTAGATTTAGACTCCATCTAGAGACTGATCAAGTACACAAACCATATTTTTATGGTTAACGACGAAAGCCAAAAACGCAAACACTCCCCCCAGAGGCGTCGAGGCGGCATAGCATCGTATAGTACGTGCCATTGTCCCATTGTAAACGTAAAACCCATAAAGCCCGCAATCTCTCACCCGACTAATGTTTGCCAGATAACCAGCTCTACAACGTGAAGGGAAGGCGGGCCTTTATGACGGCGGTTCTCTTCTTGTTTCCAGCTGCAAGCGACGAGGCAGTTCCTTCGGTTAATTGTTTCAGTAAATCAAAGGCGTAAATTGTTGTAAAAATTTTCATGCGCAGCACTGCTCCCTCAATCCGTGTCGCTTGCAATTAAAATCAATTGCTCATCGATCAGACAGCATGGCACTTTTTTGTTAGAGACTGGACGCAACACTTCAGACTGAGTCAATGTGCAACCGTGAAACCGCGCAACTGTATCCGTTTGAAACGTGAGATTACCGAGATTAACGCGACCGACCAGAAGTCATGGATGCCTTGGAGAGACAAACGATCCCAGTGACGACCGACGAGAGACTGACTGCTAGCGGAGAATATGCATGCTAATGCATCTGAAACTCTGTGGGTAACCTTGAAACAACCACCTTCAGCGCCCGTCTCCGTCCGCCGATACGGGGAAACCGGTGTGTATCGGCAGCATCGCCACAACTACAACGACATGCACACCTCAGTCACATGCACAGGGGTTGTGTTTGGTATGGCACGCGACCGATATGCTTGGCTGACTCGAGTGCGACAACAGAACTTAGTTCTGGACACTTTTGCTTTTCATGCTCGCGTCTTCTTGATTTCGTAGGGGTGCTCTGGAGAAGGAATTTGTGATCGCGGCTTTAGGTACGAGTATGCGTCGTCTGCCTATCGGGGGGTTCAACAAACTGTTTGTTGGTCTACTTTATTGCCTTCCCCCACCTGCAGATTGACGTTCTAAATTTTGTCTTATCAGGCTCAAAGGCATTTGTTAAATTGTTGATTGCAGGGGACGTTTCGGGGGTGGGCGGGATGAAGAACATCAACGGTGTGAGTGCTAGACTTCGGGGGACAGGTACACCTTTCAATGTTCTCCAGAAAGCGATCAGTTTTGGGCATTTGGAGTATCAACACTGCAGATTTCAGAGCACAACATCAGACGACAGACGACAGACAACAACGCGACGGAAAATCCAACTCAAAGATTTAGAAATTGAAAAAGTGGCGCTCGATCGGTGACTCATCCTTTCCTGATGAAATTACCATCACACGGTGACCGAAGATTGGCACCATTCCATTTTGAGTGCCTCCATCTGTTGATGACTTTCATTCACTTCGCACAAGTCAATGAGATGTGGGATGAGATGAAAGCTAAAACGGGAAAATCACCACACGTTGCCTAAGTCCACGATGGAGAGAAGGGATTCAATCCCTTAGTCCCAGGGGAAGAACTAACTTTTGCAGAGAAGTTGCTGTCCACTCGACATTGGATGACTTAACTGTTGACTTCCGAGGGGCATCTGGAACGGATGCTTCATCGGTATTGTTATCGTTGTCCATTTGACTTGATCTCTCCTCTCTCCCCAAAACTTTGGTTTAATTATTTTCCGGTTCCACAGCACAGTGTTTTGCAGAAATCATGTCAACACACAATCAACGGGTTGACAGCTCGATCACAAACTGCAAGCAGTTCAGACACTGCGGTTCCTTGTAGACTCTTGCATCGGGTATCCAGAAAGGTTCAAGTGTGCTTGAGGGGATAATAGATGATTAGATTGTACTTGCTATAGACAGCACCCTATCAGAGACTGACAAGAATCGCTTGCAATAAAATGGGCGACATTTGTATCTAGCAGAAGGGCGGACGTTTCTGTAAAGTAAGACGGCGATATCCCTCATAATCGACTCAAGTTTCTCTTTATTGCTCTTGAAGAAGTCGTTTAAGGGCAATCTGGAAAATATGCTAGATTAACCGATTTGAAGTCTGAGTCGGGTGTCTTCTTGGTGGAAGGGCCCTTTTCTGTCGCCAAGGTGTATTTTGTTGCCTTAACCATTTTGCTTCCTGCGAACATTTTGCTCCTCTACGATAGGTGATATAGATCATACCTTCTTATAGTCGGAGCCTTTTACGCTTCTCAATACACGGGGAGTGTGCTCGATGAGTGGTTTTTTAACCCAAGCTTCTGTAAGTTGTCTCACGTTATCGAAATATCGTTCGTACTTCCAAGAGGGAAAGTTGAAACCATAAGTCAAACGCAAGCATCGTCCTTTAAAAACTGACGGTATTAAATCTTGATTTTCTAAGGAGTGAATCGCTACATCAAGCAGGCTAAGAAGAAGTCCCATATTAGGTTCTTTCTTCTTTCTTCTTTCTTCTTTCTTCTTTCTTCTTTCTTCTTTCTTCTTTCTTCTTTCTTCTTTCTTCTTTCTTCTTTCTTCTTTCTTCTTTCTTCTTTCTTCTTTCTTCTTTCTTCTTTCTTCTTTCTTCTTTCTTCTTTCTTCTTTCTTCTTTCTTCTTTCTTCTTTCTTCTTTCTTCTTTCTTCTTTCTTCTTTCTTCTTTCTTCTTTCTTCTTTCTTCTTTCTTCTTTCTTCTTCCTTCTTTCTTCTTTCTTCTTTCTTCCTTCTTCTCTCTTCTTTCTTCTTCCTTCTTCCCTTTTCCTTCTTCCTCCTTCTCTCTTCTTTCTTCTTTCTTCTTCCTTTTTCCTTCTTCCTTCTTCCGTCTTCCTTCTTCCGTCTTCCTTCTTCCCTTTTCCTTCTTCCTTCATTCTTCCCTTCCCACAGAGTCACTCTTCCTACAACTCAGGGCTACCGCCTTCTACAGGTCCAAACAAAGCACCTTACCCTCCCAGTCCGTAGTCCGCTAGTATCTACATTCCTTCATATCAAAGAAGCTCCCAACCACTTCACATGCCTCGCACGGATTCATAATCAATTCAATTTATCAGACTAACAATTGGCTGCGGATAACTTGCTTAACAAGATCGTTTCGTGATTGCTAATCGTCCGAAAGCCACTGCTGCGTAGAGGCGGTAATTGAATAGAGTTCTGGTCTTTTTTATTACCCGACGGCTAATTGAATCAGTAAACAGTGCGTGGCTAGGTTACACCGGGCAGCCGGAAATTGGTTTATGAATGAAATCTTATCGGATCAGCCGCGCTATCTGAAAATCAAGTATGAGTTTGTTTTGACTGGTTTTTGCTACTGTCTGATTCTTTATTTAGACAGATTATGGTCTGGCGATAGACGGGATTGATATTGTGTACTCAAATGGGGTATTAAAAGGCCAGGGAAGGGGAAAAATAGTCTGAACCGAAATTTGGCAGCACACAATGGTTACAAAGTGGGTGACGCTGCAACACTACACTTCAGAACGGACCAGCGCCTTTGTTATAGGGTCTCATATTCAGGGCCCTAGACCCAGGTCCTTAGATCCAGGGCCATAGATCAAGAGCCTTAGATCCAAGTCCTTAGAACCAGGCCTTAGATTCAGGGTCTTAGATACAGGTCCTTAGATCCAGGGCCTTTGACCCAGGTCCTTAGATCCAGGGCCTTAGATTCAGGGCCTTTGACCCAGGGCCTTAGACCCAGGGCCTTAGATCCAGGGCCATAGATCAAGAGCCTTAGATCCAAGTCCTTAGAACCAGGCCTTAGATTCAGGGTCTTAGATACAGGTCCTTAGATCCAGGGCATTTGACCCAGGCCCTTAGACCCAGGGCCTTAGACCCAGAGCCTTAGATCCAGGGCCATAGATCAAGAGCCTTAGATCCAGGTCCTTAGATCCAGGGCCTTAGATCCAGGGTCTTAGATACAGGGCCCATTGTTAAGGGTCCAAAGTCTATGGCCTAATTTCCCACCAACCTTTCGAGTGTAAGTTGCCTTCTGCGATCGGCGAAGTTTGAGGAATGCCCTTCAAATGCTGTCAACAACTGGAGAGCAGAGTTGCCAAATACACTAAACAACAATCCTAAAGATGCAAGTCCATAACAAGTAAAACGAAAGACTCAAGAAAAAGGAAGGCTTGAAAACCATTGTCCATTGTTCTTGACTCTGTGTGAATTCATGGCTATTGCAGCTCCTATTCATCACTTCCAACGACTTTTAAGGTTCCGTTTCATAAATTAAATTTTTTGTGTCCATCTGTCTCTCATAGTTGTCAGACTCCAGCATATAGTAAATTAATCAACAGGTCTTCTCATATGAACGCTAAGACAGAAGACTTAGGCATACAGCTTAGGAAGAAGACTTAGGCAGAAGGTCTAGGCTTCAGCAGAAGACTTAGGCAGAAGGCTTCGGCAGAAGACTTAGGCAGAAGGCCTCAGCGGAAGACTTAGGCAGAAGGCTTCAGCAGAAGACTTAGGCAGAAGGCTTAGGAAGGAGGCTTAGGCAGAAGACTTAGGCAGAAGACTTAGGCAGAAGACTTAGGCAGAAGGCTTCAGCAGAAGACTTAGGCAGAAGGCCTCAGCAGAAGACTTAGGCAGAAGGCTTAGGAAGGAGGCTTATGCAGAAGGCTTGGCAGAAGACTTAGGCAGAAGGCTTAGGAAGGAGGCTTAGGCAGAAGGCTTCAGCAGAAGACTTAGGCAGAAGGCTTCAGCAGAAGACTTAGGCAGAAGGCTTAGGAAGGAGGCTTATGCAGAAGGCTTGGCAGAAGGCTTAGGCAGAAGGCTTAGGAAGGAGGCTTAGGCAGAAGGCTTCAGCAGAAGACTTAGGCAGAAGGCCTCAGCAGAAGACTTAGGCAGAAGGCTTAGGAAGGAGGCTTATGCAGAAGGCTTGGCAGAAGACTTAGGCAGAAGGCTTCAGCAGAAGACTTAGGCAGAAGGCTTCAGCAGAAGACTTAGGCAGAAGGCTTAGGCAGAGGGCTCAGGCAGAAGGCTTCGGCAGAAAACTTAGATAGAAGGCAGACGTTTTAAATAGAGGATTTAGGCAGAATCAGTTGGTCATCGCATACATTCCTTCACGTTCTTTCGTACACACACTTTGTATGAGGAATAGTCGTTTTTGATTTTCGTGCTACGGGCAAAGGTATGGTACGTCTATGCTCGGATGTATGAAAGTATGATATGCCCGAGAGGAATGCAACGCATGCATGTGCGTGTGTGAACATTCAGAACAGATTCACACATTCTATGGTTGAAATTCCTGGAAATTGTTGTATAAAGCGTTGTCCATCCTTTGCCCTAAAAAAGAGATTCAAAACTCCAAGGACATAAATGTTTTGGAACTTAATGAATTTGGTTTGAAGTAGCGGAAGGTTGTGTAGTCAAAAGATTTTCAGAAATGATCACAATGTCCACGAGATTTTTCAAAAATTCAAACACTAGATCCAAGGACTAAGTCTCGTAAATGACAACTGTCTTGGCGAAGCCATTGAAAAGTCGAGACGAGCGTTCGTTCAGTAGTCGGAAGAGCCGTCTTTAAACCTTAAAAGCGGTCTAAAGTAAAAATAGAGCTTCTGGGGCATGAGCAACGAGAATTTGTACTCCTTTTAATCCTAGTGGACAACACCCGCCTTCCACAAGCTTTCAAACATTTCGTTTATTTTGAACACGTCTTTTGAAGGCCAACATTGGCTCAGGAAGCTCAAATTTATCAAATTTATAAATATTTGGACAATATTTGCCCTCCCAAGCTTTGGTATCAGTTGCATAGTCTAGCAAAAGGACTCGACACAACTAGATGAAGCAACATTGGTGGGAGCTAGTGGGAAACTACGTGTATCTCCAGAGAGCCAAGTCCATCCGTAACAAACCATCAACCAAACATCACAAATAATACTTTAAATATTTATTATTTCGAATATCACTTAATCTTACAAAGGAAAGCTCGGAGGGTGAACGAAACAAATACCTTAAGCCCTAACCTAATAATCTAACCGCATATATTATCCGCAAACTTGCCCCAACAACCCCGGTCCTTGAAGTCCTCCCTCTTCTTTTCCTCCACCATCTCCTGGTACTCCACCAGCTTTTTCTTGTCCTGCGGTCCCCAGTTGTCCTGTGGAATCAGGCATCGGACAAACGACCGCTCGCCCTTAAAGTATTCGATGCTGCCCCAGATGAAGATTTGAAGGATTCCAAATGCAGAGATGAACCAACCGAGGACTGTGGGAGAGAAGAGAAAAGTGAAGACAGTGATCCCCCAGGCGTTTGCTTCTTGGTTGACTTACTATACATCCCAGTGGTGTAACTGTAGTCGTTGTATTGCAGCGGTTCGTACTTCACGAACGTGTAGATCAGGATCACCACCATGAAGATGGGTGTGATGATGCTCCAGCAGAGCCTGTAGTAGTAGCCGGTGGTTCGGTTCAACATGAACTTGATGTCGCTGCAGAATCGTTTCACTCCTGAAATGTGGACAAGCGTCAGTTGCCGTCGCTCGACTACGGGATGCCGCCGCCAGCTTACCGTAAATCCAACCAAAGGCGATGATTTCGAAGATAGCCACGACGAGGACCACAAAGTTAACGCCGTAGTAGTCGACAAAGTTGAGCAGGAACTGCCCACCGGGCGTCACGTACAGCAGGCCGATGAGGAAGCCACAGGTGGCGATGCCAGTGACGATCACCCAGTGCTTGGTATTGGGGAACTTGTCCTTGAGAACGGTCATAATGCAGGTGGCCAGGCCGACTTCACTGCCCACGCCCAGCACGAACAGCATCGAGAAGAAAAGAACCGAAAAGAGCTGCAATGCGAATCGGAATGAGTGTCTGTCTGGCTGAGAGAGAAGTATGCAGATTCACCTGCGGGACGACTGTGAACTTGGCAATGGCGTCGGGATACGAAATGAATGCCAACCCAGTGCCCCCTTGGATCACTTTGGACAAGTCATCGCTTCCCGTCTCGTGTGCCAAATTGCCCAGGATTCCAAAAATCACCGTTCCGGAGAGCAGCGACGTGAACGTGTCCAGACCCGTGACGATGTTTGAGTCCCTGCAACATGAACACTTTGAGCATACGGCGATCTGGGGGTGCGTGTGCGCCTTACCTCGCAACGTTGTGAGAGAAGCGGTTGTAGGAGGAGTATATGATGATGCTGCCAAAACAGATGGACAGCGAAAAGAAACACTGCGTCACCGCCGCGTACCACACCTGCGGCGAGAGCAGCTTATCCCACTGCGGGGTGATGAAGAAGAGGACTCCACTGCCCGACCCAGGCAGAGTCAGCGCTCGGATGAGGAGGACGATGAGCACAACGTAGGGGAAGAGTGCCAAGAAGTACGCCGCCTTTCCCGAACTTTGGACGCCCTTGATCATGATGATCGCCACCACCAACCATGCCAGAAGGAGGCACAGAGTCAGGTCCCAGTTGGGATACCCGATACCGTCGTCGATCTGTGTCTTCTCCCGAAGGATCACGTTCCTGGAAACAAGAGTTTGTCAATGCCTCCGATGGGACGCTCGGTCTCATACTTACACAAAGTAGAACTGCGCTGAGGGTACCTTCTTGCCCTCGGCCTCGCTCACGTTGCCCGTCATGTCGGAGTTGATGCAGGAGTCACCCCATTCCTCGCGGCATTTGCTCCACGGTAGCTCAGCGGCGAACGACACAACCAGGTACCTGAAGGTAAGCGCCATCAAACTGGCGTAGTAGGTGGCGGTCATGGCCGTCACGAACACCATGCCGTAGCCGACGCCTGGGAAGATAAAAATTAGTTCCACATACGCCCCAGTAGCCCGGCACGCACTCACCCTTGAAAATCGGCGCGAACTCGAATATTTTGATGTTGTTCCTGCTGGAGAACTGGCCCATGATCATCTCCATGTAGTAGAAGGGCCTGCCGACCAGCGTGAGGACGATCAAGTAGGGAATGATGAAGGCGCCTCCGCCGTTCTCCAGCGCCACGAACGGGAAACGCCACACGTTTCCCAGGCCCACCGAGAGAGCGATGCAGGACATCAAGAACTCGATGTCGTTCCCCCACTTCTCGCGCTCCCCGCTGCCTTTGACCTCTCCCCCCTCCACATCGGCCACTGTTCCGTTTGCATGCTCCTGCAGCTCGGTGGCTCCGCCATTCGGCTCGTCAGCTACGTATCCCTTGTTCTCCATGCTGTCTGCTGTCTTCGTTCGTGCACTGTCGGTCGAACTAGGTCATCTGAAACAAGGCGGAATGTCTGTACAGCCACTGAGATTGTCAAGAGTTCGCAGATAAGGCGGATCGTTTGGGGGGATTTTTTGGCCCAAGTTTTCGGGCGGAGTGTTGCGTCTGAAAGTCGGTCGGATCTGATCTTGTTCGGAGCGCGCAGGTGGGGCTGCGAACGAGTGAGCGTACGATAACAATTCAGCTGACGCATCGAGTACAATGAGGAAACAGAAAAGCAATTAACGCGATAATTCGACGAATGTTTGGAAATGTGGTACCGCCAGGCAGTAGGGTGATGTCAACTGATTCAGTGAACTGGAACGCCGACAATTTGTGCGGCTTTTGTCTGGCTGCGGAATGGGAGTGAACGAGTGTCAAAAGTGCGAGGTGTGAAGGTCGTCGCGGTGTTTGTTGGCTTGAGGTGGCGGAGATAGCTGAGATGTGAGAGATATCTTGAGGCCAAGACCACACAGACTTGTTCTAGGTTTGCGGTGAGGAATGCGTTGAGCAATGCTTTGAGGAATGCGGTGCTCTTTGGAATTGGGTTGACGGCGTGGGTCTTATTTTCAGTTTGTGCTGAGCGTGTTGTTGCAGACAGGAAGGAATGTGGTTGACGGAGGCCATGGCACAGCGAAGGGACTTTCAAACGTCAGGTTATGCATTGAGACGAAAGTGAAGCCATGTAAGCTTGCAGCAGTCTTGTCTGCTAGGTCAAACTGAGTTGTGGCAAGCTCAGAGGTGAATAGAAAGACGGATGGAACAGATAAGATAAGGACCTCTGACACTGAAGGTCTTCTCTTGAAACCTCCTAACTTTGTTTATTTAAAGCAGTTCTAAGACCAAGAAGATAGGCAGACACTTGTGCAGAAGAAAGTTGATTCGTGGAACCATTTGAACCTGCGGCCGGCACTGTCTCTAATTAAAGCAATGCTTGGTCTGAATAGGAATAAGTCAAATCGTAGACTTTGAGTCTTGGATTGTCTCGCTATGTTGCATACAATCATTTAAGACAACATTTCGACTGCCAGAGTTTTCGGAGCAGAATAGAAAAGTTGAATTTCTGGTGCAAGCCCTATTGACTTGTCTGTATCCAGCACCGATGCTCTCAATTAGATTTACTATCATTCCAAGATTTTACCGACCCAAAGCAGGTTGTATTCGAAAGACTGTTGGCCTGTGCATCAGCTTTCATACAGAACAGAAGCGATAGCCTTGGCCCAAATCTGTTGTAAACAACTTGATCAGACACAGCAGACACAGCAGACACAGACCTCAGCGGATATGAACTCAAACATAGGCAGTGTCTTCGTTCGACATCCCTAGACCAGAATGACGTTGACTGAACGGTAGCTGCTGAAGTCATGTCAACGGCAAGCCTTTGAGACACCGCCACGCCACGCTATCATGGGACACCATACTTGAGAAGATTGTTCCCCTTTTAAACAGGAAAAAGTCTGAAGAGCCTTATCTTATGGAAAACAATGACAGAGGCAAAATATTTGCGTTACTGGACGAAGACAATAGATCTTAAGTGAGGCACTTGCCGATATTAAAGTGGAAGAAGAGACCATCACATTGTCATCAACGAAAGCTGCGCAGTATTTTCGAGTTGACCAGCTTGTAAATTTATTGAAGAACTACGAAAGGGAACAAAGTGAGAAGCGCAGTTGATTGATTGCCAGCTCTTTTAGGAGCACTTACAGTCAGACTAGCCTAGCTAAAGACCTTTTTGACTGAAAGAAGAGACAAAGAAGCAAGTGAGGGATCTTTAAAGTTATTAATAGTAAATTAATAGTAGTCACCGGGGCGTGGTAGGCAGAGTGGGACGCTCACACGCCGAAGGGTCTAGGTTCAACTCCCAGCTCAACACTAATTTTTGGAATTTTAAACCCAAAGAGTAATAACTGTCCAAGAAAGCTTCTCAAATTTCGCCGTTCGAAGTCGGCAAAAAACTGTAGTTCCCTTCTACTCGTGAGAGAACAGTAGCGCACACCACACGAGTAGTTGACGAGAAATCTAGATCCTGGTCCCCCTGAGGACTGTCGCGCCATACAATTATTATTAATAGGAATGGCAGTCCAAAAAGAGAGACTCCTTGGTAAAAGGAGCCTTTCCTGGAGCTGGAAGAGACTGTTTCCATATAAAACTGATTGACTAGGCGTACTCAAGCATGCTCGACTGGGCTCGTCCCCCTTTCAGGAAGAAGGAAAGCTGTAAAAGCTTCGTGTTGAGGATTAAGAACAGCGTTATCTACATCGTGAACTGAACTGATTGGGTTCAAGGTACATGGAGGGGGCTGACCAAATCTGCAGCAAGACGTTGAGGTAGTCGCTGACTTAAGTCTATATATGAGTTGCGACTGAAAGCTGGCAGGGTGTTGAAGACTGTTGGGAGCAGAAGGAGCTAACTTGCAAATTATTGTGGTTCCTCAGAAGGATAACTCGGACAGACAGATAAGCCGGGCAGCCTCAGGCTGATAAGCAAACAGACAAATAGAGATTGAGTTCAGAGTTCAGGCAGACAGACAGGGCCGGCAGATAGAGAGAAAGCTCAGGCAGGCGAGAAACAGTTGAGACAGAGAGTTTTGGCAAAAAGACATCCTAGGCAGACAAAGAGCTCAAGCAGACAAACGGCACAAGCAGAAAGACATCCTAGGCAAATAGACAGCTCAAGCAGACAGACGCCACAAGAAGAAAGAGATCTTAGGCAGACAGAGAGCTTAAGCAGCCTGACGGCGCAAGCAGAAGGACATTCTGGGCAGACAGAGAGCTCAAGCAGTTTGACGGCGCAAGCAGAAGGACATCCTAGGCAGACAGAGAGCTCAAGCAGACAGACGCCGCAAGAAGAAAGAAAGAGACAGACAGAGAGCTCAAGCAGTCTGACGGCGCAAGCAGAAGGGCATCCTAAGCAAACAGACAGCTCAAGCAGACAGACGCCGCAAGAAGAAAGAGATCTTAGGCAGACAGAGAGCTTAAGCAGTCTGACGGCGCAAGCAGAAGAACATCCTTGGCAGGCACAGAGCTCAAGCAATCTGACGGCGCAAGCAGAAGGGCATCCTAGGCAGACAGAGAGCTCAAGCAGACAAACAGCTCAAGCACACAGGTGGCGCAAGTAAAAAGACATCCCAGGCAGACAGACCGCTCAAGCATGCAGACAGATGCCGCAAGAAGTACTAGATCCTAGACAGACAGAGAGCTCAAGCAGTCTGACGAAGCAAGCAGAAGGGCATCCTAAGCAAACAGACAGCTCAAGCAGACAGACGCCACAAGAAGAAAGAGATCTTAGGCAGACAGAGAGCTTAAGCAGTCTGACGGCGCAAGCAGAAGGACATCCTAGGCAGACAGAGAGCTCAAGCAGACAAACAGCTTAAGCACACAGGTGGCGCAAGTAGAAAGACATCCCAGGCAGACAGACCGCTCAAGCATGCAGACAGATGCCGCAAGAAGTACTAGATCCTAGACAGACAGAGAGCTTAAGCAGTCTGACGGCGCAAGCAGAAGGACATCCTAGGCAGACAGAGAGCTCAAGCAGACAAACAGCTCAAGCACACAGGCGGCACAAATAGAAAGACATTCCAGGCAGACAGACAGCTCAAGCATGCAGACAGACGCCGCAAGAAGAAAGACATCTTAGTCAGACAGACAGCTCAAGCAGACAGACGTCGCAAGAAGAAGGAGATCCTAGGCAGACAGAGAGCTCAAGCAGTTTGACGGCGCAAGCAGAAGGGCATCCTAAGCAAACAGACAGCTCAAGCAGACAGACGCCGCAAGAAGAAAGAAAGAGACAGACAGAGAGCTCAAGCAGTCTGACGGCGCAAGCAGAAAAACATCTTAGGCAGACAGACAGCTCAAGCAGACAGACGCCGCAAGAAGAAAGCCATCCCAGTCAGACAGACAGCTCAAGCAGACAGACGTCGCAAGAAGAAGGAGATCCTAGGCAGACAGACAGCTCAAGCAGTCTGACGACGCAAGCAGAAGGACATCCTAGGCAGACAGATAGCTCAAGCAGACAGACAGCTCATGCACACAGGCGGCGCAAGCAGAAAGGCATCCCAGGCGGACTGTGTAAACATGCAGATGAACTTTTGAAGAAGATCAAACTTTCTTCCAGAAAGGGTACATCAAGGGAAGCTGCTGCAGAAGGTCCTGGTGCCTAATGGGCTACGGCCGTCTCTTCATAACAGATCATTTAATAAGTCCCGGAACAAATAGGGGGGGCCACTAACAAGCAATCATTGATTTAATATTAAATTTTGTGTTAGTGGCATGTGACCGCCGTGGGGTAGTGGGTAGAGTGCGACGCTCACACGCCAAAGGGTCTAGGTTCGATTCCTGGCGGAACACCTCGAATTTTTCACGGCACCACCTCTTTCGAGCTGCTGACAACACTGAAAGCAATAATTGCCTAAGAAAGCTGCTCAAATTTCGCCGTTCGGAGTCGGCAAAAACTGTAGGTCCCTTCTACTCGTAAGAGATAGGCCCTGGTCCCCCTGTGGACTGTCGGGCCTACAATTATTATTATTATTATTGTTAGTGGCGCCCCCTATATGTCCCGGGACTTATTGAGATATGCGCTAGGTAAAAGAAAGTTGCCAGAAATCCAGTAGGGGAGTCGAAGCTTGATCCTTTGGCGTGTGAGTTGATACACGTATCCACTTCGCCAAGGCAGGTTCAAGACAAGACAAGAAATTTGGAAACTTTGAAATAAATTCCGAAGTCTGCACGGTGGAGCATAAAAGACAGCTTGCGCTTGCTTAAGAGATTGCGAGCATTGGAGACCATAAAATCTATTGATTCAGTTCTTGAGAAATTGGCGGCTATCAGTCGCCAACTTATCGGCAATTTATGCGCCTTTGAAAGGCTTATCAATGTGGCCAGGTAATTGCGTCAATCGATTTCTGATTGCAATCAACTCAAATGAAATCAGAAGATATGATTTCATTGAAGGAGGCACTTCCCACATACTACATACTGGCTCTGTGTAATAAAGTGAATAAGCCGCCACGGCGTGCCGTTTGCTTTGATTTAGGGCGTGTGTGAGGGCTGAGGTCTGAGGTCTGATTGGTTTTGGAGTGTCTGCTGAGAAGCAGAACTCACTTTAGGCTTCGAGTGGCTTTTTTTCGATGTGTAGTAATGGCGGGGGGAAATTTTTGCCAACCCTTCACGACTGTCAAGTCGTTGGCAAATGAAGAAGGAAGGAAGTGAAGAAAGAACCATTCTGCGTCTGAGTGAAAGAGAGAAGCGCCTAGGAAAGGACTGCTTTCAAAACTTAATCGAGGTCGGCGACAGAAGTAGGAGACAGTTCAGTAGCTTACATTCAGTCAGCTTGTGGGAGATTTATAGTGGGGCCATATGTAGGCCCAAATGTAGGCCCAAATGAGGGCACAAATGTGGGCCCAAATGGGGGCCCAAATGTGGGTCCAAATGTGGTCTTAATGTAGCTCGTTGATTATAAGAACCTTTTACCAGAACCTGGCTTTCAAGCTTGTGTTTAGATTGCGGCAAGAATGTCACGTCTAAAATTCGTCGCGACTTCAAATGGAGGAAATTTCCTACAAGCTTCCAGAATTGACTGCGAAAAGCCTCCGTCACAATGTCAAGCTGCTAGCCTCGAGGATTGGAATAAGCACTTCAGAGGCTTAAGACTTTGATACCCGACTCATGGGCCTAAGATCTAGTCTTTTGTCTGTAGATGGGCAATAACTGGGGAAATGGATCGAATGATAGAACAGACGGGAATAAGAAACACCGGGACACTGAACAGCTTGAAGAAGGAATTCCTGTAATCACCAAATTCTCAAGCTAATGATACACAGGGTTGCAGGAGGCAGTATAGGGCCTCCTTTGTACTGTACTTTGCGGGACTCAGATTTTTAGATTTTAATCCTTTTTTTGAATTTAGGACATTTCGAGACCTTCGGTCATTTCGGGATCATGCAATCTTGGGACATTTTAAGATTTTGGGCATTTGAGGAATTTGAAGCTTTTAGAACTTTATTCCCAAAGCGCCGTTGATATATTTGTTTGCAGGACTATGTGTCAGGTTTGACAGACATGGTGTTGTTCATCCGTTGCGAAGGAAATTAATTCAAAGATTAAGATGAAGAGTATAGGAAATTGGAGGATTTCAAAATTTTGGGCATTCGAAAATTTTGAAGCCTTGCGACCTTAATTCCCGAAGCGTCGGTGAAACTTTTGTTTCCATAACCTTGCGTTAGGTTTGACAAACATGACGTCCTTCCTCCGCTAAGAAGGAAAAGAATAAAAAAAATTATAGGAAGAACATGAGAAAGATAAAGAATGTACTTCGAGTGGAAAACTGAGAGAAGAGACTCAGCTTTGATGAAGAATTTGCTAACCTTGATAGAAACAATGGCCGCCGCATAGACAATCATAAACTTTATAAAACGACAGTCAATGACAGTCAACTTTCACTCCATAACCTTAGTCATTGTTGAGTTCTGACACCGTGCTGAAAGTCTGTCAAAGGCAAAAGGTCAGCAAACGAATTGCGATGGTGACGGCGAATTCGTTGTCCTCCTGACCTGATGAACAGAAGTGTCAGCTCACAACCAAAGGAGTTTTGCTGAAATCCCTCGCAGCACAACATTAGTCTAAGAGTCCAGATCAAACCTGTGCGAGTGCTTCTTAAAATCGGTCCTCAGCCAAACCTGTGTGGGTGCTCCTTCAATTCACCCTTGGCAGCCATCTAGCCACGTAAGGACTTAAATGACCCAACTGGGCAACTGCCCGAAAATGAGTTCGTTCACATTCAGGCTCAAACTGGTTGCGTTCATTTCAAACCGCTTCGCTGTGGTCTCTCTACAGAAATTCACATAAAATTCGCCTCGACCTCACACTTATCAAAAAACCCACCAGTTGTGTACACGTAAACTGCGACTTGGCCTAAGATCCAGCACCGCACCGCTTATGTGGGGTTTTTGTTCTGTTGCTTTTTTTTATTTGCAGTTCACAGGTAAAGCGAGGGGGTTTATCTGAAACCAAACCACTAACGCCCCCAAGGTCAAACAGTAAAGCACACTTTTCACTTGTTTTTCTTCCGTGGGATTCTCGCTATTTGCGCAAAACGATAGAACGGAACATGATTCACTTTGAATTCCACAATTCGCAATTTAGACGCGCACCTGCAGCACAGAGCAACCAACTCGAGTGTATAATTTGCGACCGTTCGCGTCCCTCGAAGTGCGGCAGTCGACTAATGAACTTGGTTCACTTCATTGGGGGGAAATGCTGTTTCAAAACAATGGAGGTTTCACGACAGACTTCGCCTTGTCTTCGTTTCTCGAAACCAGACACATTCGCTATCGTGCAAAACCAGCTACAGCCGTCAACGACGCACGGGCTAATTAAAGTCAAATAGAACTCAGCGAAACCTGTTTGAAGTGAATGAGCGTCACCGCTCCGCCACCCAGATGCAACTGCTAACCGGCAACCAACTGTCTACAAGTGGTCGTCAATCATTTGGGTTTTGTTTCCGTTTGACACTAATCACAGACATGGGGCACAGGGACATCCGAAATTATCCCCCAGATCGATATCGCGGGCTCCCTGAACGCATCCAATCAGACGCAAAATAGTAAATGCTTATCGGACGCTCATAACTCATAATCAGGCGTGACCACAGACCGGCCGAACGAAATTAGAAGCGCCGCGGGTGGAATTGGGTCGGATTTTGGGAGAAGGGATGTTCGATCGTGGGGCTATTGGCGATGGCGTCATTAAGAATTCGCGGAGTGCACACACTTTTGGCGATAGTCGCCACATTTTAATGGGCTCCCTTGTAAAGCACCGGTTAAGTGGCCAGAGTTCGGGACGTCTGTAATTTAAAAGGAATTTTTGGCGCTTATCGGACTTTTGGAAGGAGGCTTGTGCATTGGGATCTTATCGTCGATCGGTTTATCAGCAGCGATCGACGGGGATGGTTGTTGAAGGCCGCCGATCTTCACTGATAGTCGCAAATAAGTGAGCAAGTGACGCAAGATTCAAGTGCAATGTGAAGTGGAAGTGATTAGATAGGCAGTGGGGGAAGAAACCTTGATCTGATTTTGCGATCAGTGCTTTCGTTATTTCTTGCAGATCTTCTGTAGATGTAGTGGGAGCACGGCCTAGGTCTATAGCGCGAGCTGATATCAACATTGGACAGGAACCACTACCACAGGACTATCGAGATTGATCAGAACTGTAGATGATCTCACTTCGTCGGGGTCTAGTACCTCATGTCTATCACGATCAGATTAAGAGACGTCGCCAGACTCGGTCTAGACGATCACAATCAAGGAACAGGAACTAAATGATCCTCGAGTTGGCTTCTGATTCTCAATCACTTCTCCTTTATGTGTTGTTTAAGTCAATCCTGGTCCAACTGCAGCTTGAAATTTGCAAATAAAAGGTGTCCCAAAAAGAACGCAAGATTTAAAGTTGGCGTCATTCGAATTGTCATTGTTTGGCATTTGAACAATTATTATTGTTTGTTAGTAGAAGGTGTAAGGTTAATAAAAATGGATAGCTACACAAATAATCAACACATTCTCTTTGTAAAATTGTTTTACTGAAATGGTGAAAGTTTTGCGGCTACAGTTCGCAAATTGCGATCAATTTGGAGTTACAATAATGCTCTAAAAGAGTCAACTTTAAAGCGATTAATGGAAAAATTTGCTGAATCTGGGTCTGTAACTGATGTTAAGACAACAGTTCGCCTTCGACCAGGTCGATCGACCGAAAATATCGCAGCAGTACGTGATGATTTCGCTCAAACTCCATCCACCTCAATTCGACACCGAGCTCAGGAAATTGGTGTTTTCAAATCCACTATGCAGCGAATTGTGATGAAAGATTTGCATCTTCATGCATACAAAGTTCAATTGACTCAGGAACTGAAGCCAGCTGACCATGCACAGCGAAGGGAGTTCGTTAATTGGGTATTAGAGAGACAACATGAAAGTGCTGATTTTGTCGATAAACTAATCTTTAGTGAGGAGGTCCATTTCCATCTTGATGGCTTAGTCAATAGGCAGAATTGTCGCATTTGGGACAAGGAAAATCCTCGAGTAATTCACGAGAAGCAAATGCATCCTCAACGTGTCACTGTGTGGTGTGGATTTTGGGCTGGAGGAATCATTGGACGTTTTTTTCATGAATATGAATCAGGTCAAGCGCAAACAGTCAATGATGTTCGGTATCGTGAAAGATAACCAATTTGTTCGTGCCTAGAATTGAAAAAATGAATGTGGAGGGGATGTGGTTTCAACAAGATGGGGCCACATCTCATACAGCCAGCGAAACAGTTCAATTGCTGCATCAGTCATTTTAATCTTTCGTTTTTGTCGGGACACCCTTTACTAAGTTTCGGCCGCATCTTCAAGCTCTCACCAACTAAAATACATACGAGGCTTTCGTGCCTCTACGATGTCAAGTAGATCAGTGGTGGACAACTTGATAAACCCCCGATATCAGCCATTCATTTACATTTCCTGTAAAATGTTTGTTAATCTCTTATAACACTCGTGTTTGAAATCTAAACGATCAATTTAGAAGAATTTAACGGCCATTCGGGCAAGATTGCGTATCAGCAAAGTATCAATGTGTATTTAATAATAATAATTGTATGGCGTGACAGTTCACAGGGGACCAGGGCTTAGCTTGCTCATCAATTAGTTGTGTTGTGCGCGCTACTGTTCTCTCACGGGAAGAAGAGATCTACAGTTTTTTGCCGACTCCGAACGGCGAAGTTTGAGAAGCTTTGTTAGAGAGTAATTACTCTTTGAGAGCAGCTCGAAAGAGGTGGTGCCGTGAAAAATTCGAGATGTTCAGCGGGGAATCGAACCTAGACCTTCTGCGTGTGAGCATCACACTCTACCCACTACGCAACGGCGACTACAAATATTAATCATCGAAAATATCTTTATTGTTTTTCAAAATATTTCCCATTAAGATCTATACACTTTTGCATGCGTTTCAACCAATTGTCGAATCACTTTTGACACTCTGATTGAGGTATCTCAAAAACATGCGTTCTGAACGCATCAACCACCTCTTCAGGTGTCGAAAAACGTTTAACTCTAATTTTATTTTTTACGTACGGGAATTGAAATAAGTCATTCGGTGCCAAGTCAGGACTATAGTGCTCAAAAATGCAGTTGTTGGAGCCGATGTGTGAGAGCTCGCATTGCCGTGGTGAAGAGTGATCCGTCTTCGCGCGGTTGGTTTTCCTGATTTCTTGGAAGATAACTGGCGGTTGGTTTTCCTGATTTCTTGGAAGACAACTGGCGATTGGTTTTCCTGATTTCTTGGAAAACAACTGGCGGTTGGTTTTCCTGATTTCTTGGGAGACAATTGGCAAACAAATGGTTGTGTACCACCCAGAATTGACTGTTCTGCGTTGTTCTAGTGGTACGGTTGCAACATGTCCAGGCATACAGGCGACCATTTGCTTGGAAGTGCTTCGTGCGCAAGCAACTTTTGTAAGATTTGACTCAATTTGAAACACCCATACAGTCGACTGCTGTTTACTTTCGGGCTCATACGCATAAATCCACGATTCATCAAATATCACGATATCATAGACGTGTTTTGAAGCGCCGCGGTCGTATTTTTGGAGGATTTCTTTCGACCAATCGACACGAGCCTTTTTTTGAGCGATTGGCAAATTGTGTGGGATCCAACGCGAACAAATTTTTTTGACGGTCAAATGTTCATGCAAAATTGAATGTATGCTGGTCTTTCTTTCTTTCTTTCTTTCTTTCTTAGAGAGGTATTACTCTTTAAGTGTTGTCAGCAGCTCGAAAGAGGTGGTGCCGTGAAAAATTCAAGATGTTCAGCGGGGAATCGAACCTAGACCTTCTGCGTGTGAGAGTCACACTCCACCCACTACACCACGGCGGCCACAAATCAGTTTAAAAGGCAAAATTAAGCTATTGAGGAGCACTTATTTGCATACGAGTGCAAAGTGCGAAAGCGTTGTCGGCACGTTGCTTCGAGTATGGCTACTCCATCACCAGTCACCTCTCACACTGCTACATTTTTCATAATGGTCAATGGCTTGGCGTGTATTTTGACAATATTTTCTTTCCCGTAGAAGAACTTGCAACCTTGCAACTATGGTTCGACAGACATCACTTCACACATCAGCTCACACACGGGCCTTAGGAATTATACACCGAATTTAATGACTGCTAGAAAACAAGTGGCAATCTCAAAAAAAAAAAAAAGAAAATGGTTCCCTGTAGTCGGAAATCTCTTTTGGTATCGTTTTCTGCACAAAATTCACAAAAATCACTCTTGTAGAACCGAACTTTTGCTTTTTAAAATAGGTTTCGCCTATAAGCAGCCGCCACAAAATCCAAAAAGGATTAAATTAAATTGACACAAACACTAACCAATTAAAATCAATCCACGTGATCAGGAACTACCCTGGATATCCTCCGCACACTCTTAGGTCCAGATCACACCACAAACAGTCTCAAAAGTAGTTTTACACTCCGCTCCTTAAAATGTGCGTTCCACATTCGCAGTCTTTGACAATAGTCCCAACTGGACGCGTTCCTTATATAGTTCCGATATAGGAATTTATGGCCTATGCATTTTCGGCAATTCTTAACCCAGACGAAGAAAAGAACGCAAAAAATTGATTAGATTTCAGTGTTCACTGATAGCGCGTACTTGTTGAAGTTTCGTTCGTCTCACGCGCAGCACGAGAACCGTGTGCGTTGTCGAGCAATCTATGTTTGGCACATGCCCTGCAGACGGAACCTTATCGGGCTCGTAAACAAATTAAGTGGAGGCATAAAGTCGAGTCTGATGTGTCTTTTGTTGAATCACCTCAATCCACGGCAATGATGAACTAACCTAGACACATCTTAGGTATTCCGCGATAACGCAGAGAGTGTGTGCCTTGAACAGCAATTGAGTGCAAGGAGAAAATCTGTGCAGTGTGAATATGGCGGCCGTATGCTACGTTTTTTTTGTTTCTTTTGTTTGCTGCGGTTAACGTCACGGTAAGTGTAGATTTGGAAATGATAAGATTATCCCCTGAATTCATGTCGAAAATTTTGCAGACTTTACGATGTTATCGTGGGGCTTTTCAAGTGAAATCCCCAAATCAGTCTGTTGTGACGGTTATGCAAGGAGGAAGCAGACGGTTGGAATTTATTTAATCTTCAGTTGACTTTATAACAGACTTCCTTTGGTGAGGGATAGGGTTATAATTGCATGGCATACAGATCGTCGACATTACCAATCTGTCATTCATTCCCATCACTCATCTTCCACCAATGTGTTATTCAATTTTTTTTTCTGGAAGCTAGACGTTCCACTTGCCAAAACTTGATTGAAAGACTTTCCTAGCCTTCTTGTGGACTCAAATTTGTTGCACAAGTGTACGTGAAATGTTTTGCAATAAAATTCTGCCTCGAGGAAGCTTTAAAAAATATTGATAGCCTTCAAATTAGACAAGAAATTCCTTACAGTAAAATTCAAACCAACTGCCACTTTCAAATAAAATTTCCATTTATCGAATCTTCTGCCATCTAGTGGTCACTGCCATAGCGCAAAGCAAAACAAATTTCCCCACACACAGAAGAGAAATTATTTGACAGATGCCAAGCCAGTCACAGACAATCGTCAACCATCTGTCTAATTTCATTCTCAATGCAGTTCAGTGTATAATTCATTGTAACTCGTCGTTGCAAGTCGTGCAACTGAGGGTGAGGTTTTTCATTTCGGAGTTTTTCCTCGATTTATTTATTGTTTTTCGGTTGAATTTTATTTGCATACATATTCTCACAGTTCAACGCGCAACATAACAATCGATTTTCACATGAATCCAACAAGTTTCGTGCGGTAATCAAAGAATGCAAAACCGATGTGAAATGACGCAGTGATCCATCATCGTCGCTTCCAGCCACAGCAACAACGTCCAAAACGAAATAGATCCTCTCCTCCGACCAAGGAATTACGAAGGAGTATAAATAACTCAAAAACAAAGTGAGTATTAAACTTTATTCACTTAGTGTTGGCGAATGAAAACGCCAAGGGGAAGCACGTCGAATTCTGTCTTGACCAAATGTCGTGTTTACTTTGTTCCCCTCAGGGACATCGAGAATATCTCCTCCCCTTCGGTCTCCGGGATGATTGTGATTATTGTTTGCACTCATATGCTGTGCGATGATGCTGACGGTGGTAGAGTGGTATGGTGTTGGTTGCACCTGCTGTTTTTCTCAAATTTCACAAAATAAAAATGAAGACTGAGAAAAAAAACATGCATCTTGCTCGGTTTGCAGTTTGTGAGCTGCAAGCTCCCATTTGTGCAGCAGATTGCACTACAATTAACTGCAAATGCACGGGGGGAATCTCAGTTACTTGCTAATTAGGGAGAAGAAAGTTTTCACACACTGCACACACTCCCGTCGCGGTCGTGCAATGTTTTGTTGTTTCTTTTTTGATCTTGTTTCTTGCATGAGAGCGCATCCCCGCGGGAGTTAAAATTTGTACTATGCTGTGCTGTGCTGTCTCTTACGTGATCATAGAAATATTTGCCGTTGCTTTGTTTTGTGTTTTTTTTTTTGTTGTTTGTTTCTTCTGCTCCCTACATCATGTTTACACATGCAGACGATGGAGAGTCGGTCCCATTAGATATGCAAATATTCCGAGAATGATGACCCCAACCGGCGACGACGATTATTGCATTCAAAATGATTGCACAAGCGTGGTTATCTTCACACAGTCGCCATCGTCTCTCCGCTGATGTTGCCATGGATGAATGAATGGAAAGAGGCACTCATTAGGTTTAAATTGACATGCAGCGACTATATTTGTGTCTCTAAATGGCATATGACTTATTTCCTACGACAGTAATCGTTCCTAATGTTCACGCAAGCCAAAATTGATCACCAGAGACTTAATTGCGTGAGATTATGGCGCTTGCTTCCTCCGTTTAGTGCTGCGGAACGTCACTGAATCTCCGTCTTCGCAAACCACTTTTTTCGTTCTGTTCTGCTCACGCGTATGCTGCTGAGATCGCGTTAAAGGTGAAAAAAAACGTGAATAACCTGCAAATACAAAATAAACGCAAAAAAAAAAAAACGCACAGAAATCTGGAATGAAAGAGTTGAAGAAATGAAATCCCCTCGCCGGAAGTCTGTCAGAATTTTATCATCTGCTGCATGAGGGCAAGCAAACAGACACACAGGCAGTCGCTTCTCTGCTCCCTGCACATGGTGTGTTGTGTGCTGGTTCAGGGTCAGTGTATGCCGCCTGGGAAATGTGTCTGTGAGCTGTTTTGAACCTTGTGCATGCATGAAGCTTGTGTAAAATGTATTCCAGCGATGAGTGTAATCGTGCCTGTTTTGAATTGAATCAGCCGAAGTGTTCGTAATCATATTAGAGATACTTCATCAATTTTATCGAGTACTTGTCACGGGGATTTTCACTTCTTTTTTCATTACGAACGAGTGGATGACAGTGAATAGTGGACGAGTGTCGTCGAGTCACAGCTTTAAAGTTCCGCATGCAGGCGAGATAAGCATGGGGAAGACCTGCGAATTTGAGCCGTGCGCTTCAAAAAGACTATTGAGATAAGGTGTGTGTTATGTGAGGAATTTTCAGCGGTCGTCGGCTTCTTTCCATTACATATTCTCTGCAATAAACACTCGATTTGAGTATGTAATCTCTATGACTAACAATTGCTTTACCTATAAGTGTGTGAGTGGGAACCCCGTCAACAAGATAACGTGTGCTTATCATACGGGAACACACAATTCTTGGAAGAGTTCTGTCTCCTTAAGTCAAGTCAGATTTCAATTCATAAATGCAGTTTCTACATTTTTCTCCATTCATGCTCTTCCGTCGCCTCCACAGCACTTCAAGATCGAACCCCGCCACTGCCCACTCTACCCTTCCCCGAGACATTCTTATCACCGTCATAAAGCAGTTTCAACAACAGTCAATTCACGGTCACTGGACGCCCCATCGTCGTCGTACTTGTCGTGGTGGTGGGTCACGACATTTGTTTTCCTCTAAATTGATTAATTGTCATTTGCGTGTCTTGTCAAGCACAAACCAAGTCATTCCCACACAACCAACATGTTGGAAGTTGTCTTGTAACACGATACTAATTCATTCACACATTCACTCTCCCTTTCTCTATTTTGTTTCCCTTCAGTTGCACGACGACAAACAGCGACGACGGAAATCGACGACGAAACGCAGAGACGACGAAGAAAAAAAGAACACATCCAACCGGAAGCAGCGCCCGTAATTGAGAATGACGGACACAGAGACAGAATGGCTGGAGGATCTCTTGCGTGAAGTGCAACTGGAGCAATTCCTGGGGAGAATTCGAGATGATTTGCAAGTGACGCGGTTGGCGCACTTTGACTACGTGCTGCCCACTGACCTGGAACGATGCGGACTTGGGAAGCCAGCGATCCGTCGTCTCATGGAGGCTGTACGCAAGAAAAAGGCGCATCAATGGCGAAAGAACATTCTCTCAAAGCTAATCGGTGGCGGGAAGCAGCCGAACAAGAAGCACACGAGCGCCCCGAAGGAGAACCAAAACACGCAGCTTACCTGCTTGATTCACGAGAAAGACGTTACGCTGGGCATCAAATTGGGTGACGGCTCCTTCGGAGTGGTTCGCAAGGGGGAGTGGAACGCTCCCGGGAACCGTATCATCCCGGTAGCAGTAAAGGTGCTGAAGTCAGACAATCTCACGCAGCCGGGAATCATTGACGACTTCTTCCGCGAAGTGCAGGCTATGCATGCCCTGGACCACTCGAACTTGGTTCGCCTGCACGGGGTGGTGCTGTCGCAACCGATGATGATGATCACTGAGCTGGCAGAGAGGGGGTCCCTCCTCGACACGCTTCGACGGCAGTGCAAGCACACTCCTCTCACGAACATTTGGAACTGGTCGGTGCAGATAGCCACTGGCATGGCGTACCTGGAGCACAAGCGCTTCCTTCATCGCGACCTTGCATGCCGCAACGTCCTACTTGCTGCCGGGAACAAGATAAAGATCGGAGACTTCGGTCTTATGCGAGCACTGCCTCAGGAGGACGACTGCTACGTCATGTCGGAGCACAAGAAAGTCCCGTTTCCATGGTGTGCCCCGGAATCACTGCGGTACCGACAATTTAGTCACGCTTCGGACACGTGGATGTTCGGAGTTACCCTCTGGGAGATGTTCACGTTCGGAGAGGATCCGTGGGTTGGTCTGAACGGCTCGCAAATCTTAAGGAAAATCGATCGAGAGGGCGAGCGCCTGCATCATCCAGAAGCATGTCCTCCAGACGTGTACGAAATGATGCTTCAGTGCTGGGACAAAACTCCATCGGAGCGGCCAACGTTTGCAGCTATCAAGTGAGTAGAGGGGTGCAGGGAAAGTGTTCCTTATCTGATCGTGAATTCGTCTATTTCCTGCAGAGAGTTCCTGGCTGGAGTTTCGCCGCAGCTGTTAAAAGCAACGAAGCCGTACCATGAAGCGAACAAACTGAAGATCGAAGCCAATGACATGATTGCAATAATCGACGGGCGCCCGGAGTTGAAGCTAATCAAAGGCCAGAACCAGAGAACTTTCGAAATTGGCATCTTTCCAAGGTGAGTGTGGCTAGTGGACAACATAGGAGGTCGTAGCTAATGAGCGTGATATTGCAGGAACATTCTAGAGAAGCACAAGATCGCCAGCGACTTAATCCGTCCAATGAACGATGGCCTGCGGCAGGTGGCAGGAGGTCACAGCTCTCCCTTCGGTTTCTGCTGGGGAGGTCCGGCGCTTGGTGCGCCGCCGATTCATGCTGAGGGTGAAGTTCAGTTACGAGGAGGTAAAGTTCTAAGTTTTACGTCATCCAAACAAGACATTGAGACATCATTTCTTTGCAGACACCGCCGACAACCGCAACCGCAAGTGCGCTTCATTTCAGGCCAAAGAACGTAAATCGTCTACGTTCAAGCAGTTCGCCTACAACAAGCTTGTAAACGAACGCGGAGGTGACCAGAGCCTGCAGCAGCAGTACCGAGCCTCAGCCTTGCCAAAACTGAGCAACATGACAACCAATGGACAGCAGTCGCAGCAACAACGAGAAGGCATCCTAATTGACATCTCCCCTGAATTTGGGACTTTGGAGACCAGTCAGAGCGCGTCTCTCAAAGTAGACAACTCCTTCTGCATCCTTGATGCCCCTATTGAGGTTCCAACTGAAGAACCATCACCACCCCAACAGCAGCAGCAACAACCATCACAAGTAACTGCAGCCCAATTCCAGATGCCTCAGCGCCTGGAGCCTCCGCCCTACCAAATGCCACCAACGTATTCCAACACGCTGGAGTTTAGCCAACAAGCCACAAAGGATCCATTCGATACATCAGGCATCGAAACCTCTCCTCTGGAAGGTCTCTACTCAAATGTCGTCAAGCAGTCCACGAGCAACTCGTCCGAGCAACCCTCCAACGCGTCATTCAACAGCCCGGGAGCGAGGAAAAGTCTTCTCTTCTCACACAACAAGGAGAACGTCGTTCCGCAACAAGAATCAGATTCCTCTGGGGTCATGTCGTTCACTTCAACGGCCAATGACTCCCTTGCCACGACTCTAGGAGCAAGCATCAGCAACCTGAGTCTGGAGAGCAGCATAACCTCCGAAAAAATGCTGGACAAATCCTTCATAGCCGAGTTAGAGAAGGACATGTATAAGCGACCGGGTAGCCAGACAGACTTTGAACGAAACTCGTCACAAATGTACACAAACAAGGAGACAGTGTTCAAGAGCAACCTGACGCCGCTGAAGAACATGAACTCGTCCCCTCCATCAAACGGTGCATCACCGAAAGTGAAGAACGAGAGGTACGGCTCCGTTATGACGGACAAACGAACTAGCATTTACGCGAGCAACAGCGACATGGATCGGATACAGAAGCAGAACAACAGTGAGCAAGCCACCACTTCGTCGGTAATCAATCAGATTTGGTACGAAAAAGTCGCCGGACGCAGCGAGTACTACTCGCAACCGCCAGCGGACGTCTATCAGAACACGTATGCAAACCAAGCCAACGAAGCTGTTCAGCAAGGTCAAAATTTCACCGCGATATCCAACCGTGCCGTGCTCCCGAAAGCGCAGAACTTTTACAACTCGGTTCCGGCAAGCGTGTACGGCAGTGTATCGCGGGAAATGTACGACTCCGTGGCGCCCACCCCGTCTACATACTACGGCCAAGTACCGCTGAACGGTGGCGCACTTCCCGGCGGCGCAACCATCTATGCCAACGGATCTCTGCAGTCACTCAATAATCCTGTGATATACGATGAAGTTTCATTGGAAGATTATCTGCGGCCTACGCGACCAGCTCCACTGGCGCCGCCGCAATTATCTGCCCAGCAGATACAACGAAGACTGGAACGACTGAGGCAACAGCAGGAGGCCGAGGGTGCTGCTGGAGGTGACGCAGGGGCGGCTTCGATATACGGCACCGCTGAGAGTCTAGAAATGCAGATGATCGCCACCCTAATGAAGGATCTCGGGCCACCGGCGACTGAGGCCGACATTCGGTCAGCCCTGAGGGCAGCCAATGGAGACCCAATTGTTGCTGCACGGTACTACAAAATTGACCAGTTATCAAAGTGAGTTACGGTACATTTGGATGTGATGGGATGGGATGGGAATATTTTGTCGGCCTTTGTATTGAAAAGTCTGATGCCATATGATCTGATGCTTCTTGGTGCTAAGCAGCATTAACGCGGTATCAAGAACAAAATACTCCACTTCTTGTATGCTGCAAATTTAAGCGGTAAATAGCCAACATTCGAAGCTAGGCATCACACTTCTTGAGTACTGCAAAGTTGACGCTGCACAAAAGGCATTTCGCCGCCATTCAAACTTGAGTGTAGAAAAGGCAACAAAGACGCGACAAAACTCCTCCCCTCTGCTCATCAAAAATTCACGCACATTTCTTAGCCAAAATTATCATGCAATCAATTCACAAACTTTCTCCTCTTCCAGGCTCGGTCTTGCCAATCGTCCCCAGTGTGAGCAGGCTTTGCAGAAAACCGGTTGGAGCGTCGAACTAGCCGCCGCAGTCCTCCTCGAAACCGCCACATAAACCTGCTGTCCAGCCAAAACCGATCATTCCGATACGCCCAGTATGAAGAGCATTGCTATGCCCTTCCCCCATCATGAGTCGTCCCCCCTAAGCTAACATTAAGAGTACAACGTATCATCACAAAACAACAAACATCAGAAAACAAAAGCGAATTTACACGTGTATGCCTAGACCTTATCCAGACACGAGCCGCCGTGCTTTGTTTTCGTACGAACAAAACCTGAATATTTTGAGTTTTATTTTCACTTTTTATTTAAGCAAGCAAGATGTGTCGATTATCTAACTAAGAACGTAGCTAGAAGTATTTTAAATTTAAATTTTTATTGCCGTCACAGGACTGGACTATTTTCTACACGCACTCTTTCCCTCTCTGTCTCTGTGTCTTTGTCTATCTGTTTATCTTCCCAGTTACTGTGACGCAGCGCTTGTCTCTAACACTCCCCCCATAAAAAAATACTCGTTGTTGTTGTTTAGTAGGTGTATAGATGACAACATTTAAAACAAATTATAATGTTATGTTTAAACAGATCACATTTATGTACATAAGGAAATTATATATTATATTTAAAAGAACGACCTAGATAGTGAACAAAAATAAGAAACAAAAAGTGCTTCAAAGGAGCCGATTCTGACAAGCATTACAAGCATGAACAAACAAACGAACCGCTGACAAAGTAAGAAGGAAGATGTGAAATAAATGTATTAATGGAAAACATTACAACTTGTCGATTTGTATCATTTCTCAAGGATGGCTGAGGTGCTTGTAGGAACATTTTATGCCTTCATCATTCCAGGCATCGAAGCGCAGTCCAAGCATACACTTTCCACAGGCAAACGTGAACCTCAATCAACAAACTTGAACTTTCGTCCACAATTATCATCATTTCTTCTTCTTCTTGTCGTGGCACTACAGTCCAAAGTGGACCTGAGCCTCAACCAACATGCCTCTCCAGCCAGCATGGTCTTTTGCCAGCTGCCTTCAGTTGCGCACTCCAAGTTGGTTGCGGTCCTTCTGCACTTGTGTGTGCCACCTTATCCTAGGCCGTCCTCTGTGCTTTGTCTCAATGACTCAGATTCGAAGACTTTTCGGGCCGTAGCAGTGGTGTCCATACGCTCTACATATACCATCATACGCCATCTTAAGCGTTGTATCAGAAGACGCTTGACTAGATGTATGTCGCTGTACAGCAATAGAGTTCGTCGCTAAATCTTTTCCTCCAGATGCTATCAACGCAAACAGGACCAAAAATTACACGCAAAACTTTTCTCTCGAAGAAAGTGAGGGCTTCCTCATCCGCTTTTAGTAACGTCCAGGCTTCCGCGCCGTAAAGTAGGACTGGGATGATTAAGCTGCTATATAAAGCGAACTTAACATCAGTTAAACATTCCAAACAAATTCCTGTTCCTGTTCCAACATCCAATTCAATACTTACACAAATTTCTCTCGTTTCGTTTTCTATTCCACGCTCAAAAGGCACTTCTATCCATTCAGGACACTTTAGCAGAATTCTGCATACGAGGTTTCCTTGATAAGACTTGTGCTTGGTTTATCATCAACTAAGGCTCAAGGCAGGCGTATGTTATACATTCATCGACTTGCAGGCGTCTATTAACAACACTAGTGCATTTATATGTGGGATTTGGTTTTATGTGATCACTTTCCTTTACGGCTAATATCACGGGGTCCACTTTCCCGAGAGTCGTACATAAAGCAAAACTAAACGCCTTACTTATCCAAGTACTAAACTGAGACCGTGCTTGAGAGACAATCACCCCGTCTTCACTGAGCCGGGATAATCCCCTAGCCGCCTTGCCTAGCCCAGTGTGAAGAACAACTAGGCAAACTAACTTCGACTCTACCCGCGATGTTAGGTTGTAAACCACGGCCACCACAATACTTCCACAAGGAGGCCTACTGCTCAGTTAAGCTCCAGGGGCTCCTGACCTCGCGTGACACCAGAATATAGCCTCTGGTCAAGCTGCCAGTCAAGCTCCCTCAAGATCTGGCTCTGTTAGCCGCCATCCCGCCACAAGATGAGCTTTTCACAATCAGTGTTTCCAAGGAGAAATTTAACGACCTCATTAGTAACATAACCAAAGCCTTGAGCAACGTGTCTGCCTCTATAGTAACATCCGCAGGTCTTTCGCAAAAATACATTTTCGTGATTTCGTATTTGTCTCACTTCCGTACATTGTCCCTTATTCACTGTCACCACCCATAGGCAGCAAAGTTGAAGGCTTCAGCCGCTGTGTAAAACATCGTGTTAATGAGGCCCTAATTGAATGGCTCTGCAGTCCAAAACGAGCTCAAGCTCACCCACTCTAGCCTTAACGACTTGTTTCTTCTTCGATAGGCTCACCCACTCTAGCCTTAGCGCCTTGATTCTTCTTGTAGAGGAATACCCACTCTAGACGCCCTGATTCTTGTTTTAGAGGAACACCCTCTCTAGTCTTGACGCCTTGATTCTTGTTTTAGAGGAACGCCCTCTCAGCGCTAGACGCCTTGATTCTTTTTGTGGAAGAATACCCACTCTAGCCTTAGACACCTTAATTCTTCCTGTAGAGGAATACCCACTCTTCTTGTTTTAGAGGAACACCCAATCTAGCCCTAGACGTCTTGATTCTTCTTGTAGACGAACACCCACTCTAGCCTTAAACGCCTTGATTCTTCTTGTAGAGGAATACCCACTCTAGCCCTAGACGCCTTGATTCTTTGGCTGTGCTGTGAGTCTCTCAATGTCAATTCCGAAACACCAAATAAAGAGAAACGGTCTTTGTGTCAATTCGAGCCTTAAATCAGAGACTCCCGAACCGACCGCTACGACCCACTATGCCACAGCAACTTAACTACTGCTGAGCATCTCCTTATTGTTCGTTAGCCTTACAAGTACAGATAACAAGAACATCAAGTTATGTGGTTTGGAGATGTTGGACTAAAGCTCTCCTGAAAAATCTCTGTCCCCTGGTATCCAGTACACCAAAAGGAAAAATTCTTCTCCTCGCAACTTGTTATGGGACTAAACCATCAAGTCCAATTTCGAGTCACCCAGCAGGGATCCAACCTATGAGCAGGGATAACGATGTTGTCGAAAATTGCTTCAAAAGTCTAAGCGCATGCCTGATTTGGAGAACTTGCCCTCTCAGACCGGGCCACATCTCCGAGAACTTGCCACACTTCCCTGAAGCTTACCAAACTTTCGACAGCACGACAATTTGCCTTTTGAAACATTTAAAATTCTAAATGATTGCCTGATCTGGAGGTTTCCTTCTTCGCAGATCGGGGCCACATCTCTTAGAATTTCCCACACTCCCCTTGAGCTTCCCAAATTTCCATCAGCACAAAAATGTTCTCTGGAACATTATCTAATTGACTTATCAGCTGCGAGACATGTTTCTGCAGATCCAAGGTGAATCCATTCTCACACACTCAATCCGGTTCTGCAGCGTCGCAATGGCACGCCAATCCATTCCGAATCTGTTATTCAAATTCGCGCGAAAACCAAAAAAGGGGAACAGCGAAAAACTCCAAGAACCATACATATTCATGCGAGAACATGGAATCATAAAATATTTCAGCCTTGTCCGGCGGTGCACTGAATTTTTGTGCCCCAGCCTTGTGTTTCGAGACAACAACCGACATTCCTCTCATACTCCGCGACGAGAGTGTGCACGTGCACCGGCCAAAGTCCAAGCCACTCGAAGTCGGACTCAAAAGGCCCCCAGCCCACAAATTGTCATTAGACGCATGTGCACCTCTGGGATGTGAACCAGTTTCCAGCTGCCGCCAAGTTACACAACGATGTCATTAGGAGCATTCCACAAGTGAACTAAATGTCGTCGTATCCGTACCGCAACAAAAACCTGAAGAGCAGTGCATCCGCACTCTGCCAATCAGCCGCTGATGGCTCTTCAGACCCGATTCTGGTGCGGGCTCGCTTCTCGTCCATCATCACCGGTTGCACAACACGAAGGTTAATTAACTCCTCCAGCCAGTCAGTAGTGGTGGGTTGGATCGGTATTACAAAAGCGCATATGATGACCACTGGGCATGTCAATTAGGTGGCGAATACACAGAGCCACAACAAGTGTAAACAACGGCCGAGCTGGGCCTTGAATTAGCGACGCGGACGCCTCAGACCTTGTGCTGCCTATGCTAGGGAATACTGCCAAAAAATCGGATACATTCAGTTGGACAGTGTCGACCAGCAGATGTTTACATTTGATCGGAGACACGGTTGGGCCGAGTCGGCGCGACGGGTCGGTGCGAAGGTGTGAAGCGGCAGAGGTGTCGCGTGTGACCAGCAATCAGAAATTCCAGCAGCACATTGAATTAAAAGAAATTAATTTGAGGAGGGAACCATATTTGGAGGTCTTTCGCGGTCATTGTTGCCCGCCAAATGATCACACATGGACTGGGTGGTGAGAGGGGAGTCATTTTATTATTTCAAAGAAACGAAACGATTTGTTAACGCGCTTTCGCTGGATTCAATGGTAAAGCGTGACAGTGTTGTTCTGCTTTGTTGTGAGAACAATCCCGCGTATTCTCTGCGCGGACTGTTCTACTTCGGGGACTGTGCTGTGCTGTGATATGTGATACGGGGAAAAAGAAACAAGCTGAGCACTGCGACAGACGCAAATCGCCTTTGTTCGCGGGGAATTTTATTTGTGCCAGGCTATCTGTCTGCGCTAATGGCTGGATCTTTTGTCAGGCAGTGCGAAGATTGCTTTTGCTGTAATCCACGGCGCGCTTTCACTCTTGGCTAGGGAATAGGGGCACGCTGATGGAATGTAGGCGTTTGATTTGAAAATGAAAAACTTACTCCGGCACGGATTTCTATTTCAAACGCCGCAGCGGAGGGAAATTCAAGCAAGCCAAGACACTCACTTCAGACACATCGTGTGGTGGTCCTCTGAACGAGTCTGACTTCAAACTTGCTACGTCTCCTAGAACAGATCACGGTTTTTTCCACTTTAGCATTAGGATCCTCCGAACTTCAGCAGTAGGAGCCTGTACCTCTGGACGAGTTTGAAGTCAGAAAACTTGTTATGTCTCCAAGGGTAACTGGCTTGCAGATCACGGTTTTTTACACTTCAGCATTAGGAGACCGAGACAGACTTCCAAATCGAAGGCCTGTATCTGTTTTAGTCTCTGGCTTCCGCGTTCCTGCTCCTTAACGTGCCCTATTAAATTGTCTGAAGTGAACCTCGTCGCGCTCTTCGTTGTGCTCGTGCAATATCCTCCATCATTGTTAGTGCCGGACCCTATCAAATCTTCTGAATGGCGTCTATCACTTCCTCCGCTGTCGCTCTCCCCATAGATCCCCATGATACCCTCTCCGTCGCTGTGTCTATCGCCAACTCTGGCCCTTTATCGTCCCTCTGTTGTTTCCATTGGCACCTTCTTTGTCTCCTTTGCTTCCTATGTCGCTTTCTTTTTCGCTTCCTCCGTGGCTCTTTCTCCGTCTCTGTGTCTATCACCCACTCTATCCCTTTATCGCCCCTCTGTTGTTTCCTTTGGCGCCTTCTCTGTCTTCTCTGCTTCCTTTGTTGCTTCCTCTATGACTCTTTCTCCGTCTCTGTGTCTATCACCCACTCTATCCCTTTATCGCCCCTCTGTTGTTTTCTTTGGCGCCTTCTCTGTCTTCTCTGCTTCCTTTGTCGCTTCCTCTGTGGCTCTTTCTCCCTCTCTATACCTTTATCGCGCCCTCTGTTGTTTCCTTTGGCGCCTTCTTAGCCGTCTCTGCTTCCTTTGTCGCTTCCTCTGTGGCTCTTTCTACCTCTCTATCCCTTTATCGCGCCCTCTGTTGCTTCCTTTGGCGCCTTCTTAGCCGTCTCTGCTTTCTTTTGTTGCTGTGTGTCTCTCTCTCATATTTTGTTTGATTTACTCTTTTGTTTCCGTTGTCACTTCATCTGTCTTTTTTTTCGTCACCTTTTCTATCGCCTCCGGTTAGCCCCGCTCGCGATCGATCCCTGGCACACTTTCTGTTGCACCTTCTGTCTCTCCCTCTGTCGCTTCTTGTATCGCTCCAATTTACGCCCCCTCTGTCGCTCCCTTTATTACTCCATGCTGTGCCCATCACTTCGTCTCCCGTGTCGTGATCTCTGTAGCGTCCATAAAATTGTCCTCTGCCACGTACGCTATCATTTGGCACGCTACCTTTCCTGTACTTTGTCGCGACCTGTATCAAGTACCTTGAAGCCTCCTCCAATGTGTTTCCTTTTACGCGAACCGTCGTGTTTTTCCTTTATTGCTTTATGCTGTCTCTGCTCATTCGTCAGTAATTTTCTTTCTCGTGTCCGCTGTCGCTATCTAACGCGTCCATAAAAGTGTCCTCTGTCGCGTACCCTATCGAGCATATTGTCGCGCCACCTCCATGTTCTTTGTCACGCCACCTATTTGTGCTGTGTCGCGACCTGCATTAAGCACTCTGAAGGCTCCTCCACTCTGTTTCCTTTTCCATCGAACACCATCAGCTCGACTTGAAAACGCACAATAGTCGGCCCCACGCACCGCTTTACTTGTAAGCCACAACACACACCTTGGACGCTCCAAACAAAACGCTCCTCTCTCTTTTCTAGATTCTTCTCAAATTAATCAATTACCGCGACTATGTCCCCAATTCCCCCCATTTGAGGTGAACCGCAAAGTTACCGCTCCAAAAATGCAAACGACCACCGCTGCCGATGGCAAACCCCCCTGAGCAGCAGCTGCCTTCTCGGTTGCACCACTCGAACGCATATTTGTCTTCACAATCGCCTTCGAACCGCAAGAGAATCCATCAGAGATACACGCACGATTCCACGAATGGTTGAACGTCGGACGTGCACTCGCCAATAATGGCGTTCGAAGGCAGTTCACGTCCACACACACACCGATCGATGTCTACGATGGCACCGTTTGACAAAATCAAAAGGCCCACCGCCCCGAGGGAGCGAGACCAGACGAAGGAATGTGCTAAAAATTCACAAATTGATAAACGTATTTGAATTTAGCGCACTTAGCGTGTATTTTCGTTAGGAATTCGGTGTAATTTGCTTGACGCAACGCGTTTGATTCACTCATGCTCACACCAGAAAGATAATACTCTTCCACTTGCGGAATTTGCCCCTTGGCTTGGGATAGCTTGTTGCCACATCCTCCGACTGGCTGGTCTGCGTTGGGGCTTCGTATCTGGGGGCGTAGCAGCCGGGAATCGCGAACGTCGTCACATCGTCGTAGCAGTCCCCGTCCACATCGATGGCGGCCGCAAGCTGCAGGAGACACAGCCCTATCCACACAAGGCGCATTTTCTCCTCGAAATTTCTTTCAAATTGACTCGTTTGGAGTCACAAACTAGAATGATCAGTGGCCACAAATATTTCAGTCATTTTCCGTAGAGATCGGCAACTGTGTCAACATCCAGTAGACTCGAGAAATCAAACAGTTTGCGGAATACTTAAGCCACCGCTCAGCAGCTGGCTGAGTGGTTTCTGCGTTTCGTAAAAATCTGGCACACACGCCGCCCTGACTTCCCCAAACAGCGAGAAGGCGGCAAACACAGTTGAGTCATCACTCTGCCGCTTGCATAAGCGATTGGTTTTCTCAAGCGCCGAGAAGAGTCCCTCAGGCTTCCCCGCTGAAAATCAATCAAAAATCGATGGCTTCACGACTGACCCAAAACGGGGCCCTTTCACAGCGGGGCGAAGTTTCATAATCGGCCGCCCTTCGCGAAGGTCCAAGATGACGCCACAGCCCCACTAAATGGAGCCACCATCAACCGCAGACCATTGCGTAAGCCTGCGATCCGAAAAGAAAGTCCGCGGCTTTGTTTACATCTCGCGACGAACGAGAATTCATTTGCATACCGATCGAGCTGACTTTCACTGCCCAGCAGCCAGCCTCTGGTTTGCCTAGGTCAGTTCTGTATGCGTCCAGCATCAGTGGGCGCGCTGCTGGTGCATGCTGTAGCACGCCCGCGGCATTCCAGTTCAGTGCACCAGCGGGGCGCTGTGCGTTAGTGAGGCGAGAAGGGTGCGCATGGCAACGGTAATTAGCGTCCAAATTTGTAGCCCATACCGTACCAATTGCATTTTCTCCACATCGTTGGCTCCATTGAACACAAAGCTATCGCTTGGTATCGCTTGGTATCGCCTGCACCAGTGCAGCTGTTGCTGGCTTGCAGTGCGTCGCGTTTTTTGTTCACTTTGGCTTCGTTATGACATCGACAGCGATAGCGACTCCCACTTGGCCGGTCTTTGCTTTTGTTTATCTCTCTCACTGCTCGCCTGCTTTGCGCTGCTGCGGCGGGCTGAGTGTGCTGCGTGCCTCACCTGTACGTTCAGTTTCAGTCCAATCGCCGACTCGGTGTGGTCGTCGACGCTCCGCGAAACTTGATCTTCCCACGAACACAGTCTCGTCTCAGAGTCAGTCTTAAACTCGCTATCGACTGCGATTTCGGTTTCGGTTGTGATTGGAATTCCGTTCTTCTCCCTGGTATTCCCCGGCGCGACACACTTTTGGAATACACGTTCGCGTTCCCGTTCCTGTGGCCGGTGTTCCCGTAGCTCCAGCAACAAACAAGGTGAATCCATGTGGGTTTGAGTTGTGCGTGTTCGGGCGATAGGCGGCGGCGGCGACGCGCCAATTGATTTCGAATGCAAAATGAGTCGCTTCGAGGCGGATGCTCCAAAAGGCGATTGCTAATCGATGGCTCCGCAAAGATGACGAACAGACTCGCTGCCGACCAAGTTGGGGCTGGCTTTGAAAAACCACACGAGAAGAACCCGTTTCCGCATTTGCGGAATTCGCAGCGACCACTGACGCAGCTGAACTTGTTATTTCGGCAGCAAGCGAGCGAAAGTCGTGCTAAAACCGCTTCATGTGCGATACACAGATATGGGGCCATAAGTGAATTTAATTACGACACTTCCGATATTTTTACGGCAGCTCAGCGCATGACGAGCGCGAGAAGATAAGCAGCCACCAAGTGCTCGGGCAGCTTGTGTTTGGTTTTGTGATTTAAATCTTTCCCCCCCATCCGCCTCTCCCGCCGAATATTTGGCTCTGTACACGCGGATGGTGATTACTTTCGAGGTTTGTTGCTCTAAGGTTGGACTGGGGCTTCGATTTATTGGATGCCGCGGATGGTTAAATGGCAAGCTTAAAGGTGACCGTCAGTGCTACGGGGTGAAATATCAAAAGTCAAGGTAATTCTTGACGAGTTGTGAAACGTGGAGTGAGGGGAAAGCTGCTCAAGGCGCAAGCGGAAACTTTGTTCCATATTTTGCTGTCCACGCGAAATGCGTTGTGTGGCACCTGTGTGACTTCCGAAATCGCTGCGTGACTTTTTGCTTTTTTCGGCTGACATTTCCGCATGAGATTATCTAACTGATGTGTTAATTTGCACACAGCTGCGGGCAGTACGAGTTGGTAGCAGATCCGCAGAAGTGCTTTGCTTTTAAAAGATGCTTTGTTTGTGGAATGTACTGTGATGGTTTATTGCCAATCGTAACTAACTTCTACCCTACGTTTGGAAAAAGGAATCGTTCCTGCTCATTTTCTTCCTGGAGTGTCGCTGATTGTCGGGATAGAGATGGAGAGTAACGAACTTGTCATTCGCTAGCTGTCTTCAGTGCAAGATCATCACCCAATCCGGAGTTTTGTTTGGAGTTTCGAGATACTCAGTGTCCTTATGTTTCCATTTAATTGCTTGATTCTACTTATGATTGTGTCAATTGAACGCTTAAACTTCTGTCTCCTCGCTGTGGCTCTGTTTTCGTTTTTGACAAGGAGATGTGGACATGTATCCAAAACAAGCATGAAATCGTTAAGTCAGGACTTCGAAAAGGTCGCTTGGATAGCTCTCATTTTGAACACTTCACTTGTTCCTTGTTCACTTGTTACCCTTGAGCTCCATTTGTTGAGTTCTTCAACCATCAAAAGCATGAGGCTGGCACCCATCGTCCCTTTTTGTCTGCCGTCAGTTCTTGGTAATCTCTCGAGACACTATACAACACAAGAACGTAGCGCACCAATCGCCATTCTACAACACCGTTGTCAACCCTGCGCTGTTATAACCTTATTCCTCTTGCAAGCCTCAGGATACCCAAGCAATCTAATTCTTTATATTTTCTGAAATCACCGAGCGTCCGTGTTCTTCGTCAACTTTTGGAGACGAAGGCTGCATAATCCCTCTCAGCTTCTAGTGGCAGCATTTAAAATCGTTTTCATCACTTGACCCCGTGCGACTGGCTGGAACATGGCTTGCTGTAATCCAAGGGGCGCTTTCACTTTTGGCTGTATTCTTGGCTAGGGAATAGGAGCACATTCATGGAATATGGGCCTATGATTTGAAAAAAAAGACTTACTCTGGCACAGATTTTTCTTTGCGCGTTTTCTATTTCAAACAAGCCAAAACACTCACTTCAGACACATCACGTGCTCGTCTGCTGCACGAGTCTGACTTCAAACTTGCTACGTCTCCTAGAACAGATCACGGTTTTTTCCACTTTAGCATTAGGAGCCTCCGAACTTCAGCATTAGGAGCCTGTACCTCTGGACGAGTTTGAAATCAGCAAACTTGTTATGTCTCCAAGTCAACTGGCTTAGAGATCACGGTTTTTTCAACTTCAGCATTAGGAGACCGTACCTCCAAATCGAAGGCCTGTATCTGGTTTAGTCTCTGGCTTCCTGTATTCTGCTTCTTGAAGTGCCCCATAAAGTTGTCTAAAGTGAACCTCGTACTCTTCGTCGTGTTCTTACAACATTCTTTATTCTTGTTAGTGCCGGACCCTATTAAATCTTCCGAATTCCGTCTATCGCTTCCTCCGTTGTCGCTCTCCCCATCGATACAATTTCCATCTCTGGGTCTATCGCCAACTCTGCCCTTTTTTCGCCCCTCTATTGGTAAATTGGCGCCTTCTTTGCCTCCTTTGCCTTCTTTGTCGCTTTCTTTTTCGCTTCTTCCCTGGCTGTTTCTCCGTCTCTGTGTCTATCGCCCACTCTATCCCTTTATCGCGCCCTCTATTGTTCCCTTTGGCGCCTTCTCTGTCTTCTCTGCTTCCTTTGTTGCTTCCTCTATGACTCTTTCTCCGTCTCTGTGTCTATCGTCCACTCTATCCCTTTATCGCACCTTCTGTTGTTTCCCTTGGCGCTTTTTTTGTCCCTCTACTTCCTTTGTCGCTTCATCCGTGGCTCTGTCCCCGTCTCTGTGTCTATCACCTACTCTGTTCCTTTATCGCGTCCTCTGTTGTTTCCTTTGACTCCTTCTTTGTCTCCTCTTCTTCCTTTGTCGCTACCTTTGTGTCTATCTTTCTTTTTGTTTTTGTGATCGCTTCCGTTGTCACTGTTGTTATCTGTCCCTCTTTTCGTTACCCTTTTTGTCGCCCCGGACAACCCCGCTCGCGATCGACCCCTTTCACGGCTTCTGTTGCCCCTTCTGTCGCACCCTCTATCGCTTCTTGTATCACTTCTGTTTTCGCCTCCTCTGTGTCTTCCTTTATTGCTCTATGCAGTCTCTGCTCCTTCGCCTGTCGTTCCCTTTATCGTGTTCGCTGTCGCCCCCTTCCTCGGCCATAAAAGTGTCCTCCGTCGCGTACCCTATGAAACATTTTGTTGCGCAACCTTTAGTGTGCTTTGTCGCGACCTGCATCAAGCAAGCGCCCTGAAGCCTCCTTCGCTGTGTTTCCTTTTACGTAAACCATCGTGTCCACGTTTTAATGACCGTCAGCTCGACTTACCATCACTTGACAATTTGGAACCCCAACGCAAGGCAGTTCCCCTTGAATCTTTCTGAGACAGAAGGCGAAGCTAAACCTTTCTTTACAGATGTTCTTTCTCCTCCCATTTCCGCATGAGAATGGTGTTTTTTTAGTCAGCTTCGAGACACTCAAGTTTAAAGCTTTGTTTCGACAGTTCATTCTCTCGTCCGTTGTTGATTGTTGATTTTTAATTATTGGCGCAAATATCAGCACTCCAAGCTGCTTCGTTCGGCCCACAATGACATACGCGCCTCCTCGGTTCCTTTACATGCCTACTTGGTTCCTACGCACGCCTCCTCGGTTCCTATACGCTCTTCCTCGGTTCCTATACACGCCTCCTCGGTTCCTATGCCTGAAATGAGCAGTTCACCGCCAATTTCTGGGAGGTTAAAAAGTTTGAAATCACTGTACTTCTCGCCCTGGTTTGTGTTCAAGATTATCGTGGCTCTGCTCCATTATTGTAACAAGACTCAATGCAGTAACAAATCAAAATGGTGCTTCCTGATCTGCTGCATCATTGGAATGTGCTACCAATTCACGTTTCTCCAGTTTTGCTGCAATTTGGACTCTCTTCCAGCGTTCAAAATTCCAAATTACATTCCTTGTAAATGCACAAAGTGCGGAAGACAGTGAAGTTAGTCCAAAAGTTTCGTACCGGGTTCCACGGCAATTCAGATTTTCGATGGCGATCGATCATTCAGTATTTCAGGATTTCGTGGTTCAGTCTTTCTTTAGAACATGTTCCACGACCACCCAGCTTCAGGATTTCGAGATTTCGTGGCTCAGTCTTTCTGTAGAACGTGTTCCATGACAACCTTGCCTCAGAATTTCGGGATTTTGTGGCTCAGTCTTTCTGTAGAACGTGTTCCTCGACCAGGATTTCGAGATTTCGTGGCTCAGTCTTTCTGTAGAACGTGTTCCACGACCACCTAGCTTCAGTATTTCAGCATTTCGTGGCTCAGTCTTTCCGTAGAACGTGTTCCACGACCACCCAGCTTAAGGATTTCGTGATTTCGTGGCTCAGTCCTTCTGTAGAACCTGTTCCATGATAACACAGCTACAGATTCATTGATTTCGTGGCTCAGTCTTTCCATAGAAAGCGTTCCATGACAATCCAGCGTCTCGGGGACCATCGATTCTTTTGGATTTGCTTTTTTTCCACCCATGCCTAGTGATTCCGAACATTCTTGGCGAACATTCCCAACTTCCTGCAGTTCTTACAAATTTTTTGTTCGAATCATCCCACACCACAGCCAGACAAATGTCGGAATATTGTCTTCTTTTCATGGTCTCCTTCTGAAGTCACATCCTTTCTTAACTCGCTCTCTTTCAAAGGTATACCCTTAATTCGGACCTCCGTCTAAGGTCGTGGGTCTCCTAACAGCACAACCAAAGATGACCAGCGTGACACTCCAGGATGCAGGATGACCAAGTCCATGCTTCAGAACGAAATTAAGAAATCCGCGGATTTTCTGCTATCTCTAGACGAAACTGTGTGCAGGCGACTTGTCGGCGTACTAATGGGACACTACACCCTCGCTAAGCACCGTAGTTGGTTTGTGCTTAGTGATGACACTCTATGCGACGCCTGTGGAGAATGTGAAGAGACTTCAGAGCACTTCTCAGTCAATGTTCCGCCTTTTTTCGTATCAGATGGCGGTTGCTTGGCACTGATGTCATGGGAACCGAAGACCTAAGCTCATTATCACAGAAGCGCCTTCTGGTCTTTCTTCAGTAAACTAAGAAAACACATTCAATGAAGGTTACTGCCTGGTAGTGCAACGGGCCAGTCTAGGAGTCTTAGCGCTCCATTGCCTCAGAGAAAAAAGGATACTCAACGTCGTTGCCGACATTCTTTTGTTTGGGTTCAAGAACACTCTCAGAATGAGACGATAACTCGGATCACATTCTCATCACTTTCGCCTGCTTTTTGATATATGCAACCACCCGTGACTGTCTTCAACCACGTCCTCGATTTTCTTTCAGTCTTTACCTACCAAGAAGCGCAGTTATTGAACTTATAAAGCTTTTCTAAAACCAACCTTGTCGTTTTTTCAACGTTATTTTCAATCTTTCACTTTTGCCGCGTGCCAATTTGTTTGGCGCTGCTTTTGCTTTTGGTAAAGAAAACATCACAGAATCATCTTCGAATGGAACCAGTTGTCCTGACACATAATGTGGTTCTCGAACATTTTTCCCTTTAAACTGATGGATAGAGGAAACTCACGCTCCCACTTAAACCTCACTTGCAGGTTGTGTCTGTGATGAAAATGGAACTTTAGGAGCCATCGTGCCGCCCCTTTATCAACGAACACTCGAAATATGTAGAATGCCTGAGGACTTTCAGTCTACTTGTTGAAACTCTTATCAGCACCTGTTCCCACATTCCACTTCGCAACCTGTGTCAACCAGAAGCTCCAACGCAACGCAAACCAGTTTTCGTTTCAATTTCGAATAAAATTCTAATTTGATGACATCTCCCAGTGAAGTAATACGGTTGTGAAAACCTCAGCTTAACGACGGCAGATATTTATGGCTGGCACTCGTTGATGCAGCCGATTAGCATAAGCCCCGCACACGTGTGCTGCTGCGTCGGACGGTGTCCCTGTTTATTGTCTCTTCTCGCGAGCTCGTTCATCAAAATCGACGCTCGTCATTATCACTGCCCATGCTGACCTCGACGCAACGCGGTCGCCGCTGTGAATTCAAATTGGAAATTAATGGGCCTATCATTAAATAACACCCCTCCCTGCGAAATTATGAGTATTTCACAAGCGCGCGATGAGCTGAGGATTTTCCGTTACGTGAGGTCGCCATAACGCCGGTCGGTGGTCAGTCGATTGCATTAGACCCTGCACTGTGTCGCAGCGTCGCGCCCTGGTTGATGTATGCCGATTCAATAATCGCAGGCTTATGCAAGCTGCCGCAGATGTCCGATATTCGCGAGCGGGGTCTTATCCAGATGAAAGTCGCAGAGGCGAGATTTTCTCCCGGAAACAAGCGCAAGTTGCTTTGCATGCTCAGTTTTCCCCCGAGACATTCCCAGCAGTGCAGCAGACTGTGGGTGGCGTGAACGCGCGCAGGAATCTCTAAGGCGTTGGCGGAGGTTAAGAAACACTTGGCCCAAGTGACAATGTTGCCTCATCAGTGCGTGGGTAAGCCGATTGGCGACGACGAGGCGTCGCGCACAATGGGAGTACACTGCAATTAATTGCGTATTAATTTGATTGACGGCTCTTTGGGAAGTTTCACCATTGTGCGCGCTGGACAGTGGCTTTCGTTTTTTTTGCACAAGCAGCAAATCTGTGTTTTGGACGCACGCTAGGCGCCTGTTGCTTCGCTCTCGAGTCGAGGGCAGGAGTCAGGCTTTCCACAGACAGGCGGGTCTCACGGGAAAATCTTCGTCTTCGGCTTCAATTTGACATCGCATTGGCAAACATAAGGCGAGCAGCTCATGAGAGAATCCATTGTGCAACGAAATCTTCAGCAATGCGACCAAATTGAAATTCAAATGCGAACCTTGCAATCAGATGAATAATCCATCTCTCGGTGCAGCAGACGCCCACACGCCACACGCCACACAATGAAGCAGCTGAGTTTTCACTTTCCATCTGGCAGTGGTCGGGGGAGGAAGCGAGCACCCACGACATCGGTTCAACTCCGAGAAAGGCGCGCTGCAAGCAGATGATGCACGGTGTCAGTTTTCGAAGTTCAAGAGCATGCAGCTGCACGCACCGCACTTGAAACGGCAAAACGGTGCACCGCAGCGTGAGGTGAAAACTATCTTCGCAAGGCAAACACGACAATCTGCAAGCAGGCAGGTGCCGGTCGTGGACCAGGCACCACAGCACGGCACGGCACATTGTTAGCGAGCTAAGCCGCGCGGAGCGAATCGAATGGGTTTCAGGCGAAACTGATACAATAGCCGACGACGACGGCAAATGGATGGCGTGCGGAGGAGGGAGAGGGAGAGAGGAGGAAAATCTGCTTCAAAATATCGTCGGCATCATGCACGGCAATTATTTTAATTAGAGATGATCTCGATTTCGCCGCTGAGGCGACGACGGCGGAGGATTTGTAGAAAGTTGAGCGCTTAAGCACGCACAAGTTCACTGCCATCCTTTGAGCGGGCGCTCGCTTCACTTCCTGGTGCCAGCTCTCGGCGGGGAATCCTTGCGCAACTCACTGAAAAAACCAGTCGGTAGTGATTTATCGCCCGAGTCAAGTCTGGTGAACAGGTACAACCTTCCTTTGCGCTACTGTTCGCCGCCGTACAAGCATGAGTGGTGGAGTGGCTGGAGTGGCTGGAGTGGTGGACAGTGGAGGGGATGATAGGGCGGATGGTGGTGTGAGGATGATGTTGTAGAAGACATTGGTGGAGATGGGGGGCAGAGGGCAATGTAGAGGACGATTGCGGAGATGACAAATGTGCGAACAGATGGTGGCGCTGTTTGTGGAGAACGTTGCGATCAAGAAGTTGACGCGGAGGATTTTAGTGCTGAAGATACTCGAGTTGATGCTTGGGCGAAAGTAGACGTGGGTAGTGGCGTAGAGATTCGAAGGATGGCGGCGTAGAGATTCAAAGGGTGGTAACGTAGCAATGGCGTGGATGTGTCGGTACAGATGGCTGTGTGAAATTCGGTGGCGCGGAAAGTTTCCGTGTCCCGGAATCTAGTACATTTCCTCTGCGTTTCTCCAATCTTTAATCCAGTTTCTCGGACACAACATGAAGCGCTGCTCGTGGGAGTAACGAGTCTGCATGCCTACCTGCTTGTTCTCGCTTGCTTACTTGTGCTCACTTGCCTACTTGTGCTCACCTGCCTACTTGAGCTCGCCTGCCTGCTGCCTGCCTTGTGGTTCCTGCTAACATTTGCTGAGCCCGTGGTTCACTGTCGTCTCGTTCACAATTGATTGTTGCTCCGAACAGATCGTCGAAGCAGGCTGCCCGCTGTCTGTGCATGGCAGTAACCCTGAGTGACTAATTGCTGAGAAACGAGTGCCGTTTGCTGAAGAGGTAGCCACCCATTCGTTACCCGAGTGTTTTGCCTCTTGGACGCCAGAGATGTTTGCTTTCGTGACCTCCACTTCAATTGGACTCTTTCTCCCCTCCCCCAACGCCTTAGGGGCTGTGTCTGTGTTCCTTTCACTTTTCCTCTGCCCGACAAGTGATGCCCACGATTGGTTACACCGTTTGGTAAGATAGATCGCTGAGAGGTGCACGTTGTGGAGCAGGAAGGAACTGATCGTGTTGAGGCAACTTTCTCGGATATTTGAACTGCTGACTGGCCCCAACCAAACTCATCCTTCATTCCCAAGCAACGGACGGCTGGTCACAAGTTGCTAACCTTCTGGTGGACTTATGCAACGTCGCTTCGACCCCACTGGCTCGTCTCCCCTCGCAGCAGAACCACTCACCTGTGAACGATCCAATTCATTATGATGAAACCGTCCGCACGAGCCGATTGGCGGTGCAGTGAGTCTAGTGGTTAATTTAATGCTCAGTTGATTGCATCGGAGAATTTTCACTTTTCCATCGAGTCACATGCACCTGGCGCACTGGATCGCGTCAGGTCGTCGTGGCTCTTCAAAGAGCTGCTTGAAGAGCTCTTTGACCGCCATCACCATCAACCAGAGAGCATTAGACTTGGCTATGCAAAGCGTGTTGCATGCGCGGTGCGCTGCACGTTTCTCGAATTAGCATAATTGAGCGCCGAGCACGAGTGCGCAGCTCGGGGATCGTGAAAAAATTCTGTTTTCGATGATCTGCTGGCACTGACTGTCATATTTCCCCGTTTCAGATGCGTGAGAGGAATACCCGGAGCCTGCGCCGTGGACCCAAGTATCCCCTGCCGGCGGATACCTCCGAATCCACGTACTACTCCATAGACACAACAGAGGACATCTACGGGACGAATCTTTTGCCCTCGCAAAGGTGCTACGTTGATCCTTGGGACTTGGAAAACTATGACTACGTGCGCAAGTGCGTTGGAAGAATCCTGTCCCTTCGGGTATAGTCTAATGCTTCGTGTTTCCTTGCAGGAAGATCAGCTCAACTCCGCAGACCACCTCGTACTACGAGGATTCCTCGTCGCTGTCCCCAAGTCCAGCTGGGGAGCCGGTGCCCACACAGTACTTCTACATGTCACAGATCCCCGGCGAGACGGAGTGCGTGGACTGCTTCGCCAAGATGTCCGAGCTGGGTGGACCTTTCAACACAATGAAGTATGACGAGTTTCCAGACGAAGTGGATCCAAGGATATACAGCGGCTATGGCGGTAAGTGTATGGCATCTGTGCGTCTTGCAAAACCCGACACGTCTGTTCACAGATTTTGAGAGCTCATCCCTGTCAGAGAGAAACAGCAGCAGCGGTGGCGAGGAAAGTGTTTCCACCCTGAGGTTGCACACACCAGGATTCGGGTTGAAGTCCCGCAAACGGAGCATGGTCGTGCCCAAGCCGGAACCAAAGATTGACTACCCCACTACCCCGTACGACTACTGCAGTCCATACGGGGAGTCTCCGTACGCTTGCAGTGTGCCCGACTGCTACGCGTGCCTGTCTCAACCGCACAATGCTCTGCTCTACTCCGCCCCTCCTTCGACTTACGGAAGCAGCATCTACGGCAGCACCCTAGGTCGTCGATCTTCGTCGCTCTACAGCAACACGTATGGCAACAAGTTCGGCCTGAGCAAGAAGGGACTGCTGCAGATAGACTACTCTTGCAGTTGGAACGACTTGGATCGGGTCATTGGAAGGAACTACTAGACAAGGGATGGAAGATTTTGAAATATTTTTTATGTTTGTGGGATCGTGTGGAATTGATAAACCAAATAAAATGTATATTCGTTTGAAATGAAGTTTTCTTTATGCTTTGACATTGAAATCCTCGCTTTTTACTTTAAAAGCAAATTTAAAAGTGTAATCAGAAGTTTTCGTTACACCCTGTGGAATAAATAAGGAGTACAAAATGTTTGCACACATCTCAACGAATAATTTTCTTGAAAAGGTCTGGGTCCAATACAAAATCTTATTTTAAGGCAAAAGACTTTTAAAATCAAGTCCAAATCTAGTCCACTCGCACGTATTCTACTCCAACTGACACCTCTGACATTTATCGACGACACCAACCACAGCGAGTTGTCTTCGTTCAATTTGTTGGCAGGAACAACAATGCCCACTGGCAGTTCATGACGAACACTAAAATATTCCTCGCCGCACAAAACCATCTAGCTTCCCTTACAGACCTTCAAAAATATCAAAAACCAACACGAGATAACATTAAAAATACAAAACTGCAAGACTTTATGTAACTTTCCGCCCCAATGCAACAAACCTCGTGGGTGCGCTTCTTCCACACACATGGACGGGATTTGTGCGAAATGTCATTTTACATGACACTGACATTTTCAGTGTTGGCTACACTGCTGAACGAAATAAAAATGGCTAACGCCAAAATTTCACGATTTGTTTGTGCTCGCTGTTTGAATTGAATAAAAGTGCAATTCGATCTCGACAATTTGATAATACCCACACACAAATATATCGTCAAAACCTCCTGCACAAACTGAATACTAATTCATCGGCACACGCATAAAGTTAAACGTTCAAATCGGCTCGCGGAGTTCATTCATTTTGCAAAACCCACCAGGATTTGGATTTTTTTTTCATCTCTTCCCCCTTCGTAATTGAGTGCGATAAAAAGTGATTTTCTTTTCAAAAATTTTTTCCCGTGAGCATCTAAGCCACGGCAATCGCGAACCAGTTCGGAACCCATTTCGTGTCTATGTGAAATTCGGGAGATTTGATTTTGGCAAGCATATGTGCGACGGAAAAGTGAAAATCGGAAAAAGATAAGTCTGAAGCGATTTTTGCAGACTCCGCTGCTGGTCGCGCAATACCAAATGACGCCATTTTTCGTTGGCTGGGCCACTGTGGGGCGACGACCAAGACGGATCTCGCACAAGTTTTACAATAACCAATAAAGAGCAGCGATTTTAACGAAATTCCGTGCCAACAAGCGGACTCAAATCGCGTAGGAAAGCAATTCAAGTCAAGCAGAATCTCCGTACTGGGTGGTGTTCTCGTGATTACAGCAGAAGTAACGAGGTAATAAGAGTGAAGAAAAACGATACGCAGCACACATTTAATTGGGAGCATAGATGCTGCTTCTGCTGCCGAGCTTCGTGCAAAGTAGGAAGTAACTCGTGTCTTTGTTTGTCTCAGTCGCATGGCATTGAAGCAACAACAACAACATGAAAACAATGAAAATAAAAAAAGGCGGGCGGTAGGAAAAACGTGTTTTCATCGCTGTACATGGGAAAATCATTTCGGTCTCACCGAGTCGGGCGATACCTGGCGACTGCGGAGAGCTTGCAGATTGATTATTCATTCGCAACACGTTTCTCCGGCCAGAATCTGGCAAGCACATGAATGCTTGTGAATAACATTAGCGCGGCGGCGAATATAGGGTCACGTTATGCCGCACTTAGGCGATTTTTTTTATCATCGGTGTTGGCTATGTTTACGGCCGGTAATATGGTAGATCGGTTTTTGTTTGAACGTTGCTTCGGCCGTTCGCTGTCTTGGGTTAAAGGGACAGAAAGGTGAAGTGTGTTGTTGCTCAATGACTCGACAGAAAGTAGCCACTGTCACACGAAAGACGTCTCTTTCGCTGCGTCCACGCAGTCTTTTCCACTCTAATCCGATTTCTTGCTTCCATTTCTTTTGCAGTTCCTTCAAAAATGATGGAAACCGGCGAAGCGTTATCTCTGATGGATGATGTGAAGGCAGAAGTAGCTCCCGCAGACATAAACGACACCGAGACCGACACAACGAAGCGGATTGAAGTCGACCTTGAAGAGAAACCATCGGAAAGCGTCGATAATTCCCTATCGGAGGGGGAGGACAAGGAAGATTTCGAAGACAAACCACAGATCACAACAGACGATGTTGTGGAGGAGAAGCAAGATGTTGACACGCAAGAATCACAAACAGTTGCCGAAGACGAAGACGCGGTAGCGAAGCTTGAAAAAGCCACAACTACAAGTGAGACCACACATCATGAGGAACCAGCGAGTGAGACCACAAGCCAAGGTGATGTTGCAGAAGATGTGACTATGGAGGAAGAGCAACAGGAGCATGAAGTAGAAGAGCAGGGGATCAGTAAAACGGAGCAAGAAGAAATAAAGCAGGAGACTAATACGGATGACGAGGAGACGATGGAGACAAGTAAAATAGGTGACAAGGAGCAACACGAGGATGAGGAGGAAGATGAGGAGATTCAGGTAAAAAGCAAAACAGAAAACGACGAAGCAGAAGGGGATAAGGATATGCAGCTAAAAAGTAAAACAATCGACGATGAGGCAGAGGAGGAGGAGGCTATGCAGCTGAAAAGTAAAACAATCGAGGATGAAGTGGAGGGGAAGGAGGTTATGCAGCTGAAAAGCAAAACAATCGACGATGAAGCGGAGGGGGAGGAGGCTATGCAGCTGAAAAGCAAAACAATCGACGACGAAGCGGAGGAGGCTGAATTGCAACATAAACCTGACGAAGATGTAGAGATCCCCAAATTGAACGGCAATCATTCGCTGTCCATACACGACGAGGACAGCAGCTCCTCCAGCAGTTCGTCCGGTTCATCACACAACCTGGTCATAGACCATCCGTTGGCGGAAAGAAGTCCCCAGCCTCCGCTGGCAGAGGTGGAGGATACCGAGTCGCGTGCAGAGACAGAGGACAATGCCTCACAGGTGACGATAGAGGAAAATGGACAACAGACAGAAGTGGAGGACAGTGCGTCTCTTGATGGAAAATCACTGAAGCGGAAACTGAGTGCCAGCGAGAGTGATTCGCCGCAACACAAGCAAATCCACCTGGACGACGAAAGGGAGGACACGCTACATGAGCCAGAGACGCCTTCGATGGATACAGAGGACAACCTCGAAGCCCAAGTTACGCCTGAAGCTACTCGGCAGGAACCCACGAGACACAGCCTCTGCGATGTGAGTATTGTCCCTCGGGCGCCTACGATAGAACCGCCGAAGGCCCCTTCGCCGAATCCGTTTGAGCTCTACGCAGCGGCGCGATCAAACAATGCTCTCCCCCAACCGAAGCTCAAATTCGAATGTTTTCGGTGCAAGAAATGCGACTTCGACACATTCAACGAACTCCGGGAGCACCACAAGCTGTGCTGGTTCGTCGATGGTAAAGTCCCAATTGAGAAGAGCGCACCAATGCTGCCGCCACCTTCGAAAGAACCTAGTGAGCCCCCACCACAGCCTCCGCCTCAACCCCCAGCACCAACGCAAAAGAAGCGCTTCTATCTCTGCTCGTCGTGCGGAACATACCACGAGAACTGGAACCTGTTCCTGCACATCCGGGAGATCCACAACCGTCACGTGTGTCTCTACTGCATCCGGCTCTTTCCGACGGCGGAGAAACTGTCGCTGCACTTGGAAATCAAGCATGACCTGGAGCAGAATCACTTCAACTCCGAGGAAAAGCTGCGCAGTGTTGGGGATGGCAACTCCCGCTTCCTGATGTGCTGCACCTGCCAACATGTGTTCTCAGAGCATGAGCGGTTCTCGGACCACGTATGCGTGGAGTACATGCAGCCGTGCACGTTGTGCAACCAGAAGGGCCGCCACCTGAGCAATTGCAAGGCGAATCCGGAGAAGAGACCGAAGGTGAAGAAAAAGTCCAAGCCCGCCACGATAACGTCCAAATCGACGCTCCAAGTGATGCGCAAAACATCGGGAACGCCCATACCGCCAGCCGTTCCGCCGCCCACGTTATGTAATAACAACAGCAGCAGCGCCCACACTCCCGTGCTGCCCATGCTGCAGCAATCGACGGCGTCGCTGCTTCCACCTCAGCAGGACTTCGCCAAGCAAAACGGTTTCACAGACCCACATCCGACTGAGTCCCAGGCCCAAACACGCACCGACGAGTACAATTACCATTCCGACGACAGCACAAACATGGTAATCGACGAGACGTGCAACAGTAACAGCTACGTCAACGAGATGGCCGTCGTTAACCCGTTTAAGGCGCTAGACGAGCGTGAGCGGCTGCAAGGGGAGATCCTGAAGACGGAGGAACCCAGGTTGACGCTGCCGCCAGACAGGATACCGGAAAGCATACCTGAGCCACGTCCACTGATAGTGCCGAAGATCAAGCTGCGCGTACCGAAAGAGTTCCAGAAGGCGGTTGAGTTGGAGATTTCGACCACCGACAGTGACGAAGATGAGGACGACGAGGGTGACGAAGATCAGGAACTGGAAGCGAAGGAGCCGAATGCGCCCCATCACAACAACATCAACGCGTTCACCGCCAAGGAGGATGACTCGGAGAACGACGGTTTGTCGGCGGACGACAGGGAGAACACACAGGAATGGGAGGAGTCTAATTCAAACCTCGACAGAATTCTGAAGGAGATCGAGAAGACGAAGCTCGACATCCAAAGGACAAAGGAAATGCTGGAGCCCACGAATAACTTGAGAAGAGCTACTCCTCAGAGTGAAACCGTTCCAGATCACACACTTTCTGAGTCCGTTCCACCTGAAAAACACGAACATCCAGCAGATCCTACGAGTACAGAGGTCAAGGACGAACCTAAACCCGATCCTTTCGAACCTCCGCAAATCTTTGAAAATGAACCTGTTCCTGAACCCCTTCCCGCTCCTGCACCTGAAGCAGTATTCAGTTGGTCGACCCCCGAACGGGATATGTGCTCCCCAACACCCCCTCCGACGCCGAACTCTGTGTGGCTGTCTCCGTTATACATGTCGGAAGTTAGTCCTGCCGTCCTTCAAGCCGTCTCTGAACGAGAAAACATAGAGAACATGGAAAAGGAATCCGAGCAGGCGAAGGAACAAACGTCAGAATCTGACAAAATGGATACATCAACCGAGCTGGATGTGGAAAATCTCCCGAGTTCTCAGGAAAGCTGTGCTATGGACGTTGATGAAAAGAACACGACGACGGAGAGCCAGCAGAAACCACCGACGCCACAGCAAATGGACGTCACGCCGAACGAGAAAGAGGACGAGACCCCAACTGAGGAAATACTTTCTGTCGACATTGAGAAACTCCCCCCAGCCGACGGCATTGAAGTAGCAGGGGAAGACATCCCAATTGTGGATCTCCTGCTCGACAGGCCCCTGGAGAAGTTCGAAACTGTCGAGTTCGTGAGACTGTGCATCGCGGCGGTGTACACGCTCTGCCTCTATTGCAACCATGCCAGGCGCATAGCCGTAAACGGCCACAGCTTGGTTCTGCACCTGTTAGCGCAGCACCGCTTCTCCGCGACGGTGGACTCGATAACAGCCGAAGAACTTCTGCCTTCGACGATAGTTTCGAAACTGAAGAGTTTTCTGCCCGACCTAGAGGAGCACTACTTCAACTTGAAGACATATTGCTCACTGCCGCCGAAGGAAACGAATGTGATCCCGTGCGACGAGCGTGAGTTCGAGTGCTTCCAGTGCAGGTTCTCGACTAAAATGCACAAGGACTTGTACCTGCACAACCGGAAGATGCATCTGAAGACGGCCATCCTCTGCTTCATGTGCAGGTCCAATTTCTTCAGCTTCAGCGAGATCCTCTGCCACATCTGCCCCGGAGTCCCGGACAAGGTGACCGTCTTCGACATAAAGTTTCGTTGCTGTCTCTGCGAGGTGGACGGCATTCCCTCGCCGTTCCGGCTAATGGTGCACCTGAGGAAAAAGCATTTCGCCTGCGACATCTGCCTAGAGGACTGTCGCGAACAAGGAAGGTATGTGTCCCCTTTTTTCCTTTCCCCATAGCTGCCTTCGCTAATTGGCGCCTTTATGTTGCAGGTTATCGAGCCACGTGTGGAAGCACAAGCTCCACCACCTTTGCTATCGCTGCGGCATCGCGTACCGAAACAAGATGGACATCACGAAGCATCTCTTCTGGAAGCATGGCACCGAGAGCATCATCTGCAAGCGGTGCCTGCAGAAGCGCTGGCGGCACGTCTATCACTTCTGCGTTCCACCCGCAACGTTCGTCTGCGATGTGTGCTCGCTGTGCTTCTCTAAGGCGACCTACCTCAAAGTCCACAAGCGGATTCACACGGGCGACTACCGCTACCCGTGCACTGAGGACAACTGCGAGGAGAAGTTCATTTCTCGGAAGTTGCTCCTTAAACACAGCGCCACGCACGCACCGCCAGAGATTAAAGTTGAGGAAAAAGTGGAGAGTGCGGTGGACGAAAGCATCACCCAAGACGAAGCTGTGAAGACGGAGGAACCGCCAAAGGAAGAAAAACCCTCTACAGATTCCAGCGGCGACAAGGCAGACACCGCCAAGCAAGAGGACACTAAAGTTGACAAGGAAGCTGAGCAGACCTCTAAGAGAAAAAAGAAAAAGAACCGAAACAAGGAGAGCCTAGAAGACTTGAATCTGATCGCTCCAAACCTCTCGGAGAGTGATAGCAGCGACGACTCGGACGCCGAGAAATCAAAGACCGACGACAAGGACGATTTGGTGCCTAAAGTGATGCTCTCGCCGCCCTCTGAAGACGACAAAGATGAGGAGAAGGAAGATAAGCACGCAGACAAGGACACCGGTAAGATTATGGACATCTGGGCGAACTTTAAGACGTTCCAGGCCAGCCAGCAGCCCAAAGAAGAAGAAGACAACGACACATACACGGAAGACAACTACCCGACCCCCATCCTGCACGTGGCGGTTTCAGACCACGACTACTGCGCGATGTATAAAGTGCGGCCGCGAGCTCCGCCAGTTGAAGACCGAAAACCGGAGGCGCGATTGGAAATGGAGCCAGTGGACATCACCTCCGACAGGGAGGACGACAGACACAACAGTCTGCGCGAAAAGTCGATATCGCCGAACAAGAAGAAGCGAAAATCCACTGGCAGTGGTTCCTCGTCTAGTGACTCAAGCTCAGGTTCAGACTCTAGCTGCTCGTGTGGCTCCAACTGTAGCTGCAGTTCGAGTGGGAGCAGCAGTAACAGCACCTCAAGTTCGGGTGATGACAGCGATAGTTCGACGTCGGAGGGACGTCGAAGGATCGCTGAGAAGAAGCAGGAACGCGCTGGTCGCAATCGCTGGAAGAGCGAGGGATCGCCGAAGGCCAGTGCTTCCGAAAGCGCTGACATCGTGGTGGAAGATAAGGAACCACTTGTTGCGGCTGTGAAAGAGAACCCAGAGCCTGTGGTCATAGAAACGGATCTGGAGACTGCGGAGTCTGAGACGGACGAGGAGTTCTACGACGAGCATCCGCAGAAGTTGGCCTCTGAGATGTTGGCACAAAAACGTCTCCAATTGCGGGCGCAAATGCGCCTCAGTCCATCGCACAACTACGACATAATGGAGAACAGTCGTCCGTCAACACCGTCACTCCCCGAAGAGGTCGTCAAGGAGAAGAAGGTCAAGCTGAAGAAAAAGAAACGCGATCGCAAGTCGACAAGCAAATCCCAAGCTGTTCCACCCATCAAGCTGAACCTGTCTGTGAATAAGATGGAACTCCCTAGCAACGAGTCCATGGTCCACCAGCAGTCTATGCAGGTTCCCGAGGTGGATCTTGTTCCTCCCTACGACCTTATTGCATCCCCCGGTGTAGCAGAACCTCCTGTGGCCCATCAACCTCCGCCTGCGCCGTTCCTGCCGAATGTGATAAAACATGGGAACTTCCTGCCCAGTCGCATGAGCGAAGGCAGCAGTTGCTCAGACGCAGATAACTCCCTTAAGCGATCGAAGCGAGCCCGTCGACCAAATAAGTTCTACGGATATACGAGCGACGACGAGAACACTCCAGGAACGCCGCTTATGATCGGATCCCGCACCTTCAAGCCGCAGCCACCTCCCCAGCTCACTTGGAGAAAGGAAGACCTACCCACGCCATCCAAAAGTATTCTGCTCAACAAGCAGCCTCGATCGCCCCGTACACCCAAGACTCCAGTTGGCTCCGGTGTTCAGGTAAAGAGGAAAGGCCACCAGAAGTCGAGCGGCAAGCAGAAGCAACAGAAATTGCCGCCAATACCCACGCTAAAAATACGACCGTCCAAGATCGGTCTTCCAGTCGGACCGAATGTCCTTCCTCCTCCTCCTGCCCCAGCAACCTCCAATCACACGTACGCCTCCAGTCGCGATGACTCGGATGACACGGACAGCAGCGATGACGATTTGGAATTACCCGCGTCCAACACCCTCACACCAACAGCAGCACCACTTTGGAATCAAAACGCTGCACCAGACAACCCCGCAATCGCTGGTCCACCTTCTGCCACTGTAGACACCGCGCATCCGCCACCGCCACCGCCACAAGCATCCGCCTTCAATCAGAAGATTCCCCCAGCTCTGCTGCCGAATCCTGACTTCGCAACAATTCAGTACTTCAAGCGCAACAATATTCGCTACCCAATAAGGCCTCCGGCTGGAGCGCGACAACCCCGCGACGGCGAAAGTGTCTACTGCTACTGCCGCTGTCCCTACGACGAAGTTTCCGAGATGATTGCCTGCGACGGAGAGAACTGCCTCATCGAATGGTTTCACTTCGAATGCGTGGGCATCATGGTCGCCCCACAGGGCAAATGGTTTTGTGCGGAGTGTCGACCCAAGTACTCCAACGAGCTGTATCCCAACATGTAACGAGGATACGCGTATCGGAGGCAATATCATCTCAAAAAGCCATTAGATGGTGAGTTTGGCAAACAGACACGCATCTTCCTAACACTGACCTCTTCTCGTTTTACAGGATACATAGCTAATAAAGCACTGTCAGCAACTAAACTAAGCTCTACGCTCATCTGTAAATAACCAGTGTAACAAGGGAAACCTAGACACGTAGATATTTAAAGAACGGAAAGGAATAACAATTTACTCTTAAAAACACACACATGAGAAATACGCTTATTAATTATAAATTAATCCTTATCCACTAATTAATATTCTCTGGGATGTTGAAGGACACACACACACGCGTTCACTTGAAAGGAGGATACGTTTAGTTTAGACTAGTTATAAAAATTAAACCTACATAGTTGAATTGTGATTAAGTAAGGAACACGTTTTAGAGAGAAACTCGCGCTCGCGCTGCCCTCCCGCAGATATGTTCTTGTAAATATTGAAATAAACACTTGAAGGCTCCATTCGCCATGCGTCCGTGTGGATGGGCCGCTGTATGTACAACTTACTTATTTAAACTTAAAAGGAGAGGAACAAAGAAACCACGAAGAGCTCATGATCTAAGATTTAAGCAGTAGGACTTAAGAGAGGTTCATCCCCCATCTCATCATCTCATCATCAACCATCAATAGTTTGTATGTGTAGCTGTGTAAAGAAAAGGATATCTCCATATGCATATATATTATAATCGATCTGTATGTTACATAAAATACGTATGTATAGTGGGTGTGATTATTATGTGAATCGAAGCGCACGCGTGAAGTCTTCGATCTTCTCTCCTACTCCTCCTCCGCCTCTTTCTCTCTCGGTTTTTCCCTCATTTGATTTTGTTTAATTTTTTTTTCTTGGAACGAAGAATGTATTCCTTAGTTTCCACCAGTTGAATTTTGAAACATGTCTGTGAGTAATATAGAATAGAGTATAGAGACCTAATGTAGCTAACAAGGAGTAACCACTAATAAAGGAAAAGAAAAGCAAATGCCGCAAGCAGTTTCATATGCATTGTTGAATTGTTCTCGGTTTCGAGATGATATCGGAACGCCCCCTCATGCACACATGCAAATGATGGGAGAACGTGGAGAAAAAACGGAAAACCATAAATAAACAAATAAAATACAACATATCTCGTGCGGTGTTTTATTTCTGCTCTGGAATCGTGTTTCCGCGGACTCACTCGACGTAATGGATGTGGCGTTCGCTTCGTGACAATGCAGTGAGCGTTCACATGCTGGAAAGGCAATTATCTTGCTATCTGGTCGATACGATCATCTAGATTATTGGCGGCATTTGTTACTGTTCGGTAATGCTACAAATGAAAATGACTGAAGGAGATATTGCGTGAGAAGGGTTCGATGCGGATGTGGAAAATGTCATCGATTAGAGCAATCCGTTGCAATCCAGTGACCTGCATTAATGCATTTTGCTTTCGACTAGTCCCCCAGCAAGTAACCACCGTGCCGTAGTGGGTAGAGTGCGACACTCACACCGAAGATCCGGGTTCGATTCCCAACTGTATACCTCGAATTTTCGAACTGCTGACACCACTCAAAGAGTAACACCGTCAAGGAAAAATCTTCTCAAACTTCGCCGTTCGGAGTCGACAAAAAACTGTAGGTCCCTTCCACTCGTGACATAACAGTAGCGCGCACAACACGAGTAGTTGATGGGCAAGCTAGGAACTGGTCTCCCTGTGGACTGTAGAGCCATCCAATTATTTATTAGTCCCCAAGCAAGCTGTTTTGCAGGGAGCCATCTGTGTTGTTGAGTTCAATTGGCGAAGACTTTGAATGAAGGATCCATTGACATGGTCATCCAATTGAGGTACTTAGCAGTTCTGTCTTAGTGATTAGAAGTGGCTTTGGCATCTGCAATTAATAATTATATGGCGCGACAGTCCAACAGACATTCAGAGGCCATTACAATCGAAATTGACGGAGTCAGCTTTGAGAAGTGCTCAAAAAACGATTTGGTTTCCACTTTTATGTGCGCAGTTTGATGGGAAGATTGGCGAATGACATTGAAGCTGCAGTTGTTTTCGCAGGAGAATTAAGGTCTCAATTGGACAGAGGAGCTCTTCAATCGACGGATCTGGGGAAGTTTAAGTGGCCTGGAGTGCAGAAGGCTTCTTTGACATCGATGATGTTGACGTTGTTCAGCTCAATGTTTTCGAAAAAAGACTTCTTCGACATTGATGAAGTCGACGTCAATGTTTTCCAAAATTTTCCTCAAAAATAAAACTAGAGTCTCTTGGGTCTTTAATCGGCGGCCATGTTATTAAATAATTTATTTCTGTGTAATCGCTTGTTGAAGTGGCATTCGTTTTGTCCAGAAAACTAAACTTTCAATTCAGGCGCTCTATCCTTTCCCACTTTTTTTTTAATTTCCAAGAAGTCTTCCATCGGGCGCCATGTTACTGAATAATTTATTTTTGTGGTATCCCGTTGTGACGTGACATTCGTTTTGTCCGGAAAACTCTTAAGCTTTCAATTCCGACGCTCTATCATTTCCAACTTTTTTTTAATTTCCAAAAAACCCACGATCAGGCGCCATGTTATTGAATAATTTATATTTTTTAGCATCACTTGGTAACATGGCATTCGTTTTATGCGAAAAACTCTTAAGTTTCAAGTGCTCTATTATTTAAATTTTTTCTTTGATTTCCAAGTAGTTTTTCAAGTCTCTCTCAAGGACCATTTTGTTCCTTAAAATTTTTTTGGTGACTTCGTTAGAGGTTTTTTTCTAGCATCAATTGCAAAATGGCAACATTAACCGTGTTCAGGTCTTAAGGAAAAACTCCCAACGTCTTCGCTCGGGCGCCATTCCATTTCTAGCATTTCCTCTTGAACAGACCTTAGTTGGCCTGAAAAGATTGAAACATTTCATTTGAACAAAACTGAACATCTACTATTTTAAACACACGAAAGGATAACCCCTCCTTAAACCAAAACCAGACACAGAAAGAAGCCTAAAACAGTGCCAAACAAGTTGTCCAACTTGGAATCATGTGAACTCCTAAAATAGATGAAAACTTCGTCCTCTAGGAATCAAACTAACATCTTCTGAGAAAAGAACAAGAATCGCTGCATTTGGTTCTGAAACAGAGGCGTCTTTAAAGGAAACCCCAACCTTGCCTATAATAATAATTGTATAGCGCGAAATTCCGTAGGGGACCAGGGCCTAGCTTGCTCATTAACTACTCGTGTGCTCACGGGAAGGGATCTACAGTTTTTTGCCGACTCCGAACGGCGAAGTTTGAGAAGCTTTCTTAGGCAGTTATTACCCTTTGAGTATTGTCAGCAGCTCGAAGAAGAGGTGGTGCCGTAAAAAATTCGACGTGTTGAGCCGGGAATCGAACCTAGACCGACTACGCCACGGCGACCACCATTTTGGGTCTTAACGCAGTAAGAACCATGTGACACGCAATAAAAACCAAGTCACAGGGCCTACATTCATCAGCAGCTGCACACGAGTGGAGGTGACCTGTAGTTTAACTCGCAACTGAACTCAGCATGGGCAGGTTTGAGGACCATTTCTAGTCATTACAGGGGCTAAGCGCAGCGAAACCACATGCCACACGGTCAACCTCACTCAGCAGCTACTCACTAGTGGAGGAGACCCGCAGTTTAATACTTATTTAGCACGACCAGGTTTGAAGTAGTTTTCACTAGACAATTATTACCGACGGAGTTTGGTCCACAACTCGTCATACAAAAATGAACTTTTTGCATGAAACTTTGTTTTTCATTCGTTTGCCTAAAAGTGTCCCCGCCAAGTTTTTCCTTCGATTGACCTCTTTTCATTCAAAGAAGGTAAAAGAAAACAGTCATATGGACAAGGTTGGGGAATAAGGAACACGGAGCATGCTTTGATCCTGTTAAGCAGTCAGTCGTTTAAGTTAAGTTTGTTAACATTGCACCATTTTTGAAATGAGAAGACCTATCACTCGCTTGAGTTTTTTTCAAAGGCATTGTTCGATTCTTTAGTTTGGCATCTACACGAATGAAAATAAATTTTTCAAGGGTCCGAATATATGGAAGTTTAGGAGTTCAATTGATTGCTTGGTGATGCAGACCCCGTCGTATCCTCTGTAGTAGTTGCTGCAAATTGTGTGGAGCTCGAAGGATTTTTCTCAACCGCATGGATCTATGCAACAGCAATAGTCAGCGGTGGGGACCTCAGTGTATGTCGTCTTTCAACGATTAGAATACCAATAAACAGGAATAAATAAGCAGGCACGTCAAACAAACAAACGTCGTCTTCTAATGATCAGATCACCAATAAGCTGCAATTACGAAGCAGGAACTTCCAATAAACAAACGTTAGAGGCGCAATGTAAAACTCCAAATAAAACTCCTCCCAGGGCACTGTTCATGAAACTTTGATCTCTATTTTATACATCCAAGATCCAAGTGACTTTCTACAAAGGAGTGAGAAAATAAATGCCTCCAACTGAAACAACAGCAACACCCCTCCCAATGCCTTCGTTTTGGTCGCCGGATTGAGTAGGGAGCGCCATTTCCCAAAAATTCCCAACCCACACGACTGAGAAACTAATACCTCATTGAAGTGAGCTCTCCACAGGTTCTAACTCACTTGTACTTTATTCACTTCCTGATTCCGCAACAAAGGACTTCACCCGACCAAGTGATTCCCCAGCCATCAGTTGAACATACATTCCCCTGGCCTTCCCGTGCACTCCACCAGAATCCTCCTCCAGTGGAATGGTACCTTCAACACGTGCAGCAGCGTATGCATGCACAAAGGAAGTCAATAAACCCTTACACAAATAAGTGTCAAGACTGCGATGCATTGGTTGTCTTTCATCGTCGTGTCGGTCACACGAGCAAATATTTGGGCACAGGCATCGAGGGGGACGACGTAGACGACGAGAACCGCTGGCCAGTAGTGCGCATGAATCAGACAAGTGCCCCTGTGGTCACTACTCACTAATCGTTGGTAATTTGAATTATTATTACGGAGAGTGGTTGGATTTTTTTTAGTTTTGAGTGTGTAATGGTGTGTGTGGGCGAGTACACTGCAAGAAATCATGTGACTCCTGCGAGAAGAGTTCCAGTTCAAATGAAAAATAGTTTTTTCACTTAATTGTCTTTTTCTTTGACAGTTCAGGCACTCTGCCTTCAGTCAAAGCCAGGTCTCTTCCTCAAGATGGAAGAGGCCGAAGCGACGGCTTTTAGATTAAAGTCCCAATTCCCACTCACTTGCGTGACAAGGACCAGGACACTTGCGTGACAAGGACCAGGACCCAAAGATCACAGAAATCCATGCCGTCGTTTTGGGCAGCCGCCATTATCAAAACTTTTTTCTCAGTGCATGCATTAGCATTTATGGTAATTTCCGTTGAACTCTCGCTCTCCCGCGACAAACACAGGTGACCGTCAAAAAGAGCGGTCTACCGGTGCAGCGCTCAATTTGATTTACGGTCATCAGGCGTAAGGACGTCTGTCGTGCGGCAGCGAACTACGATTTAGTTTATCGAGAACCTTTCACAAAGCAAGACCTCACTCACTGTCACTCTTTCTCTCTCTCTCTCTATTTTGCGACTTTGCCTCCGACAATGACTTGAATATGGTCACTCGCGCATCAAGTGTACCGCATTCGATTAACAAAATCCAACCGACTTCGTCGCGAACGCGCAAACAGCTGCAGACGCCGCCCAGGCAAAGGGATAGCCTGCCGCGCTCCAGGAGCCTCAACAATGGCGTCCGACAGAGGAGCTCCGACCGCGTTGGAAGCACTGACAGATCCCGGAATACCCCCGTCTTTTTGCGATCCCGTGAGAATGAGTAAGTGACAAGCAAGTGCGAGACATGTGTGAATATTTGAAAATCACGCGAAACCGCTATTTACCCTAACACCACACCCAAGGGGATTTGACTGTCAGTGGGGCTCATTTAAAGCATTTAACGCATTCAGCCGGGGGCGGGCTTGAATGGATTCAGTGCGAACACTTATGTGAGTCAAGGACAAGGAACGAGGAGACAACAAGTCCTCGCGGAACCGCTCACATCTGTCCTGCCTCGGGGATTAAATATTCCACAAGAAGACAATTAAAATAGTTCTGTGGTCATTGACTGAATTGCCACTCTGACGCACAGCCGCGGAACTGCGCTAAATGTCAAGGGTCTGTGGGAGGGATCCCCAAACTTGAAACAGAGAAATTTAAAATGTCCTTGTGCAGGGCTCGTAATTAATAGCTCATCGCGATAATGGCAGCTCATTTCCCTGCGGTATGCGGACCCCATTTACACATTATCGACCATGGGAATCATGAATTGTCTGACTACTAACGGTGTATTATTGATTTACATCGTTGTTGTTGCTTGAGTGCAAATGCTCGTAATAAGGGAATAAAGGGGGAGACCTAATGACGACTGGGACACGAAGCTGCTTACAAACAGTGGGTTAATGGGTTTGAAAGATGAGTGTCATCTACGGAAGTCCTCAGTAGAAATGGCGCCCAGCACAAGTTCAGAAGACTCAAACCAACCTGATCGACGTCTGTCTTGTGGAGTGAAGATGATTTTTTTTGCAGCTTGCAAAGAAGTTTGTTAGTTTGTTGTGGTTGCAAGTGGTTGACTTGGACCCAAGCTTTCAAGGTGCTGAAAAATTTGTTGATCGGTGGCGATTGTCTTTGTTGAAATAGAAATTTTTAGATCGCCCTGAAGTGGATATTTCGGGAGCTTGCGGGGGTCATAAACATTGGAGATGCAAAAAGAAGGAACTCTCGAGTTTAAGCCTTGAACTCTCAATCTAGATTTTTCAATTACTGCGCCTTAAGTGCTTCGGCCGATTGCCTTTATTGGAATAGACATTTTTACACCGCTCTAAAGTGGATCTTCCGGGAGCTTATCGGAGTCACAAATTTTGAAGATGTGAAAAGAAGGAACCATTACTCTCGTGTTTCAAGCCTTCAACTCTCAATCTTGACTTTAATTACTGCGCCTCAAGTGCTTCGGCCGATTGCCTTTGTTGGAATAGACATTTTCACACTGCTCTGAAGTGGATCTTTTGGGAGCTTATGGGAGTTACAAACATTGGAGTTTCAAAGTAGAACAGCAAGAATCATGCCCCTCGAGTTGTAAGCCTGCAGCGCTCAGTCTTGAGTTCCAAATATTGTTCCTTAAACGCTTAGCAGAAAGTCGTAAGTCTAAATTGTTGAGTCCTCCACAACTTATCCTGATTACCTTTAAGTCATACTTTAAGTTTGAATCATTTATGATCGAGGTTTCGTCTGTTTGGTGTCTTGATCAATAGCTTTGGCTGCCAGTCCACGAAAGAGTGCAGTTAAAATTCCTAAGGAACCAGTCGTCTAATGAATGTTTTGAGGACTCCTCGCCTTTGAAGCTAAGAACTTCGCAGCGAGGTGAAAATTGAGAAAGACATTCGTCGCCCAGTTGGGGGATCAAAACTCGAGCCGACTGGAATTCAAAGTTTAAACTTGGCCGGAATTCTTTTGACCGCCTCGTTTCCTAAGCTTGCCTTGACTCCTTTCAGTTCTTTGGCAACTGCCAAATCTACAACGAACAATCGCCTCCATTCAAAACAAGTCCACAACAAACAGTAGCCTCCATTCAAATCCATACGAGAGGGAAACGTAAGATGTCATGATTTCTTCCAGACAGAGTCACATTGGAAACAAGGCCAGAATGCAGTCCTGTCTCGCTTCCTAAGCCTGTCTTAAATCCTTCCAGCTCTTCAGCAACTGAGAAGTCCACAACGAACAGTCGCCTTCATTCAAAACAAGTCCACAACAAGCAGTCGCCTCCATTCAAACCCATGGGAGAGGGAAATGTATAATGCCACGATTTCTTCGTGACAAAGTCACTGACACGACCCGATTATGTTTAACTACAAATGTCAGCTTCATTCGAAGCATTTAATGTCCACCTTCAAGCAGGGCCCTAATTCAATCCAATCCGTTAATGGCTTTTTTATGTCTCCGCCGTTTTATCAAACTACGCCATCTCGACTTCCTTTTATAGACACCCGCTCCTCCACCGACGTATTTTTAGATAAGGTTCTTGAACCGTGGGAACTCCAAGCTGCCCCTGCACCCAAGACTCCTGCGGAGACGTGAACTTTTGTTTGCATACTCCTCGAAAGTGTGATATTATTAAAATTTGATTGGAAGCGTGCAGCGGGGGGTGGAAGAGGCGCTGCCTCAAACGCCCAATCTAAATGCTGCCGCCAACTGCCGATACAAACAAGGAAATCGATAAACACTCGTACGCGTCCCCCGCCTTTCAATTTTTGACCTTTGGCCATTGATCGGGCACCCTTAAAGGGGACGGAGGGAACACACATCAAACACAGCACGGAATGCACTGCTCCACGCTGTGAGGGGGAGCGCATCCGAGGGAGCTAATTGCGTCGCCATTAATCATCGTCGTCGATGTACCACTTCAGTCATTAATACCGGCAATTTGCTGTGAGTGAAATCTAGTTTTCTTGTTCGTTCTAATGGAGGGATGGGGCCCTGACTGAATTTTCCACCACGTCTTCCTGTCCATATTCATTTTAATTAATTAATAACACTTCGGGTTATTAATGTTGCGGCCATTGAAGGTATTGCGGCGGCGTCCAAGTTCGTTTCTGGGGGCACCAAGATTCTCCGCGGAAGATAAGCGAAAGTGAACCACCTAGACACATATTTGTACATGTCACAAGGAAGGGTTTGGGGGCACCCCTTGGCACAGAGACAAGCTGACTGACTGACTGGTTAATTGAAGTTGTCAGTCCTCGGAGCTCGGCATAGCGTGATGTGACTGTGGAGCGAAGGGAACTGGGCAGTATGCAAACACCGAGGCACGCGTCAATTTCACGTAGTGCACGAAGGGCTAGGGGATGGCTTAATTTGTTGATTTCGCGCTCAAGTTCGGCGATGCTCTGCTGTTTGAATGTAGCTGATTATTAAATGGAGGGAATGTCAATACACCTGGTGACAGCTAGGGAATGGAAGAACGGCTGGGCGTAGGGGGACAAGTCGAAACATGCAATTGGACGCAAAAGTGAAAGGGTATCAGACCAGGAACAAGTTACCTGAATAACAAGAGTCAACTTCAGTCCTTGTTCAAACCCGCAAGGGATGTCGAAACACTATTTTTTTTTATGTTGACTGTTGCAATCGGACACGAATAGCTTTAAATTTTAAAGTAAACTCTTTGAAGGGCATTTTTGCCGATTCTGACCCACAGGACTTAAGTTCCTTCAAAAAGCGAGAAAACATTCACTTTCCAAAGTTTTTGAATCATTTTCGAATCTGTCCTGAACTTTTTCTGCAAAGAAAAGCTGAGAACTAGACGGCAATCATGCGAACGGAAATATTTTCGAGTTGTTTCGCCGCCAATCAAGATCATTCAGCGACAGAAGAGGTGGTTTGCCAGTGATTGCTTAAAATAAGAAACAGAAAAAGAACGACCCCTTACCGCTGGTGGGGGAAGTCATTACTTAATGGTTACTTAACTGCTATATAAATATACTCTCGCTTAAATATTACAAATTTCCTTAATCTTCCTTAAGGCGGTGAAACGAAATGCACAAAGCTGAATGAATAGCGCTGTTGTGCGTTGTTGAGAGCTGTGCTTCATCGTTTGGCGTTGTGTTTCCATACTTGTTGTGAACGGTCACAACAGCCAGAGTTCCACACAAAAAGCATACTCAGTCACTGTTGACTCTGAAAGTTCTTCAGCACATAGTCTACATTCTGGAGGACTTGGAGTTCTGGCCAAAGAAGTTTCAAAAAGCTGTAGAAATTTGAAACAGGTTGGATGTACCTGCATACGAGATCAAGCCCTTGCTTCATCCACAGCTACTTGTGCTGAACGTGTAATTTCTCTCCGCTGACTAGACGAGACCGCAGTTTATTCCCAACCATAAGCGGCTAAGACTAATTTTTTTTATACAAAACCCCGTGTGTTGTCAGTAATGTAAGAGTGTTAACCTGCGAAAGTCTATATGGATGTTGTGTCAAAAATTTCCGGGCTCGACTTTTTGACTCAACGTTCATTCAGATTTTTGCAAACAAAACCTCCTGTGTTGTCAGCGACTTGAAGGAGGTGTTGCCCTGCAAAATCAAAGATTAACGCTGAGTCCAAAATTCGAGCCCGGGACCTAAGAAATGTAAGTCAAGGCAGTTGCCAACAACGCCAAACTTTAGTAGTAGAGGCGGCGCTGCCTGCACGCACTTCGTTGCTTACTTCTATGTCATTTTTTGGAAGCTGCTAGAAAGCTGGAAAGAGGCATAGGAAATGAAACGTGTCCTAAAAAGCCATGATGTCTTCAAATCTGAGCCATTGACACAACGCAACAGAGGACGGCCCGAACCAGGTGGCCCACACAACTGGAGAAGGACCTCAACCAACTTGGAGTGCGCAATCGATGGCGAAAGATCGTGCTGGCTGGCGAGGCAAGTTGGTTAAGGCCCACATCCACCACGGACTGTAGCGCCACAAGAAGAAGAAGTAGAAGGTGGTTAAACTGGCTACAGCCAAGCTAACCTAACTAGCTAGCCTAACTCAACCCTGTAACCATTTCGAAGACAGATGAGATTTTTGATGAACTAACTAGGCAAGAATAGGGCCCGAACCCACTTTGGCCAGGGTCTCAACAGTTAGGTTCCTCTACAGCACAACCAGACATGGCATGACACTCCAGAATGCAAGCAGCAAACGCATACTTCCAAACGTCAGCAAGAAATCCGCGGGATTCCAGCTATCACTAGACTGGAGAGACTACAATCGCTTTGTTGGAGCACTAATGGAATACTTCACAGTCTCTAAGTGTGTTTGGGGTTAAAGGTAGAACTCTTTGCGAGGTGAGCACACTGCAGACCACTTCCTCTGTCAATGTTTCGCCTTTGCTTGGATCAAGTGAGAGCTGTGCGGTGCTGATCTCGTCTTAGCTTAACCCCTACGGTCGTTATAACAGAGTGTTTGTAAGACTTTCTCCGAAAGACCATGCTGTACAATGGACTAGTTTTCGAATGTGAGTGCTTCAGCGTAGTGTTTCCAAACGCCAAAAGAAAAACCCACACCCTTTGCAGAAGAATGCATTACGATTACATTCATTGAATGTACTCCCGCTTTCACATAATAAGGTCTCTTTCTTCTTTTAATGTTTGAACCTCAAAATATCTCTTTCTTGAAAGATCTTTGATTCTTCAGATCCAAGAAAACAGACATATTGCTTAAAGCGTAAGACGCAGGCGCTACCGCTGGATGGCCACAGAACTGAAGACTGTTCGATTCTGTTTCAAAATCGACGATGTAGTTTCTATTTCTTTTCTAGTAGTCTTTCTGGGAAATTTTAACCCGCTGTGCTTGACACAGTGCTGTACGAAAACGTAGACTTCGCTTAGACTGTGACAGAGATTTGTTTCGAAATCTTTGTTCCTCCTAATACTGACCTTCCCCAGGCAGTTAATATCATCCCAGCTACACCTCGGTGCCATGCATGTACATCGAGCGCACCGAGCACATCGAGCACGAGTCACTTTTTTTTTTATTATTGGCGCGCACTAAAGGGATTATTTATTCACTTAAGTGACTGGAATTATGTCACAGCACGTGCCAAAGGTGTAGAGGAAGAGAGGGAAAGAAGGTACCGATGCATATTGGTTTTAAATTCCTGTGGATTTTAATAATAATAATTGTTGGCGCTACAGTCCAAAGGGGACCAGGGCCTAGCTTGCTCATCAACTACTCATGTTGTGCGCGCTATTGTTCTCTCACGAGTAGAAGGGACCTACAGTTTTTTGCCGACTCCGAATGGCGAGATTTGAGAAGCTTTCATGAACAGTTATTACTCTTTGAGTGTTGTCAGCAGCTCGAAAGAGGTGGTGCCGTGAAAAATTCGAAAAATTGGTGTTGAGCTGAGAGTCGAACCTAGACCCTTCGGCGTGTGAGCGTCGCACTCTACCCACTACGCCACTGCGACCACCTGTGGATTTTAATGAAGGAAAAAGTTGGGCCGGAAAGAGCATTCCATATTCGTGTGGTGCGCATGAAGAAGAGTCTTTAAACTTTCCTGTACGTCCGAAGGTGAGCTTAAGGCTTAGGCATTCCGAGCGAGGCGGGCATTTCGGGTAAATTTTTGAAGGGAGGCATGCAGCTGGCTATCTCGTTAGAGGACGTTTTGTTGAAATAGCGATGAAATAGTGCTAGAGACTCAACATTTCGTCGATGTTCTACCGAGTCGATTGACTTCGCAGCACAATTATCACAAAAAAGTGTTATCGCTCGCTGTTGGATTCTATCTAGTAGGAGCAGAGGGGCCTTAGGCGCAACGTACCAGATAGGACCGTTATACTCGAGCTTTGGGCGGATGCATGCCTTAAACTCGTATATTGTTGCCAAGCCAGAAGGGGTGAAATATTTCTTGCATCGTCTTGAGCACTTTCTAGCCGTGCTCGATATTGATGTAAGAGTGGGGTATCTAATGGAGGTTGCTAATTAGTCAAAAAAGTATATGCAGTCTTGCACCAGAACAAAAAGAAGAATTGACATGATTCTAAACCACTTTCAGGGAATTACACATTCACTTGAAAAAGGCCTTGACTTGACTTATTTTTTGTTTTGAAAATCCCAGCCCTCAACCGTTGTGACTGATGACCAAACCGGTGGAGGTTCTCCGGCATCGGTCTGCGAATGGATCTCATTGTCGTGGAGAAAGTCTTCCTCTCCTCTGTCTAACTTGACCCTGGAAAGATCCATGAAGCCCATTCGATTGCAGTTTGTTCACTCAGAAGCAATTCGTTTCCAGTTAATTCGTCTCCGAGTGGGTCACGCCAGTGTGCAGTCGTCGTGTAGGCATTCACCTTAGGCACTCACTTGAGCCGCCTCCAGCCCCCCGCCTGCATGAAGCCTATAAATTAAACTTCTCATGATCTTAAGCCTCTTTCAAGGAATTAAACTTTGGCTTGAACTAGGACTTAAATTGGCTTATTTCCAGTTTTTCAAAGCCAAACCCTCAAACGTCGTGGATGATCCCCAAACCGGTGGAGATTTTTCCGCATGAATCTGTGAAGGGCTCGAGGTTCGAATTCGAGGATCTTCACCCTCTCCTCTGTCTTACTTGGCCCTTTAACGCGACCCTACATCTCAATTTTGGATGAAGTAGAGAACCGCTCCCACATTTGCGTTGCATTAAGAAGTGTCATCGAATGTGAACCTTTCCTTGAAGTATAACGAGTTAACTTAGGGAATGAATAGACTTGTGGAAGGGACCCTATAGCTCATAAACGACTCTAAGTAAACAAATTTCAAGAGCTTTTTAAAGGCAATGGTTTAAGTGTTCGTTACTAAAAGTGGATGAGGAAGCCCTTAGTCTCTTCTCTTCTTAGTTTTGCATGCGATTTTTGGTGCTGTTTGCGTTGATGGCATCTGGAGGAGAAGACATACTGACGAACTCTATGGGCTGTAGAGAGACATGCGCCTGTTCAAGCGTCTTCGGATACAACTTTTAAGATGGCTAGGCCATGTAGAGATCGCCGTGGCGTAGTGGGTAGAGTGCGACGCTCACACGCCGAAGGGTCTAGGTTCGACTCCCAGTTCAACACCAATTTTTCTAATATTTCACGGCACCACCTCTTTCGAGCTGCTGACAACACTCAAAGAGTAATAGTCATTGAGTCATTGGGACAACGCAACAGAGGACGGCCTAGGGTGAGGTGGCGCACACAAGTGGAGAAGAAACTCAACCAGTTTGGAGTGTGGAACTGGAGGCAACTGGCGAAAGATCGAGCTGGCCGGAGTGGCATGTGGGTTGAAGCCTGGGTACAGCCCGGACTGTAGCGCCACAAGAAGAAAAAAAGATTTAAGTGTTGTTGGCAACTCGATAGAGAGACATACTACACTTTCTCTAAAAATCGATAGAAAGAGAGTGTAAGATGCACAATAATAATAATAACTGGATGGCGCGACAGTTCACAGCGGGACAAGGGCCTAGCTTCCTCATCAATCGCTAGTAGAAAGGACCTTCAGTATTTTGCCGACTCCGAACGGCGAAGTTTGAGGTGCTCTTTCATAGACAGTCAATTTTCTTTGATTGTTGTCAGCAGATCGAAAGAGGTGGTGCCGTGAAAAATTCGAGGTGTTCTGCCGGGAATCAAACCTAGACCCTTCGGCGTGTGAGCGTCGCACTTTACCCACTACGCCACGGCGACCACGAGATGAACGTTTAGTCCAAAAGAAAAACCCACGGAGAAACAGAGCACATTGATATTACACGGTGTCAAAATTGAAAGATTTTACCGAAACATTGGGCCCCTGCTTAAGCCAGTTTCAAGTATCTACTCGTACACACTTGCTTCCCTTCCCTTACTCCAAATGTACATGTCCACAGCTCCATCCAACGCACTCTGGATATAAAATCCGAAATCACTTGCATCAGACATAGATGTTGAGCAGCATTAGTTGGCCATCAAGCCGAAGACTGTTAAGGCATCCAAGCCTGCCAGCTCTTCTTGACCGGCTTAAGGATACTGGTGTCATTAGTTGGAGCTAACCTTCTCTGAAATCCACCGTGTCTTATGTGGTCCTGGAGTGTTTGACTTTGCGGCCAGTTCTGGAACAACTTGGGAAAGGATTTTATATATCGACAGTGACAGCCTTCCCCACTACGTTCGACTAGCAGTCTTAGTCATCACATTTTCCAACTTGCCCCTCTCCTCTACAGAAATGTCACACGTTATTTGCATCAACCCTCCCTTCAACCATTTCTCACCCCTTTGGCACTCCAATCCAATCCAGCACTCGTTTACAACACTTCAAGCTTCGTGGCAAAATATTATGGTTTTCCTAGAAAAAGAAACGACCTCCCCCACAATCCTCAAACCACAGTCCACGCCGCACGTCCCAGGTCCCATGTAGGCCCATTCATTATGTCGGCTGCTGATTGTGGAAACCCAGGGAAGCATAACACCGCCACCAACGCAAGCACACTCCGCCTGATTAAAGAAATCAGATAAACAAACCAAAGCAAGCAAGCCACCCGGAACGCAAGAGGGGCGCAAGGCGAACAACCTCGTGGCTAGAGCTGCAAAAAAGCAAAAAAAGGAATGAACTGATTTCCTAGTCACGCAACAAAGCCCCTTGGACGTGACCTTCGTCGCTCATGCCCTTCGGCTTTCCCAGAAGCAATCACTTATCCCTTCGATTTCGGTGCTTATTTCCAGAATCGGCAGCGCAGATACCCTGGAAATCATCGCGTCCAAGTCCACGGGCAGCGAGCCGTCGACGCCCGATGACAACATAAACGTCGTTGTGCGTGTGCGGCCGCTGAGCGAGAAAGAGAAGCGCGGCAGTCATGACATGATTCTGCAGTTTCCTGGAAATGGACAAGTGATGGTAAGAACAGAGGGAGTTCCAATTCATGTCCCCTCCTTTCTCCTAATCTCTCCTTCTATCTCTCTCTCAGATTGAAGGTCAAGGCTCGGGGACGAAGGCTTCGAGGAATCGCGAGAATGTCAAGGTTTTCACGTACAACGTGGTCTTTGAGCCGGGCGCCACCCAGGAGGACATTTTGGACTATTCGGGCATCAAGCGGATCATCGAGATGGGAATCGAGGGGTTCAGCTGCACAGCCTTTTGCTACGGACAAACGGGCTCGGGGAAGACTCACACTCTCACTGGACCGCCCGAGTTGGTAAGTCCCAGGAGGATCCAGATGGAGGGAGAGTCCTTGAATGCGGTTTTCTAGTTTGCAGGGAAGCCGGACCCCACTGACCGACGGCACGGACTCATCTTCCGATCCTTTCTGTACCTCTTCCAGTTGATCAAGAATCGCAAGGAAACCAATTTCATATTGAAGGCGTCCTTCTTGGAGATCTACAATGAGAAGGTAAGTTTTCTCCACCCTCTGCGGCAGCAGAAGGCGCACGCGACGCCTTGTCAAATGTCCTCCCATTTGTGTCGCCCTTATCGCCATTAACTTGGCTCGGTTAATAAAACATGTGTCCGATGTGCATATCCAATTCCTGGGCAAACATTCCTGCGCACGGTGGGGGTAGCCGCCCTCCCACTCGATTGCAGTTTGTTTACTCAGAAGCAATTCGTTTCCAATTAATTTGCCTCCGAGTGGGTCACGTCCAGTGTGCAGTCGCCGTGTAGGCATTCACCAGTGGCATTCACTTGGGGCGCCCCAACCCCCACCGCCTGCAGGACATTGCGAAAAACAAATGTCCATCGAGAGCATGCAAGTGGCGCGATGCATTTGTGTTGATTTTAAATTCAGTCTCGCGTGCCAATTGCGCGCGCGACGTCATTCCAATGCAGTGAAGTGTCCCAATCGACTTTATGCCAATACGCTTAATTGCAGGTCATTGATTTGCTGAATCCAGGGTCGTGTCGCAAGCCGCTGGCGGTGCGCTGGTCGAAAAAATCCGGCGGCTTCTTCGTGGAGAACCTATTCACCGTGGACTGCGAGGAACTGGACGACTTGCTGGCTGTGCTGGAGGAAGGTATGGAATCGATTTGTTATGAAATCAAGGGGTGGTAGGGTGGGTGAGGGAGGTCGGAATGGGCTTATTGATTTGATGCGAGTGCAAGGTCACCACTGGCCCCAGAATAGAAGTCGGGGCAGAGCTGGAAGGAAGCGATTGTCTGCCGCGATTGATGTGTTGTGCTTTCATTTGATTAAATGCGTGGGCACGCACTTTACGAGGGGAAAGGGGCATCTGTAAATTATGAATGAGCGATTAGTCCTGTGATTTCCTTTTGTTTTGCTCTTAGGAATGCGGAACCGGGCAGTTGGTTGCCATCAGATGAACGACCACTCGTCCCGCTCGCACACCATCCTGACGGTGCATATCATATCCGAGCAGCAGGCGGACGGGAACGTGTTCATTTCGAAGCATGGGAAGATCAACTTCGTGGACTTGGCGGGAAGCGAGCTGACGAAGAAGACCCTCAGCGAGGGAAAGACCCTGGAGGAGGCGAACAACATCAACAAGAGCCTCATGGTCTTAGGTGAGCTTCAGGCCACTGTTCCCAGTCACCTTCCACAAACGTACAGCTGCCCACTCTTTCACAGGCTACTGCATTGCATCGCTGAGCGACTCGCGGAAGCGGAGTGGCCACATTCCCTACCGAGACAGCAAGCTAACGAAACTCCTGGCAGACAGTTTGGCTGGGAATGGAGTCACGCTGATGATCGCCTGCGTCTCCCCCTCTCAATACAACTACGCCGAGACGTTGAACACGCTCCGCTACGCAGCCAGAGCCAAGCTAATCCGCACAAAGCCGGTGATTATAATGGATCCTCGAGAGGCGCTGATTCTCAGTCTCAAGCGGGACATCCACGCCCTGGAGATGGAAAACGAGCACCTGAAGACCGCCCTCAATCTGCACCACGAGACAGCCATGAATGTGGACATGGCCACGGGCATGGAGTCCACAGCCAATCCTGTGAAGGTTGACCTTGATCGGCTGGCAGAGTTGGACGGTTCGGATTTGGCTGAGCTGGTGAAGCTCTACATGCAGGAGAACGAGGCGCTTCGGCAGGAGAACTCTCACCTGTGCACCATCCGGGAAGTAATCATGCGCGACCAGGAGATCGTGTGCAGGGAGAACGAGCGACTGCTCAAGAAGTTGGAGGACGTGAACAAGTAGGTGTTCGCCCGTTCTAATTGTGTAAATGTTAACTTTAGCTGAATACATGCGATGTTCGAATGATTTACGCGGGAGCGAGATTGTTTTCATTCGCCGGCACATGATTTCAACTTGTTTGCATTTCTTTCAGGGTTTGTGTCCGTTCCCCTTTGATCCCAGCCCGTCCAGCACTCTCATCGACTTCTGGCAGTGAAGCTGACACCGAGATCTGGACGAATCCGAGGGACAATGAATCACCTCCTGTAAGAGAAGCTTAACACGAGTCTTAGAGACTTCTCCAATTCAATTCTTTGTAGAACAAGGACCTTGTGGGACGCATATCCGAGAACAAGGATAGGATTTCCGACGAGGAGCAGCGTGAAATCGACAAGCGGCGCATCGGGAAGAACATCCTCCACATGGCGGAGAACTTCAGGAAGTACGAAATGAAGAAGCGGCAGAACGAGTCTGGCTACATGCCCGAGTGAGTGGCGTCTAAACAGCCGGGAACTCTGTTCTAACCTGCCCTTCCATTGCAGCATGCTGATCTAGACGGTTGATGGAGTCAAGCAGACAGGGAACGGGCGAAGATCTGAGTAGTTCGACGGATGCAGAGCTGCGTGAATGGAAGTATTTATTTTTTTAAATGTAGTTCAAAACGATAAAGAAATCTATGAAACCAACTATCTTGCTGTTTATGATTGCTGGCTGGTTGATTCCACGTCCGTCACAGATTCCCTTTGAATGTGCAACACAACCTTCTTTGAATTTCAAAATCACACAAACCTCCTCAATCTACTCCAATTTCTGCCAAAGCAGCTGCCACTTCAGCAACTAGATGTCTCTGTCTGCCAGTGCTACCACAACCGGCAACAGAACAACCATCGTTAAGTTTCGGAAAAAATACGCCGGCGTGCAAAAGCAACGAGCACATTTTCAGTCCAACAGATTCGCGTACATCTGTCCCGCTCACTCACTCATATCGCTCGCCACAGTTAAACCAAATCGTCTTGTGTGTGGAAATTCGTAGTTTTCTTGTGAGTGGCTTCGTTCTCGCATAATCCCTGGTCAGAAATCACTTAATTATTTAATATCGCACTGCTATCCGGCATACAGACGCCACAGTGTTAGAAATTTGCAAAAAATCACCGCCGACAGTGGTGAGAGATTGCAAAAATTGCAAAAAACAGCCGAAGTCAAAAATCAAAGCCCCCAGACAGGCATTGGTGATACAAAGAGATCGAACGACAGGGCATAGCGGCACGCAGGGCAAGCAGAATAGTTTCCTCCTAAAGTAAGTTTGTGTGTGAGTCGTTTGCGAAAATTGCAAATTGTGCATTCCACTCTGTTGACAGCAGCAGTCTCTCCATGTGAATTGCACAATAAATTGCGTAGATTTTGAGTTCTCGACGTTTCTCTGCGGTCGAGAGTGAATTTTTGCACGGAGGTACGTCGAAAAATTCTCCGACAGTTAATTTAACATTTTTTTTTGTTCCTTTGTCGTTGGTATTTCACTGTTTCTCCTTTCGCTTAAAGAACAAGCGTGGACGTTGTGGAAGAAGGACGTGCGACGAGAAGAAGAGCGAGGCTTACAGAGAACAGAGGAGCAGGAGGCTAGTTTTTAGTAGAGTAGTGTATACAGTTTCGAGCTTGAGCAAACCGCACGAAGAAGCGAGAGCAAAGTAGAACAAAATTGATTCAAAACCGCTCCTGGTGCCCCCCGATGTCTAGTACTGAATTAATTGATAATTCCGTTGAGCCCCCAGCCGCAAAGAAGCGGAAGCTGCTTGCTAACGAGCAAGCTAACGCCACCGCAACCGTAGCCGCGGAGGAAACCAACACAACACCATCAGCAGCAGCAACAACAACAGCCGGCAGCAGCAGTAACAATCATAAGGTGCAAAAATCTGAAGATTCCCCAACGAAACCAACAGCCAATACCAAAGGTAGTGGTAGCAACAGCATTGTCGGCGAAGTATCGTCATCCTCTTCTGTTTCGTTAAATTCTACACCGAAAGAAGCAAAATCATCGTCGTCGTCGTCGTTGCCTTCGCATTCTTCGGCCATTTCGAGCACCAACACCAACACCACTTTCACCGAGACAGTAGGAGCAGCAGCCGCCAAGACTAGTGCCAACAACAATATTAACAGCAGCAGCAGTAAAGGCAGTACTTGTGCAGCCAACGTTTCATCATCTTCGGGAGGAGTAACCTCAGAAAAGGATTCAGCAGGACAAGCAGGAGCAGCATCTTCAGCAACTACCGCAATGGCAAATAGTGGAAATCCCTCTGGCGCTCCAGGAGCGGACATCGATGAGGCACTCTACTCGCGCCAATTGTACGTCCTTGGTCACGATGCAATGCGTCGCATGGCCAACTCTGATATTCTGCTCTCCGGATTGGGCGGCCTCGGCCTCGAAATCGCCAAGAACGTAATCCTCGGTGGCGTGAAATCGATCACTCTTCACGACAAGCAGTCTTGCACGGTGAGTAATTTCTGTTCATTTTTTCCGATTCAATTACTTTTGCTTTTCCTTTGTTTTTCTGGGACTTGTGATTTTTCTGTTTTTGCATACGACGAATGATCTCTCGCTCGACCAGCAACTCCGCAGCTCCCGTTTGACTTGCCGATGATTCATTGAGCTCGCAGGGAGGCAGTGTGTTAAAAAACAAAGAAAAACCTGGTGTCGTCGCGTAGTGTGAGGTTAGATTAGATCGCCGCGATAAATCGATATTTTTCCATTCGCCCCCGAGTTGTGCTTGCCCCAGTGACGGTTTAACTGCAACATTTTGCAACTAAAAATACGATTTTCTTTGTTTGCCGGAGTGACGTTTGCCATGGAGATCGGCTGAGCGCTCGCGTTTTCACGTCATTTTTTTTGCTCATCTTTTTCTTTGGGCTAAAAATATCGAGAGGGAACATCTTTTGACGGGAGTGGTGGAGTATGTGTGTGGACGGTGATGATTGGCGAGTGAATTTTGGAAAAGAAATAGTTTTTGGATGTGTGTCATGCCTGCCACCAGCGCCCTCGGTTCGGTTGTGTGTTTATGTTGTGCTGCAGATGCGGTTTTATTGATTTTCCGATATTCTATGTTACTTCGGCGGCGAGGCATTATGCAGTTTTCACTTTCAATTCTGGACGAATCTTTTCTCCGTCACTGCAGATGGACGTGATTGTTTACACAACAAGAAACTTGCTGCCTTGCATGGTCCAAATCACAGAAGGCACTCCGGCCATTGCGACAGTTATCAACGATGACGAGTGCTCATTGTGAAATTACTTGACGTGATTCAGACTGAATGTGTTGGTGTGGTGAGTGATTATTCTGGAAGTTTATAAATTCGCTTTAACTGCGTATCTGGGATAAACATCACGATAAGCAAGCAAGCCAGTGTGGCTACTGCAAGTGGAATGAGATTAAAAGGACAGATATGACTATCCACCTATCCAATCGTGTCGCTGTCTACGAGGTGAAAAATCAATGAATTTCGGTTTTGTTGTGGCTTTGCCTTCAGAGTCGTTCCATAGCCGCTCATAACTGGGTTTCCTTCTTTGACGTTTGTCGGGTATGTGTGCATTGGAAAGGGGTCGAATAAATTAGCGTACTCGCCCATAGCGGTGGTTGAGGTTATGACATAATATTCAGCACACGAGCTTGGTGGGTTTTTATAGGTCAAACATGCGCCGATTGTGGGAAGTAAATCATGTTTATGCGACTTCCCTCCTAGTGCAGTCTTGCTCCTAGGTCCGGGTCAAAGGTCGAATGTTTGTTCCCACAAATATTTGCATAATTACATTCCAGTTGCCACTTTCTCAACGCCCTCTTGTCGCTTGTTATCACTGAACAAACTATTGAGCTGAGGTGTTCGCAACAAACAGGCAACCGTTTGCCTCTAAACACCTTGATCTTCGTTTAACGACGCTTTAGCGGCGCTTCATTATCGTGTCACAATTAGATGCAAACACAATTTATGATGTCATAATTTGCTTTCTTAATTTTCATCTTCTCCCGAGCGGGGTCAGTGGCACCATTACACTGGCCAATGACTCAAGCTCGTCGTGCCACTGTTCATGCAAACTTTTTAACTTATCCGATTTTTGTTTGCTTTCAGATTCGTGATCTTTCATCGCAGTTCTACTTGAGTGAAGCTGATGTTGGAAAGAACCGCGCGGAAGCATCATGTGGCCAGCTGGCCGAGCTGAACAACTACGTGCGCACCACAGCTTACACCGGCGACCTCACCGAGGAATTCCTTCAGAAGTTCCGCGTCATTGTTCTGACCAATTCGACAGCCGAGGAGCAGCAGAGGATCGGCAAGTTCGCCCACGACAATGGCATCGCACTCATCATCGCCGAGAGCCGTGGTCTCTTCACCAAGATCTTTTGCGACTTTGGTGAGAACTTCACCATTCACGACCAGGATGGGGTGCAGCCCCTTTCCACAATGGTGGCCGGAATCACTAAGGACGCTCAAGGTGTGGTTACATGCCTTGACGAGACCCGCCACGGCCTGAACGACGGCGACTATGTCACGTTTTCGGAGGTCCAGGGTATGACCGAATTGAACGGCTGCCAACCGCTGAAGATCAACGTCCTCGGACCGTACACGTTCAGCATTGGCGACACAAGCGCTTACAGCGAATACATTCGTGGCGGCATTGTCACCCAAGTAAAGATGCCCAAGACTGTCAATTTTAAACCGTTGGCGGAGGCCGAAAAAGAGCCCGAATTCGTTATCTCAGATTTTGCCAAATTCGACCATCCTGGCACATTGCACACTGCATTCGCAGCCCTGCACAAATTTATTGAAGAGACCGGCGACTGCCCCCGGCCCTGGAACAACGAGGACGCCCAGAAGTTCCTTCAGCTGTGCAAATCAGTCAATCCGGACATCAACGAAAAGTTGGTGCTTACATTCTCGAAAATATGCGCCGGAAACTGTTGCCCAATTGACGCAGCCACCGGCGGCATCGTGGCTCAAGAGGTGCTCAAGGCCTGCAGCGGCAAGTTCACCCCGATATTCCAGTTCTTGTACTACGACGCCATTGAGTGCTTGCCAGAGCAGGATATATCAGAGGCGGACGCCCAGCCAATTGGATCACGCTACGACGCGCAGATTGCCATCTTCGGGCAGGAATTCCAGAAGAAACTTGGCGACATCAAGTAAGTTTTCACAACATGGGATGTCTTCCTGATGTCTAACCGCCTTCCTTTTCTTCCTTTCAGGTACTTTATCGTGGGCGCCGGTGCAATCGGCTGTGAGCTGCTGAAGAACTTCGCCATGGTCGGAGTTGGGTCTGGAAACGGTGAACTTGTGATCACTGATATGGATCTCATTGAGAAGTCGAATCTGAACAGGCAGTTCCTGTTCCGTCCGCACGATGTCCAGAAGCCAAAGGCGTTGACCGCCGCTTCTGCCATAAAGCGCATGAACAACGACGTCAAGGTGACCGCCTATGAGCTGCGCGTTGGTGCCGAAACTGAGAAGGTATTTTCCGAGGAGTTCTTCGGAAAGTTGGACGGCGTTGCCAATGCTCTAGACAACGTCGACGCTCGCATTTACATGGATCGCAAGTGTGTCTTCAACCGCATACCGCTGGTTGACTCTGGAACTCTAGGCACTATGGGCAACGTGCAAGTCATTGTGCCATTCCAAACGGAGTCGTACAGTTCGTCGCAGGATCCCCCAGAGAAGAGCATACCCATCTGCACGTTGAAGAACTTCCCCAACGCAATCGAACACACATTGCAATGGGCACGGGACACATTTGAGGGCCTGTTCCGGCAGGCGGCTGAGAACGCTGCGCAGTACATCTCCGATCCTGGCTTCATCGAGAGGATCTTGAAGTTGCCCGGAATTCAGCCTCTTGAGGTCTTGGAATCCGTAAAGGTAAGTTTCTCTAATCAAAGACATGCGTGTCTCTCTTTACTGATTTCTTCTTCATTTCACAGACAGCATTAATTGATGACAAACCGAAGGACTTCGCTGACTGCGTCAAGTGGGCTCGTCTCTACTGGCAGGATCAATATTCAAATCAAATCAAACAGCTCCTCTTCAATTTCCCGCCCGATCAGATCACCTCCAGCGGCCAGCCGTTCTGGTCCGGTCCCAAACGATGCCCAGAACCGCTGACATTCGACGTTGAGAACCCATTGCATCTGGACTACATTTATGCGGCTGCTAACCTCAGGGCTGAAGTGTACAGCATCCCACAGGTCAGAGACAGAAAGGTCGTCGCCGACATAGTTTCCAAGGTTCAGGTAAGTCTCTCAAAAATTCAGAAATTCCTAACAAACATTTGCTTACTGCTCTCCTTTCCTCTTAAGGTGCCAGAATTCAAGCCCAGATCTGGTGTGAAAATTGAAGTTAATGAGAACGCTGCCGCCAACAATCAATACGACAACGACAGCGAAATCGACCAGGACCGCGTTAACAAGATTCTGACAGAGCTGACTGCCCTGGGCAAGTTGAACTTCAAGATCACACCACTCGAGTTCGAAAAGGACGACGACAACAACCTCCACATGGACTTCATTGTCGCTTCGTCCAATCTACGCGCCGCAAACTACAATATTCCACCGGCCGACAGACACAAGTCGAAGCTGATTGCCGGAAAAATCATCCCGGCCATCGCTACAACCACATCCGTGGTGTCTGGTTTCGTTGTCCTGGAAGTCATCAAGCTAATCCATGGGTAGGCACTCAAAAGCACTAATCTCTTTTCTCCACACTGATTTTCATCTCTTTCGCAGTCAATCTCCGCTCTCAAAGTTCAAGAACGGTTTCGTCAACTTAGCCCTTCCCTTCCTTGGTTTCTCCGAACCCCTGCCAGCCGAAAAGAACACCTACTACGGCAAGGAATGGAACCTGTGGGACCGCTTCGAGGTTAAAGGCGAAATGACCCTCCAAGAGTTCCTCGACTACTTCGAAAACGAAGAGAAGCTGAAGATCACAATGCTCTCGCAGGGCGTCTCCATGCTCTACTCGTTCTTCATGCCAAAGGCCAAGTGCAACGAGCGTATGCCCCTCCCAATGACCGAAGTAGTTCGCCGCGTCTCCAAGAAGCGCATCGAGTCCCACGAGCGGTCACTGGTCTTCGAGATCTGCTGCAATGACGAGGACGGCAACGATGTCGAGGTTCCCTACGTGCGATATACTCTGCCCTAAGCAGACATCGTGGTTTTTTCTTCGTTTTTTTCCACACACACCCCCCATTTCCTTTTTGTCGCGTATTTTTACATTTAAATATCATTTAACTCGAGCTACTAAGAGTCAACAGTATACACAGAAAGCTGAAGAGGAGAAGGAGAAGAAAACGAGCGCGGGACACCAGTCCGCAGTTGCAGTCGCAACAAATTTCGCACTGCAACAGCAATTCGGTAGATTCTTTTGTATAACATTGTGTTTTTCCAAAACAAATATATAAAAATAACTGGAAATTGTTTTAACTATGGCTGATGTGAAATCAATAAAATTTAAATATATATTTATACACTTTGTGGTTTTGTTGGGTGGTATGGAGGGGGTTTGAAATTTCAGTAAACACTTTGATTTGTCGTACAGATTAGAATTTGAGCTACAAAATTGATCTACACCCCACCTCTTTCAAAGGGCGCCCTGTTTCACGAGGATGGCGGTGACGGTGAAGTCAAGTAAGTAAATCTAACTGGGGGATGTTTGGGCGTTAAGCAAACATCGAATACCCTTGGGTGTTGAAGTAACGAAGGTAAGCTTACTAAAGAACATATTTCCGCCCTTACCACACACGCTACCAGAGTTATATAACATTTTTTTTCATTCTTATAAAAACCTCATAAATAACGGTAAATAATAATAATTATTTTGACACCATCGTGTAGCTCCCGCTCTAAGCTACAAACTTGCCCTTAACGGTTTTCTGATAGGAGCCACCGTTTCCGAGATATAGTCTGTTAAAGTCACACACTGCCCCTTCTGATCGGAGCAGGTACCTACTACGAATTTCTGTTGGCCTGGTACTTTAGCTGGGATTTCGTGGTTTTTGTCGAAATTTTGCCACGAACCAGTGGCCGCTAGCAACATGTTGCTCATACCAATGTTTAAGGTCGGGCAATGGACTTTCTCGTGGATGGGGTCCCCTTGCCCGCACTCCCCCTCCCGTCATAGTACGCGTCTGTTTATGTACAGTTTAATTAATTTTTATCAAACATTGCCTCATATCTAATGGTGATGATGCTGGGGAGCCCGGTCAAGCAACTACCCGCTTCTTGCAAGCCTATGCCGATTCCGATTGGAGTTGAACCCGAGAGGGTTGTGAATGGCGCTTGATTGATCAGTTTGGATAACAAACCCCGGCCCTTTCGCAGCATCCCACGTAAGTCAGGGTCTACCCCGGACTGTAGCGCTAGAAGAAGAAAAAGGTGAAGGCATGAAATATTGAAAAAATGAATGCACCATATTTTAACGTTATAGTGAATGGTACCGAGAATGGGGAGAATGGATACACTGTTGAGAAAGACTAATGTCTGAGCTGCCTGCTGATGATAGCCTGGCTGCGACCCACAAGCGGATTCTACAACGTCAAACTCATATGTGCTCACTCCCCTAAAAATGCAGTGAACACTCGGTCGAAATGGATTTCTGTGGCCTTCGTCAGGGAAGCCTGCCTGGGGTACGAGGTGCAAATCGTTGTTAAGGTCTTCAATGCGAAGAGTGAGTATGAAAAATCTTTGGCAGATAAATCGAAAGGCACAGTCTTGCCTCTACGCCTGTTAGAACAATTAGACGGGCAAATAGTGACTGCCACTCTCCGCAGAATTGCTATTTTGAAAGGGCAAAGAACCCAAAACATATGTGCAGGACAGACCCACAGACCCTTTGATTTGATCAGTGAATCAATGAAATTCAAATTTAGTCCTGCGGGACTTGTTTGTCCATTACAAGGGGAACTAAAGCACGACACCTATTCGAAGGGAGTTGAAGGGCTTTGTCACGTTTGGCTCTAGAATGGGGGATGAACGTAGCTCACATTGCGATTGAAATGAGCTCATTCGAAGGATTATTTTACAGTCTCACTCTTGTTCGGGAGTGTTTCGGAAGATTGGGTGATCCTTTGATCAGACTCAATCATGTTTTCCCATCCCATCTCATTCTGTGCCCAAAACTCCACAGAAAATATAAAAGTTAGGCTCTGGGTTGGTTCTTCACAGTTGATTTGAAAATAACTGTAAATCTATTTTTATTTCCACACCATCATGTAGCCCTCGTTCTAAGCTACAAACTTGCCCTTAACCGTTTTCTGATAGGAGCTACCGTTTTCGAGATAGAGCCTGTTAAAATCACGCACTGCCCCTTCTGATCGGAGCAGGTACCTACTACGAATTTCTGTTGGCCTGGTACTTCAGCTGGGATTTCGTGGTTTTTGTCGAAATTTTGCCACGAACCAGTGGCCGCTAGCAACATGTTGCTCATACCAATGTTTAAGGTCGGGCAATGGACTTTCTCGTGGATGGGGTCCCCTTGCCCGCACTCCCCCTCCCGTCGTAGTACGCGTCTGTTTATGTAGAGTTTGGTTAATTTTTATCAAACTTTGCTCCATAATGGTGATGACGCTGGGGACCCCGGTCAAGCAACTACCCACTTCTTGCAAGCCTATACCGATTCCGATTGGAGTTGGGAGTTAAACCCAAGCTACTTAAAAGGGGGTTGTGAATGGCGCTTGATTGATCAGTTTGGATAACAAGCCCCGGCCCTCTCGGAGCATCCCACGTAAGTGGTTATTATTCTTGCTAAATGCTGCAAGCGGTCCCCTTATTCTAACTTATTAAGCGGAGGTTCATTAAAATGCGCTCCGATGCCGAGGGCAGTGAGGTTCTTCGCCAAGCTAAATTGTTCCTTGGTTTCCTTTTGTACCCTTCTGTCTGAACTAATTTACGTTCTTTAAGAGGTATAGAACTTTAAAATTGAATGAAACAAACATAATTTTTACAAATTGTCATGAAAGAAACTTTATTTTAAAGACTATTTTCTGGCATTTATAGTAAAAATATAACTTTTTTGGTATTATTACGACGGACAAGCTGAATGTAGTCCATCTGGAAGTCTTATTTTCGACAACTTTTCCCATTATTCGTGGTTGCATATCTGCATTGAATGTTATCCTGTGGTCAATCGTTACGGAGTTATCGGCGTAAATTTACGACTTCACATATTCTCAAAGAAAACAGTTAACTGTCTTTCAATCGCACGATCTTGGCATCGCTTCAGGAGATCACAACGTGAAACAATGCGATTGTTAAACGCCTCTTTCTATACATCAATTGTGACACGAGCTGTGTGACATGTTGATCCGTTATGTTGAAACCACAACTCCTGCACATCATGGTTGCTCAATTGAAGGAAAGACTTTGAAATCATGGCTCTTTAGCGACCGCAAGTGCCTGTTACCGTTTGACCTCATTGCGTTTAAATTAATACAAACCAATTATACCCCCAATTAAAGTCAGGTTTTGTCGATTCTATAATGTCTCATCATGCATTTGAGGATTCTTACTCTCCAAATGTCGCAGTTTTATTTATTGATGTACGCATTCAACCAAAAGTGAGCTTCATCGCTAAACGAAATTCGCTTTTGTAAATTGGAAAGAACGATAAGTTTATTTTGGGTCCATTACCCAACCTAAGCCTTGTTTGGGTTGCTCCAGCCTATTTTTTAAAATGCCAAGTCAAACGAAAAGTAAATCACTTGGCGGCCGACAAAACGGCTGCTAAAATAGTGCTGCTAATATGAAGTTCTATACTTCCAAAAGAAACACTCTTCACAAGGTCCCTCTCAGCACTTGTCTCAAATGTTGAAATGCGAGTCTTCCATTCGACTCGAGCCGAATTCTGTGCTTCTTCGATACAAGGTACTACTTGCTGAAGAGCTCAGAACCTTGGCGCTTCACTTACGGATGAGGACGTCGGTCAGTTACCAGACCGTCCGTCCAGATCATCCTCCACAGGTTCGTGTCTCGACTACATTTGCCAACCGATCGAAAATGCAACACAAACACACGTTTTTTGGCTTTTCATTGTTTATTTTTGTCTCATTATCAACTAAAACTTGTTTACAATATTACAAAGTCTTACATGTATACAGCACATAGGAGAAGACAGTGGGGGAGGGGCTGAGAAAGGTAGAACGAAAGTCTAGAGGTAAGGAGAAACCAGTTACTGTAGCGTTAATGAATTACAATATTGGTTCTTGACATTAACACATAATATCACATTAACTTAACAAAATGGCTGTGTACGGCTATAACTTAACATGCAAGGGGCTTACGGGCTAGGGGGCATAATACGAGGAGGTGCACAGTGGCGCTGCGGGTGCGGCAGGGCAGTCTTTCCGGGGGCGAGCGGCGAAAGCTTTGAGCGGGTAAGGCATACGTTGGTGCGGCTGGAGCTGCTTGGCGTCTCCGCTCGGGAGTCGTTAAGGCACTCGTTTGCTAAATCTATTTACAGGCAATTTCGGTGAAGATGTCTTCCGGGATGCTATACCCGTTCGCGGGCGACACGCATTTGTGGCGCTCTGAAGGCAAAACGCGTCTGAGTCAAGGCACATCTGTGAGTGTGGTGAGTAGTGATGAGAGGAGGGGAAAGACTGTGTCCCACCACACCGCCTGCCTGCGCGGATGAGGGGCGAGGCCAATTTCTGACGCCAGGGACTCACCGGAAACTGGTGGCCAGCTCTCGAGGTGGGGCGATGAGCCCCTGGCGCGGCAATGGCTACGTCTCCGCCCGTGTGCGGAACAAATTTGAATAAGCAGACCTTAGAGCTAGTGTATACAGTGCATGCGCCTTAATTGCTAACTAACGAAATGTACATGAACAATGGAACTATAATGAGTAGGATGTCGCGGCTCCACGACCTTCGGCTTGTCGACGACCCCGACGACGGCCCTGACTCCGAGATGGCGTAGTTCCTCTCCGAGACTAGAGGTGCGTTGAGCGATGGATCGTCGATCTCGTTTGTCTCGACGCGAGGACACCGCATCCACTTGTAGGCAGACGGCTTGGGCTTGTAGTTGGCCACCCGCATCCGGCTGTCGTCGAACTCCCAGTAGGCCTGGCCCTTGAAGAAGTATGTCTTTCCGTTGGAGTACTGGAATGCTGAGTCGATGTAGTAGCCGATGCCGTCCCAGATGGACATGTCGCGCGGATAGTCGAGCTCCACGCGGCCGGTGTCCTCGTCCAGGCGCCAGTACAGAGTGTCGCTGTAGAGGTAGGTGCGGTTGTTGTGGCCCCAGATCAGGGCAGCGTCGATTTTCTTAACGTATGCCGGCAGGCCGAGGTCTGTCAACGGTCTCGGGTAGCCAGGCTCCAGTTGGGCGGAGTTAAAGACGAAGAACTGTTGACCTGTGGGAGGGAAAGGAGGTTGAGTCTGGGTGTTGTTCGAGGTGAATGCGGGGACCTACCAATGAAGAACACGATCTTTCCCTTGTGGTTCTCGTACACAGCGTCGATGCGGCTGAGGTTCTCGGGGAGCTTATACCACAGGCGTCGCGTTTCGAACGGATACCCGTCGTACAGGCCGCGTTCTCCAATGCGCCACATGTACTGTAAGAGAAATGGGAGACTGAGTAAAGGCCCGACGGGGTTGGGAACGGTTTGCTTACCTGTCCGCTGAAGATGAAGAGTTCGTTGCGCAGCATGAATATGGCGTCGTAGTGTATCTTGCAGCCGTCTGGCTTCTCCTTTCGCGGCCTGGTTGTGGTCGGCGGGTACGTTGGACGTGGGTGGTGCTGACGTTGCGTGGGATATCGGGTGGGAGGGGGTTCTGTTCGCGGCAAGGGATTTCGCTCGGGATGCTCATTGCCGTGGGTCCGAGGGTTGTGATGAGGATGATGGTTGTGGTGGTGATGTCTGGGCGTTGTCTTGGGATACTGCGGGTATCGAGGATCGTTTTGCGGATATCGGGGGTTGGATGGTCTGCTGTCGGGTCTCTCGCGCTCCCAGGGTGGTCTTCGTCGGGGCTCGTCCGGGTAGGAGGGGTCTCGTCGAGGATCTTCGGGATACACGGGCTGTCGGCGAGGTGTCTGTGGATACGTTGGATCTCGGCGGGGGTCCTGCGGATACGTGGGGTCTCGACGAGGCTCTTGAGGGTACACTGGCTCTCGGCGGGGTTCTTGGGGATAGGTGGGCTCTCTTCGATCTGGATAGTAGCGCAGTGTCCGCTGGGTGGTCGTCGTGGTGGTTGTGGTGGGTCTTGTCGGGCGAACACCGGGGTTGTAGGGGCCCCATTGCTTCTGCTTGGTGCCGTAAAGTTGCTGAATCGCGCGCTTGTCATCGTCTGGCAATTCGCCGTTGATTTGGTAGCCCTGGTACCAGGGATACATAATCGCGTCCTCTGCCGATGAATGGCCAAGCCCCAGCGAGTGGCCAAACTCATGAACCGCCACTCCCATCAGATTAGTACCTGCGAGGGAGAAACAGAGAGCATTAGTTAGTCATGCAATAAATACAAGGCAAGGGAGATCATCATGAACTGTGATTTTATGACATCTTTTGATGCGCCACACAAGCCTGGAGCTAGCTGGACGACCGAAATATGATTCCCTAATCAAATTAATCCCCACGCGTGTGTATCCAGTTCCCGGACGCCCGGCTAAGCGATATCGGGTTGTCGCCGTACGCAGCGTGTTATAAAATTCAATTACATGTCACAGTGCCGTACACCCTCTCCAGTTGATTATGAGTTGTCGCCTAATCGAAAGCGATAAACAGGAACTCCGTGCAGGAACAACAAAAACGCACATCGAGCCCAAGTTAATTAACTATTTTGCTGAATTAATTCCCGTCGACAAATATTTGACTAGTTTGTCAGGAGGTCAGACGGGCGTGCGGGCGGACAAATGGACAGCTCTGCGATGTGCGACAACAGAGTGCACATATGCTGGCTGTGGAGGACGGTGTAGAGCTCATTACCGTGTCCCCAGTCCGAACGTCCACCCATGCGTTCAACAATGACGATGATTCATGAAATTGATAAAATTTCGCAAAAATTCAATTAGCTGGGCACTTTGGTATCTGTAATTGGATTTGATTTGCGGGCACGACCGATGGCGGATGGATATACAATGTAATTGGTGGCGAGTTTGCAAATACACAGGACCCCCGGCTGTCTGATTAGACGGCTCTTCTGATGCGGGGGCGGGTTAATGCGTGAAACTGACGATTGGGGGTGGACTTCGATACGGTCGAGGATGGGAAGTTTGAGTGGGAGAGTTTGGCAAATGCAAGGTGACTTTAAGTGAAGGGGAGGAGTTGGGCGGATTGGCAAACAGAAGTGCTGACATGATAATAAAGCATGTGCCTTCGTGTGTGTTTTACATGAAGCAGGTCAGACTTCGATTTCCTCCTAAGACGAACCCGCTTCGGAACGAAAATGCAGCGACTCTTGTTCTTTTCTCAGAAGAGGTTATTTTGATTATTAGAGGACGAAGTTTTCATCTACTTTAGGAGTTAGGAGTGATTTCAACTTGTCCATGTAAGGCACTGTTTTAGGCTTCTGTCTGTGTCTCTCCTGGGAATTCGATTTAAGGACGAGGAATCTTTTTAAAAAAGTAGATGCACAGGTCTGTTTAAGTAAAATGTTTCGGCCTATTCAGGTCAAACTTGGTCTGTTCAGGTCTCTAATGAAAGTTGAACAATTTTGAGGAGATGATAAACATGGAATAGCGGCCGAAGGAAGATGTTAGGAGTCTGTTAGACGTGGGTACGTTTAATTTTATTAATCTTCAACTGATTTTTGACAAAAATTTCTGGCAAACTCAGCAAAATAATATAATGAGCAAAATGGCGCCCGAGAGAAGACTTGAGAAACTGCTTGTAAATCAAAGAAAAAACTGGCACTTGAAACTTCAAGAGTTTTTCGCATAAAACGAATGCCATCTTACCAAATGATACTAGAAAAAAGTAATTATTCAATAACATGGCGCTCGATCGTGGACTTTATGGAAATTAAAAAAAAAATTAAATGATACAGCGGCCGAATTGAAAGTTTAGGAGTTTTCCGGAGAAAATGAATGCCATGTCAACAACCGATACCAAAAAAATAAAGTATTTAATAACATGGCGCCCGATCGTGAACTTCTTGGAAGTTAAATAAAAATTGGAAATGATAGAGCGCCTGAAGTTTAAGAGTTTTGTGGACAAAACGAATGCCTCGTCACCACGGGATACCGCAAAAATAAATTATTCAACAACATGGCGCCCGATCGAAGACTTCTTGGAAATTAAAAAAGAATGGAAATGATATAGCGCCTGAAACTTAAAGGGTTTGTCGGATAAAACGAATGCGAATAAGAAAATTTTCCAATAACATGCTGCCCGATCGAGGACTTCTTGGAAATCTACAAAAAATTGAAAATGACAGAGCGCTTGAATTGAATGTTAAGGAGTTTCCCAAAGCGAATGTCACGTTAACAAGCAATACCAAAATGCAAAATTAGTCAATAACATGGCGTCCGATCGTGGACTTTATGGAAATTAAAAAAAAATGAAAATGATAGAGCACCTGAATTGAAAGTTTAGGAGTTTTCCGGAGAAAATTAATGCCACATCAACAAGCGATGCCACAAAAATAAATTATTCAATAACATGGCGCCCGATTGAACCCCAAGGGAGACTAATTTTTGCGGAAAGTTTTGGAAAACATTGAAGACGTCGACTTCATCGATGTCGAAGAAGTCTTTTTCGGAATATGTTGAGCTGAACTACGCCAACATCATCGATGTCAAAGAAGCCTTCAGCGCGCCAGACCACTAAAACCCCCCCAGATCGGTCGATTGAAGAGCTCCTTTGTCCAATCAAGAACTTAATTCTTCTGCGAAAACAACTCCAGCTTTAATGTCATTCGCCAATCTTCCCATCAAACTGCGCACATAAAAGTGGAAACCAAATCGTTTTCTGAACACTTCCCAAAGCTGACTACTAAACTCCGTCAATTTCGATTGTTATGGCCTCCGTCCTTAAGCCCCAGGAGGAAAGGGGCGGGGGGGAAAGGAATTGAATCGATGCTTGAAAACCGAAATTTCAGCGTTACGACCGCAGGATCTCGCTCTTTATCCCTTTACTCCTCCGTTTCACTCCACCAGAGGGCCGGGGTTCATAAAGTCCCACCACCACCAGCAGGATGTGTTCCGTTGTCGTCTCGTGTGTTTAATGATTTTTCCATCAGAGCATCGTCAACATTTAACCAAGTCATCAAATCCTCAGCATCTTTCTCGGGGTTTTATGGCCTGAAAAACTCCGGTTCCTCTGCCGGCATCGTTCTCATCCTTTTGCAGGGCGATGCGGTGCTGATGGTGTGGCTGATGATGGTTGTGACAATGTTATCAGTGAAAAATTGCATTTGTTTGCTGCTTTATGATGATAAATTAACATAACTGGTTACATTTAACTTTTTGATAAAACTATCCCCAAACTGCAGTGCGGAGGGGACGGGGCGGCAATGACGACGATTGCTGGCGGCGCACCAATCAATATCAATTAATTTTTATTCTCGGCTTTTCGGTCCGCACTCGCAATGATTGATTACCCTTAATCGTTCTTCGTCTCTCGCACATGTCCGTGTCTGATGTGTCTGATGCGTGTGATGGCCCCATAATGTTCGACTTCTGTGTCTGTGTGGGACATGGTGGGGGAGTTGGAGGGATATTAACAAAATATTGCCACGCCCGAAAAGCCAAATTTTCAAACTCATTCCCGGACGGTGAAGTTTATCCGCACACATGGAAGCACAAGAGCTGCTATCGCCCACTTAATTTAATGGCAAAATGCTCTCCAGTTCCTTCCCTCTCCCTCTCTATTCCTCTGATAAATTGCTAGGATTAACGCGGAGATTGAGGGACGACCGGACGACTGGGAGAGGCTGAAATCCCATCATCAGTGTTCAACGATGATGACGAGGACGTCAAGAATAAACAGAGACTCGCCGCACAAAACGCTCGTGTTTACCCAACAAATTACATCACAAACATACAAGAGCTCTCCGCTCGGCCTTTACATATCATACACCCATATCTCACTTCACTCGGCCACCCGGCGCAACTGGCTGAAGCCCTAATGTCAGGAGGACACAGCCGCCCATACAGTGTGACGCAACAAACAGCAAAAAAAAAATTAAAAAAAAAAAAAATTTGAACGAGCAAAATTCTGATTAACTTACCCTCATCCGTATGGGTTCCGTTGAGAAGCCAATTCTCCTCCTCGTCGAAGTGTGCATCACCGCCGCGACCCTCGCCCGGATAGAATGCATGCGCCAGGACCATGCCAGGACCGTCAAAGTCATAGCCGTCGCCATGATTTTGCCTGCAAATGAAGAAAAACATCGTAAACCCGTCTCTGCCTCGTAAAACGGAAGAAAAACTGTCGCGCCACCAGCCGCCAGCCGCCAGAAGTCAACTCCGGCAAGTCTGATTGATAATAAAAGCAGGGCACTTTATTGTCATATTGACTTTTGATGCGCGTCGCACTCCTGCCACGGCGTGGAGAGGCGGCGGGGCGTCGGTACTCATAAAGCCGATATGTGGTGTGGCGTGGCAACTGCTAAGCAGTCCCCTTCCTTTTGATCGATCAGCTAGAAATGCACGCCAGCCAGCGGGCGTGTGCTTGTTTGCACAACTCACCTGGCAAAGAGGACCTGGATGTCTGCTTGTTTGCTGTACACTTCTCGGAATGTCAACTTTGAGCTGCGCTCCCACACGGCCAGGGCGTTCGTCAGGACACGTCTCACGTCGCCGGCATTCAGTGTCGACATGGTTTGATTGACCAAACTGCAAAAAAAAAGTACAAAAGCATTTATAAAATTTAATCCTTGTCCAAACAACTCGATCTGCAAATACAATTAGAAATACGACTCGCATCACGTGCGGACTTTTTTCGTTCGCCCCGCTTAGCCCCAACCCCGAATTGACACCCAATTAGAGACACGGTGCAGTGCACGGCCCCGCCCAATCATAATCCGAGCGCACACAGACGGGGGATTCTGTAGTATCCTTCCGCAGAGTGGATTCAGTGCGAAACGTGCAACTACTTGAATGTCCTTTGGCGTGGAGGCGTCAGAGGACAGGAGAGATAACATTGCAACGTGTCGTCTGTGCTGGAGTTGTGGATTTGATTCGATTGCTTTCGAGTTAATTTCGGAAAAAGAGAGCTTCCATCGCCGCCGCCCCCGCCACCTGGCTACCAATGAGAACGGTGATCAGAGTCGAAACGAGTCTGTCACGATGAGGACGAGAACGAGAACGAAACGAGATGCACCGTAATTATCATTGTCAACGGATGGCACGGCGCTGTGTGCTCCGAAGGACGACTGTTCAGTTGCCGGTATTTGAAGAAGGATCTACTGCTGCTGCTGCCGCTGTTGCCGGGTCTCGTTTCGCTTCGTTTTATCATTGCGCTCTGGCAGTGGCCTTTAATTAGGCATCCGTCCTCAAATGTAATCTTTAGTCAAATGTTTGTAATTCAGAGACAAGTTGTTGAATGACGGAATTAGAGGTAATGTTCTGGCGGCGGTGGCGGCACGGTGTCCGCGTGACGAATCGTCTGCATGTGACAATGGAGAGTTCATTTTCAGTTGAAATGACAATGGGTGAGGGGAGGTATTTAAATTTGATTAAGGACGAGGGTCATTTTTACCCCCGACAGGCGATGATGAGGTTTGGCGATTTGAATGAAAGACGAATACAATGGCTGGTAACTGGCGGGGCAATTTGTCGCAGATGGTGCTACTTAGATCGACTTTTGAATGAGAGGGTGACGAGGACAGACCGTGGCAGAAGCAAGAGGGTATCGTGGGGAGGTAAGGAGTAGGCTTTAGTTCTTGATTTTGTGTACACAGTTGCCGCCAAGGAATTGGAAGCCTTTCACGGACAAATTTGTGCGCAGAGAATAATAACAATTTTTTTCAGAAGCCAAACTGGTTTCTAGGCGAAGGCTGCTCGCAGGGCGTCAAGCATTTCGGGCGCCCAGAAAATGCGATGTTTAAGAAAAATTCTTCCGATTCATGGACTCATTAGTTGAACTTGGCTTCCTGATTGTCACCATTTGATTGAGCTGTCATTTCAGTCGGATTTCGCCTAAAAGAAGTTAAGCACGCTGCACACGTTTCCTTCAACTGCAAGTAACGGAGGAAAGCTTTAACTCAGCAAGTGAATCAAGGTTGCTAAGCACTCGAAAATTTCCTAGGATCAAGTCACTAAGAAACCACTCAATGAGTCCGGGGATTTGCATGTAGGGGGCGCCACTTACAAAACAGCCATAGGAGGTATAAAATTTGACTGGTATCATTTGAATCTTTGTACTTCCTAAAAATAATGGGGATTTTTTGTTAGTGACGCCCCCTATATGTCAGTTCTGGGGCTTATTCAGTGATGTGTTAGAACCGTCACAAGTCACTGGTGGGCCACCAACAGAAAGTTTTGAATTTCACAGCTTGGCTGGCTCCATCATTTAGTGTGAAGAGATATTATTCCTGGCGGAAAGGATTCAACAATGTGAACACTGCTCAGACCAAAAGTGTGGTCCACTATAAGCCAGTGGGCATAGAAGGGGTAACAAAACTGGGGCACGTTTGTTGAGATGAATCCTATCTAAATTAGTGTGTGAAGTTGAAAGTTGTTGGCTAGATGTCGCGTTTGTTGAGGAAGTATACAAATGTGAGATTTCTGAAAGGCTGCCGAGTTATCTTTAATCAGCTAAGCCCTCAAACCGATAGACTTCCTTGTTCATCGTGTGGCGCTACACAGGGACAGACATGGCCCTCAACCAACATGCCTCTCCAGCCAGCACGATCTCTAGCCAGCTGCCTCCAGTTGCGTACTCCAAGTTGATTGAGGTCCTTCTCCGCCTGTGTGCGCCACCTCTTCCTAGGTCGTCGTCTGCTGCGTTGTTCTACTGGACCAGATTCGAAGAATTTTCGGGCTGAAGCAGAGGTCTGGAACGGACCTGAATTCCACCCAAAATGTCTCTCCAGCCAGCTGCCTCCAGTTGTGTACTCCAAGTTGATTGAGGTCCTTCTCCGCCTGTGTGCGCCACCTCATCCTAGGTCGTCGTCTGGTACGTTGTTCTACTGGACCAGAGTCGAAGAATTTTCGGGCCGAACAGAGGTCCGGGATGAACCTGAATCTCCAGCCAGCACAATCTCTAGCCAGCTGCCTCCAGTTGCGTACTCCACTTTGGTTGAGGTCCTTCTCCGCCTGTGTGCGCCACCTCTTCCTAGGTCGTCGTCTGCTGCGTTGTTTTACTGGACCAGATTCAAAGAAGTTTCTTGCCAGAGCAGAGTGCTCATACGCTCTACACGGCCTAGCCATCTTAAGCGTTGTATCCGAAGAGGCTTGACCAGGAGCATGCCGCTGTACAGCCCATAGCCCAGGTGATGTGACTGGATGTCATGAATCACATGATTCAACAATCACATTCGTAGCACTATTTAGAGTTTCAACGGAAACACTGAAGGTCAAAAGATTTCTTCTTGTGGGATGGCGGCTATCAGACTCAGGTTTGAGGGATCCTGAGTGGTAGTGACAGCTTAACCAAAGGCTATATCCTGGTTCTATCTGGATGTCAGGAGATTCTGAACCTTCAGTTGAAGCCTGATCGAGTGGTAGGACTCCTTGTGGGAGTATCGTGGTGGCTGTGGTTTACCACCTAACATCGCGGGTAGAGTCGAGGATAGTGTACTGTGCTGACTTGCTTCGTTATTTGTTATCCCATGGCTAGGCAAGGCGGTTAAGGGACCATCCCGGCTCAGTGTGGAGTTGCATTCTCAACCGGGCACTGCGACCCAAAGAGCGGATGAGGTTTTAGGAAGGCCTCGGATCAAGACAAGGGGGGGGGGGGTGATTGGCTCTCGACCATGATCTCCGTCTTGGTAACTAAGGCGTTAAGTCTTGCGTTATCTGCAACTCTTGGGAAAATGTACTCTGTGATATAAGCCATCACGTAAAACCAAATTCCACATCTGTACAGCCCAAAGAGTTTGTCGTTGAATCTTCTCCTCCAGATCCCATCAACGCAAACAGGACCAAAAACATGCGCCCCGTTTACTGGAAATACCACTTAGCTGAGATTCAGATCCCTCTCAGACAGCACCGCCAACGACGGGGGCTTTCAATCTTCAGTCACATTGATTGTGTCCTAGACACTGGTACAAGGAATCGTGTCTTGCAATATTTCTATTGACAGCAATCTAGAAAAATGTCCAAAGGCCAATTATTGCATGGCCCAGTTACCAATACGTTCGTTCAAGGCGACACTAAATTCGGTCTCGTTCAGGGTCTATTTTGTGGATTTATTTTGTGGCCGCCGTGGCGTAGTAGGCAGAGTGCGACGCTCACACGCCGAAGGTCTAGATTCGATTCCCGGCTCGAACACCTCGAATTTTTCACTTCTTTCGAGCTGCTGACAACATTTGAAGAGTGATACCGTCTAAGAAAAAGCTCCTCAAACTTCGCCGTTAAGAGTCGGCAAAAATCCGTAGATCCCTTCTACTCGTGAGAGAAAAGTTTGGCCGCACAACACGAGTAGTTGACAAACAAGCTGGGTCCTGGTCCCCCTGCGGATTGTCGCGCCATACAATTATTTCTATTATTCAGGGTATATTTCCAGCTCCCCATGCCGGTTGCCGCTATGTTGTTGTCGCGCGTCAATTTTTAGCATTTCAAGTGGCTTTGGGACATCCACCGAAAAAGTCTTGAATCCTCGCAAGAGGACGGGTTTCGTGAGAATGCGAAGACGTTCCCCTAAAGTGCCTCGTTCCAGGAACCAACTCCATCAATTCCAAGGCTCCAATACAATTTTTCAAATATTTTCAGTTTCAAAAAAATTGAAATAGAAAACATTCACAAGTGTATTCAATTTTTCAACGCACAGACAGACACATCCTCATCCACATCGACACCCACCCCCTTCCGTCGTCGCTGTTGTAATCGTCCTCTCGGTCAGAATTGATGGATCCTTCAAGTACATTTCACACATTCCCCAGATGCCTGCGAAATCGGATGAGAATTTTGCACACAGAGTCCCTCACTCATCGCCTGCAGTACTCCTGTAAGGAGTGGAACACTTACATTCCATCAGGCTGAAGCACTCTAGCGGCCCCTTCACAGATATTCGTGCGGGGCTGGGTGTGCATCGCATCTCGAGCATCATATGAAATTATTTAGTTCTGCTCCAAGCCCCAAAACATCTTGACAATCTTATCGTAGTCGAAAAGCAATTTTCTAATCTTTGCTGGAATCTCGAGAGGAGTCGCAGAGTATACAGCATTCGGAATTTTTCGCCCCCGTCGTCCCCGCTCCTCAACCCTTACGCCGTCACGGACAAACATATGCCTAGTCAGCAACTCCCCACATGGACTCACTTAGGGCGACTGAGTGTGTGTGTGGGCGCGCTTGTATGAGGGGGTGGCAGGGAATGATATGGAATTGTAATTATAATTAGATTTCGTCGAGGATAATAGAAATTGATTTTTTCATTAAGTCCCGAGTCCTGCGGGGAGGACTGGTTACAGTGACTGTTTGTAGCCTAAACACAATTATAAGGATATCCTTGCGGCGGCGGCGCCGGGAGCGATCGCCGGAGTGCTGAGTTGTGAAGTGTAGTCATAGGTACGGTGGCGGTGAAGGTAAGGCGGCATATTCCATTATGTCGAAGTCCTTGAGTGGCAAATATTGACGAGGCGAGATGGGGGCCAGCATATGTCAGCAGGTTTTCCTTTATTACTTTCTGCCCTGCGTTTGATTGATTGCCGAATTTGTGGATTGCTAAGATGCTGATGATGCCTGCCTAAGCTGGCTAGGGTTTCAGTTATTCCATTTTTTGAAAGGACTTATGAAAGAGTCGCGGAATGTGGCGAAATTGAGTGGTGTGACGGATGCCTTGCCCGATGAAGACACTTAATGATGGGAAGGTCTTTAGGTGTTCAGCTCGCGTGACGTGAGGAAGGGAGCTCGGGTGCTGCGCTCGATGTGGGGATAATGCACTTCGACGATGATAGACTCTGTGGGAGAGAATAATCCCTGAAACACCGGGGATTACTGAGGAATGTGACTTGTTGGGGGACACAGTGAACGTGCTGCAATTGGGTGGGGAGTGAAAGGAGCAACCTTATGCCACGAGGGGATGGCAGGTGTTCAGTTGATTATTTTGACATGAAATTGGGCTAAAGCCGAGGCTTATGCCTGGAGAAGGAGGAGAAGGACCCATTTCTGAACGAAAAATGTGAAGGACATGACTGCAGGTGGTGATGTATGAGGAGTGTGCTAAGCCACTGGTGACGTGTATTTTCAAGTTTCTAGTTTGTCATGTGCCTCGTAACCCACTTGAGAGAAATTTTTTGAAAACCTGGACAATTTTATAAAGAGGTAAGTAGGCTACAAGTTTAGGAAGGTTTGCTCTTGAGTTGGGCACTACCTAGTACATCAGTTCACATGATGAAGCGAGGTTGTTCCTAAGCCAGTGGAATGCATCCTTAAACGACATCGTCTCAGCCTAAAAACACGCTTCAATTCATTGTGACATTGAGCGCAACTCTAAACTGAGCTCCCTGGAGTAAAGGTCAATCCCATTTTGATCAGTCTGTGATGACTAAGGCCCAGCGGTTGTAATTCAGACTTCCAGACAGTTTGAGAAGAGAAGTTCTGGCAAAGTGAGGTCAGCTTACCCCAAACCCACCAAGCTTGGAAGTGACCCGATTGAAAGGCGTTCACTAATAAAGTGTCCTTTGAATCCATATGCAGGCCACATGTCCATCTGCTTACTCTCGATGCTACCAGTGGAAAAAGTGCTTAAAGTGCACACTCACTTTAGCACATTCGAAACATTATTGACTTTAGCACATTCGACACATTATCGACATATGATCCCCAAAGTGCTTAAAGTGCATTGCTCCATGGGAACAACTATACATCTCCTGAAAGGGAGCGAAAAATGATGTGGCCCATGGTCGCAATGCAAAGAAAAAAAACCGGTGAACCTCTGAATTCAGTTATTGGAGTGTGACTTAGACGACTTGTGTAACATATGGCCTTGTGACTGAGGCCGTTTAAGCATCGCTATGTCGATGGGGTTGTGTACGTTCAGCAGACTTCTTCAAGCTGACTTTAAGTTGGCGCTACAGTCCAAAGGGGGACCGGGGCCTAGCTTGCTCATCAACTACTCGTGTTGTGCGCGCTACTGTTCTCTCACGAGTAGAAGGGACCCACAGTTTTTTTCCGACTCCGAACGGCGAAGTTTGAGAAGCTTTCTTAGACAGTTAGTGCTCTTTGAGTGTTGTTAGCAGCTCGAAAGAGGTGGTGCCGTGAAAAACTCGAAAAATTGGTGTTGAGCTGGGAGTCGAACCTAGACCCTTCGGCGTGTGAGCGTCGCACTCTACCCACTACGCCACTGTGACCACGGCTTAGCTCGATTAGTTTTTAGAAAACTAGTGTCGCTGATGTCAACAGAAGACATTGCCCACAACGACATCTATCGTAGTTGCAGTGATGAGGAATCTTTCCTGACGCGGCTCGAGGCCAAAGTTGGGTGTAAAAAAATTATATGACTGTTAACTTAAAAAACATGACTAAACGTTAGTCATCACTAAGTTAGTTGCTAGATTTATTTACTACTACGATTTAGCCATGAATATTTCCTGCATACTCCATTTCTCGCTTCTTCCTTTTTATTCTCTCATTTTATTTGTCTTCCATGATAATTCTGTGTAGTCGCAGATAAGCGAGGTATTAAAAAACACAGTTCAAAGTAAATTTCCGTTCGACAAGCAGCCTTTTTCCAAATTTTTCAAAAAAACAAAATTCAACAATGAAAAGATGACCGAAGTTAAGTTTCTAATCAGGTGAAGATTCCTCTTCGGCTTTAGTTGAAAACTGAATTCATCTTGAATGATCTTCCCACAGGACTCGCTTTTTTCACAATTAACGAACTTCTTGGGCACCTTCCATAAAGATTGCTCATCGGAGTGAAATCCTCTAGCTCTGCTTTCAGAAAACATCACTTTTGCAAATTTCCAAGGATTTCCTTTGTGTACACAGCAATATAAATGATTTCTTGTCTGCTACTTCTAATCCTATTCATTCCTTCGCAGATGACAGTACCCTCAGCTTTTTATATTCATTCCTTGGCTCACGTCCCTCCACTTCGGCCATAGACTCGGAACGGCAGCGTATGTTAAGCACATTAAATTCAGACCTTGACAGCATAATCGATTGGGGAAATATGAATTGAGTTGAATATAATGCTTCCAAAACCCAGTGCTGTCTACTGTCGTTAAAGCGATCAGAAAATTATCAGCCGTTGTCCATTAACGGCACTTGCGTTGTTAAAACCGAAAGACTTTCCATCCTCGGTATTAATTGGAACGATCACATATTTGAGGTCGCCAAAAATGCTGCGAAATGTCTAGGCTTCCTTAAACGATGCCAGAAGTACTTCACCCCCTCTGATCTGGCTACAATATACAAGGCCTACATACGCCCAAAACTAGAGTATAACGCTCCTATTTGGTCAGGTGCTTCTAAGACCTCCCTGCACCTGCTGGATAGAATTCAAAAGCGAGCGATGAAACTTATAGGTGACAGTAATATTGCGAAGTCGATTGACTCGTTAGAACACCGAAGTAATGTCGCGTCGGTGTCACTCTTTTATCAATATTTTAACAAGAGATGAATTAGCCAGTTGCATTCCTCCCCTTCAAGAATTCACCCGCAATACACACCTCGCTGGGAATGCCCACCAATTCCCCCTCAAGCCCTCTTTCGCACGTACAGTCAAATTCAGAGACTCGTTCTTTAGCCGCACTACACGGATCTGAAATGCTCTTCCCAGCTCGATTTTTCTTCCTCATTACAATCCACAGGCATTTAAAACCAATGTGCATCGGTACCTCCTCTCCCTCTCTTCCTCTATACCTTCGGCCCGTGCTGTGACTTGATCCGGTCCCTTAAGGGTACTCGCAACCCCTTTTGCACGCGTCAATTATAAAAAAATGTTTGGTTTGTATTCAGAGTGGTTTTGGGACAGTTTTAGAAGATTTTAAAAAGGAAAGGACAGGAAACGATGTTGTTAGAACAGAAGTAAAGTCACTTCCACACTGTTCACTCCTCAAGCTGTGCTATGCACCTCAATCACATCTGCTTCTGTGTGAATATTTAAATTTGAAATCATTCAATTTGGCTCAAACTAAATCAAGGACTTCAACCACGCTTAGGTCGGTTAATAATAATTTTTGGCGCTACAGTCCACAGGGGGACCAGGGCCTAGCTTGCTCATCAACTACTCGTGTTGTGCGCGCTACTGTTCTTTCACGAGTAGAAGGGACCTACAGTTTTTTGCCGACTCCGAACGGCGAAATTTGAGAAGCTTTCTTAGACAGTTATTACTCTTTGACCGTTGTCAGCAGCTCGAAAGAGGTGGTGCCGTGAAAAACTCGAAAAATTGGTGTTGAGCTGGGAGTCGAACCTAGACCCTTCGGCGTGTGAGCGTCGCACTCTACCCACTACGCCACTGTGACCACGTCTTGGGTCGGTTAGTTTTTAGAAAACTAGTGTCGCTGATGTCAACAGTAGACATTGCCCACAACGACGTCTATCGTTGTTGCAGTGATGAGGAGGAAAGCCTCGTCTTCCATCTTTCCTAATGCGGCTCGAGGCCAGAGTTGGGCATAAAATAACATTATATATAGATATCTATAGAAATATGACTAAACATTAGTCATGACTAAATTAGTGACCGGATTTATTCACTACTACGCCTTAGTCATGAATTTTCGAGTCGAGGCGAAGAAAAGACAACTTAATCGAACTGAATGAAGCAAGCATCAGGCAACTCGCGAAATTCATAGATCACTTTATTTATGGACAAAAGAAGGGGAATCTGTGTTTCTTTGCATAAGGGCTGGTTTAATTATCTGCCTTTCCATTTCTACCTTTCCATTTCTACCTTTTTATTTCTACCCAACCACCTGACGAACAGAAAAATGTAGACAATAAAAATTCTCATCTGCAGTCCAATTTAGCACATTTGCCACATTATCGAAATAGAGTCCCCTGAAATCCGATCCTACCCAGAACATGAAAACCGCGCCGGCCTCTGTAGCACCTCTTCGCAAAATCCAATCAATTCCAAGGAAGCAACAAAAGCAAAACGGCTTAAACCATGCCTCCATCCCCTATCCATCCTCTATCCATCCTCTATCCTTCTGGAAAGCGGCCAAAACGACAGACGGTGGCGTGGTGCGGTAACTTTAGGTGGGCTTCTGTTGGCGAAGCGAGTTTCGTTTTTAAAGCCCTCGAATTTGAAGTGGCCGCTGTGGAGTGGTGGGTAGAGTGCGGCCCTCACACATCGAAGGTCTAGGTTCGACTCGAACACCTTGAATTTTCCACGGCACCACCTCTTTCGAGCTGCTGATAACACTCAAAGAGTTTTTACTGTCTAAGAAAAAGCTCCTCAAACTTCGCCGTTCGTAGTCGGAAAAAAACTGTAGGTCAGCGCGCACAACACGAGAAGTTGATGAGCAAGCTAGGCCCTGGTCCCCCTTTGGACTGTTGCGCCAACAATTATTATTAACCGACCTAAGCGTTGTTGAAGTCCTTGATTTAGTTTGAGCCAAATTGAATGATTTCAAATTTAAATATTCACACAGAAGCAGATTTGATTGAGGTGCATAGAGCGCGTTAGGAGTGAGCAGTGCGGAAGTGACTTTACTTCTGTTCTAACAACATCGCTTCCTGTCCTTTCCTTTTTAAAATCTTCTAAAACAGTCCCAAAACCACTCTGAATACAAACCAGTTGGGAGCACAACACGAGTGATTGATGAGCAAGCTAGGTCCTGGTCTCCTGGGGGCGCCGTACAGTTATTGTTATTAATTTGGAGTGGACTTGGCTTCAAATCAGACCAAAACTCTTTCATTCGTTCCCAAGCTAGAGCAAGGAAAATTCTGTTGAGTGAATATTCCGCCCGCCACCTCCCCCTTCAGTCAAACTAACTACCTCCTGTCAAATTTCTCAAAAAAAGCAGGGATTCCAGCTAAAAAGTTCCCCTACCTTCATCTTCCGTCCCAAAAATTGATCTCCACACGTCACAAACAGGCTTCAGAACTCCCCACCCGCATTTCACACAAATTCGAATCCTTTCCCATTTAGTTTTTCCAATTTTGTGTCTCAAAGGCACTTGCCAAACCGACAAAACTTTCCCCAAAACCAGCTGTCATCCACTTAAAACCGATTCTCATCCCCCCAGCCACCCCAGCCCAAGCGCACCGTGTGTATCACTTCGCATAAATTAGGGATATATGAATGTTCCCGTTAATACTTCAAAAAGAGGCCTTCATCTGCAAGCATTCACCCATGTTAAGTTCACATGGAGAAAATCCTGGATTTTACGAATCAATTACGTACGAGGACGTGAATATCTAAAAACCACCAACCCCGCCTCAGACTCCAAGACCTTTCTCTTTCTGTTTTAGCAGTTTTTCTTCTTCTTCTTCCTTTTTTCTAATGCTTTCAGGTCCACTCATTAATTCAGGGCAGTCAGTCGACAAAAACCTTCAAGTCCTTTCGACTTAAAGGGATTTTTTAATTAATTTTTAACAACATGCACATACACCCGTTCGGGCCTCGTTCGGCAGCAAGTGGAGGAGGGAAAATTAATTAACCCCCTCCCCCGTGTCGCCATTCCTGCGAAGGTACAAATATTCTGGATGTATGCCGACGCCGACGATGACGGCGCAGAGCGGGTAAAGGCAAACTTTTCAATCTATTAATGATCACAATCGCACCACTAAACATTAAGGACATACGCCCCTCACACCCTGCTCACACACACACACACACAGGATGCCGATAACGATGGCGATGAGGAGGGCTGTGAGGCGAGCCGAGTGGTGGAGAATTTACCAGCAATGGCTAACCGTACACAAACCGCACCCAAGTGGAGGGGGAAACTGAATGTCGTCTCCTCGACAAACGGCACACACAACTTGTTGAAAATTCATTATGGCACTTTTAAATGAGTCCTGAGCGAACGGACGGCCGGGGCCAAGCCTTTGTTTGCATGGAAATGTGGGTGACACTGATGGTTGGCTGCGGGTGCGGGTGGGGTTCGGGTCTTACGGTCTGACGTTAGGGATTCACCGCAAATGCACCCCTTTGACCCTCACCGCCAAACACAAAAGCCAAGACAGCAGCAGGAAAAATTGTGGAATGGACGGTCATTTCGACGACCTTCGCTCATTTGCTGCGTAGGTGCTTCGCCGCCAACCTCCAACAGAACACAAGGAACATCGTCGTTGTCACAAGAACATCTTCATTTACATAAAAGAAAGCACTTCACACACGTGCGGGCAGACGGGCGTCGACGACGACAGGAACTACACGTTCGTCAAGCCGCCGTTTCGGGAACCACCGATAAAGACGTCGCTCCTGCTTGTCTTTGTCGTTCCTATGTGTCACACACAAAAAGAACGACAATGAAATCATCAGAGCTTAATCCTGGTTGAAATTCAATTCCGATAACTTACTTAAGATTAGTTTTCGAATTAACATAAGGCGGCGGTGGCGACGGCGATGACGGCGGCGTTGCTGTGAAACTTCAGAAATAGTTTGTGTGCTGGATATTTGAGAGGAATTTCCCACACACTTCGAAGGGTTTTGGGCTTGGGTGCGCACAAAGAGCCAAATCAAAATACACCAACCAAAGGTGAAAGTTTTCCAAGCCCCGAAATACAAAAGTTTATCATTCTTGCGTCACTTAGGTTTGTCTCCTTTTCTTTCTATCCTTCCACGTTGGGTTGCCCACCTCTGGGTGGTTCTAACTCAGTGGTCCATTTCGGGATTTGGCGGAAGGGAAAGTTGCCGAGAGATTAGGATTAGTTTGGAGTGTGTCACTATCACTCTTCGGGGATAGTTGTGCTCCAGTAAATTTGACACACAACATGGGGAGGAATGCATGAAGTCCTTGAATATTTGACCACCAGGACGTGGGGGAATTGTTGCGAATTTAAAGGGATACTGGAGTGCCACTGTGGTTTATTAAATTGATGACAGCAGTGGATTTTTGTTAGAATACGTTCCTGAATCTGGAAAAGCACCATAATTCAACTTTTGCTCGAAGTGTTCTTGGAATTCGAATCAGTTCACATTTCCAAAGGAAATGACACATCTGATGAACTTGGAGTGTGTTCAAATGTCACTTCCTGTCGATTTCAATCAAAGTTTAAACGAAGCCATCACAAGAACGGATGTGTTCGTCAAGTGTATCGCTGAAAAGAAGATTGTTTGTTTGTTTGAAAATAGGGTAAGATAGCACGGCTTTTCGCACAAATTTGAATAGGGATGCGTTCGTAAAGCTCTTCGGTGTCCACTGTAGCATCCAAAAAATGAAGGAGATTGACGATGTTGGGGAGGTATTCAGCCTTTGTTGTCTTCTGCACACATTAGGATAGGGATGCGTTCGTAAAGATTATCGGTGTCCGCTTAAGCTTGCAACAGAGAAGGAGATCCACGAAAGTGGGGAGGTATTCAGCCTTAGTTGTCTTCTGCACAAATTTGGATAGGGATGCGTTCGTAAAGCTCGGTGTCCGCTTAAGCTTGCAATAGAGCAGGAGATCCCCGAAAGTGGGGAGGTATTGAGCCTTAGTTGTCTTCTGCACAATTTGGATAGGGATGCGTTCGTAAAACTCTTCAGTGTCCACTTAAGCTTCCAAAAATGAAGGAGATCGACGAAGGTTTGGAGGTATTCAGCCTTTGTTGTCTTCTGCAAAAATTAGGATAGGGATGCGTTCATAAAGCTCGGTGTCCGCTTAAGCGGAGATCCCCGAAAGTGGGGAGGTATTGAGCCTTAGTTGTCTTCTGCACAATTTGGATAGGGATGCGTTCGTAAAACTCTTCAGTGTCCACTTAAGCTTCCAAAAATGAAGGAGATCGACGAAGGTTTGGAGGTATTCAGCCTTTGTTGTCTTCTGCAAAAATTAGGATAGGGATGCGTTCGTAAAGCTCGGTGTCCGCTTAAGCTTGCACGTGTGTACTTTTTCAGCCTTTGTTGTTTGATTTGAATAGCGGTGCGTTCGTAAAGCTCACTTTGCTTCCAACAATGAAGGAGGTCTACGAAGGTGTGGACGTTTTTAGCCATTGTTCGGAGTGTATTTGTAAGACTGCCTTTCATTTGGGATGTGTTCACAAATTATCTCATCGCCCATTATCGTCTAAGTGCTCTCATTGATTTTGAAAAAGAATGAAAGCACAGGCTCATGGAATACATTTCAAAAATTTCGACTATAATAAGGTGCGGCTAAATGAGCGGCTCTTTAGATGCTCCAGTTTTGGGCAGCTCTTCAGACTTTCGATTCTTCATGTAGTCCCATTCTATGAGGAGATGTTTGCAACTCTTTTTCCTCTTCAGTGGTTTGCGCTACAATCCGAGGTGAATCTAGCCCTAGACAAACAAGTATTTCTTCTAGCCAGTTGCTTCTAATTATGCACTCCAAGTCGATTGTGGTCCTTCTACACACGACTTCCTAGTCTAGGCCGTCCTTAGTTGGCTTGGATTTGAAAACTTTTTCGGGTCAGAGCAGTGTGGCCATACGCTCTGCATGACACAGCCATCTTTAGCGTTGAATCGACAGACGCTTGACAAGACGCATACCGCCGTAAAGCCAGCCGTTGAAGTTTTTCCTCCAACTGTCATCAACGCAAAATGTCTCCAACTATCGAAAATCAGACGCAACACCTTTCTTTCTAAGGGCTCGCTCATTTGCTTTAAGTAAGGTTCAATTTTTTTTAGTTAGGTCCAAGTTTCTTTTAGTTAGGTCCAAGTTTCTTTTAGTTAGATCCGAGTTTCCGTTTGCACTTTAGTGGCCGTTATAATTCATTTATGATAAAAAGTGGTCGCCGTTGCGTGGCGGGTAGAGTGCGAAACTCGTACGCCGATGGTCCGCGTTCGATTCTAGGCCGAACATCGTGCATTTCTCAAGACATAAACAGCTTGTCCGTCTATGGAAGAGCTTCTCCAACTTCGCCGTTCGGAGTCAGCAAGAAACTGTAGGTCCCTTTCACTCGTGATAGAATAGTAGCCCGCTGACACGAATAGTAATTGCAGAGAAAGCTAGCCCCGGTCTTTCTGTGGGCTATCGCGTTTTCAAAAAGTAACTTCGAAAAAGCGAACAATTTCGCGTTTGATGTGCTCCTCAGATTATACGGCTACTCATACAGCTGTCTTTTGTTTGGAGTGTGTTCACTAAGCGAATTGGGGTTCGTTTTACTTTCAAAGGCCACACATATGGCCATGCAGCCTATTGGCAGTCCATTTCGAGAGGTTTCCGTCCTCAGTTTGGAGGAATGACTATTTGGTGTCTATTTCTGTGTCAATAGCGGGCATTTCGAGCTACAGTTTGTTAGATTAGAAAGTGACACAAACAAACAACTCCTCGCAACTTGGAAACTTCTTTCAATTCAAGAGCGAAGTTAGCCAACTTGAGATTGGACCGAAGGCGTTAAGTAGCTTGCTATTCACTCTTCACTCTTCGCTCTGACACAAACAGCCAACTTCTCGCAACTTGGAAACTTCTTTCCATTTAAAAGCGAAGTTAACCAACTTAAGCTCGGAACGAGGGCGTTAAATAACTTGTTGTTCACTCTTTCTTTGGTCAACTTCTCTCCAATCCTCCTCCAACCCTTAGCAATCCTTAGCTCAACTTCGCTCCAACAATGTGGCACGTGGTTGTGAACAGTGCGTTTTCTAGACGATATCCATCCCCGTCTCAAACCTAAATTTTAGTTCGACGCCCGCAACTAAATGACTTCGATCCCACTTTGCCACGAATCACAAAAAACACTCACTTCCAGTCACACTTTTAAGCTGAAAAACTTTAAAAGTCCTGTCGGAATCCCTCCTCATCACGGCAACCATCCACCGCCTTTTCGCATCGGCATTCCCCATCCAGAGAAATAATGACTGCAACAGTAAAGATGAAATTTTGTCCTGCTATCGCTCACTCAAGGAGGTTGTGATGGATACCGAACGCTAAAACATCACACCCAGGTTGAGTGAGTCAAAGCAAGAAAAAAACGTTGCAAGCCGTCGACCTCCCGCTCGATGGTCCACTCCTGGGCACTTTGTTCATGTCACTGTCCGCCGGATGTAGACTCGCATTTTGCAAAGTTTCACTATCACTGACAAAAGTGGCCAGCTGCAGCAGGATATTGTCACTTCACCACTTTCCTGCATAAACTACCGGCTGGCCGAATGCAAAAACACTTCTCCTCCAACAGCCCGCATGCAGTCACAAAAGCATGAAGTTTTGCCAAAGGATTATCCCGGCTTAGAGGATATTTACCCGAAAATAATGCCGCTCTCGCTCCGTGTGCTTCACTATCAGCCGCTGTCGGTCTAATCCGGGCGCACATTCGCCAAAACTGACTTTTGTTTCACGAAAAATATGTAAACGGGGCGAGTTTGTTCCTTTTTTTCGAACATTGTCTGCATGCGGCAGCGCAACGTGACTCCGGCCGACTGACTGAAAGAATTCAAGCAGAAGGACACGTTACACTGATGGGAGTGATTGCGAAAGACCGTAAGGACCGTGTACGAACGCGTGTTAAACAATGCTCGGCACACAGTCTTCCAAGGATATGCGCTCCGCCACAGTTGTCGAGTGTTGTTGCCGTTGTCGTTGTCGTCGCACACACAATAGAGTCGCTGACAATCGAACAAAGACGACGACGATGTGGAGGAGGACAACACCACCGACACGGCCCGCTTCCAAGGGAATGATGACATCACCTGTGCCCTCACCCACAGACGATCATTAAAATTTTGTCTCTCACTTGGGACACGGGATATTGATATCGAACCGGAAGGACAGCTGTCTCCATAATCCCTGAGCACCGCCGCACACAGGAGAGCCAGAGGCGGGGAGAAAATCAATATTGAACGAATGGATTATGTATGGGTGTCCTAGTTGCGCCGCCTTTGGGGTAGTTTTCCCGTTTTTTTTTTTGTTTTTTTTTGTCACCCCCCACTGGCGCTGAAGAAATATATTTCTTTTACCGAGATATTCCTGTATCGGTGAACCGCTCCTGTCCCCACGCCCAGCGACACGGCACCCCACGCCTTTATTCGGGATTATTATCCTTTTTGCTTGTCATTTTCTTCCGAATGTGTGCCCGGTGGCGCGGGGTGACTAGGGCACCGGCGACGTGATATGCTGTGCAGCAGTCGTAACCGCAGAGCAAAGCGAGAAAAAATGAACCGAAACCAACCGAAACCGAAACGAAATTTATTTGTATCTCCATCCGGCAAAAAGGTATCCTTTGACGGTTGAATGCACAATCGCTCGCGCTAAACATATCCGGACAAGCACGGGGCGGGAGCCCCCGGGGGCGGCGTGGCGTTTGCGGTTCTTATGTGTGTATGACGAGTAGATGATAGCACCAGCGACAATGATGATGACGACTGAATCAAGATATCTGGAGCTGAGTCCTCCCGGTTTTGTTATGCGGTGTCTGGCGCGACGGGCGGACCGATGTAGTTGCAAATATTTCTCAGGATAAAGCCGCACAATAGGATATTCGCATTTTTTTGCTCCCCGCGGTGGCAGGAGGCGGAGGACGAACGAATGCAATTGACTTAACGATGCGCCACTAGATGCAGCAGAACTTCAGTGTGATTGAGTTTGATGGTATCCAGTCGAATAGGCGTCCTTGTTTCTATTGTCAGGTTGCCGTTACAAAGGGAGTCACTGTGAGTGCGATGTTTTTGTCATGTTGTGCCACAACGACGACGATGTGAATTGAGGAGAGATTATTGCTGACAGATTTTTTGCTGAATGCGTGGGTGGGGAGTTGGGCGTGTGTGCGAAGAGATATCGAGTTTATTACTCATAATTGGGACTCAAGTGGGTGGAAATGGGAGTGGACTACATGCAGCGAGAAAGTGGTTTCCATTCAAATTGAAGCATTCAAGGAGGACTCCATTCTGGTGCAATGGTGTTGATAGTCATCTTCAAAAATTGGAGGAATCTAAAACGGAATGCATCTGAAAACGCATCCCTTATACTTACCAGCTTTGAAAGGAATGAACGTACCGGCTGTCAGTTTTCATCTGTCGATTGTCTTAAAATTCGATACCCTTGAGCTTCAACTACACACACAATTCCAAGTGGACTGGAGGAAGAGAGGGACGGGCAGCTAGTGAACTGGAGGAGGAGAGAGAAGAACAGCTGACCGGTTGACCATCTGGGAAATATTGTAAAAGTGACATTTCACTTGACGTTGTCGAGAGGATTTCTTGGGGAAATTCATATTTTATTGGATTTGAAAGATTGAATTATTGGAAGTTCAGAAAATAAGTGTCAGACAGGACAGGCGGAAGAATCAAATCCAAACAAAATAAATTTCTTGACGTCTTAGTCATGGATGACTTTGGTTGAGGAGTCATTTGGAATTCAATGACAATTTGAAAGCTGCATGGTAACACGACAGACCTAAGGAACGACGTAACCTTGGACTCAGTGGTCGACGTGGCGTAGTGGGTAGAGTGCTATGCTCACACGCCGATGATCCAAGTTAGATTTTCAGCTCTAAGGCGTCGAATTTTCCAGTCATTAAGATCGACGTAACCTTGGACTCAGTGGCCGATGACGGGTAGAGTGCTATGCTCACACTCTGAAGATCCAGGTTAGATTTTCGGCTCTAAGGCGTCGAATTTTCCAGTCATTAAGATCGACGTAACCTTGGACGCAGTGGCCGATGACGGGTAGAGTGCTATGCTCACACGCTGAAGATCCAGGTTAGATTTTCGGCTCTAACGCGTACAATTCTTCCTTCATTAAGATCGACGTAACCTTGGACTCAGTGGCCGATGACGGGTAGAGTGCTATGCTTACACGCCGAAGGTTCAGATTAGATTCTCGGCTCAAACTCGTCGAATTTTTACGGCACCACCTTTTGTGAGCTACTGACGACATTAGAAGGGTAATACTGCTTAAAAAAGAGCTTCTCAAACTCCGCCGTTCGGAGTCGACAAAAATCTGTTGGTCCCTTCTACTTGTGAGAGAACAGTAGTGCGTGCAACACGTGTAGCTTATGAGCGAGCTATGCTCTGGTCTTTTTGTGAACTGTAGCGCCATACAATTATTATTACTGACTTTGAACTCAACTAGGTTACGTAGATCTTCTCCATTTAGCGCGATATATATTCAGCAGGGAGTTAAGTAAAAGAAACCTCTCCAACTAGCACCACATATAGAGAGCTGCCAGAAATTTCGAACGCTTAGTTGGTTGAGGTCCTTCTTAATTTTTGTCAGCCATCGGATCTATGAGCGTCCTCTATAGCGTTATCCTACTGTGTAGGAGTTGATGGTTCATTAGAGTGGAGCAGTGAGGTCCACATGGTCTAGCCATCCGTACAAGCCTGCTGAGGCTGTCATCGCTGTACAATTCCTACAATTCGTGGATGAGTTTTCTTCTTCAGAAGCAACCAACCCAAACGAGGCTAACGATTAAAGAAGCTTTTACCTCGAAAGGGCCAAGGGCTTCTCTTTAGTTCGTGAGATTGTCAGTCTTTCTATGCAATCTTCAGTTCTTGAGATTGTCAATCCTTCTATGCGATAGAAAAGGGATAATTTTCAAGACTTAGTCCTTCGATGAGGGGCTTCACGAGTCAATTGCGAGACCAAGGAAAAATCGGTTAGTGCAATTCTGACTTCAATATCGGCACTGATGCTGTTTGTATTGCTTAAGTGCCGATGCACACGAAGTCCTTCATTATCTCGACCAAGTCGTTGATGCTGTGCGCCGTCCTTTCCCGATGATTGTAACACATCACTCATAAAGTCCCGGGACTGACATATAGGGGGCGCCACTAACGAAAAATTCATATCATTTATAGGAAGTACAAACTTGACTGATTTTCATGACAATCTTCATCATAAAGCTACAGGTTTCTGTGCTTCAAGTGGCGCTACTTTTGCGGTTTTTAAAACAATCGAAAAACCAAAAATTCGTGTGCTGATTAAACACTACTTTTTGATGAGAAAAACATACCGTGCAAGCTCAGCAATGGCTTGAAAAACGTTGCAGGGACTCTGCTGCATCAAAAACAACTATTTGTAGTTGGTATGCTGACTTTAAATGTGGCCGTACAGACACCAATGATGCTGGCCGCTCTGGAAGGCCACTTGAAGTGATAACTTCTGAAAACGTACAAAAAGTACACAAAATCGTTTTGGAAAACCGCAAAGTGAAATTGCGTGAGATAGCTGACACCCTGAAGATGTCAGAAGGGAGCGTGTACACTGTTTTGCATGAACATTTGTCCATGGGAAAGCTGTTTTAGAAATGTTTGCGCGATTGCTCACAATGGACCAAAAACAACCACTTATCGGTGATTCTGAGAGGTGTTTGAAGCTGTTTCACCAGACAGGACTTTTTGCATCGGTATGTCACAGTAGGTCAGTAGTGTGGCCGCCGTGGCGTAGTGGGTAGCGTGCGACGCTCACACGCCGAAGGGTCTAGGTTCGATTCCCAGCCAACACCAATTTTTCGAATTTTTCACGGCACCACCTCTTTTGAGGTGCTGACAACACTAAAAGAGTAGAAACTGTCTAAGAAAGCTTCTCAAATTTCGCCGTTAGGAGTCGGCAAAAACAGTAGGTCCCTTCTACTCGTGAGAGAAAAGTAGCGCGCACAGCACGAGTAGTTGATGAGCTAGGCCCTGGTCCTCCTTTTGGACAACACCAATTATTGTTATGTCACAGTAGGAACATTCTGCACGCTCAGACTCAAATACTGATCCATTGTACTATGTCACGGTAGATGAAAGATGAATCCACCACTACACTTCAGAGTCAAATCGGCAGTCCGCGGAGTGAACAGCAGCCGTTGAACAACGCCCAAAGCGTCCACAAGCACAAAGTTCGTCCGGGAAGGTTATGACATCTGTATTTTGGGATGGGCACGGAACTTTATTCATCGACTTTCTTGGGAAAGGCAAAAGATCAATAGCGGGTATTACTAGTGCATTTGAAGGAAGAAATTGCAACAGAAGGGTTACATATGAAGAAGAAGAACAAATCTCTTCCATGAAGACAATGCACTGCGTCACAAGTCGTTGGCTACCATGGCCAATCCATCAAAACAGATCATTGACTTCTTTTTCTTCTTCTTGTGGCGCTATAGTCCGGGGTAGACCTGGGCCTCAACCAACATGCCTCTCCAGCCAGCACGATTTTCGACAGCTGCTTCCAGTTGCACACCCCAAGTTGGTTGAAGTCCTTCTCCACTTGTGTGCGCTTAGCCTAGGTCGTTGACTGCCATGGCCAAATTGCATGAATTGGGCTTTGAAATGTTTCCGCACCCACCGTATTCTTCAGATCTGGTCTTCAGCGACTTCTACCTCTTTTCAGACCTCAGAAAGATGCTCACCGGAAAAAAATATGGTTCGATTGAGGAGGTGATCACCCGAAACTGAAGCGTAGTTTAAGGTTCTATAAAAAAATGGAAATGTTAGAGCGGCGTACGTCTGATTGTATCACTCTTCAAGGAAACTAGGTTGATGTATAAAGTCAAAATATGTCTAGAAAATGTATTCTTATTGGCTAGTCCCGGTTATTATATGATTTGTTATGTACAGAGTTTTGACACTTTGAAAAAAAAAAAAAAAATATTAACGAAACCATATGCGCGCCAATGTAATTCACACATACTTCCAGACATTCTAGTAGATTAGGTCTTCCCCTTGTAAGATTGAATCAGAGAATAGGGGCAAGATTGTGACCACCACTCGCTTCAAATATGACCATTGTCGCTTTTGCTGCAATACCAGCAAAGGCCTTACTAACGACTTCCAGTGCTCAACCGACTTATGTGAATAAGTGTCGTCCATATTCGTGATAAACAGGTGTTTCGTATATCAATAGACATAGATATAATTTTTTTTTAATTCTTTCAAACATTTTGAAAAAAAAAATAATAGCAACGAAACCATATACGCGCCAATGTAATTCACATGTGCTTGTAGGAATTCTAGTGAATTAGGTATCCCCCTTTGTAGAATTGAATTGGAGAATACGGGCAGAAGGTGGACTGCCTCTCCCTTCAAATATGGCAGAGAGAAAATATGACTTGCAAGGTGGAGTTGTTCACTGAAATACTGTACCTCCACTATACGAGTTCTAGAGGTTGTTCTAAAAATCAATTTTGTACACCTAGAATGAATGAAAATTTAAAAACTACTTTTCTTATAGCCTCAAGATGTAATTTGAATCTGCTTCAAAGTTAGAAACTTATTCCGAAGACGATTTGTGGGGAGATCCACATTGAGTTTAGAGACACTTTTAAAGCTGCAGTAATGTGGCTTAGTTCTGGATGATCTCCTTTAAGCAATTTTGCAAATTTTCTGGGAAGAATTTCCATGTGGGGAACATATATAAGTGTTTGGAAGTGATTTGAGTTTGTTCTCAATCAAGGAAGGTGTTCAGAAGACGGTTTGTAGGCCGATCCACAGTCAATTTAGAGGCACCTCTAAACGCATCTCTGGCACTTGACACATTCGCACAAAACACGTTTCACTCTGTATCAAATTAAGGTCTCACTTGAACGTCATTCTTCTACGCCACACAAAGAAGAAACATTTTTGTTCCATGCCCAGTAGGTGCCAACACTAATGACACTTTGTTCTCACACAAAGCCAGGCATGTGACACCTTTTCAACAATTCAACAATTTTCTTCATTTCGGCACCCACTTAACTTCTGAGTGGGAAAAAGAAAATTTCTGATCAATCATAACCACGCGCACACACACGCACTAATTTGTCACAATTCGATCACAATGAAGTTCAACAAAGTCTGTCCCTCCACGAGGCCCCTCCCCCGAGTCAATCTCCACAATAACTCAGTCGAATTCAGCAAATTAATGGAACAAAGAGAAGACAACTATCAATGTGCGAAACAAGGCCGAGGGAGGAGCGACACAAGATAACAGATTTCAGTTGGAAAGGAAGAAACGAAGAAAAAAAAAAGAAGAAAATTGATTGAAGCGTTCCTATCAATTATTCTCGGCCAATAAATCGAATTCAGAGTCATTCATTTGACGTCAGGCAACCGAGGGAGCGCCTCGCACCCGAGAGATTATCAAACCAAACATTACCAGCGCAGTAAGTCTGTTCACTCGGAAATTCGATACAACATTTGAAGGATGATTGCCCCTCGGAGGGTGGTTGATTGGGGGGCGGGTGGGGAAGCGCTCGCTCCCAAGAAACTCGATACGAACAAACGACGAAGGAGCAGAAGAACGAAAGAGACTCGGAGAAATGCCCGCACTGAGGGACACCAAACAAAAGACTCCGATTCCCCGCTTCCGCCATCGTTTGGTTCTTCGGTGGCAACGATGGCGGCGGCAGTGCTGGCAGAGGGGCCGGGGGCGGGAGCAGTGGTGTCCGATATTGGAATTGACAATCGATTTTGGTTTGCGATGAGACGCAGGAAAAGCGCTCCAAGACAGATATATGCGATAGAGATGGACGGTTGGGCAGCTAGACACGATAATGCCAAAGTCATGGAGTAAACATTAACCACCCCACTCTAACTCTACCACAACACGCATCCCCATGTAGCCGCACCCCCATTCCTCAGCGCCCATCATCCAGCCCCCCTCGTCGGCGAGAAGCAATTTAAGTGTCGATGGTCGCTGAGGAAACTTCCCCACCGTTCGTGTCGATTTTAATGCAAAAGGATCTGCAGAAGAAGGAGCAGCGGCAGCAGCACCCTGGTGAGCGGTGGGAAACATATATGGCTGCCCGGTGGCAGTTAACAAACCTCCTTCAATCCGCACTCCACACTCTCGAGAATATGATGGCAATCATGTTCTCCCCCCAAGCCTCCCGCACCTCCTTCTCGTCTCGATTTCATTCCATCAACTGGAGGATAGAGACGCGGACGAAGGACAAGAGCGTTCGGTCACTCCAAGGGGGACGACCATTGGGGTAAGTAGCTCCAGAAATTGGATGCAACCAAGTGGACGGTGCACATATAATGACGCGACTCGAGCGCTGCACACGTACATCAACACAAATCGGGTTTACTTTTCACACATGGCTCCTGGGAGCACCACACCATTGAACGTAATTGGAAAGAAACGGCACACCCAGACTGTCATTCGATATCTATTCGTTGTCGAGGTTCTTTTTTTAGTTTATTTTTGTGTCTTTTTATCGTGGCACTTTTTGGGCTTCATTCGCTTTGTTTACTTAGCCTGCCTGCTGACCACGGTAGCAGCAGCAGTTTCAACTCCCAAGTGAAGCCTTAGAGATGAGAGACATGAATTTAATTTGAGGGACGGGGGTAGAAAGGATACGACAACCAGCAAACAGCAGCAGCAACCAGTTCAGTATCCAAGTGTGATCCCTGCCAATCCATCGGGTATTTTGAATTCATGTCGGTTTTATTTTTACATCAACCGACGGCCACGGAGAGGGCGAACGACTCTGTGCAGAGGAGGGCAGTTATTAAATTTAATTAAATATTCAGTGATGGAGTTCTCCTTTGGCATCTGTTTTCACCTCCCTGGCACATCTTGCTGCTCCTCAGAGCATCGACCGAGTGGAGTGCCCGGCCGGCAGAGGGTGTGCATTTGATTGGAACTCGTTTGCATTTGCAATTCACTCTCATTTTCTTGTTAAAACATTTTTCTTTTGCTGTCCCATCCCGGGCGCGCGTCAGTCGTCGGTGTGCATTCCTTTTGCGCCACTCCTCCAGTCGAATTGTCCTTTTTTCGATGTTCATCCTTTGCACTCTGTGTGATGCCCAGCCCTGCGCCACCGCCAGTGCAAATAATTGAATGAGAGGAATATTTGCAGAGTCTGTTTGAAAAGTGTATGAAAACATTTGGATTTCCAATTGAAATGAGATGAGAGATGGAAATTCGCCCGGTCCTGCGTTCGGGATCAAACGGTGAAAATGTTGCTCCCTCCCGTTCGATTTTCCTCCCCCACTGGGTGGCAAATATTGCAACTGTATGTTTGCTGGGAATTAATTAGGCTTATGACGCGGCGAGTGAACGTGAGCGCGGGCAACAATTTGGGATATTAATCATTCGCCTATCGTTTTTGCAGTTCATTTGATTTGCTGATTAAAACGATATTGTGTTCTGGGTAATGAAGAGGCACTCGACGACCCGTGGAGGGGTTGATTTGAGCGGCTAATCAGTTAGAAGTGGGTTGACTACACGAGTGGTGCTGTTGCCCCGGGGATGTTGATGGCGGGCAGATGGTCAGGCGTGTGAAGGACGCGGGGCAGTAGGAACCCATGCCGCTAAACAGGAAAATGTGTGAAAGTGCAGGGGCAAGGCTGTTTAAAAAAGGCAAACAAGGCGTGCAGTTCTAAAGGTCAACATCAGCAGCAGTTCTAGAGACCAACAGCGCCCACAGTTCACGAGGCCAACAGTGCCTAGAGCTCCTAGTGCGGACAGTGCCTGGCGTGCTGGAGTCAAACAGTGTGCCAGAGGCGAACAGTCACTATGCCTGGAATCCTAGAAGTAAGCTTTGTCTGAATTTCTAGACATGAATAGTAGCTGCCGGTCTAGAGGCTAACAGTGCGTGCAATCCCACAAATACTGTCTCCAGTTCGAGAGGCGGAGAAGGCTGCATTTCTAGCGCCCAACACTGCCTGAAGTTCTGAGTGTGGACAGTGCTTGGCGTTCCTCTTTAAGAAGCGAGAAGGCCTGTTGTTCTAGAGGCCAGTGCTTGTAGTCCTAGAGGTGAGCAGTGACTGCAGTCCTAGAGGTGAATACTGCTTCCAGGTCCAGAGGCGAAGAAGGATGCAAGTCGAACATTGCCCTAAGTTCGGAGTGCGGACAGTGCATGAAGTTCCAGTTCAAGAAGCAAGAAGGCCAGTGCTGGTAACCCTACCGGAGAACATTGACGTGCATTCTAGAGGCGAGCAGTGCCCCGAATCCTAGAACTTGCCTGAAGTTTTGGAAATGAGCAGAATCTTCAAAGGCTAACAGTGCGTGCAGTCACACAGGCGAATACTGCTTCCAGTTCGAGAGGCGAAAGGCTCTTCAGTTATAGGCCCCAACACTGCCTGAAGTTCTGCGGGCGGTGCAGGCGGACAGTGCATGGAGTTTCAGTTCAAGAAACAGGAAGGTTTGCAGTTCTAGCAACCAGTGCTTGTAGTCCTAGAGGTGGACAGTAACTTGCGTTCTTAAGACGAATTGTGCATAGAATCCCAGAACTTATTTGCAGTCTTAAAGATTAACAGAAGCTGCCACTTCAGAGGCTAACAGCGCGGTTCTACAGGCGAATACTGTCTCCAGGTCGAAAGGCGGAGAAAACTGCTGTTCTAGAAACCAGTGCATGCAGTCCTAGAGATGAACTGTGACTGTAGTCCTAGAAGAGAACAATGACTTGAGCTCTAGAGACGAACAGTGCCTGTAGACCAAGAATTTATCTGGAGTTTTAGAAATGAGCAAAAGTTCCAGAGGCTAACAGTCTGTGTAGTCCCCCAGGCGAATACTGTTTCCATGTCGAGAGGAGATGAAGGCTGCGGTTCTAGAGTCCAACGCAGCCTGAGGTTCTGAGTGCGTATAGTGCCTGGCGTTCTTGAGAAAAAAATGGTCCTCCAGTTTAAGAGGCCAAATTAGCCTGCAGTTCTAAAGGCTAACAGCGCAGTCCAAGAGGGAAAAGGTGACAACAGTTCAGGATCTAGTTCTCGAAATCTAGTCCTTGCAACAGCTGAAACTCTTTAGATCCCGTGGGAAGCAGTTAGAAGTACCAGATTGGCATAAAAAATCAAAGAAAGCCATTCTTTGATATAGAGGCAGTCCTGTGGTTCATGTGAAAGCACTAAAAAGGCCTGAGAAAGGGCTGCTCACAGAGAAATCTGAATCACAGCTAAAACTTTTCTGAAGACGACCTAGAGCAAAGTCACAACAAGGTCCGACTCAGTGGGAACGACTTGTTATCCCCTTAAGGGGGGGACATGCGCTCCTCTTCTTATTTCAGCCGTAAAAAGCAAGCTTCACATACGTAGGCGTCGTAGAAAGCAAGCTTCACATACGTAGACGTCGTAGAAAGCAAGCTTCACACATGTAGAAGTTCAAAGTCTCGTCGAAGAGCCGAAAAAGAGCCGAAGAATAGCCGAAGAGGGTTTTCGCAGCCGCTGCAGAGTCTGATGTTTGGACGATGGAAGCCAATGCTGCTTTCGAAGCCTTCAAGTTGACAGTCATATTCCATATCCGAGCCATCCGGTCCACATGTTTTTTTTCCCGAAGAGCATGTCCTGAGCAGTATAATCGCCTGACAGCGGGGTAGAAGTGCCTAATTGTGCATGTCAAGGTAATAAAATACTTGTTGAAAGCGAAAGTCTGAGCCTAGGTCGTCGAAGGTTTAGAAGCAGCAGACCAGAAGCGGTGTAGGGCGCCGTGTTATAGATGTGGGAACCCTGGACGCGGATCAGAAGATTGTCGTTTGGTGTCTCAACCGACCGGTGGGAAATTAGTCGAAATAAAAGGAGAATAATTTGTCTGAGGATATTGGGGAAGCGGTAGAACCTATGCTTGCAGCCGAAAGGGAAGTTTGAAGCTTACCGACAGAAGCAGCGAATGACAACCTCCTTGACTGGAGAACAGGTTGTCTGGGAATGTGGTGGAAGCGGTAGAACCTATGCTTGCAGCCGAAAGGGAAGTTTGAAGCTTATCGACAGAAGCAGCGGATGACAAACTCCTTGACTGGAGAATAGGTTGTCTGGGTATTTGGTGGAAGCGGTAGAACCGAAAATTGAAATTTGAAGTTTACCGACAGAAGCAGCGGATGACAACCTCCTTCATTGACTGTGTCCGTTCGCTCGCTCAATCGAAAATGAGACCCTGCTCTGCCATCTTTCGCACATTATAAGCTAATTGACGTGTTGGTAGTCAAATACCTCATCATCTAGTGACTGACACGCATGAGAGGATTAACGAGATACTATCCCTACCGAAACCACAGCCAAGGGAACGGGCTTGGAAAAATTATCTGGGAAAGAAGACGTTGTTAAGCTTGACTCGGGCTTGTGCTGTTTAGGATGAGGAATAAACCATTCAATGTCTTGGTTCTGTAACACAGCCTCCAAGACCGAAAAGCGCTGTTGACCCTCTCATTAAACAGCATCCATGATTGAAGAAAAATTAGAGAAAAGGGAAAAAAGAAGGTTAGCTAGATCGGCTACGTGGACTAAGTGGAAGAAGAGGAGTACGGGCACAGTTCTTGACAGTGCACAGTTCAATTGCCGTTTAAAACATTAGCTCATCGTCCTCTCATATCCTCGAAATAAATAAAAGACTGTATCCGTTTAAATTTGAAACAAATCCAGTGCCCGTCAAATTCCAAACCTGCAGTCTCCCACTAATGAGAGGCAGAAGACGTTCTGCATCTCTCCCACTTTGCCAAGCCAACATCCATTTAGGACATCTGCTCTCTCCACTTAATCCAATAACTGCCGTGCCGCCGCAGAACTGAAAGCAATTTCTCAAAAAAGTAAATCAGCGGGTGGAGGAATAGCAAAAAAACGGAGTTTGTATATATTAATAGCTGCCATTAATCCCTCTTTGTTCGCCCACTCCCCACTCGGGTCCCTACACAGAAAAAACAATCCAAACACGACGTTGCCGGCAGGTCCTGGGAGTCGATTAAAAATCTCCATTATTGCCTCCAAACACGCCAGAACGTACTTAACGAAGCCACTTCAGCAATTTCCCTAACTCTTCATCCTCCCAACCACCGCACCACCACCACACCACTCGTATGTGAAGAAATCCTTTTGAATATAAAACCGCACTCAAAAACAGAAGAATACTGCTGTGGTGGGTCCTAATGATCAACGAAAAGGGATTGTGGGCGAAAACAGAAACAGAACTGAGAGGCAGAAGCAGAGAAAAGAAAAAAACAGTGCATTATAATGAAGGGCGAGGATATAATGGAGTTTGCTTTCGTGTCCTTCTCCTAAGCACAAATCAAACCTCCACCACTCGAGTGGATGGCTCTCCACACCCTCTCCGCTTTCAGTTGGTGTGTCGCCCCCCTGAGTATCGTTTTAATTTTTTGGCAAATGTCAATCGCCTCCCGGCGATGTGTGTCCTTTCAAGTGGCTCTTCCACACACATACATGCACCCTCCCACCCTCAGTCAGAATGTTTGTGTACAGAGGATCGGGAATATGACAGTCACTTCATAGCGATGATGATTTCCACTGAGACTGAGTCCGCTCCCCAGAACCCGTTCGATTCTGGGGAGAAACAAGGGAAACATCAATAAAGTTGACAACATCGTCCGACACATTCTTGTTTCTGAAATCCATTAAAACTCCCCCGGCGGACACTTCCACCTCGTTTGTGTGGTGGTGGTGCTGCTGCTGGAAGAAGGGAGAATGGATGCGAGATTGAGTGAGTGTTTGTGTCCTCTGGCTCGATGTCAGCTAAGCGAGCGTTGTCGTCGTTGGCGGTGTGGTCATGGCGGCTGCGGATGATGTCAGGAGTGCCGTTCAATGTTCATGGCAACCCCCACACATGTGGAGGCGAGGCGAGTTAGAGGATAACGAAAATCGATTAATTACACTCGAGTAAAACCGCATTTTGACTGGCATTTATAAATTGGTTGCTACGGCCCCTCGGGCTGAGGTTTGGGGCGCGCAACAGAAGCAGTTCCATGCCAAAAAGTTGCTTGGCTGCTGCCAAAGGGGTGCTGGTCGCCTATCGTCTAAGTGCAAGTGCATGTAATGCGATCTCCCATCTCCATTCCCACCCCTTTGCGCGACGTCTTTCGGGGCTTTGGAGATGATTCCTGTAAACAAGAGGCAGGTGCTGTGCAGAGACTCCGACATTTGCATAAACGAGGGAATTGGAAAAGTTTCGCTTCTCTCTCACTCTCCTCACACCTTGAGCTGTCAGTTGCTTGTGACAGACTTCCACTCACCCCCTCCCTTGATGGGTTTCATCACATGCCTGATGCACAATATCACTTAATCCTCCTCGGTAACGTTCCTGAGTTCCTCTCGCCTCATCCCTTCCATTTCAATCCTTAGCCCACCCTCGCTCTGCTGGCTGACTGGATTGGATGGCTGCGAGTGTGTTCGATGCGCATCCTTGCAATCACAAAATAAGCAAATTACTCTGGAACATCCCGGGATACGAGCGCACAGGGGTTGGCGTGCACTGGGAGCTTAGGTTTATCTTAATTTTCATGAGCATCCCCCTAATACGGCAATAAGGATTCGAATGCAAATTCGAGAACGTTTAGGGTTCCGATGTGCTGGCTGCTGCTGCTTCTGCTGCTATTAGCCACTTTGGCAAATTTGCTTGAAATCTGTGTGATCCTGGGGATGAATTAACTCTTTTAGCCCCGCCCGTTGCATGCGATGATCCTCAGAGGAGGTTGGGTGGGGGGATGAGGTCGATTACTACGTCTGATGGACGACAAGGACGATTGTGGTGCGTTTTGATGTGCTTTGCACTTGGTCAGAAATGGATCAGGAGTGTTTTGAGATTTACAGGGAAATGCAATTACAGGCGAGTGCCTTGATCAGATTAGGCGTGAGATGCGTTCGAGGCGCAGGAGTGGTCGAAGAGGAACTGAATTTGGAGTGGCGTCTTGTGGAGGAGGCGAAGAGTTGTCAAATGATCGAGCAAATCAAGTTAAAATTGAAATGGGACATGTTTCGGTGAAAGTTGTTCGTTTTAGTATCACTACGACGAGGGCAGAAGCCTCAAATGAAGATTTTACAGACAGGGCAGTTGAAACCGCGGAAATTCGGGAAAGTTGTCGATAAAGTCTATCCACGACGAGGTCAGGTCTTAGCAGAATCTTCCAATGAAGCCATGTAGGGACGGGGCAAGCTTGAGCTCTAATGCAGTTGAAACCGCGGAAATTCGAGAAAGATGTCGATAAAGTCTCTCCACGACGAGGTCAGGTCTTAGCAGAATCTTCCAATGAAGCCATGTAGGGATGGGGCAAGCTTGAACTCGAATGCAGTTGAAACCGCGGAAATTCTGGAAAGTTGTCGATAAAGTCTCTCCACGATGAGGTCAGGTCTTAGCAGAATCTTCCAATGAAGCTATTTAGGGATGGGGCAAATTTGAGCTCTAATGCAGTTGAAATCGCGGAAATTCGGGACGACGAGGTCAGGTCTTAGCAGGAGCTACCAACGAAGCCCTTTATAAACGGAACACGCCCTATGGAAATGCCGCTCGCTAATGGAGAACATTTTACCGTGAAGTTAATGCTCGCGTGGTCAGAAGTGCGACTGGTTCTTGTTTAAAGGATATTGTGTCAAAACTGAGCGCTAGTCTGTTAAATTGTAGCCTACATGTCTTAGGATCTGCTTTGTCCTTGCTTTCGAGAACGCCTTTAGCTTTCAAGGAGAATTTTCCGTGCAGTTTAATATCCACACAGCACGCCTTTTCCATCTCCAATCGCTCGAAACACAGACAGAGGGCTGCTGGGAGGCTGATGGATAGAGTGGAGCACACGGTGTTTGATTTGTCAAACAAAACTCGGCTTATTTCACGTGGAAAGGCTCTTTTCACGAACTGCCTGCCGCCGCACGTTTGCGTGTGTACACACACCTTGCTCTCGACTTAATTCCCTTAAATTGCAGCGGCAAGCGAACGTTGCGGCAGAGCCCGAGAGAGAAGCAGCAGCAGCGAGAGGGGAGCCAGTTGGGTCTGTTGAGAACGGAAGCATTAGAGGCAGAAGCGACAACGAAGGAGCAAACGCAGCAGAGACAATAAATGCAGCAGCCGCAGCCGAGACAGCTGAGGAACCAGAAACGTCGATCGTAGAGACAGCAGATGCATCAGCCTGCAGTAGGTAGAGGCCATTTTTTTTTTCGTGTCCCCTTCGCATTGAAGCAGTCCGCTAAACTGTGAATCCGTTTCTCTTTGAGTACCCCAAGTGGATGTGACATCAAATGGTCGGGAGGCTTCTCCTTTCGCACCACCCACTCCAGAGAGCGCACTTGTCATTTCGTGTCAACAGATACATTTCTCGCTTGCCTGCATATGTATTCAGTGTTTTTTTTAACCTCTTCTTTCATGCTTCCTTTCTCATCTGCACAGCGTCGTCCCTGTTGCAGCGGCAGTGCTGGGCACGATGTTGCTGACGAAACGGATGATGGGAAGTATGTAGGCACGAATGGGGGCGGGGATGGTGGACTATTTTGTTGGCTCTCTCGGCATAAGGTCCGCCCTGCCTAGTCTATTGTGTGTGAATGGGCCGTGCGGAGGCCTGGATGTGAGGGTTGCTTCTGGTCTGGTTGAAAAGGGGATCCAGCTGAAGGAGGATGTGTATTATTTTTATTTCGCATTATTTTATAAGGACAAATGATACACTACACACGGGGCACACTGACACATCCACATGTGCGCGGGCATACAGCTCATAAGCTCTTCCTATTATGCGCGCTTCTACATGGATTTTGATGAGGATGAGGATGAGGATGAGGACGAGGACGACGACGACAACGATGAGGATGATGATGATTATGATGTGAAGAAGACGACGCCACTTATACACAACAAAAGGCGCAAGGACATTTTTATTCCTTTCTTTCGGCAGAAACAAAAAAAAAATAACATCTGCTCTGCATTTTTTTCTCTCCCTTCTCCTCTAGTCGCCTGCACAGGACAGAGAGGGCATCGTTTGCAACACAATACACAAAGGAGCGGCCCGGTGGACTGAAGCTGAACAGAGTTTAGAACAACACGTTCGTCCTTTTCCGCGTCAAAATTTCCATTTTTATTGCTTATCATCCAGGCAGGACAAAATATTTTGCAAAGTTCTTTGTTTTTGCTCACTTTTTTCATGTAACTGTAGTCCTCAGGACTGAGTCATTGCCGCGGAGTTTTTTATCTTCTGCTGCAGCGTCGATAGGAGTCACTACTTTGCCTTGACTGCCTCGCCCACTGCCTCACTGTTGCTGTCAAACCCCCATTGCATCGCATACAATGGTTTTAAATGAAATGCTTTAAAGCCGATGTGCCGTTACTTTAGCGCTTTAGTGTCGCTAGGGCTGATTTTTTGTCACTTCTTCACAAGCAGTGTTACAACGCCATTACTCCAGAGCCAAAGCATCTTAAAGCAGTCCTTGTCAGACGGTTTTTTAGTGTTTCTGAGCTAACAAGTGCCTCGCAGTCAGTAACTACCTGCAAGAACCTCACAGGCAGTCACTAATTTGCCGTCACTTCCTCGCCATGAGTGTCGGGTCGACACAGCCTCGTCGCGACCACTCTGCTGAAGAGTCAGCGCCTTATAACCAGTTCGTCAATGTTCCGCTTCACTGTCGCTGCCTCACCGTGGCTGTCTAATTGCCACTTCCTCCCAGCCAGTGTCTCAGCTGAAGAGCGTCTTATAACCAGTTTGTCTATGTCCCGCCTTACTGTCGCCGCCTTATCATCGCAGTCTCATCGTCGCTGCCTAGTCGCCACTACCTCACAGCCAGTGTCTCGGCTGAAGAGCCAGCGCCTTATGACCAGTTCGTCAATGTTCCGCTTCACTGTCGCTGCCTCACCGTGGCTGCCTAATTGCAAGTGCTAGTGTCTCAGCTGCCGACCAACGTCTCATGACCAGTTCGTCAAAATTCCGCTTTACCGTTGCTGCCTCATCGTCGCAGCCTCATCGTCGCAGCTTCATCGTCGCAGCTTTATCATCGCTGCCTCATCGCCACTATCTCACAGCCAGTGTCTCAGCTGAAGTGCCAGGACCTTATGACCAGTTCTTCAATATTCCGCCTTACCGTTGCTGCCTCATCGTCGCAGCCTCATCGTCGCAGCCTCATCGTTGCAGCCACATCGTCGCAGCTTCATCGTCAAAGCTTCATCGTCGCTGCCCCATCGCCACTACATCACAGCCAGTGTCTCGGCTAAAGAGCCAGTGCCTTATGACCAGTTCGCCAATGTTCTGCCTTACCGTTGTTGTCTTACCGTCGCCATCACCCCTGCCTCATAATCAGTAACTCAGCTGCGGACCAACGCCTTATGGCCAGTTCCTCAACGTTGTTCCTCCACGTTCCTCGTTCATGCCCCACTACTTCAGCATCACTGCCCCACTGTCGTAGTTCCACCTCCATTCCACCTCCATTCCGTCCCATCACCGCCTCCTCCACCATGCGAACCACTGTTTGGTCGACAAAGAGTTAAGCGTTAGCTGATGGACTCCTTATTCCCAAACACCTCTCTTTTTCCCACCTCCTGCCGCTGCTGCCTTCGCAAAAAAAACCGTCCAAGAGCTAACGGCAAGATGATGCAACTTCCCTGGGAGAACTTTACCAAAAAAATCTCTCTTTTCCGTCCGCTCCGCCTGTGTGTGGGCGAGACGCCGCGCGTCACACTCCATCTTGTGTTGTGTTTCCATTCACCATTTAGAGGGACAGTTTAAGGAAATTCACAGAGTTTACTTCTTTTCACCCGTCCCTCGAAGCTTAAGAGACGGATTCTCCTCGTCGTCCTCATCGTTTCTTCGCCTCGCCCGAAACGACGGAGAATTTCCATTTCAGAATTTCGCGGCGGAGCGTGGAGCGAACAATGAGTGGGAAATTGTTATGAATTTAGATGGGACCGGAATGACGCGGTGACACGCGGGAGGACAAAATTGAATAAAAAATTATCATGTCGCGTAAAATTGCTTATGAAATTGACAATAAATTTGTTGCTGTTGTTAAGTGCGATGGGAAGGGATGGTAAGGAGGGGTGCGAGGGGGCTGTGAACTATGGAAGAAGTGATTCGCCATTTTGAATGCGAAATTTAATGGACCCTGGGGAATTTATTCGGTTCACTTACGTGGATGGGGAGGGGTGTCTGCTTAAGGTTGTTGAGAAGTCTACTTTGAGACAAGCACTGGTTCGTGACCACGCTTATAGACAACTTGATATACAAAGCCAACTGCTGAAACGCAGGTAGACGCGCATGGCTTCCAAGGACGGAGATCTTGTCTGTTGAGAATGAAGTTGAGGACAAGAAAGAGCGTCTTCGCTGAGTTTCAGAAGAGGAAGATCAGTATTTCGACCCTAGTGCTGCAATCTGACAGCTGCCAGCTCTATCGTAAAGTTTAACATTTTTGGGGTTATATTATTATGTTTACAGCAACTTAAAGTATTCATCTCGCCCCAAAAATGGAATAAAATCGTGAAAATTTTCGTATGATTTTTTTTTACAACGTTCGACGTGGATTAACTCCACAACAGTGCATCGATTAACTTGATTCAATTTTTGGCGATGAAGCTCCATCGAGGACCAGTGTTTGGCGATGTTATGGTGAATTCGACCGAGGTCGTAGTTCACTCCAAGGTGAATTTCGTGAAGGTCGTCCAAAATCAGATGTTGTTCCGGAAACCATTGATTCTGTGCGCCAACTGATATTGCGAGATCGGCATTTGACCTATCGTGAGATTGAGACAACCTAAGGCATTAGAGGGACCAGCATACAGTCACGTTGCATGACCATTTGACCGTCAAAAAAATTTGTTCGCGTTGGATGCCATATAATTTGTCAATCGCTCAAAAAAAGGCTGGTGTCGATTGGCCCAAAGAAATCCTTCAAAAATACGATCGCGGTGCTTCGAAACACTTCTATGACATCGTGGCAGGCGACGAACCGTGGATTTACGCGTATGAGCCCGAAAGTAAACAGCAGTCGACTGTATGCGAGTTTTAAATTGAGCCAAATCCAACAAAAATTGCTTGCGCACGAAGCACTTCCAAGCAAATGGGCGCCTGTTTTTTCGGAAAAAACTAGACATGTCTCAACCGTAGCACTAGAACAACGCAGAACAGTCAATTCTGAGTGGTACACAACCATTTGTTTGCCAATTGTCTTCCAAGAAATCCGGAAAACCAACCGCCTGTTGTCTTCCAAGAAATCAGGAAAACCAACCGCCAGTTGTCTTTCAAAAAATCAGGAAAACCAACTGCCAGTTGTCTTCCAAAAAATCAGGAAAACCAACCGCCAGTTGTCTTCCAAGAAATCAGGAAAACCAACCGCCGAAGACGGGTCACTCTTCACCACGGCAATGCGAGCTCTCACACATCGGCTCAAACAACTGCATTTTTGAGCACTCAAAACATCGATTTGATGAGCCATCCGCCCTATAGTCCTGACTTGGCACCGAATAACTTCTTTTAATTCCCGTACGTAAAAAATAAAATTAGAGTTCCAATGTTTTTCGACACCTGAAGAAGCGGTTGATGCGTTCAGAACGCATGTTTTGGAGATACCTCAATCAGAGTGTCAAAAGTGATTCGACAATTGGTTCAAACGCATGCAAAGTGTAGATCTTAATGGGAAATATTTTGAAACACAATAAAGCTATTTTCGATGACTAATATTTGTGGTCGCCGTGGCGTAGTGGGTAGAGTGCGACGCTCACACACCGAAGGGTCTAGGTTTGATTCCCAGCTCAACACCAATTTTTCGAATTTTTCACCACCTCTTTGGAGCTGCTGACAACACTCAAAGAGTAATAACTGTCTAAGAAAGCTTCTCAAATTTCGCCGTTCGGAGTCGGCAAAAAACTGTAGGTCCCTTCTACTCGTGAGAGAACAGAAGCGTGCACAACACGAGGAGTTGATGAGGAAGCTAAGCCCTGGTCCCCCTTTGGACTGTAGCGCCAACTATTATTATTAATATTTGTTTTTGTTCTCTAATCTTGAAATATAAAATGCAACCATCGTACACTGGCCGCAATCACTTTAGTTTCATCAACATCAAACGCCACTTGAAACGAAGTAGTTGTGGCGACGATACGTGTAACTCCGTCGGGGATGTATGGCTTGGCGGTGGTGGAAGTTGATTAAGGCTAGTCCGTTGGCAACCGGAAAACGTGTCATTCAGAGGGGCGACAATGTCTTCTTGAGTCCATTTGAGGTATCAATGGGCACAAACCACAAAACAGCGTTCTGCGGGCCTTAACAGAAGGAAGTCAACACTGGCTCAGGGTCAGGCAAATTTCACTTCTTTTGACTAGAGAGTAGGGCCCAAATCTACCCCGACAGTATCACCATACTGTAAAAAGAAGAACTGGAAAGTTAAGTCAAAATAATTGGATGACGCAACAGTATACAGAGGGATCAGGACCTCGATCGCTTGTGCACGCTACTATTCACGAATAGAAGGGACCTACGGGTTTTTACCAACTCCGAACGGCAGAGGACCTAGACTAAAGTGGCGCACACAAGTGGAGAAGGACCTCAACCAACTTGGAGTGCGCAACTGGAGATAGCTGGCGAAAGATCTTGCTGGCTGGAGAGGCATTTTGGTTAAGGCCCAGGTCCACCCCGGACTGTAGCGCCACAAGAAGAATAAGAAGAACGGCAAAGATTGATAACTTTTTTCTTAGACAGTATTACTCTTTGACTGTTGTCAGGAGCTCGAAAGAAGAGGTGCCGTGAAAAATTCGAGGTATTCAGCCGGAAATCGAGCATGGACCTTCGGCATGTAAGTGCTGCACTCTACCCACTACGCCACGGTGGCCACCGGAAAGTCAGGTCAAATTTCTTGTAAAAAGAAGCAGAACCTTTTGAAAGTTTTGGGATCACGTTGCATTGAGCAGAACAAGTGGTAATCGAAGGGCACACGGCCTGAGCACAGGGGATTGGACTCCCTCTTCAGACTGACCTAGCAACGATCTACTCTGGGCAGAAGCGTCACACAAAGAGAAGCCAGAGGGTTAATCGCTTCAGGCCAAATTTCCAATAAAAAGAGGCAGAAACTTTTGAAAGTTTTGGGATCACGTTGCATTGAGCAGAACAAGTATTAATCGAAGGGCAACAAGTATTAATCGGCCTGAGCAGTGGGGATTGGACTTCCCTCTTCAGACTGAGCTTGCAACGATCTACTCTCTACAGAAGCGCCACATAAGGAAGAGCCAGAGGATTAATCGCTTCAGGCCAAATTTCTAATAAAAGGCAGAACCTTTTGAACATCCTTGGAATCTGATTCGTAGCTTGACTTAAAGCGGACAAACGAATCAAAGACTGTTTGTGTGTGTTTGTGGATTGTGAGCAAAAGATCACAATTTTTAAAACTTTGTGAGTGTCCCAGTTTATCTTACTTAAGGTGGCTCTACAGTCCGTGGTAGACCTGGGCCTCAACCAACAAGCGTCTCCAGCCAGCTTAATTTTTAGCTAGCTGTCTCCAGTTTCGCAGGCAAAGTTGGTTGAGGTCCCTATCCACTTGCGTGCGTCACCTAAGTCGCGGTCTTCCTCCACTGCGCCGTCCCTAATTCGAAGACTTTTCGGGCCGGAGCATTGGTTTCCATTCGCTCTACATGACCTGGTCATCTCAGTCGTTGGATCTTCACTCTTCTGGCTAAGTCGATGTCACTGAACAGCTCGTATAGTTCCTCCACTCACCATCTATGCAGACGGTACCGAAAATCACACGAAGAATTTTCCTCTCGAAGCAGCCAAGAGCAGCTTCATCCGCTTTGGACAAAGTCCATGCCTTCGCGCCATATAGCAGGGCTGGGACGATTAAGGTGTTATACAGCCTTACCCTGGTTGTTCGAGGGAGGGCTTTGTTTACCAATTGCTTTCCCAATTTATCCTTTATCATACAAATTTTGACTCACAGCTGTGACTACTTTTAAAGTAGTCATAATTATTAATTTACCATAAAATTTGTGACTCGTGTATAGGTAGCGTCTGTAACACAGGGAGACCATTGTGAGGTCCGTGATCCAATTTCAGACTTCTTGGAGAACAAAGCCCTCACTGTGCCTACCCCTTTGTGACTGATAGTGCTCTTTGAAGATGATTGTGAAGCCTTTAGGTGGCACAATTCTTGATTTATTGCAAAATTCGAAAAGTTAGTGTCTGAGTATGTTCGTGGGAGGTCCTTGTGCTTTCCGTCATTATCTAAGTCTCTATTGAGCTCTACAAGTGGTCCTTCTAACCCCTGTTCACAGTTTACGGCAAATCCATCTCTTGAAAAGGAATTGTGACTTTCGTGAATGGCAGGACTTGTAATTTTTAGAGCAAAGGAAAGGATTCAAGTGAACGTTTGGTAATTATTTGGAGAACCAGGACATGACGCTACCTACAGCTTTGAAAGGTCCTTACAACTTTTCTGAGAATCACAATTTGTAGCTTGCTATGCTTCCAACAGAAAAAAATTACAATTTGTGACATTGTGGTGACTTTTGAAAAGCACCGGTTTTCAAAACAGGAAATTTAGTTGACGCTGCTGACTTTAGAGCAAGTCTTCCGTTGTTGTTTCATCATGCAGAAGTCGCCAGAAGTCACAAAAAACTTCTCGTTTCCCCAATGCAAGTTCTGCTCATATAGTTCCGCATCTTTCCATACACTGTGTCTCTTCATCTACTCACCACACCCGCAAAAACCATTCATCCATCCACCAGTCTCCCAAATCTTACCTGCAACGAGAAGACAGAAAACAAAACATGTAAACAATTATTGTCAGTAAATCACATCAATAATTCATTAAAAGCGCTCGCAGGTACGTAGAAAATAAGGAAATTGAAACAAAACAGCATCAGCAGTCACAGCAAACAAACGCAAACCGGCAAGAAGTGCGAAGAAATAATAAAAAAAAGGAAATTAACTCGAAATTGGCATAATTCCATTCGCATTCACCCAGCGGGCAGGATGCCTTCAGAGACACCACTGCCAGTGAGACGACGTGAAACACTTTTAGCAGGCGAGCAGTCCTAATTTTTCAAAGCAAACACCACCGACGGCTGTGCGGCAATTCGCAGCATCCCTGCCCGAATATCTATCTCATTTCCGTCCTTGAACGCCTGTGATTTCCGGCCACCATATCCTTCTTGCTGATGATTTTCTGTTTTCTATTTTGTTCCGGGGTGCCAGTGCTGTTGTCTGTTGTCACTTGCCATTTGCCAGTTACAAGCGCCTGCGAGGCAGAAATCTTTTTGAGCCGCCCCCGTCCACCCCCCAAGCAATACAATTTATTTCCATTTAATGTTGAATAAATTCATAAATATTCTAGCGATCCAGACGCACAGCCCGAATGGCGGGGTGGGACGGCAGAGGATCGCCATAAAATATTTATCCCGCAGTCGTGCGTCGAGTCGGATAAAACTGCAAGGGACAGCGCGACGGGCTGTGGTAACGGATGATGCTGGCTTGTCAGTTATTGTTGAATGAAAATTGCTACATTGAAAGTTATTACTACCTGCAGGGTGTCTATTCTCGCTCTGCGTGGGCCGTGTGGCGTGTGGCGCTGGTGGTGGAGTGGGGAGGTATGCAATTATTAAGTGATGGGGGTTTTTAATTTTGACTAGAAGTTGGGATGGGAGAGAGAAGCGGCTAAAGTGCAGATTATCCCTTAAGGAGTCCCCAATGGCTCACCTCATGGGGTCAATGCGCAAGCGTAACGATGCAATTACACTTCTGATTGGATGGGTGGCTTAAGTTGTGAAGGGGAGAAATTCACTCAGTTTGCAGATTTTTTTGAGATGAGGGTGGACTGCCAAGAAGTGCGTAGAGATAGACGAGGAATTGGGGGATTTGATTTGGAAATTTGAACAAATTCGAGACTTTGTTTGAAATTGAAGGGAAAAAGGACAGGCATGTTGAAGATGGAGGCTAATTTGGAACACCTCTAAGTGGCGCTTGAGCAGAAATGAAGGCAAAGATGAAATTGAGCCCAGGACTCTCTATAGCAGGAATTGTCATAATAAAGCACAAGAGCCTGGACAAAAAGACATGATATGCGTGGAATCGGGAGAAGAGTTTAACAATCGACTGCAGAATTGTTTAGTTAAGGTGTGATTTGGAAAGCAAATGCGGCAGGCAGATTTTCGTCGACGTGTGGTAAGAAAATGTAACATGTTCAAATAGCTGGGTAATGCAAGTTTCATGAGTATTCAAACAGTATTCAAAAAAATGACGACGAGATGGATGGTATAGCGCACAGAAGAACGGTCTAAAACTAAAATAAATTATACTTTTTTGTGAACGTAACCTTAAAAACGCGAGTGAAAAACAAAAGCTAATTTTTTACTGTTCCGGCCGGACGAATGGTATGGCACATGGACGGGCAATCTAAAGCTACAATGATTTTTTTTGTGAAAGTAACCTTTAAAACGCGGATGAAAAACAAAAGATAATTTTTTGCTGTTTCAACGGGACGAATAGAACGGCGCAAGGAGTGACGTCCTGAAGCTAAAATGAATTCTTTTTTTTGTGAAAGTAGCCTTAACCTGAAAAACAAAAGTCAATTCTTTCTTTTCTGGCCGGGCGATCCCGTCACAGGGACAGACGATTCAAAACTGCAATCATTTTTTTTTCTGTTAACATAACCTTAAAAACGCGAGTGAAAAACGAAAGATAATTTTTTGCTGTTTCAACGGGACGAATAGAATGGCGCAAGGAGTGACGTCCTAAAACTAAAATGAATTCTTTTTTCTTTGTGCAAGTAGCCTTAACCTGAAAAACAAAAGTCAATTCTTTCTTTTCTGGCCGGGCGATACCGTCACAGGGACAGACGTTTTAAAACTGCAATCATTTTTTTTTTCTGTTAACATAACCTTAAAGGCGCGAGTGAAGACCAAATTTTTTGCTGTTTCGTTCGAATGGACATGTACATGTGATTCACCAAAAGTTGGCTTGTTTGAGAGACTGTCTGCAAAGATTGATAGAGAGTGAAAAACGGAAATCAGAACATGAATACACGAAAAGCATGCTAAAGTGGAAAACCTTTCCTTTCCAACTCGACATCCTTTTCTGAAGCGCGTTATAAAAAGAAAGAAGTTAACGAAATGCACAAAGCGGCTATAAGTTGGGCAAAAGTTTACTTTCTTCCTTTTGTTCAACTCCAACTGCGTCAGTTAGACGACTTACGGTCGAGCGTTGTCAGAGAAGTAGTATGGGCTTGTTTGGGTTGAGTTGTTGGAATGAGCCATACGCAACATGCAGCTCCCTCTAGCTCCATCTTTGCTGCTCAGGTTGGTCTTGCCGAACATTTGAAAAAAAGTCATCAGCTTTCTACTTCCAGTGACTTGAACTCGAAGACTATTCAGGCTGGGCGGTAAAGAATCAGTGGTTTAAAGTGTAGGAGTGACATCTACGAAGATGAGGAACTATACGTATGCATGTCGTTAGGTAGGCTACAGTTCCTTGGCATCTGCTTAACTTTCGATTTACAGGAGACCACGCTGCGTGATTAAAAGAATAGGTTCAGCTCTATTTGCTGTGAAGTTGTCAAATGAATACCCCTATTGTCCGTAGTACCGCGATACTCATAACATGCAGGCCTACTTATTTCAGACAGATCTGCTCATCACAGACAGGTCTACTCATCGCAGGCAGGCCTACTCATCGCAGATAGGCCAACTCATTACAGACAGGCCTATGGAATATGCGACAGACAGGATTCACTTCTGGAGATGCCTGCTGGTTCAGTCCCATTCTTCTTGTTGTTGGGGGGCTACAGTCCAGTGTGTACCTGGGCCTTAACCTCTCCGACCAGCATCATCTTCCCCCAGCTGCCTCCAATTGTGCACTTTAGGTTGGATGCGGTCCTTCTCCACTTGTGTGCGGCTTTTTAGCCAAGACCATCTTCTGGTGCGTTGTCCCAAAAGCTTTGATTGGGAAACTGGTTGCGGTCATTCTTCATTTGTGTGCGGCTCCATAGCCAAGACCGTCTTCTGGTGCGTTGTCCCAAAAGCTTTGATTGGAAGACTGATTGAGGTCCTTCTCCACTTGTGTCCGGCACCTTAGCCAAGGTCGTCCTCTTTTGCATTGTACAATTGGTTAAGAATCAAAGACTTTCCGGACCACAGAGACTCCACTGCGTAAAATCTATGCTTCCTGCCAAGCAAATTGACGATAGAGCAAATATTCACAAGAAGAAAAGAGACTAGCGGAGTCGATTTTAAGTGAAAATTCATGAAGTTCCAATTCAAAGCTGAAAACGAAAGGATTCGATGTGTCGGGATATTCCTCCCATAAAAGAGAGCCTATAAAAACATCGAGCGCCTTAGCTAGACCTCTTTAGAAAGTGTGTGGCAAACAGTTCGTTAAGTTTTTATCGCTGTTAGGAGTATATGCCACCGTGTCTCAACTCATCTAAGACCCCCACCAACCCGCCATAGACTTGTGCGCTCCCGAATTCCTCGTCGCCATAGCCTTGTGCGCCTCCCGGATTCCTCATATGTGTCAAAAACTCAAGATTCTCACCCACCCGAGGAAACATTAAAAGGTTTAGGAAAAAAATAAAACTAAAGCGGAAAACTCACGAGGAATAAATTTATATTGTTACGCAATTAAAAGTTTTCCACTTTCCGTGCGGCACCTAAGAACATCGCAAGAAACTGCTCCGGCGACACTAGCGACAGGAGGAAGGAAATAAAAAAAAAAATTAAAAGCATCCTCATTAATATCAAATATGGGGGCGCGCCCACGCACACACAAACACTCACGTAGTGGGCGGACAGTGGAAGCAAAATTTCCCATTAGCGAAAGTTCGCCTTCCTGCACCCATTCCACGCCACGCCATCCTTCAGAACTGCAAAAAAGAAATTAGTTACAACTCCTCAAATTGGAAACTTAATTTAGCCTCCCCCCTTGCCCGCCCCCACCACCAGCCTCCTTCAGTCAGTCCACGTTCCTCGAAGTAAAGCGAAAGATGAAATCATATTCTGAACGTGATGGTGGCAGAATTTCTACGAGCAGAGGTTTCACTCAGAGCAAAAGTCCTTTAAACGGTCCAAAATGCAAATTCATCACGGTGCCGACGACAACGCCAACGACAGCCCCGAAGACACGAAGACGGTGACGGCAGGCGGCACAACTTTAAAGTGTCGCCTGCTGAAGAGTAAGAGTTTTCATATTTTCCATCAAGATAGCGCACTCTTCTTCCGATTCTCTTCTTCGGTGTCATTAGATCCCCCGTTCCGAAGTCGAACAGACGTTCGCACAGCGATAGTATTCCAAATGCAATTAGGGCGGTTGAAATTGTTTTTAGACACCGAAAACCTCGTTGAGTAATAGAATTTCGTCGCCGTCGTCACCCTGCGATCGGGCGAGCAGTGCAAAAAGCGCCGGAACACATGTTCGCAAGCAGTCTCCACTCGCAGGGATTCATTTATTCTAATTACTGCTATTAGGCGGAGGCGGGCGAGTTGTTACGCTGATTGAAATCGTACGAGGGCTTGTTCAAAGTGGTCCTCGAAAGGCGTTCGCATCTCGAGGGGAAGAGATGAAACGGAAATCGACGTAACGCAAATCAAATAACAATAATGCAACAAATGGTCAATTTCATTGGACCAGCAGCAATCGGAAACGAGAGGGGGGAGTGAAAGGAACACACAAAATCAGGAAAACAGAACACGTCTCGGAATATTGGACTTTAAACGATAAAAATTGTCTATCAAGCGAATTGCGAGGAGTCAGGAGTGTAACTCCCAAATACACCATTTGTCAGAGGCGACCCGGGAAGCATCCTTTTTGTTTGCACTCGTCCTCGGAAGGAAGAAGATGCGCAAAAACAAAAAATCAGTTGAAAAAAAAACAACCGGAAATAGTAATAACAGAAAGGAAGGAAGGAAGAAGGACTCGCCGTCGTCGTCGTCGTCGGCACGTAAAAGTCTTAAATGTCGATTTGTATGCAAACACCATCTCCGTGGTGGCAAATATATCACTGGCGGTATCACCTCTTGCCAGCGCGTTCGCGACATATATTGTATCACATCCGTTGTGTGCAAGGGGTCGAGAGGGGGAGCCGAGTTGGCGTTGGCGTTGGCATTGCGTCCTCCTCTTGAAAATGTATTATTTGTCAGGACACTAATGATGGCAAAGTGATGGTCTTCATATGTTCGCTGCTTGACTCGGTTTTTGCATTGCCGAGCACATGTGTGTCGTGCTCAGTCGTGTACTCTGAGTGTCGCGTTGTGGGTAGTAGGCAGATTTCCTTAATGGGGCAAGTGTGTGTTCCGTCCACTTGGGTTCTGTTTTCTGTTTTTTTTTTTTGTGTGCAATGTGTGAATTCTTTTTCTCGCCCTTGTGTTGAGTGCTTTTTCAGCTTCTTTTTGTGTCCTTTTCGGGCACTCTTGGTGGTGTCAGCTTTCAACTTGTAACAGGTCAGTGAGTTTCATTCAATGACTGCTTCAGTTTGTGGAGATTTATTCAACGATGGCAGAGATGCTTTCCAGTAAATTCTTCTGCTACATGAATGAATGAAAGCTACTTCGGGGCAGTTCTTTGATCGTGCAATGTCTCTAATTAGTTTCGTTTGGGAAGTAACCTCAACACATGCTTAGCATTTACTTTTGATAGGGATCCATTTGCATCTGGTTTGAGAAATGAGTGCATTTCGGCAAGCTGTTGAGGAGCTCGACTTCGTGGCAAGTGATGTTTTGCATTCGATCAAAGGTCCAAAGGTCCCGGTCACACAAAGTTTTGAGTTCCGCACCCACTTGAAGTGCGTCTTTGCCTCAAGTGCTGGCAGCAGCTTTAAATCACAGAGGTTAGCAGTGTTGCGAACCCGATATAAGAGAAAGTCATTCATTCAGGCTAGAGTTCACACAACCCATCGACATCGTCAAAAGCCAATTCTTTGTTCTTCCTGAAGCCAGAGCGCCACCATGTGACTTGTGAAAACTAAAAAAATCCCTTAACTTCTAACGTGGCTAATAGCTTGCTGTTTATTTAAATCATTTGTTGCTTGAAGAGAGGCCAGGTTATTCAAAGAGAATACAGGGGATTTGCCTCTTTCCACATGGAAGCATGCTCCCAATGAAATTCTGCAAAATTTCCTTTTCAAGTGAAAAACAAAACCTCCCCATACAACAATCTGCTCAATATGCCCAGGAAATGGTGTCGAAAAGATCCCATTTTCAGCTCATTTGAGATAAAGTCCGATAATTGAACTCACACCACCCACCCCAATAGCACACAAGAACTCCTTCAATTATCCCATTACGGAGCACCAAACGACCCACACTGAGTCAAGAAGTCAAAACGATACAACCGGACCTCCAGCATGCAGCTGAAATCCTTAAGCTCAGCATACGTCCATGGAGCACCCCACTCAAAAGTTATTTTCATAATCTTCTTAAGTAAAACCAATTCAATTGATCACAGCACCTCTCTCTCCACTCCACCATGGAAGGGAGCAATTGTTCGCCACACGTCCCACAACCAATCAAACTTATTGTCCTCCAGGGAGTCGAAGGATTTCTTTTTCCACTTTTCCGCCTAAATGCTTTAAAATAAATTCCGGGGAGCTGTCAGTGGCTATGCCTGCAATCTCTGGCATCCCGGTCGTGCCCATATTACAAATTCCTTAGCACAATGCCAAGAGAGATAACCACCACCACCGCCGTCATGGTATCCCTCCGGCTCCTCCTGCTTCGTTCGCTCCTGCTCTGGCTGCTTGTACGGCTTAGTCTCGCATGACTGTAAAATTTAATTATAATTATTATTATTGTTTTTCTGGGACGTCTCCAGCAGCACTGCTGCCGGCTGGCAGATATATGTGGTCGGCCGGCAATAACCCCAAACCGATGTATCATCCAATTGTCCCGGTAATTAAAATCGCACCGAATTCCTGTGCACCGACGTCGGAGGGGAAAGAGAGGCGGCCCACCGAGCCAACGAGCCACCGAGCCAACGAGCCACTGCGCCCCACCGCCTAATCCTATGCACTCGGGCTCTTGTCGAAAGTCCATTATTCCTTCCAAGTAATGAAATTAAACACGAGAGGGTGGCCGGGCTTGATGAAGCCTTTAGGCTGCCGGACACGGATGGACTGTGTAAGTCTGTGCGTGCGTGTATCCGGGTCTCTTGGCATCGGCATTAATTCGATATGTGCGTGCGTGTGTTTGTGTGTTGAAAGGAGACGCTTAAGCCCACCCTCCGGCACGCCTCGCCTCCGAAGACGGTCGGTCAATGGTCGGGCTAATGAATTAAGCATCTATGTAAACGCAATAACAATTCGGTTGAATAATTAATGCGTCTTTGTATCTTATACACTGGCGGCCGGCATGTGACCAATTAATGCGGAACCCCGCCATCGCTGGTCGGTCGCTGGAATTGCCGGTGGCGGTGGTGGGACTAGTGGTGCTAGTGGTGCGAGTGATGGTGAGGGTGTCGGTTGTCACCGCACTTTGGCAAGTGCGAGCGTCGCTCCTAATTAACCCTCTTATGCAGCAAACAACTAATTCGGGGGGCTTCACAAAAGTGATTACACACGGAACCGAGTTATTTGTGCTCCGCTTTAGCGGATGGTTGTGGCGCGATGGCACGGTGACGCTGAAGGGCTTGCGGAGAGCAAAAAACAAGAAATCAATACGTCGAGAGTCGGGTGGCGGTTGGTTGATGAGCGTTGATTGTTGTTGTCAGACTGTTGAGTTGGGAAATTGGATATTCTGACGGGCAATTTGGTTTAATTGTTCTGTTTGCACTCACAAAGTGATTGTAAACACATTCCGAAGAGGGCCAATGCACCCTTCACAGAGGGGACGCGAGCGAGAGGGGGTTGCGCGTGCGGTCACGTTCGGCGAATGAACTTTTCAAGGCACGTTCTGCGAAGAGATCACTTGCAAATTTCCCAAACGAGAGTGTGACGCTGAAGTGCTTAAGTGGTTCTTAACTTTGCTTGCATGGTGGGACAATTTTTGCACTTCGTTCAGTTTTGTTTGAAAGTGGGCGGGATGTGTTGGGAAATTAGCGAAGAAATGTTCAGAGGACTTGGTGGCCGTTTGTCAGACTGGAGAGAGAGGTGAAACTGACCTTCGCTGTGGAATATGCTTCTTGAAGTAACTGGGCCCAACATTTGGCTTGAAATCGTCTGCGTTCTCCTTGGCGTACTGATTTGAGATTGGAGAACAGGCGACACAAGGACAGTTGCAGCGGAGGACGAAGTTGGGTGTAGGACAGAATAGAAAGAGGGTTTACCAACAGACGGAACATACTAGAGTAGGAAACAAAAGAAGGAGAGCAAAAGAGGAATCAACACTGAACGTAGTAGAGGGCGCTATAGAAGACGCGACTCTGAACAGTTTTAAAAGTGGAATAGGGAATTAAACAGAAGACAGAGCAGAAGACGAAATAGGAAATGCAAAAGATGATGCCACAGAAGGCGTAGTGAATGAAACAACAGAGAACAACACACAACACGCGATCAAAAAGAGGAACGCACAAAGGATGGAGTGGAAGATGGAATAAAGAACAAAACAGAAGACAGAGCAGAACGCAATAGACGATGCAAAGAGGACAGACGACGCAACTCGGAACTAAGCAATGGACAGAGCAGCGGACAGAATGGAAGACGGAATACTGAACGAACTAGAAGACGAAACGAAAAATGATATGAACAGAAACAGAAAATAAAATAGAAACCACAACAAGAAGTCTAAGAGGGCCCAACAGAGGATACACCCGAGAACGCAACAGAGGATGCAACAAAGGATGCAACAAAGGATGCAACAAAGGATGTGGCAGAGGAAGCAACAGAAGACACAGGATCGGATGCAAACAGAGGATAACCCAGAGGGCGCAAAAGAGGATGCAACAGAGAATACAACAGAGGAGGTAACAGAGGATGCAATAGAGGGTGTAAAAGAGGAATCAATAGAGGATGCAACAGAGGATGCAACAAAGGGTGCGACAGAGGGAGCAACAGAAGACACAGGATCGGATGCAACAGAGGCAGCAGCAGAGGATAGAACAGAAGACCAAGAAGAGGACACAACAGAGAATGCACCCGAGCATTCAACGGAGGATGCAACGAAGGATGCAACAGAGGATGCAACAGAGGATGCAACAGAGGATGCAGCAGTGGTCGGTCAACAGAGAAAGCCCGTAAAATACAAATCACAGGACCCGAAAGAAGAAGCAATGGACGCCGCCATACGAAAAATAAGACGTAAGAGAAGTTCGGACAGAGAACACAAGAGAGGCTGAAACACGTGATGCTTTAACTTCAAAAGGATATTTCCAACAACTGGGGACACAAAAAGGAGCAGAAGAAGCTTGATTCAGACAAGATGTGTTCGCAACACTGATGCTTTGATTAATTCTGACAAGAAAAGAGAGTTTAACAACTCCTTGGGTTAGGGGATGTGTTCGTTGATCACAGCCTTTGCATTTAGACAAAATTCAGAGTGAATTTGGACCACGTCTGCCTCTAGACTTAACGGCAAGGAGGGTACAAGTAAGTGGAAGAGAATTCAATTTAATTCCAGCAGTTTTGTGCAAATGGGAGTGTGTTCGTTGATTACAGCTTCTGCATTACGACAAAATTCAGAGTGAATTCGGGCCAAATCTGGCTCCAGACTTAATACACAAAAAAGGTACAAGCGACTGGAGATGATTTGAGATTCATTCCAGATCTCTTGTGGATACGGGGATGTGTTCGTTGAGTATACCTTCATTGGGAAACTTTCTTCAAACTCAGTCTACATGCCTAAATGTTACCCTCGCTTTCCGATTTCCAATTTTGATGTGTGATCCTGTAAGAAAACTCCTTTCAGACTAAGGTTTACAGAAAGCAGAGACCGCTTTCTGTCAGAACAAACCACCAGGACCAGTTAAAATCCTCCCCTAACGGAAGGCTGCAAAGTGTGAAAAAGCTCTTAAACACAGTGACACATCACAAACGAAAAAAAAGAAGAAACCATTCCCCTTCCGCCATTCCCCCTCCGCTCCAGCATCCGTCTCACAGGCACTTAATGGAAGCACACCCGCATGAACAGAATGTATGTGTGCGTTTGTGCGTGTGTGACGTGTGCTACTCCATCAGTGCTATCATCTTTCCATCAGAGCCTCTCTTAATGGTTTTGGAAATGTTTCAAAAATCCAACCAAAGCGGCAGCAGTGGGGGAGGGGCCCAACAAATTTTCCAAAGCGAAGCGAAATATTTTCATTAGCGCTGTGCATCAAGGCTTCCGCACTCGTTCCGCCCTGCTGTAGGCCCTTTGGCGTAAATCGTCGATGACATCAATTTTCGCCAACACACTCATCATCAGATTCAATTTAGTTGACATTTTTGCTCACCCCACAGGGCCCCCAAGCGTCAAATGGTAGCAAAATACCAATTTTCCATCGCTCCACACCGACCTCCGAACTCCGCCCTTCATTCCTCGTCATTCCACTCACCCCGCACTGTCGAGCATCTCTCTCAAATTGAAGTCACAAAAAATCACTTAACATTTACAAACGTCGTTTTTTTGCCACTTTTCTTCGTTTTGTCCTGTTCCTGCCGAAGGATGACTGAATTTTACACCTCTTGGAAGACGATGAGAGAGGGTGGGAGGTTGTCTATTGCCTCGGGGGATGAAAAATTTATTTCCTATCTATGTGGCGACGGCGGCGGCGGCGGCATATGGAGTCGTCACCACACAAGGGAGGGAGGGAGAGTGTACCTCAAGGCAGGTGACATCTTACGACGAATTTGAAAAAGTCATTTGCGTTTATCGAATTTGAGTGCTCCCCTCTCCCCCAGAGCGTCATCGTCGCCACAGAATACTCAGCTATCTGTCTCGCATATTGTGCAGTTTTATCGGCTTTTATTAATCCCCCGACCCGGCGCACACGACTGCGCCCCGGCTCGATATCATAACGTTAAAGGGGAGTTTGATTGGCGCTCGGTCTTGTGGAAGTTGTCGTCGTGGCACCGGCAATCTCGGTCGTGCCACAAGGACACGCACATCAATAAAATACACAATTCTAATTAAGTTTCTTGCCGTGCGTAAACTCAATTTAATATTCCATCGCTCGCTTTTACCTCCTCACACGCAGAGACTTGCCGAGTCATTCGATTCGTTTGTTGGGCGCCAGTTTAGCTTCTGACTCAATCAAGCTGAAGGAGGGCAATGCGAAGGGGGGAAAGGCAACAAGGAAAAAAAAATGTAACAAAAGCCAAGAGGGGATGACGGTAAATCACCTATTTCATATGCCGCCACTGTGTTGCCTCTGTGTTGCCTCTGTGCCTGTCTTGGCCTTCGTTGTCGTCGTCGTCGTCGTCGTTTTCGTCTTCGTCTTCTTCGTCGTCGTCGTCGTCGTCGTCGTCGTCTTCGTGGTCTTCGTCTTCGTCTTCGTTTTAGTCTTCGTCGTCGTCTTCGTCTTCTTCCTTGTCTTCGTCTTCGCCATGACTTCATTTCGGATTCGTTCGTTCGCTTTTTTCGCCCCCAAATCACAGGGATATCAAGGATATCAATTTATAAACCCTGTGAATAAGCGTAATACGCTTAAATTATATAAATGGCATTTAAGATGCCATTATGTAGTATGCATGGGTGAGCTGACGCACACACTCGCACAGCGCACCTGCAGTAACCACCACCGAGCTCTCGTTCCTTGCCCCTCGTTGCTGGTGATATAACAACAATCGATCCATTAAGTAACGAGTCCTTCCCCGCACTCCACTCCGGTGTAGGTGTGCCTGGGAGGGTAGGACTCATCATTCCCTCTGTGTTATGTGCCGAATGACTAACTGACTGAGTGACTGACAGACCTCCATAGCTCGTGTATAGTGCCACCCACCACCCCGTCCTGGCATTCCTTTGCACCTGACAATCCCACTGAGATTGTTCAATAAAATGGTTATGCTAGCGTGTATCCTCGTGTTCGTCCTCGCATTGTCATTTTCCTACGAAATGGGCGGCTGATAGCCTCCCCCCTGGTAGGTGATGCAGCAGGCAGCAATGGAAACGTTGATAATAAATTATTAACAATCCGATTGAATTGGGGTTACATGAACCGGGTGTGTGCATGTGTAGGGATAAATCGCTTTTGCCAGTTGTTCGGTGCTGCTGCCGCCGTCATGCCGATGGTTGAACATTTTGAAGGGAAATTGACACAACAAGACACATTCACGTGTCGGTGCTGGATGACTGGTTGGCTTGTCCACGATGGGGGGAAGTGGGAGGCGGGGGGATGGGAGCAATGGAATTCTTGGATAACCTTTCGAATCTGTCAAAGAGTAATGCTTTTGAAAAGGCGCCTCCATGTTACCTAACACCATTGGGAAGGCGGGACGGTGGGTGTGGGGGGAGGAGGCGCAAGGAATGGGCAGACGACACGAGGTGATTTTTAGGGAAACGTGCCTGAGTAGACTTCATCATGGAGCCGAGGAGGTTTGGACACAACACGCAGACCGCGTGACTTGAAATTGAATTTTGTAAATGCAAGTTACTGCCACAGGCTGGCCTCCTCCGTGGGGATGTAACTGCAACTTGTTTCTACCGCCACACCTCTCTATCTTGTTTGTTGGTGTACAACCGCATCTTGCAAAGGATTATCGCCATTCTGTCTTTTCGGGGCAGGCGTGCAACTGTCCCTGTAACCATGACCGTGCGTCTGTACTGACTGCACCTAGCAGAGGATTCGTGGCACCTCACTTTTGTTTGAGCGATGACTCCGCTGTAAGGAAGAACGTCGAAACTTTCAGAAAGTTGGGAGAAAAAAATCCCCATCAAGGTTCCTGAAGGACGAAACTGCACCCACCCCACACAAAAACTTCCCTAATCGCATCAAGTTATTATCCCTCGCGATATGTGTTCGCATAATGCACGCCATCCATGCACAGCTGGCGCCGCAGCATCCAGCTTTCTGTGAATTCACTTGAAATCCTTAATTTGCATTGATGAGAGTGCAGTCAGCTACTGGAGGGCATAAAGACAAGGATGATGTCTACATCGTTCCGATGGAGGGCGTTCGTATAAATATTTGACATCTACCGCTGCAGACCGCGCGCGCCGTGAGTGCTCACAAACTCGACCGTCTTTCGCCTCGTCGTCGTTGTCATCATCGTCACAACCAATTTATTATGCCGAATAAAATTATATGCACAGAAGCATATTAATTTAACTGTCATTTGTCAGAAGCACAATGGCGAAAGGGGGAGCATGAGAGGGGAGAGAGGGAAGGGAAAAAGGAGTAGAGGGTCCTATCCTAACAGCGAGCGGGAGAGAGGAGCGACGCAAATATTAATGACACATTTCGCCGGTTCGCGGATATCCTCATGAATACTTTAACATCCTGCACATACACCGACACACAAGGACACTCCCACACAAACACACCCACACACTCGTCTCCACTCATAGCACCGACGACGACGATAGCGCCGCAAGGGGTGCCGATGACGGTGGCCTCGCCACTGGCGACGAGTGGAGGCAGGCAGCTGGGGGGTGACCTCTTCAAATATGCTCCAGGCAGATGCACCGGAGTGGACCGACGATCAAACCTTCAGGGAGGGGAGGCGCCCAAGTTGTGGAGGGATTCATGACGACAACAGAAAAATAATATTTATACATTGTTCGTTTGGCTGAGGATCTGTGTCGCACCGTTGTGCCACTGGCACTGACACTGGTAATGGCACAGGCTATTCAGGGCTTCATAACAATAAAGGATTTCCATAACGAAATCCTTGTAAAACTATGGGCTAAGCGCTAGTGCTCACGAGGGAGAAAGGAAGGTGGGGGGGGGGGGGGGGGTGAATGATTAATTCGACGACGACGATGGCGACGATGGCGCTGATGATGGTGATGTTGAATTGCGGGGAAGTTTGCGCACAAGGACAACCAAGGGCAAACCCCTTCGAGCGCGAAATTACTTCACTCACGACATTTCACTCTCCCCTGCCTCAAGGGATGGTAATTGATGCAAAACTTTGCACAACAAGGACAACAACCCACAGGTGGCAATCATTTCCGCGCACATTTTCCCCTTGTTTCTGCACTTTTTCTTTTCTTTCCATCATCCTGTCGACTCCTGGCCACAAGTGCGGAATAGACATGTAGCTCATGAAACGATTGTTTGTCACTCCCTACGCCACCAGCCACTCACTCAGCAACCCGCTAACACTTGAGAAAAATTAATTTAAAAGTTTAACAGGTTTTCAGTTTTTCATATAATTCTCCACAGATTCTGACTGTCAGTCGGTGGCCAGAACGCGTGTGCCATCACTGTGTCCAGTGTGTGGAGAAGCAAAAAACAAAAAACAAAGTTTTACAATTTGAACAGCAGTTTGTTGTTCCCCCTGTTCTGTGATCTGTTGTGCTCGGCTCTCGCTATTCAGAAGAACACATCCTGTCATGTGTGCTTTCCCTTCGAGGAGTCGACTTATTACACTCATCACTTGGAACATTACCTCGCAACAGCGAAGGACACAAGGCTGGCCACACACGCCCCGATGATGAGGGCGACAAGGACGATGGATGAGAGCAGTGGAGACGGAGATGAATTTTGTATATGAGTTTTGTTATTAGTTTTTGTTACTCCCCCCCACAGGGAAAAAAACTTTCCACAGTAGTGAACAACAGGACACATGTTCTTTTAATCAAAATCAAATTGTCAGGAAAATTATATCGATTCGGGTTTTGCCGCTGCACGGCACTGTAACTCAAGTCACGAAAGTTGGCGGCAGGCTGAATCTCCGCCTCACCACCACCAAAAAAATATAAAACCCATTTGAACACAGACACGGAGTCGCGCCATGTCCCACTGCCGGAGTGACAGGCACGAATAGTCACAATCGACAGCAGCGGAACGGTGCAGCACAGACACCAGCAGCTTTCGGTTAATGAAATGGAAAACATTGAAAAGACAGGAAAATTGCTTTCAAACAAAAAAAAGTAATCCTTCCTCCCTACTCCCCCCCGTCGGCTGCCATGTAATAATGTTGTTTATAATCAGAACGATTGAAATGAATTACACAGTGGAATCAATACGCCCTGGCTCGGCAGTCAATTGATCGGAGGGCGGACGGTTTGATGGCATAAAATATGCACCACAACAAAGCTGCTCCCGGTGGAGTCAATTCCAATTGGTTTCGTTTTTTTTTCTTGCCCGTGCATGGCGCGGTGGTTCCCATCGATAGAAAATTTTGATTTGAGTCAATTGAAGGCACTGGCTGAGGAGCGGAGCTGTGTGACAATTCTCTGGTCTCTGGTGGCGCGGACGATGCGACGACGGCATGAACGAGCGGCGATGGCGGCAATTGACATCAATTAGTTCCGATTTAAGTGATGGAGTGGAGTGTGGAGTGCGGAGTTGAGTGCGGAGCTGAGAGTGCTTTGTTCTGATGGGGATTCGATACACTTCTCGTCGTTTGACGTCCGTGGGATCACATTCAATTGAATTGAAATGTTGCGAGGCGGAGGAAAGTTTTCTTCTTCCCTTTATCCAGTGATCTTTGGGGAGCGGAATGCGTAGTCTGTGAATGCAGGGTTTCGTGACAAAGTCGACATTTGCGAAACAAAAGGTCTCTTCCAATTGCTCTGAAATGCTACGATTGCCTACGAAATTCGCCGAAAAACTGTCAAAAGGCGTTCCATTTGCTGATTTTTCCGAAGAAGAGAGAGCTTATGAGAGAGTAAAATATTTCTCCGTCCCACGAATTTGTGCCGAAGAACATTCTGTGGGCAGCAGATGACTGTCAAAGCGAAAATAAGAAAACTTCTCACATGTCATATGTCTGTTTAAAACGGATGACGTGGTCCCTGCTGTTTGCATTTATTTTTTTGACGGTTCGTTAAGTCTGCGAATTGCTACGAAAAGTCGTAAGACAAGTTTCGGCAGAGTTACTTTCACACTCCTCAGCTAGGGTGAATTGGAAACGACCAAAAGGCGCAATCTGATGCACAGACTCAAATATCGAATGTGACAGGTTCAAGTCTCGGACTGAGGGTATAGCATTTTTTTCCCCCTTTTTCTGTTACTGACAAGAGAGGGGCAGTTGTCTTTGATAAGTTTCTGAAATTTCCCCATTCGGAAGAGGCCTTCGGTGCACTCTACAAGCGAAAGAACAAACGCAGGCACGACCGGAGGAGTTGGTGGAGAAGTTGCGTTTTGATCTTTTAGGGTTCTTCTTCTTCTTGTGGCGCTACAGTTCGGGGTGGACCTGGGCCTCAACCAACATGCCTCTCTAGCCAGCACGATTTTTCGCTAGTTATCTCCATTTGTACCCTCCAAGTGGGTTAAGGTCCTTCTCCACCTATGTGCATCACCTTAGTCTATGCCGTCCTCTGTTGCGTTGTCCCAATGGCTCTAATTCGAAAACTTTTTAGAGTTCTTGGTACCTTCAAATAGCCTCTGTTTGGAGTCTGAATCAGTCAAAAGGATCAACATAAGTTACGTCACTCTTTCTTTTCTAATGGAATAGGTCCCCAGACTAAGGATTCCTTAAGGTGGTGCTCCTTGGTCGGTCTAGCTCGTTGAGTGTATTTCTCCTTATGGAAACATGGTCATTCATCAAAGCATGCAAGCGTCTTTCTAGGAACCGACAGCTTTTTTTTAAAAACGTTTCCATTTCCGATAGATAGAACACCTTCTGGAAATGGAATCCTTCCTAGTAGAAGCAATGCTCTTATTGACGGACGATTTGCTGTGGAAGGGACACCTTCTTCTTCAGACTGACGAAAACTGCCTGAAAGAACCTCTAACTCACTTGGGCAGGCACTCTGTTGGTGAGAAATGCGGCAGAATGGAGTCATCGTTGCTGGTGGAAGCAACAAGCTGTCGAATAGTAACGTAGCAGCAGAGGATCTTCTCGATCACAAAGTCCGTCTTTCTGTTACAGGGCTTTGAGTTGGCGCAGCTTGGTCGGTCTAGCTCGCTGAGTGTGTTTCTGCTTATGGACAGATGGTCTTTCATTTAAGGACTGACTTAATTTCCTAGAAACTTACAGCATCGTCTGAAAACGGATGATATCTACCAAAAATGGGATCCTTCCAAGTAGAAGCAACTTCTTCTCTAATTCACGAACGATTTTCTGTGGAGACAGACACCTTCTTCTACGGACTGGTGTTGTTTGTTGGAGGCCAGTGGCTCCAACAACCGCTAGTTGTCGAGGACTGAGAGCTGCATCTAGAGTCTGAGGCTTCTTTGTTGTCACAGACATGTGGGTTAGCTTGGAGTCTGAGAGTTTTTTTAAAGAACGAGGACATTTTTGGGGAATAACAGGCTCGCCTGGTGAACCTTGATTCAGGCTGGAGAGCCTGTGAATGCAAACCAGTGGAATAGAGGATGTCTACGGACCCGATGGCCGTGGTGGATAAACTTCAATCGAGCTGGCGGGCGAAAGTGGAAACAGCTGGGGGACCTGGTGCACTCATTGCGAACGCAACCAGTCCCTTGTGATCTCCAGTCGACGACACAAACGCCTCCGTGCAACAATAACCTTGGAGCTTGAACTACTGACTCTTGGCAATTTTTGGGACTACTGGTTGTGGAGGACTGAAAGCTGTCTTCAGAGCCTGCTGGTTCCTTTTTGTCACAGACAAGGGTGTTTGCTTGGAACTTGAGAGTTTTCTTTTTCTAAAGAATTAAGACAATTCTAGGGAATATCAGGTACGCCTGGTAAGCCTCCTCCAGGCAGGAGAATTTTCGACTCCTGGACAGTGCGACAACGCAATAGCGGACAACTACGGACCCGATGGCGTTGATGGAAAAGAACCTTAATCAAGTCGGCGTGCGAAAGTGGAAGCAGCTGCCTAAAGATAGTGTCAAGTGCAGGGGCTTGTTGTTTTGGGACCGAGTGGATCACTTGAGGACCAGATGCATCCGTTGAGGACCAGTATCCGTTAAGTACCAGGTGCACTCGTTGAGGACGAGGTTCACTCGTTAAGGACCAAATACAATCGTTGAGGGGCAAGTGCACCCGTTTAGGATCAGGTGCACCCATCAAGGACAACTTTCATCCGGCCTCCGGTCGAAGAAGAAGAAGTAGAACACACGCCTCGCCTTGAAGCTTGAGCTCCTTTCAAGTTGAATCTTTCCTGGATCACACAAGATGTCACAAAGTATATAACTGGTCATGAAGAAAAAATTTGCAAGAGGGCATCAAAGCCCTCCCGTAAGTTCTCCCTTCATCCCGGGCTTCCGCATCATCCGTTCTCCCAGAAGGAAACTTCGAAAACTCACCCCAGACTGGATTAATTCATCATAAGGCATAAAGCTCATCAGCGTTACTCACCTGAAAGGAGACAGAACAGAGAAAAAAAATGAAAAACCGATTATCGCACGATGATAAATATGTTCATGGGCCACGGAATACATTCAAATGATCTGCCGAAGCTTTCCGGCACACGTTCCACCAGCACACAATTTGCAATCATTAAGAACATATCACACGAACATCACACCTTTCACTCCACCCCCCCTCCCCCCACACACTCCCCACCAGAGCTGAAGCATGAAATTCTCGCCAGGAACCAGCAGAGACGACACACCAGTAAAGGTGTGATGACGACGACGCTGACGACGATGCAGGACTAGGAAAGCCCTTACCTGGCAAGGTCACAATTACAGGATTAATTAAAATTCGTGTGAGTGTGTCAGCTCGGCACCAGCCCACCGCCACTACAAGCATGCTGTTGGTTGGAAAATTTAATCAAACCCTGGCGCCTGACACAAAGTGTCATTTCAGCGAACGGCGAGGACGAAAAGGCTGCCACCCGCCTGCTGCATGTGTGTGCTCCCCTGTCTGTGTGCGAGAGAGTATGTTTATCTTCACCAGGATTAATGTCGATTATGATGATAATCATTCTGTGATTTGCATAATTCAATAATCGTCGCATAGCAATTTTCAAATTCACATACACACCGCATCCCCATGTGTCCTCTGGGGTGGCCTGGCGGAGGGCTGGGAGCGGCTGGGGAGGGCTAATCCAATGAGATAATTTAAACATGTTTTCATACAGCCAACCATCCCCACCCTGCGCTAGCACACAGTACACGGAGGGAGGGTTTGTCGTTGTCCCTTTTTTTGGCGTTCCTTTTGAGATGGTCGGGCGGCGAGCAGGAGGTGTGTACCGTTAAAATCTCATAAATTTTAAGCTTGTGTCAGAAAAATAAGCACATTACTGTCATCACTGAAACTGTGAACGATGTGGGGGGCTGTGGAGACAACGGCTCCAGTTCATTCGCTTTTTTTGATGTTTTCAGCCTTTAAAATGCTTTTAATTTTTTTCCCTCCCTCCTGTCCTCCTTCGCACTTTGCCGTCGGTTTGGAATTCGGCGGTGGTTGTCCTCTGTATGTGGAACGGCAACGAAAACGATGATAAGGACGACCGCGGTGTAGCTATGAAGATGACGGCAAGGCCGCGAGGGCGAGGATGACGACAACGACTGCGATAACGACAACGGCAACGACGAGACGACGACGATGACGACGATGATGATGGCGGCGATGATGATGATGATGATGATTTGGTGGATAGATGAGGGAGGACCTCTCGCGGAAACTTCTGCCGCCATTACCCCCAGAGCAGTGACATCGGAACAGCCATCGCCTACACACAAATGAGGGTTATTAAGGCGACAAACTTCGCAAATGGAGTTTTTCTTCCGCAGTAACAGCGATGCGCGGGGAGTTGAGCACGGAACCATGAAATATCGGCAATGAAACTTGAAGGAGCATGAGGTTACGATGCCGAAACAGCTATGCAAGGCCGATCAATGAGGCAGAGATGGATACTTGGGAGTGAGATTGCCTGAAAGAACCTCCAGCTCACTTGGGCAGGTACTCTTTTGTTCAGAGGTGCGGCAGAGTGGAGTCATCATTGTTGCTGGGAGTAAAAAGTTGTCCAACAACAGCGTAGCAGCAAAGCAACCGTTCTCGCATATTTCATAGACGGAATCAGATACCGTCTATCGTCTACCTCTGTAAGAGCTTCATACAGTCTACATCCATAGGAGCTGGATACCGTCATCCTCCGAAAGATCCGGATACCGTCTTCCTCGGCTGGGTACCGTCATCCTCCGAAGGAGCCGGATACCGTCTTCCTCGGCAGGAGCTGGGTACCGTCATCCTCCGAAGGAGCTGGCTACCATCTACCTCTGTGGGAACCGGATATCGTCTTCCTCCGAAGGAACCGGCTACCGTCTTCCTTGGCAGGAGCTGGGTACCGTCTTCCTCCGCAGGAGCTGGATACCGTCTTCCTCCGAAGGAGCTGGGTACCATCTACCTCTGCGGGAGCTGGATGCAGTCTACCTTCGAGGGAGCTGGCTATCGCCTACCTCCGAGGGAGTTGGATACCGTCTACCTCCGAAGGAGCGGGATACTGTCTTCCTCGGCAGGAGGTGGGTATCGTCTTCCTCGGCAGGAGCTGGATACCGTCTTCCTTCGAAGAAGCTGGCTACCATATACCTCTGCGGGAGCTGGGTGGAGTCTACCTTCGTAGGAGCTGGATACCTTCGAAGGAGCTGGTTATCGTCTTCCTCCGAGGGAGTTGGCCATCGACTACCTCTGTAGAAGCTGGACACAGGCTTTCTCCAAGGGAGCTGGCTTTCGTCTACCTCCGAAGAAGCAGGATACTCTCTACCTCCGCAGGTACTGGAACATTGTGACAACAGTCGACTTGGGTCTGGAAATACCTCTGTAGAGCACATGTGTTCCAATAAGAAGCTCAAATCGTTACTTAGGCAACATGGCGTTTTAGCTTCCTAGGGACTACAATCGGTCCAAGGAAAGGTACGCTGCAGAAATCGCTCCGAATCCCTTAGACCTTCAAACACCCAAAACCAGAGTGGCAGTAGGGACAACTGCCTCTAGACAAGCTGCCTGTGACCAAGAACCAACTGCCTCTAGACAAGCTGCCTGTGACCAAGAACCAACTGCCTCTAGACAAGCTGCCTGTGACCAAGAGCCAACTGCCTCTAGACAAGCTGCCTGTGACCAAGGGCCAACTGCCTCTAGACAAGCTGCCTGTGACCAAGAGCCAACTGCCTCTAGACAAGCTGCCTGTGACCAAGAGCCAACTGCCTCTAGTTTCAATACTATGACTGGGAGGTGGAAAGCCTGCTTCTTAAGGGAGCATTCTAGAATTTCTACCTCTTCTTTCTTTCTATCTTTTCTGTAATCTGGCTTCGATAGTCACCGAAAAAGTTCTCCACCCTCGTCCTCCTTTCACCTTTGTGCACCCTAACTCAACCAACGAAGGCTTTGAAAAGGCTCGATATTCAGCTCGTCACGGAAACATTCAAAGTCCCTCAAAGTCCCACTTCCAATCCAGGGACTGTCTCTCTGTCTACCACGCAGAGCCGCCTACAGTCCAGGTAGTTGACAAAAGGACCCTCCTCCTCAGCATCTTAAAATGCCCGCCCCCAATCGCCTAACTTGATGATAATGAGTCCCCTCTCTCCAAACATCGCTTAGGCTTTTACCTTTTAATGAAATTCTTTCGCCCATCGTCGCTGTAACTTCCTCCTTTCCCAGGCATTGAGGCTGCGACCGAGGATGCAAAGAACGAGGCTGGGTACCGGGCCGCTTCATAATTTGTTTTGACAGCCAAAGATGCTATTTATCCCCGACCCCTTGTCAAACTTTGTTGTGAACTTGCGCACCCCTGGCAGGTGACTCATGTTCATTAGATGAAATAAATTTTCAATGAGCAGCGACAGGCACGGCACGCCTATGCCAAGCTGAAATGCAATTATTCCCTGAGAGGAGCAAAAGGACTAGCTCTGGAAAAAAATAAAAATAATATATTCACATCCCCTCGGCAGGACTCCGAGAGGTACTTCTCCGGTGCGGAGGAAGCGAGAGCTAGGGGGAGAGATTTGAAAGAAACTTTCGGTTGTTTCCCAGGGAGACACGTGAAGTATACCTCTGCTCTCTCTCGCTCTCCACAAACTTTCTTCATATGAAATGCAAACAATTCTCTTTTGAGATAATGGCTCTGGTGTATTTGTTGATCCTGAATAACTTTCGAAGGAAGAACGACAACACACACACCGCACTGAGTGTGAGGAGGGTCAGAGAGATTCAAAGTTCAAAGGAGACAGACACTCACACACACCGCCCGCCAAGATGATGGGAGAAGTTTCGTCTGCTTACAGTGTTGATAGTTGATGGTTGCATTTATGGGAATTTTATACCGCAAAGGATACAAATTTTCGGAGCATCCTTTTTTATTTTTGTTTGCACCCACCACCACCACCACCACCATTACAAAACAAACAAGCTGAAGAGAAATTGATATTTTCTTCTGTGCTCGCCTGCACAGAATGAAGATCTGCATAAAGGGAGGAGGAGTGAGCAGCATCCTTGGATGGAGTTGTAAAAAATATAAAAATTCCCATAAATCATCCGGCGAATTGACTTTGTTGTCTGGTTTCGCGATTTGGGTTATCGGAAGGGGAGCATCTTCACCCGCTCACCCCCTCCCGAAAACAAGCCATCAGGGATTATTTGTATTTCAGTGGAAGCAGAACACCATGTCCTTGCTCGATCCCCTTAGGACACGGTCGCAAATACCCACCAACAGAATGAGATTCTCATCTCGCCCCTTCCTCTCTGCCTCTCCCGTCGCCTAGAAGAGGCAACATTAAAAGGACATACGAGATACCCACATCACCATCGAAAAAACTGAATCTCTGCAAACTCAAGAGAGAGAGGGGGAGTGGAAACCGCAATAAGGAAGGAATCGTATGTCGCTCCTTACCAAAGCCAAGGACGATTGGGGCCAGGGCAAACAAGGACCCTGAGATATGTTACAGCGACGTGGAGTCAAATTGAAATCAAATCTTCTTGTAAGTAGGCGCGCAGATTCACGTTATTTATTCGAAGGATTTTCGCCCGTTTACCCGTGCGACGGCGGCAGGACCTATTGCCTGCCGAGTGAAATTGATATTTGAGGAAAGTCTTAGGGATGTCATTTTTGGGAGCGCATTAGGGCTCTCACTTAATGAGAAACTGTGCCAACAGAGGCGACTCCTGGGAGGGAGTGTGCTCCATTGAATGTGGCAACTTTGAAGATTGGAACTTATGGCGTGGAGGAGAGGGATTCCATTCACCTGATGTGAAGTTATGAGACACCGCAAATCTGTGGCAATAAGAGGGCTTACAGGTTCTGAAGTCATGGACTGGAGAGGAATCTTCAAAGAACTGTAGAACTGTAGCGGCTCAATGGGATACGGGGACAGTGAATAGGCTCAGGTCTTTTGGGATCCCAGTCTGAAGCGGAGCCGCTTACATGGGCAGGCGATTGTAGGATAATCGGGAATGTCACAGCCGGGGATGCCACAGTTCGGACAGGTACAAAACAGGAGCTTCCTTGACATTTTAGAGATTTAAAAAAGCGATGGAGGACGTGAGGGCTTTGAAGCGCCAATGAGTCAACAAATTACAAGACACCTGGATACAGGAGCTCGATATAGTCTTCCTCCGTGGAAGCTGGATGCCGTATACTTCCGTGGGAGTTGGATACCGCCTTCCTCAGATGGAGCTGGATACCGTCTTCCTCAGAAGTACGTGAATAGCATCTTCCTCCGAAGGAGCCGGATACCGTCAACCTCAGAAGGAGCTGGATACCGTCTACCTCCGTGGGAGCTGGATACCGTCTTCCGCAGAAGGAGCTGGCTATCGCCTACATCGGGAGGAGCTGGATACCGTCTAACTCTGTGGGAGCTGGATACCGTCTACCTCCGTGGGAGCAGGATACCGTCTTCCTCAGAAGGAGCTGGACACCGTCTTCCTCCGGATACCGTCTTCCTCGGCAGGAGGTGGGTACCGTCTTCCTCGGCAGGAGCTGGATACCATCTACCTCCGTGGGAGCTAGATACCGTCTTCCTCCGTGGGAGCTGGATACCGTCTTCCTCCGAAGGAGCCGGTTACCGTCAACCTCAGAAGGAGTTGGATACCGTCTTCCTCCGTGGGAGCTGGATACTGTCTTCCTCAGAAGGAGCTGGACACCGTCTTCCTCCGTAGGAGCGGGATACCTTTTTCCTCGGCAGGAGGTGGGTACCGTCTTCCTCGGCAGGAGCTGGATACCATCTACCTCAGTGGGAGCAGGATACCGTCTTCCTCAGAAGGAGCTGGACACCGTCTTCATCGGCAGGACCTGGATACCTTCTACCTCCGTGGGAGCAAAATACAGTTTTCCTCGGCAGTAGCTGGATACCGTCTTCCTCCAGTCTACTTCCGTTGGAGCTGGACACCGTCTTCCTTCGAAGAAGCAGGATACCCTATACCTCCACGGGTACTGAACATTGTGACAGCAGTCGACTTGATTCTGGAAGTACCCCTGTAGAACACAGGTTCTCTAGTAAGAAGCTCCAATTGTTCCTTTGTTCCAATTGTTTAAGCTTCCTAGGGGCTACAATCGGTCCAAGGAAAGATACGCAGCAGAAATCGCTCCGAGTCCCTTAGATCTTCAAACTCCCAGAACCAGCGTGGATACAGGGGCTTCTTTCTAGCGTGGATCTATTAAACCACAGAGTGCAGAAAGAATCTGAAATACTCGGCCTCATAAAGAGCTACAATCTGACCAAAAGCATAGAAGCGGCAGAAGACCCACTGGCTGCTAAGAGCCGCGGATCTCTCATGGAACAGAGGTGGGAGCTGAGGTATGTCAAAGAATTGTGAGGAACCTTCAAGCAGCACTCTGTCACAAAGCCAGAAAATTTTCAAAAATCTCACGAATCATCAATGTGGATGCAAGAGATCTCCAACTCTTAATCAAACGCACGAAGTGTCATCTAAATTTATCTCGTTTACGGCCCCTCACAGTTGAACAATCCTCAAACAGTGCGTACAAGTCAGCTCATCCCGTTCCGCTCACTCCCCAGCAAATTGGCTGACCACTCACTTCAAAAACTCCATCAAAACCTTAATTGGCCAAAATTCACCTCCCAAAATTCAAATTACACTGCGAAACCCGATTCGAGGACCGAGACGTGGTCATGGCTCATGAATGAATCACCATCGCATCTCCCCCACCTGGCACGTCGCCGGTGACTTCTCGACTCCAGCCGGCACAGTGCGCTCAATGAAAACACACTTCGCCTTGAATTGATTACGACTCGGCACATCTGACACAACTGGCACACCTCCTATCTGCCGCATTGTAAGCTCCTCGAGTCAATTCCCAATTTCAGAAGCCAACTCCTGACAGAATTTCCTCTGAAATCTGATTTAATTCGGATTTCCTTTGGCCCCTTGACATGCGTCTCTGAAGTCGCATACGAATCCGGACCACCACTGCGTGTGTGTGTGCGAGAAGAGGCACCCGATGGAGGAAACCGAATTACAGTAGCCATTCAAAAGTTGGAAGTTATTCCAGACAAACTTCCGGCAGGCGTTCAGACGCTTGCACCGGACTCCTTTGAATTTACATGCATCCAGTCGGACCGTCAACTAGTTGCGTGTGTTGTCCGCCAGGCCTATCGCTCTCCCTCTTCTCTCTCTCACTCTGTGGTGATAACAAATTCTAACCTCAAGGTGGCCTCTAACACTCCCTTTGCTGGGGGATGCACACACAAAGAGGCGAACAAACGAACTTACCACAATTTAAGGCCCTTTGTTGGACGGGTCCTGGGTAATTTTATTCAGTTTCCAAGCGGTCAGCACTACGAAAAGGCGCCAAAGAGGAGCCCCAAACAACACACACACAGTAAAAAAAAAAAAAAACGAGTTAAGACACAGACGAAACAAAATTGAATCAGAATCACAAACTCTGCCAAAGAGTGAGTGAGGGAGCAGAGGTGCAGTAAAAATATTTTCACCCAACTGACACTCAATGCAAGGACGAATGAGGCGACAAAGGATGGTGGAAGGGAAGGCAGAGCACCAGAGAAAGCCGTTCAACCTCAAAATTGTGTTCTCTTTCGACCTCAAGGCAGACCAAGGCGAACGAGTCGAGTGGCGAGGCACAAATTATGGAGGCAATAGAGCAGCAAGGAGCAAGCATCAGAAGCAGCAGTAGCAGTTTTTTGTTTTATTTCAAACCCTCCCCCTCTCCACCCCACCGTCCATTTCTGCTGAAAACGCGAGAATTAATGCAATTAGCTTCTTTCCCTTCGCATTTCGCCCTCAATTCCACACCCCACCTCCTCACACAGCCGTGCATTTGTAAATTGTATGCTTTATCCTTGAGGCTGGCAGGCCAGGACACTGTAGCGCGCCGGTACACAACGAAACAAGGGTAATTTCTTTATTGCGGGGTGTTGTGCTGCAGATGCTGTGTTTGAAGTTGTTTTCGGATGACAAATTGTGATTGAGTGAGTGGGGCGACAGCCGGGGCGGGGGTGAGGTGGTGGGCAGTGCAAATTGTTTTTGTGCCGCCTTCCCTCGTTCAGACGTCGTTCGTTGTTCTCTAGGGAGAGCGGGAGAAGTTATGCGAAAAGCGGTTTCTCTTTGATGAAATCGCTTGGAAAGCGTTTTGTGTCCTGCACGAAGGAGGGACGGAGGATAAATGCTGAACTGTTGGCGGGAGGCGGTTTAAATTTGGATATCGTCCCATCAGGGAATTGCGTTGATTCCCTTTGAGCTTGACCCTTATTGGCTTGTTATGAGGAGGTGCGCCGTCTTTGAGGGAGTGGGCTGACTGTGAGGGCTGGTGGAATAGGGAGAGAGATTTGCAGAGCACACCCATGCTTCGTGTCAAGCTCCAACTAGAGTTCACGTAATTCACGTCTCACCCCCTCCGCCCCACTCGTTACATCGTAACAAATTAGTTTCGCTGCACGCTACGCCATGTCCCTCCATGTCGGCGACAGCTCCTTATCCCCCTGGGGCGACACGAAAGGATAACAATTGATTTGATGTCACATCAAAGCGGTAAAACATTTATTACCCCAAAAAGGAAATTCAATTCAATTTTACAAAATTTCATCAGAACACGATACAACAAATAAATTCTGTCTGCAAAATCGAGCTCCCCCGAGATGGGGGGAAAATCAGCCCCGATCGGAGTGAGGCACGACTGGTGATAGATGACGAGCCACCTCATGGCCGTGCAACGCATCAGTCTCGGTAACAAAAAGGATCAAGATTGAGTACACAGCTAGCAACAACCAGGCGACGAGCAGAGAGTGCGATGCAATTTTGTGTTACATTGCTGCACGACGAAATAATCCTCAATAAAGAACACACACGCCATGTCACACACTCTCCACTCCACCTCGCCAGCCACCAACGTCGCATCTGACTCTCGCCCCCGCTGATGTCCTCACATTAGCAGTGGCAGCTTTGTAGGGGGTCTTTGCTGCAGTGGGAGCTGCGCCGTGGAACTGATGCAACCCCACAGTGCCTGGCGCAACAAAATGTTATCTCCAGTGTTTATGGTATGTGAGCCGTTCCGCCACAAGATGACTGCTCGGTTCTCTCAGTCTCCCCGTCCGCCCGCGCTCGTGTACCTTGTGAGTGCCTCTCTGCAATTTCCCGTGGAAAATATTTCGCCTGCCTTCCTGTTTCAGGCATATCCCGTCTTCTTGTTCATCGTGATTGTTCCGCCGGCTCTGATGCCGCTTGAAGGTAGAACGTCAGGAATTGAAGATTTCTCGAACCACCACCCCACCACATCGCAAGGCTGGCCACAGACAGCCGAAGGCAACCAGAAGACATTTTTGCGGCGAAGAAGCCGCAACAAAATGAGAGAATACCAAATGATTGAGGGCTGCTCTGCTCCCCCCACCGGTGGTTGGGGTGGGATCAGATGGAAGGGGGTTGGCAAGCGCTGCCCGAAAAGTAGGTAGTTGCCATTCGAAAATAATAAAACGAAAGGATTTGGAAGGGATTTACTCACAGCTCTTGAATCACTCTCGAACGCGGAGCTAGAGGCGATGGCTCAAGGGTCGTAAAATACAATTTGCCACGCGCATAAAAAACGAAAAGAAAGTGTGCTGTGTGCCGCAGTTGGAAATTTATTCATAAATGCAATGGAAATGGGTGTCTGAGGTGACGCGGGGGCGAGGCGGTGATAGAGGGCGTTGCTGACTTTAAGGAGTGTATTACCACTTCATATCGACGGGCGATGAAGCGTGTTGAAGCAGGCTTTCTTCAGGGAAGGGTGACTTTAGTCGGGATGGAGATCATGTGGAAGAGGGAGATACACGACCATATGCATGGAACAAGATCGCCAAAGACTCTCGTTCGACCTGAAGGAGGAGGCTGAAAGGATCTAAGGGGAACCAAGGTAGAAGCGAGAGATTAGCGTGCTCCCACTAAACTCTACAGCTGTCCTGGAAGGCGTTCGGCAAGTAAATCTGCGAACAAATTTACTCTTCTTAGGAAGGACTTCAAGATCGTGAGACGATAATCCATGCAGATAACTTTACGCAGATCGACAAACTTCATCAATGCACTGAGCGACAGGGACTTAAAGTTTCACCTTCACGAAGAAGCCAATTTTCAAGATTATGGCAGAATTGCTTAAAGCATTGTGAAGCCTCTATCGTTAGGGATCTCTTGTGTTGTTTAAACAGAGCAAGAAGAAGACTTCAAGGATTTAAGGGATAAAGGGAAGATCTGCAAAATCCTGGAAGGTGTTTGTCAAGAAGATCTGGGAAGGAAACTAAGATCGTGTGGCCACACAGATCACTTTAGGGAGCCGGACAAACTCAAACAGTGCTTTGATGAAAAGGAGCTTAAAGACCTACCTATGTAGGGGCGAGCTTTTAAGATCATGGCAGAATTGCTTAAAGAAATGTGAAGCCTCTATCGTTAAGGATCTCTTGTGCAAGAAGAAGACTAAAAAGATCTAAGGGATTAATGTTCCTTTGTAAAACTTTGCGGCGAAGATTTGAAAAATTTGCTAAAAGCAGTCCTGGATGGTGTTCGGCAAGTAGATCTGGGAAGGAATTTAAGATCGCGTGGCGACAATGTCTACAGATCACTTTAGGGACCTGGACAAACTTGATCAGTGTACTGAGCGATAGGGTCCTACCCACACGTAGAGGCTAATTTCGAAGAACATGGCAGATTTGCCTAAAACAATGTGAAGCCCTTGGTTGTCAAGGACCTTTTGTATTGTTAAAATATAGCCAATAACTGCATTGAGATTTCTTGCGATCCTTTCGAAGAAAAATTGGTTACCGGCGTGTTTTCTAGTCCGCATGTTGGCATTCTGCAGGGATTGCCTATTTTTTCGAAGAAAAACGAGGCTTCGGGGGCCTTTCTAGTCCGCACGCTAGCATTCTGCAGGTATTGCCCATTATTTCGAAGAAAAATGAGGCTTCAAAGGGCCTTTCTAGTCCGCACGCTAGAGTTCTGCAGGTATTGCCTATTTTTTCAAAGCAAAACGAGGCTTTAGGGGTCTTTTCTAGTCCGCACGCTGGCATTCTACAGGTATTGCCCATTCTTTTGAACAAAACTGAGGCTTAAGGGGTCCTTTCTAGTCCACACGCCTGCGTTCTGCAGGTATTGCCCATTCTTTCGAAGAAAAATGAGGCTTCAGGGGGCCTTTCTAGTCTGCACGCTAGCGTTCTGCAGGTATTGCCCATTCTTTCGAAGAAAAATGAGGCTTCAGGGGTCCTTTCTAGTCCGCACGCTAGGGTTCTGCAGGTATTGCCCATTCTTTCGAAGAAAAATGAGGCTTCAGGGGGCCTTTCTAGTCCGCGCGCTAGGGTTCTGCAGGTATTACCCATTTTTTCGAAGAAAAATGAGGCTTCAGGGGTCCTTTCTAGTCCGCACGCTAGGGTTCTGCAGGTATTGCCCATTCTTTCGAAGAAAAATGAGGCTTCAGGGGTCCTTTCTAGTCCGCACGCTAGGGTTCTGCAGGTATTGCCCATTCTTTCGAAGAAAAATGAGGCTTCAGGGGGCCTTTCTAGTCCGCGCGCTAGGGTTCTGCAGGTATTACCCATTTTTTCGAAGAAAAATGAGGCTTCAGGGGTCCTTTCTAGTCCGCACGCTAGGGTTCTGCAGGTATTGCCCATTCTTTCGAAGAAAAATGAGGCTTCAGGGGTTCTTTCTTATTCTGTCGCTTCAGTCTTTCAGTGGCCTGAGCACTTAGTACGCACAGGAAGAAAGTCTTTTGATGGCGGGCAACTTGAACTAGCTTTGAGTGATGGTGTGGGCCAGGACAGGAGAACCTTTGAAGTGAGCCACTAGCTGACGTCAATAGTGGCGGAAGGAAAAGCTTACTTCTCAGTTTCTGAGCACACTGCTCCACAGATTCGGTTGATGATACTAAAACAATTCATTCCACACTCCGCCTGAATCGTAAACAATTTTCAGGCAATTTTCTTTTCATTTAAACTTCACCCAAGTTGTATGAAAATCCGTCTAAAAAGGTCATAATACTTCAAATTTTGATTATTTCACAAACTCACACTGAACAAGTCAAATTTTCCCAGGGAAAATCACGATTTTCCGCAGAAGTTATTTAAATTTGTCTGATGTCTCATCACTGAAGTGGATTGTGCCTGTGAGTTGGTTGTGGACCTTGCTGTGGTTAGCTAAATGTGGTATGCAAATCGCTTAGCGACGTCACTGCGGTCGAACATTAAACGAACCCCGCATTAAATTTGCGCAGATTGCAGGATTTTGAGTGCCTAAGTTCGAAATTATTTCCATGCATGTCAATGGCTGTTTTATCACGCTTCAAATACTTCATCCCATTTCATCCCATTCCATCCCACCTGAGTCACACTGTTATCTAAACTGAAAAATTGCTACTCACACGGTTGCTTTGAGCCGCCACCGCCGCCACCGCCACCACTACGACTCTCCCCCTCCCCCCCACACACACAGGGTGATGGCTTGAAATTAAATCAAAAACACATTAAATCTCCATCAACTCCACTGAGAGCGCCGCTATGAAAGGATGGCAGCCTGAAGGGAGTGGATGTACGAACGCGCGCGACAGAGAAAAAAAAATGGAATTAAAACTTTTTTGAAGGCGGGCGTAAGGTGGGTCTGATAACAACACACTCATCATGACACGTTTCGACAAAAACTGTCAACTGGAATGAAAATAAAAAATTCATCGTTTTCAATTCATTATCAAAACACTGAAGTGTGCGGGTGGTTGCTGTGCTTTCACCCTTCAAACTCGAACTCGAACTCGAAACGCCCTGCGGCAGCAGAGACACAGGCAATTGAAACGGGAGCAGAAGCAGGAGCAGCGGCAGCAAAAAAATGAATTCAATTTCCAAAGCACATGCGATTGGCATCATCGGCGCGACTGGAGCAGGGGTCTCTATCATAATCATTTATCTCTCCATTGTTGAGCGAGAGTCGGCCAGTGGTTGTCGCCCCTTCAGTCGTCATCATCATCGTCAAGCCATTCAATATTTCACAGGGCCCTCGAACTCGTTGCTTTCATGTGAAATTTAAACTTCAATTGTGTTTTGATTAATCCTAGGTGAAGAGCGGCCGGCATGTCCTTCTGTCCTCTCGTGTGCGCAGTGCATGTGAAGAGGGTTTTCGCATTCACACACCCACCCCCCGAACCGCCCATGTTTTCGAGTGATTCGACAGTCCGTAGCCAAATTGGCTCAACTCAATGCCAGGCGCAGGGATCAGATTCACTCTGCCACCCTGTCGCTGACCCTCAGTCCACCTCCCACTCAGGGGACAAACATCCAGGGGATCAGGAAATAAAAAAAAAATGAAAGCAAAATCACAAAACTCCATATCCGCGGATTTTGGTACGGATTTGGACTGTGGTCACTGCCGGAGGAGGAGCTGTTTGTTTGCTTTGTGTGCGCCGAGCCGAGCACTGCAGACTGGAGGAAATTTTTGATTGGAATCTCGAAAACTAAACAAACTTTGTTATCCCGAACGCAGAATGGGAAATTTAATAAATTATTATCAAGTTGCGGACTGCCCCCGCCATGCAGTGGTGCGGAAATTGATATTCCGGCAGAACTTTCGAGACGCGAGGAGCGCGGCGGGACGGCAGACGCCGAGATTTCAATTAAAAATCAAGACTCACTTAATGATGTATCAAGTTGTGGAAGGTACTCGTATTAATTAGGCACAAAGGGTGATGACGACGGCGTCGGGCGATGGTTCCTGTAGCAACTTGGTCATGCATACGGAGCCACTGAATGAATGCGGGGCTATTCCGGGGCATTGTAATTGAATTTGAACGAAAATCAGTCGAGCAGTTCTTCGTCGGCGGTGGAGGGGGACAATCGATGCTGGATAATGAAGAGCAGACGTTCACGGGAGTGCTTGAGCAGGAAAAAGGTCATCTCGAGAGCTGGGATGGAGATTAAGGGCTTTCTGTTCCACTAACTGATGAGAGCACTTCGTTACTTGGAATGGATACCAAGGAGTGGTATCGGGATTTGTCAGTTTTCGAGATTTGTAAGCATTTTGTGATTGGCGCCCGACAGACGGCAACGCATGGATTGCCGAACTTCGCTCCGTGTCTCGAAACTGTGCGTTTAAGGTCATCAGGAGTCAGTGGTTGGCATGGACACACCGTCTTCATCGTATCAAGACACTTTTTTGGACTTCTTCGTGGAGCCCACGTTCACTTGAAGGCAGTGGGGATGAAGATTAAAAGCTTCCTGTAACACAGACTAACGAGAGCACTTCGTTACTTGGGATGGACACCAAGGGGTGTCATCGGGATTTGTCAGTTTTCTAGATTTATAAGCATTTTGTGATTGGCGCCCGACAGAAGGCCACGAATGTATTGCAGAACTTGGCTCTGTGTCTCGAAACTGTGCGTAAAAGTCATCAGGAGTTAGTGCTTGGCATGAACACGTCGCCTTCATCGTTTGTAGATACTCTTTTGGACTTCTTCGTGGAGTCCACGTCAACTTGAGGACGATGGAAGTGGAGAATAAAGGCTTTCTGTGCCACTAACTGATGAGAGCACTTAGTTACTTGGGATAGACACCAAGGATTGGTATCGGGATTTGTCGACTTTCTAGATTTGAAAGCAAATTGAGATTGGCGCCGGACACAAGGTTTCGTGAGAATTTGTCATAGGCCACAAATAGATTGCAGCACATAGCTCTGTGTTTCAAAACTGTACGTTTAAGTCATCAGGTGTCTCCGATTGGCATGGACACTCGGTCTTCATCAAACGAGGACACTTTTTTCGACTTCTTCGTTGACTTGAAGACAAGTAGCCAGTGGCCAAGTGCAAAATTTCCGAGAAGTCGAGCGAGAAATTGAGTAGAAGACGCACACTAAGAGCAAAATAAAGAACAAATTTCCAAGGTGAATGGCCTTCAAACTTTGCTCAGATCCTCCATGACACAGTAAACTCGATGCAAAATTCGACCAACTCTCGGTGCCACGTTTTTCACTTTTCATGTGACCAACAATCCGTTTGCTTTCGTCAGCCCACTCAATCCCCAGCACTCCATAAATCTTTCACAGAAGAATTAAAATTAATTTGCCAGACCTTTGTGCCGAAAATCCCCTGCCGACCCCTGTTCAATCTTTAATCCTTAATCCTTTTTGGCATTCATTTCGATTGCCATCTCGTTCCGAGGCGTCCCTCCGCCTCGCTCTCGATAGCCCATTGCAGGCATATAAATTCTTCAAGATACGTGCTCTGCAAAAATTGGGAATATGATTGTCCACTTTTATTCCCCTGCCGCACACCACATACCCACACACAGAGTCCCAGAAAGCATTACAATGCAGGGCATAACCACATTGTGGGTGACTGTGACTCTCCCTCTCTGACTGGCTTGGTGTGCGTGTGTCGATATGAGGATAAAGCGTTTATTTTTCCGAAACATGACATTTATTGCACTGGCATGACTTTTGGGAATAAAGAGTCCACAGGACACACACAGGGTGCTCCATCGATTTTGGAAATGGACGGGGACCGGTTTGGCCAACGTCCTCGATTCGACAATGCTCTTAGCAGTTAATTGGAAACAATGACCACTTGATGTCGTTGCCACCCCTCGCTCCATAAACCCATCTTATCCTTTTTATATCTTTTTGAAAACCTCATCGTTTCCCATTACAATCTCGCACATACAAAGTGCGGATTAGTAGCACTGCTCCCCGGTGAATTTTTGTCCAGTTTTCCAACCCCCTCACCGGTTGCCCCTTCCCGGCAGCAAAGAGACACATCAGCAAACAATTTTATCGCACAAAACTATTAAACGGACGGCAGGAAGCTCGGGGGGGGGGGGGGAGCGTCGCAAAAAAAAATGAAATCTTCTCCAAAAAATTACCCTCTAGTAGGAAAGTTCTCAGCAATTTCATTTCATCTCTACTACATACCCTTCCCCCTCGGGTCGAGGGACTCGCTCGTCCTTCAGATGGAGGGAAGTGGCGGGGATAGTGAGGGGATCACCGTCGAGAGGTTGCGGTTGCGAGGGCGACGACTGTAAAGCTGCAAAATCTTATACTGTGTCGATAAGGACACTTTTTGAGTTTTACTATTATTACTTCGCCCCGGCCCCGTTCGCATTCTCCTTTGTGTCTCCTCAACTTCGAATGGAGAGATATCCTTGAGCGCGGCTGCTGCAAGAGAGTTGCATGAAGCGTACAAGTGCCATAGAGAGCATTGTACTAGTGTACAATCGAGAAAGAGAAAAACTTCTACTTCTTCTTCTTCTTCTACCTCGTCGGCGTCGTTGAAGGGGAGCAGCAGCAGTAAGTGGTGGCACTTTGACCTGAATGCTGGTGCGCCGCGCGGTGGCAGTATTCATTTACGAGACAAGGTTTTGCAAGCCCTCCCCCGCAACGATCTTGGCCACCAACAGTCCAGCACTTACCCTAAGGGATCTCGAATGAAAACCATAAGAGGGGTGGGCGAATGGAATGGGGGTCCGCAGTGAGTGGCACTTGAAACTTTTGCTGAAAAATGCAGTTTTTAAGCTATAGCCCTCGGCCCTTGGGTCTGTTTTGCGCGCCCCAGACACACACACACACCACCCACTTGGGGTGTGTCGAGCAGGAGCAGAAAAAATCAATTGAACACGTTCTGCCTGATGCTTGAGCTCGAGTTGTGTGATCCTTGAGAGTCGCCGCTACCTTCGAAGGCAACCGCTGCTGGCTGCTGGCTGCCTGGTTGGCGAGTGGGCCACGACGACGCTTCGTGCTGCGTAGTGCTGGTCTCGCATATCGACTTATTATCTAGACAAGTGTACTTTGGTTTTGGGAAAGCTACTCATCCGTGAAGTGGTTGTTAATAATGCCTTCAGGCATCGAGCGAAGCAAATGATTGAAAGTGATTGATCAGCATTCTGTTGGGGATGTGACATTCGACCGGCGATGACTTGGTGGGAGGGAGGGCAGGGGCGCGTGAGAAGGGCCTGAAGGTGGGGGCTTTATGTGCCTTTGGAGTGGATTATCGAAGGAAGAGGGGTTTTGCGAATGAATAGGCGTCCACTCGGCGACAAAGCGCACTTCGAGGTACCTCAGAAACAAAAGACGAGACGGCGTTGAAGGTGAAGGAATCTTCATCAATCATAAGGAAATTTCAAGGGGGCATACATTCAATGGATGAAGTCGAAGTTGAAGTAAATCAGTAGGAGACTTGCAGTGCTCTAGGGTAAGCCTTGGTAAGGAAGTAAGAAGAGATCAGGCCTTCGGGAAAAATGCCAGAAAGCTAGAAAAGAAGCGCACATCATCCTTGGGCTGAATGTCAAATGGAAGAAGGCCTCGGGAGACACTCGGCCCCGTCAAACCCAAGCCTTGACCAGACAGCAAACGGCAGACGGCAGTCGGCGGACCGCAGACGGTAGACGGCAGACAGCAGACGACAGACGGTAGACAGTGGACAAACCTCGCTCTGGTCAAGTCAAAATCTTAGAAATAAGAACAGACCTCAAGCTTCTCAAGCTTAGATCATGATCCCATTGTTTCCGACAAGTTTTGATTTTGAAGAGAAGGGGAGTTCCAAGAAGGCTTCTCAAACAGAGTCGTCCGTGAAGTCAAAGTCACGGAAAGAAGACAGTTTTCAAAAAGAATCGCGGCAGTCAAAGCTCACATTTTGGAAGCCGAACAGGTCTCAGGGAAGAACCGTTTCTGTCGTCCCAGCCAAGCCTTTGTACAGATAAATGCAGACGTCAGGAGGAGGAAGTCTTCTTCAAGTCTACATTTAGAGTCGGGGCAGTCAAAGCCAACATCTTGGGAGCCTAACAGGTCTCAGGAAAGGGTTGTGTCTGTCGTCCTGGCCAAGCCTTTGTACAAATGAATGCAGACGTCAACGGGAAGAAGTCTCCATCAAGTCTGCATTTAGAGTCAGGGCAGTCAAAGCCCACATCTTGGGAGCCGAACAGGTCTAAGGGAAGAGCCGTTTCTGTCGTCCCAGCCACGCCTTTGTACAGACGAATGCAGACCTCAGGAGAAGGAAATCTTCCTCAAGTCTGCATTTAGAGTCGGGGCAGTCAAAGCCCACGTCTTGGAAGCCTAACAGGTCTCAGGAAAGGGTTGTGTCTGTCGTCCTGGCCAAGCCTTTGTACAAATGAATGCAGACGTCAACGGAAAGAAGTCTCCATCAAGTCAGAGTCACGACATTCAAAGCCCACATCTTGGAAGCCTAACAGGTCTCAGGGAAGGGCTGTTTTTGTCGTCCCAGCCAAGCCTTTGACCAACTGAATGCAGACGTTAAGGGGAAGAAGTCTCCATCAAGTCTGCATTTAGAGTCAGGGCAGTCGAAGCCAACATCTTGGGAGCCGAACAGGTCTCAGGGAAGGGTTGTGTCTGTCGTTCTGGTCAGGTCTGTACAAATGAAGCAGACGTCAACGGGAAGAAGTCTCCATCAAGTCAGAGTCACGGCATTCAAAGCCCACATCTTGGGAGCTGAACAGGTCTCAGGGATGAGCCGTTTCTATCGTCCCAGCCACGCCTTTGTACAAATGAATGCAGACGTCAAGGGGAAGAAGTCTCCATCAAGTCTGCATCTAGGGTCACGACAGTCGAAGCCAACATCTTGGGAACAACACATATCTAAACGGGAAGTCGTCCCCGTAAAGGGAAAGCATTGAAAATAAATCAGAGCTTCAAGACATCAAACTATGAAAATAAATTTGAATACAATTTTCGAATCTGAAATTGAAAAGAAGCCAAATTGCCCAAGAAGCCGTCCCCACAAAGCCCAACTCTGCAACCGCCTTCCATCACGATAAGTGTGACCACATTTCGTCCTGCAACCAGACAATGGCGACCGAAATTCCGAGAAATCTTGATTGCAACAATGAATGCACCCAGCCCCCATCCCACAGCTCACACAAATTAGACGCACAAGCGTCCGTCTCTGCTCCGCCTCTCTAAATGACCGCAAACACGAAATAGAAGCAATTCCCTAATTAGTGAAGTGGAGCCAACTTTGTGGTGGTTCTGATGGCCTCTAATTAAACACTCACTCACTCGCCGCACAATCCCGGTTCACACAACTCACAAGTGCCGGACTGCTGCGCCGCACATCTTCGATTAGAGCAAATTGAGTTCAACTGAAAATGTCAGCAAACATCTAAACTGAAGGCGCCTGTGTTCGCCGTTGCTACGTCGCCCCTGCTGCTGTGACTCGTCACGATTAATTGAACTCAACGCACACACACCCTCCTTAACAGCTTTTTAACTTCCACTGAATAGCATCCGAGCAATTAATCATATTCCTATCAAATGGGCGCGCACAGCCCCCCCATCCCGTCGCGCTCCCTTCGGCTCCAATCAATTTCACAAGCCACCGGGGGGGAGCGACGACATAACAATGTTCCCATTTTGTGTGTGTGTTTTTTTCTGCTCTGTGCACTCTTGCTCGCTCCCCATTCTGTCTAAGTAACTAACTGTTAAGTGCTTTTAAAGGGTAAGCTATCAAGAGAACCGTCGTCGGGTCGGTACTTCACATTCTTTTATTCCATTCCATGGAGTGCAGGCATCAAGGGGGCGAACGGGGTTGGCAGGCGCTTCAACCAGCCACTTTGTCAACACAGAGTCCTTTCATGGTGGAACACAAGAGCGGCCGGGGGATGGGATGGGGGTTGGTTCTCGCATTTTTTTTTTGTCTGTTCATAATTCTTCATGCTTCCGCGCTCTGCCACGTAACAAATTCAATATCCTGAATCCTGTTTGTGCCGCGGTGCCCTCGCCGTCGCACCTAGACCATGCATGAGGTACGGCATTGTGTGAGCTTGTCATAAATGACTACACACGCCTTCCCCTTGTGCACATGCAAATGGATTGTTGTCATGCACTGTGTCATCCTTCGTTCTAGTGTCAATGCGCGATTCATCCTTGTCTCCCTTTCTTTCCCGTCTCTCAAAGAAACTGACTGAAGAACGAACCACTGACGAGCTACCGTCTGAGCGAGCGACAGTGACAGAAATTGAATGGATCGAGTAAACCAGCGTTCGAAAAGGACTGAGATGGCGAGCACGACAACGAGCACAAGACCGAGCATCATAGAAAAGCGCCCAAACGACCACCAATGCAAATGCCAGAGCGAACGTGAAGGCAACAGAAGCGAGAAGGCACCCAAGCAGGGACTCAGTGAGGCAGGTTACGCAGGCCCAAACCCATCCTAGGCTTGGCAATGGAACAAAGTAGGCACTTCGTATTAATTATATGGCCGTGTGCACAAGGACACTTACCTCAAAAGAACCCACTTCTCGTCCTCCAACGCACCGCACCCTACTTTAGCAGCTCGTGTGTGTGTCCCAGTGCCACTATCCGCAGGCTGACTTGCAAAAACCTCATTTGGCAGCGACATGCAACGTGACTTTGGTACGATTTGGTTCCGTTTTCTATTTTTTTTTGTCTTCTTTGCTCTCGTCTCCTATTTCGCATCGCACAGCGTTTTGAAAATGTCTCCGCCATACATTAGTAGTCTCATCTTTGGCTCCTGTTCGTTCTTTCACTGATGCGGGCGACTGGGGGGTGGTTGCGCACACACAGACCGAGAGAAAGGTGCGCTCTCAGCGCGGCACGAAGTTGAAGGGCTTTCAAAGCGACATATGTACTTGCACCATGAGACAAATTTAGATGAAACAACCACCATCCAGCGTCCTCCATTCATCCTCTTCGTTTTCTGGCGCCCGTCATTCATTCACGGCTGAATGGATATTTCGACGGGGCATTGGGAAAGGATGCCACAGCGACGATGACGTTGCTGGCGAAGCAGAAGTAACGCCATCTCGCTAATTACGTGTGCATTTTTAATAACTTCACCTGTCAGGAGGCAGCACACACACTGACACCAGCCAGGACAAAGTCACTGGAAACCTCTTCAGGAGAACTTTTCTTTCTCTCCCTTCACCTTAAAAGGCATTTGAAGACGACAACTGGGGGAGGCAAATGTGCCCCCGAAAGGCGGACTGCCCAAAAAACATCCTTCATCGAGGAGATTCGATTTTGTGCCGGCAACAATTCCCAGCCGATGCACGCTTAAGATTCAGCTCACGGCTCGCGGCTGATGGCTTCTGATGCGGGCGAGAGCTGCAGCTTAAGGGCGGCCCTTCGCGACGTTGTGGCTCTTTGCCCGGTGGAGGGTGGGCATTTCTCATTTAAAAAGCAATTATTTTCCGTTTGCTCACCCCCAGGGTGGTGGGGCTGTGGGACAGCGGTATGAATTTTGTGCGGTGCGGTTTTAACGACTGAACGATAAAGAAACAAACAGAACGAAAAAAATTACATCCTTTCCTGGGTTTTCTTCATTTTTACGAACAGGACAGGACAATGGCAACGATGACGATAATATTTCCATCAACCGCATCTCACGAAAATGTGAATGGATGTGCGATGGTGTGTGTGTGTGTGTCAGTGTGCAGAGACCTCTTCACTCCCTTGAAGTCGCAGGGGGACAATACGGACCGTGTCCGCATTTTTATGCGTTTTTGCGCTCCAACCAACCATCCATCCCGGCCATTTGCTGCTGGTGCTGCCTTCGCTGTTCACTGTCGTTGCTGCTGCTGCTGCTGCCGTTGCCGCCACTGTCCTCATCATCGTCGTCGTCGTAGTCGTCGTCGCCGGCGACTCATTTTCTAGCCAGTGTGGAGTAGATGTAGACCACAGGACAACTGGGAATTCCTAACGTGGCTTTGTGTAGCCGTCGCTTGCGTCGTCCGTTCGCATTTATGTATTGCCTCGAGCGCAGGAAACTACTACTTAAACGTGGCAAGACATGTCCGGCTGTTATTAAACTCTCTCTCCGTCTCTTTCTCTCTTTCGACCATTCACCACCGTCGCTCTGCAAAAACTCACTCGCTTACACAGTGTGTGCCGGAATTTCCTGTCGGCACTGGATGTCGTCCCTGTTGTCAATGTGTCCGTATACTTCGACTCAGACTCTGATTCCTGTGCTGGCTGTGTGCGGGGGTCGTCGTCGGATGGCTTGGGGGTGTACAGAAAATCTGAATCTGGAATTTGATAGCGCACTCGCGATACTGTGCTGCTTATGTTGGCCTCGTTAAAATTGACCATAGGACGTAAAAAGTTAAAGCGATTTGCCCCCGAGGGAGGACGGGCAACGACGACGGCGTCTGCTTTAAAAATTTACAACTGTCAATGATGGCGGCCACCGTGCGGCTGCTCATGAACTTTTTATAAATGGTCATACATTTTGCAGAGGTGGAGGCGGGGCGGAGGTTTAAGGAGATTAAGACTGGTGACAGATTGCGACGGGTGATGATGAGGAGGTCCTACAGTTTGGATCCCGACCCTCTCTCTTCTTCTCTGCGCGACGCTATTTTCGGGGTCGCACTTGGGTCTCAACTTACGCGATAAGCAATCTGCGGTCCACCTGGACCTGGCTTTCACGTGTTTCTACCGCCCAATGAGGACAAAGTAATTTTATTTGACTTCCTCCCTGCGAACTTCTCATGAGGACGAGTGCCGCGGTGTTTATTTCTTGAAGTGGAGAATAAACCGATTCCCTCCAAAAAAATCACCTCCCCACCACGGCGCGTGGATTTATGTACCGCCGACTGGAAGCAGCGCCAGGCATGAATTCGAAATTAGATAACGACGATAATAAAATAAAACAACAAAACGAAACGAAACAGAGCACTTTTAAGCGCAACCCCAGCGTCCGTATCATCCTCGGGGTCACCCGCCGCCCTGCACACCCTCCCCACACTCGCTCCAAAACGCTGCACAAAAAAAAAAAAATCATTATGTCGCCACATCGCCTGAACCCGGGGTAAGGTTGCGCGATAAAGGAACACGAGCGCAGCACACAGAGTCCCGGGGAAGGGGAATAAAAATGTTAAACAGGAAACACGTCCGTGGGAAGGTGAAGTACAGCCATCACTGGGGTGGCGACGGTTACGGCGGGACACGAAAGCCAAAAGATGATGAAAATAAAGAAAAAGTGCAAAGAGGTGGTTGGAATGACAAGGAGCACGACGGGGAGAACGAGGAGAAGTTGTAGGAAATAACTCCATTTGAGAGATTGCACAAGGACAACCCGGGCATAGCCAGCGACAGACAGAGAAGGCGAAAGAGGGGAGCGATGTAAAGTGTCGTAACATGTGGCAGGTAATACACTTCCGGCGAACATAAAAAAACCCCCTCCACTCATATAGACAGCGGTAGTCTCGAGGCGGCACAGGCGACACACACCAGCACGCCACGGACGAGTACCGCTGTGCGGTCTGCGAGACGCGAGGCGCGAGGGTGCCCAATCGCTCCGGGGAGGACGTGATAACGCACGATATAAAAAAGAGCGAAACGAAACGAAACGAAAGCTTGTCGTCGTTTAAACGGAACCGAAGCGCAAAAAAATTACACACCAGCAGCAGAAGCAAACGAAAATGGTTTCCTTCTTTTATTTCGGAGCAATTTTCGAGAGTCAATGATGGCGCGCCGGCAGGGGGTGGGGGTGGCGGGGAGCTCTGCCGGTGAGGATTTTACGGTCTTTTAATGGGGTTAAGGTAGCTGGATTCGATAAGGCCCTCAAACGAGATTTCCAACGTCTTAATTCGATTTGAGAGGGGTGATAAAGAAATTAGAATACCCGCCTCCGCCTTCGCCTCCTTCGCCACAGGTCACAGTTGAGGTTGTAAAAAGTGTTTTAAACGATATTTGGTCCTTTGGAGAGGGTCTTGATATCAAGGGACCGATGCAAGCGCGCACCTTCCATCCACAGGAGATTTGAGGGCTTCTCTGGATGCGAGTGAGTCTTGGGAGTGATTGTTGGTCGCAACTGAAAGCGGCGGAGGACGTGGGACAAAATTTCGCTAGCTTCCAGTAGTTACGGCAGTGGGCGGAACGACTTACGGCTGCTGCACCAGAGGGCTGCTGATCGCTTCTGGACGTTGCAAGGGACTAGGAGGTAAGGAGTTTGATTTTTTAAATGTCCCAGAGACAACGGAAATCTTGAAATTGATTTCAGACAGCTTCTAGAGGCGACGGGCGCTATCGGGCTGACGTACCCTACGGAGGACATTCTGCAGGGGCCATCCTACGGAGGCCATCCTGCAGAGGACTCATACAAAAGCCATCCTGCAGAGGCCATTCTACAGAGACCATCCTACCGAGGCCAAACTACAAAGGCCATCCTAAAGAGGCCTTCCTACAGAGGCCGTCCTACAGAGGCCAACCTACAAAGGCCATCCTAAAGAGGCCTTCGTACAGAGGCCATCCTACCGAGGCCATCCTACCGAGGCTAACCTACAAAAGCCATCCTTAAGAGGCCATCCTGCAGAGGACTCATACAAAGACCATCCTACAGAGGCCATCCTACCGAGGCCAACCTACAAAGGCCATCCTACAGAGGCCTGCCTACAGAGGCCGTCCTACAGAAGCCTTCCTACAGAGGCCAACCTACAAAGGCCATCCTAAAGAGGCCTTCGTACAGAGGCCGTCCTACCGAGGCCATCCTACCGAGGCCAACCTACAAAAGCCATCCTTAAGAGGCCATCCTGCAGAGGACTCATACAAAGACCATCCTACAGAGGCCATCCTACCGAGGCCAACCTACAAAGGCCATCCTAAAGAGGCCTTCGTACAGAGGCCATCCTACCGAGGCCATCCTACCGAGGCTAACCTACAAAAGCCATCCTTAAGAGGCCATCCTGCAGAGGACTCATACAAAGACCATCCTACAGAGGCCATCCTACCGAGGCCAACCTACAAAGGCCATCCTACAGAGGCCTGCCTACAGAGGCCGTCCTACAGAAGCCTTCCTACAGAGGCCAACCTACAAAGGCCATCCTAAAGAGGCCAACCTACAAAGGCCATCCTAAAGAGGCCTTCGTACAGAGGCCGTCCTACCGAGGCCATCCTACCGAGGCCAACCTACAAAAGCCATCCTTAAGAGGCCATCCTGCAGAGGACTCATACAAAGACCATCCTACAGAGGCCATCCTACCGAGGCCAACCTACAAAGGCCATCCTAAAGAGGCCTTCGTACAGAGGCCATCCTACCGAGGCTAACCTACAAAAGCCATCCTTAAGAGGCCATCCTGCAGAGGACTCATACAAAGACCATCCTACAGAGGCCATCCTACCGAGGCCAACCTACAAAGTCCATCCTACAGAGGCCTGCCTACAGAGGCCGTCCTACAGAAGCCTTCCTACAGAGGCCAACCTACAAAGGCCATCCTAAAGAGACCTTCGTACAGAGGCCGTCCTACCGAGGCCATCCTACCGAGGCCAACCTACAAAAGCCATCCTTAAGAGGCCATCCTGCAGAGGACTCATACAAAGACCATCCTACAGAGGCCATCCTACCGAGGCCAACCTACAAAGGCCATCCTACAGAGGCCTGCCTACAGAGGCCGTCCTGCAGAAGCCATCCTACAGGGGGCATCCTACCGAGGCTAACCTACAAAAGCCATCCTTAAGAGGCCATCCTGCAGAGGACTCATACAAAGGCCATCCTACAAAGGTCTTCCTAAAGCCGTCGTCCCTAAGAAGCCATCCTACAGAAGTTATTCTACAGAGGCAATCCTAGACAGGCCTTCCTGCAGGAGCCATCGTACCGAGGCAAACATATAGAGGCGATCCGACAGAGGCCATCATGCAAAGGCCTTCCCAAAGAGGCCATCCTTCAAAGATCATCCTGTAGAGGCATTCCAAGACCATCCTACATATGCCCTCTTAAAGAAACCGTCCTGCCAAGCCAGAGTCCTCGTAAAGACAGAGGAGTTTATATAAAGGCAATGGAGGCTTCCAAGGGAGCAACAGAAGGGTGGAAACAGTACGATCAACGTGTAGAGAAGGCTGACGCCATAAGACCGGCTAGTGGTTGCTTTTAGAGGACTGGCTGGTGCTTGGTCCCAAAAACGTCGCTTGACATGCTGCTAAGTTGTGTTCGCTTCTAAAGATGCATGAGGCCACAAAACTGACATGGGAACGACCCCAAAGACTGAAGGACTAACTTCCAAGAGCTACAAAGACAACTCAGCTGACCTCTAGAGATGACGAAGGGTTTCACTGGTTGTGGATCTTGTTTGTTGCTGTGTTTATTGTCGCTCTAGAACAACGGGGGGAACGGTGCTAAATTCAAGTCGATTCTAGAGACATCAAAAAGGCAGCCGAGGCCATTGGAGTGATGTAATCCCTCCCTCTAAAATCAAAAACTGGACAAATGAACTCCCTCGTTGCTGTAAAATGAGCAACCATGGGTCTGACGCAGTCCTGGTCCCAGTCCCAGTTCCGACCCAAAATGACGTACAAACAAACGTCCTTTCAATCTCTGACAACTCATCATTCTTCAAAATTATCATCGAGAGTCATCTGGAACACCACCGCTCCCCCACCTCAGCCAGTCAAAGTCCTTGAACGCACCCGGGTGATGAATATCATCGCCTCGGGCTCGCATTCATCAGCAGCGACGTTGAAATCCGCCACTCACTCCTCTCCCAAGACTTTATATGACAAATTAAACGATTTCCATTCTCAACGTCAACGTCGTTCTGGCGAGGAATGCCACCTCCAGCCCTCCTGCTCATGCGGCAAGCGGACTAATTGTGTTCAAAACACACCACAACTAAAGGGATTACAATTTCACCAATCCCCGCACACCCACAGGGCGCCCTCCCCGGCGGGGAGCGGAGCATCCCGCCCGCAAAACTTTTGCCAAGGGAATCTCTCTCTGGATAACATTTTCGAAATTCTTATCTCTGATCCACTTAGGTTTTAATTTAGACAAAACAACCCGGGCGACGGTGGCAGTGCCGACGCTGGTGGCGGGGAGCAACAGAACAAAAGCAACCTCCCGCCACAGAGGAGGGAAATCGAGTGTCTTTTGCAAGGCGAATTCACTATAGAGCAATTAAAATGTCCTTCCCACCCACCCACACACACATCTGTGGGGGGTGCGCACGAATTTTTGCGGGTTTTGCGTGCCAGACGACGTCAGCCGGAGTGGGGAGTGGAAGCAATTAAAATCCAACATTTAATCATTTAATTGTTAATTATGATTATAAACAACTTGCGGTTGTGCTCGAACGGTTGAGTCATTTCAATTGTCGTCTGCACATCCCCTGGGTGGCAGGCAAACACACATCCACCTCTCGTCCTCCATCTCTCCCCAATCTCCACTTGACGTTGCGCTCTATTGGATTAAAAAGTGCTCAAACCAGGATTAGACTCCACACAGGCATCCTGGACAGGCAGCTGCACACGAAGTTCGGAGCAGGACGATGTGCAGTTGCAGATGAACGGCCACGTTGCCTTTCGGTGGGGGACAGAATGGCAGAGAAGAGGTGAACGAAAGAGGAGGCGGAGGACGTGAAACAAAGGAACGGGCAAAAAACGAGAGATTAACCGACAAATCACTGCGTCGAGTGAACTGAAATGCGATTGGGAAGTGACTTCTGGAGAAGATATCAGATGACCTAAACGATGGCTGGAAGGAGAACCATGAAAACGAGCACTAGACCATGCCGATGACTTTGTAGAGAGTCAGAGGACTGTTTGGACGGCCAAGCCGGAAGATGTGTGAGACGACGACTGGAGAAAGGATAAAGGAAGCACCTGGATGAGCAGAAGGATTCCACGGAAAAGTTCCAAGTTAACAAATAGAAAAACAATTAAGAGGACAACGTGGCAAGCGATCTGCAGGACAGGCAGAAAGCCCAGAACTTCAGCGATGAGAACAGAGGCCGCTTAGAACGGCTTCAAACGAATAGAAGCCCTTTGAGATGTATCAAGCAGACTGACGACTGTTTGGATGGCCATCCCAACAACAGCGAAATCAGAACCCTCCCCCCACGGACGAACAGATATCCTCTGACAGTTCCCCATTTCCGTTCGACGGATGCCACGTGCTTGACCCTTGAAATAAATAAATTTATTATCTCCTCCACTCGGGTGTCCCCAAATCCCGAGTCCCTGGAGATCTTCGCAGTGACATGGTTCACCCCCAACCGCCACCAGCCTCTTGATCCCTTTTTCGGAAATCCTTGCACAAAACAGCTTCCCCGGCGGCGTTATTTATGAGCGGGCGCCGAAATATCATCAAGGACCAATCGAAATAGGCCACTCACACACAGCACCTGCCCCCAAGACTGGCCGGCCGGCTGTCTCTTCATTTCCGCTCAATCTGTTTGCAATTTAATATCAGTGAGGAAGAGTTCCAACTTAGTTGCAACATCATCTCTCTATCTCTGGCACCAGACGGCAGACGGAACCGGCGACCCTGGCGGTGGCTGCCTGTTTATGCATGCGGTCGGGCAAGGTGTGCTCTGGATTAACCCTCACACTCTTCACGGCTCGTGCTCACGTCCAACAGCCGTGAACCTCGTAGCTCATGCAAATTTTCTACACGAATCAGCAAAAAGTAGCTGGTTACTGCTGCTGCCGTCCGGTCCTTGTTGCTGCTGCGACACTGACCATTTAGTGATGGATGCTTATCCCGCCGGCTTCACTCACACAATCCCGTCATCCCAGGTACGCAAAGCTCACGTGGTCCCCTTGACCCCCGGGGGGTGGCGGAGGGAGCAAAACTTGTCTAAGCCCCCGACGAAGCCTATAATTCCAGTGATTTATGACCACCTCTGCAATAGCGAAGCGCCAACACACGCCAGCCGCCGGCCAGTGGGCTGCCGCCTAAGGATAGCTTGAAACTGAGAGAGGGTGGAATGTTATTTAATTTGCCCACAGGTAAGCAGGAGGAGAGAGCGTGGGGTTGGAAACTTTTTGAATGGACTCTGCGCAAAGTGTTTTCAAACAACACAACCCTTGCTGGAGTTGCATGAGAGGGAGAGATAGGAGGTGTGGTGGGGGTGGTGGGCACCCGGGCAAGGAAATGAAGTGTGCATGCAATTTGGTGCCTCGCCTAACATATTAGTTGGATCACCCTGAATGATGGATTGTGTACCGCCGTCGGCTGCGAGACGGTTGCTGGCAGCTGGCTGAAGTTCAATGGACTGTGCAGTGGGTGGATCAACGAGCTCGGGAGCGCAAATGGGTTTGTTACTAATAAGCTTCCGTTAATTTAATGATGCGACACTCACACATGCATACACTCACCACATACTGACAACAGAGGAGACTCGCTTGGGGGATGATCTGCGGGCTTAGGCACGACCTCGGGTGTCTTACGACCTCGAGATTCTCACCACCTTGGGATTACTCACCTGCAAAGAAAAAAGAAAACAAATGGAAATACGTTAGAAACGGAGTTAAGGACTGTCATCCCTGTCTTAGGCTGAAAATGTGTGTCATAGGTGTGTCACGGGGGCTCTTACGTTGGGTGACAGGATGATTTTAAATTTTATTCTCCATACCAAAGGAAGTCTGAGGCAGAAGCAGTGTCAAACCATGGACGGGATGTGGGCCTAAGGCTGTCGAAAGTTCGTACAGCCACCGAGCTGCTTCAGAGACATCGTTTTAACCTGCGTCAAGGTTTCGATTTGAACGTCTATGCAGCAAGCGCCCACGTTTCCTAACCTAGCAAGCGACAGGCAGATGTGGAGGATGCAGGGGGGGTGAGTGAGAGAGAGAGAGACCCTTCCTACATCATGTCATAAAAAGTGTCTTTCGTTTAAATATTTAACACTTCAGTGACTTCTCATCTCCGCCCAGGAGCGAGATGAGCTGCCGCCGACAACCCAAGTGATAATCTCCTCACTAAGTCTCAAAATATTAGTACTTCTGAGGCTAGACTGATCTCCTGAGGACGGTGGAAGGGGTGGCGACGTTGCTGAAGAAGTGAAGACACCTTGGAAGGGAACAACCCCCAAACTCGGGAGGAACAAAATTAATTTATGATTTATATTTGCTTACGATGAGGACGACAGGGCGACAGGGCGACACAGTGCGATACAGCGCGACATCACGGCATCGCACCCCAAAGCGTTCTCCATCACATCAGCACACGACAGCCAGAACTATGCGCCTTCGCCTGCGCCGCCCTCATATCTATCGAATCCGTGCCATAAGGGTGAATAGGAGTGAAAATGAATTGTGGGCGGTAACGGTATGTGCGTGTAGGGAAGGGACTGCTCCACGGCGGAGGAACGAAAACTCATTTAACGAGGAATAATTTACTTTGCATAAATATCAGTCTGAACTTTATTGCCTGTCTTCGTTTTGGGCAATAAATTTGGCCACGAGTGTTGTGCTGACTGGCTTTTCGTTTCAAGGCGGCGCGCTGGAATGGGTGCGTGCTGGTGGTTGAACCTTCAGCGTTACAGCAGAGTTGATGATGAAGTGCACAGCAGGCTTAAGCGCTGACAGCAGGAAATTCTTTAAAAAAAAAATTGAGAAGGAATTGTCGAGCGGCATTCAAGGGAAAAGGTGAAAAATACATTATATAGAGGATTGTGTATGAAAAATCGAGACTTTGCGTGTCATACCAACGGCACCAAGCAGAACGCAAATGTTGAATTTTTTCACCCATAATTGGGTTACTCCTATTGAAAGAGTGTGTCTTCTGTTCCTATGCAAGATTGAGACACTTTCGCCTTCACCTTCGGCCTTTGTCTTGCGACTGGCAGACTAGGTTCGTTCCATCTTAAGCTCCATCTTCGACTGGCGACCTTTCTCACGGAAGAGAGCAACCCTGCCAGGCTGTGACTTAATTCCCGTCACTTAAGGGTATACAAATCCCTTTAGTGCGCTCACAATATAAAAAAAGAACGCGGATGATGTAGCCGTACTGGACCATGCCTTGCAAGCGGTCATGGCATGATCTCGAAGACTGGTGTGCTGAGCTTTTGGTCAAACTTCTTAAAACCAAGGTCGTCCTCTTTGCGAGAAGGAGGAATCTGATTGGTCTGACTCAACTAGTACTTTAAAAAGTCACCATTCCCGCGCATGATGTAGCCGTACTGGTTACCGGACCATGCCTTGCAAGCGGGCATGCGGCCCTTGACATGATCTCGAAGACTGGTGCACTAGGAATGGGCTTTCGGTCAACCCCTTTAAAACCGAAGTTGTTCTCTTTGCGAGAAAGAGGAATCTGACTGGTCTGACTCAACTAGTACTTTAGGTAGGCAGGTTAAGGTGGCTGATGAATCCACTTAGGACCATGCCTTGCAAGCGGGCATGCGGCCCTTGACATGATCTCGAAGACTGGTGCACTAGGAATGGGCTTTCGGTCAACCCCTTTAAAACCGAAGTTGTTCTCTTTGCGAGAAAGAGGAATCTGACTGGTCTGACTCAACTAGTACTTTAGGTAGGCAGGTTAAGGTGGCTGATGAATCCACTTAGGACCATGCCTTGCAAGCGGGCATGCGGCCCTTGATATGATCTCGAAGACTGGTATGCTAGGAATGGGCTTTCGGTCAACCCTCTTAAAACCGAGGTCGTCCTCTTTGCGAGAAGGAAGAATCTGACTGGTCTGACTCAACTAGTACTTTAAGGAGTCACCATTCCCGCGGATGATGTAGCCGCACTGGTTACCGGACCATGCCTTCCAAGCGAGCATGCGGCCCTTGACAAGACTGGTTTACTAGGAATGGGCTTTCCATCAAACCTCTTAAAGTCGAGGTTGTCCTCTTTGCGAGAAGGAGGAATCTGACTGGTCTGACTCAACTAGTACTTTAGGTAGGCAGGTTAAGGTGGCTGATGAATGCACTTAGTCCCATACAGGACCCTTGTGCTATTACACCATGGGGGAAGAACCTAAAACCAGCTGGAGCCGATGATAAAGTTTAAATGTCGGCGGGAGGGGTTTTATTGAGGTCATGTAGGCCGTTGAGGAAATAGCTTCCAAAGTGTTTGTGTCTGAGGCGCGAGAGCGCCGAGCATGTGCATAACAGGTGTAGGAGAGTTTCTGGTTCTTCCTCATCCCTGCAGCTTCTGCAAAAATCGTTTGAGGGAGCCCCTAACTCAATATTATTTTTTTTTATTAGTGGCGCCACCTATACATACGTCCCGGGACTAATTTTATTCAATATTAATTTTTATTTTGGTTAGTGGGGCCCCCTATACGTGCCGGGACTAGTTTAATTCAATATTAATTCTTCTTTGGTTAGTGGCGCCCCCTATACGTCTGATTTAATTCAATATGAATCCTTTTTTTTACTAGTGGCGCCCCCTATACATACGTCCCGGGACTAATTTAATTTAATATTAATTCTTTTTTGGTAAGTGGCGCCCCTTATGGGAATAATTTAATTCAATATTAATTCTTTTTTTTGGTTAGTGGCGCCCCCTATGCGCCCCGGGACTAATTTAATTCAAAATTAATTCTTTTTTGGTAAGTGGCGCCCCCTATGGGAATAATTTAATTCAATATTTATTCGTTTTTTTGATTAGTGGCGCCCCCTATGCGTCCCAGGATTAATTTAATTCAATATGAATCCTTTTTTTTTTTAGTGGCGCCCCCTATACGTCCCGGGACTTCTTGAGTGATGTGTTGTTTCCAAGTCATCACTTTTCCCTTGTGACCACCACCAAGGGTTCCGCTGTGCGAACGCCCCAAGAACCTCGTTACCCAGCCTAGACCCCTCTCAAGGGGGTCACCCCTCTCACGCAGTCACTTCACTTATTCCTCGTATCAGAGTCTTCGGAAGCCAACAATATTGCGTCAAGGGTTACGCCATCCACTACACAGTCACATCACTCATTCCCCATATCAGGGTCTTCGGAAGTCAAGAACTTCGCGTCGCGTCTCGAAGGTTCACCCCTCCATGTCGAACGCTATCCCGCCCAGTGACAGCTTATTTGAGGGCTTTTCCCAGCTTTGCGCATTTCAATTCATTGCCCATTTGCGCCGGGTATCATATCCACGTCCCGTCCTTATTAAATTCGTCTAACTTTATTCCACCACGGAGAGGTGTAAGAGCCCGCCAGCTGGCGCTCCGACCGTCTTCTGCCATCCGCCGTCGTCTGTTTGATTTTGATACCAAAAACAAGCTCCATTATGAATATGCAAAACTTGCAAGCCTTCCAGGGAGGACAGACAGTGAGACGGGAAGCAGGAGCTAGAGATAGAGAGTCATATGAAATCCGAAAACCAAACAAGTTTGCTGTGTGACTGTTTGTAATTCGACGAGGCGGTGCCATGTGTTGCAAGCCGAAACCCAACTCAACCTCCTCCTAATACCTATTCCAAATCGATGTAATAAGATAGCCCATGGCAGGGTAATACAGTCCCGGCGCTGCATCATCCTTCTTCCACTTGGCTGGCTATAATCGATTTTGGCAAGACAGATTCATTCGCCACCCGACCCTTTCGGTTTAGCGTTTCTCCTCTGTGGGTGTGTGTGTGTGTCTGCTTTTTTGTGTTGGCTCCAAGGAGAGAAAAACTGTCGTGATCCGATATCAAATTACAAGCCGCCGCCCGGTACCTGAATAAAGTGCACGAGGCATAAGGCGCACATAACCACAGATGGCCGGCTGTTGGTTTTTATGAGGCCAGCCAGCCAGAGTCTGTGGCCTCGATTTTATGAGCCAAGAGGTGGTTAGCAACATCCTTGAGCATCGATAGCAGATGAAGTTGTCATTCCATTGTCTCTGGATCCCCCATCGGGCTGTGATTGAAAAGAAACTGAATCGAATGCATATCCTCTCTCTCTCTCTCTCTCTCTCTGGTGGTTGTGACACCACCGCCATCGTCACGCATTCACTTCCATTCGCTCGCGGCCCACCCCGCCTACGGTGGCTTTCCGTCTTACTGTCTGTGTCAGAGTTTTGATTTAATTCCGTTCAAATGAGTTGTCATTTGCAAGGATACGCTCGTCTGTTTCAGCCTGAGTCTGGATGTCTGCCTGTGTGTGTGTGTGTGTGTTTGGTATAGGGGAGAGAATGACGTAGCTCTCATTGGGATTTAAATGACTGAATGAAGTCAGTGTGTCGGCAGGGACTTAGAATGCAGTGGAGCGGAGCTAACATGGCAATGAATGCATTCCACATTCTGTTGCTCTTCTGCCGCAGACGTCATTGAGGGTGGACAAGCAGACATCACCAACAGGGGAGTTGTGCTGCCGCTTCGGCTTCTGCATCGGATTCTAGCTCCGCTCCGAAATGAGTGAAATAAATGAAGCATTGTGAGCCACTGAGGACAAGCCATGTGCATGATACTCCGTCATTCTGTGTGCTTCTGAAAGTTCCAGGCGGGGGGTGGTGTCTATCAGGGTGGGTGCATCGCACACCGTACCTGCGACACATGAATCTAATCCATTGTGGGGGGCGTGTGAGAACGTCTTGTTAACTTTTATTCACCAAAGGAATTGCTCTTCTTTTTGGGGTGTCACACACCCGCCACCACCCACCTGACCGAGTGATCCATCACAACAGAGTTCCAGTCCATTAGTCAATGCCAGGAAAGTTTCCGTACATCCAGCATTCATATTCAATTAAATCATATTCGCACGACAAGTGAATCCGACATTCAGTTCTGGGAATTCGCAGTGGCCGTCGAGCCTCTGGGGCAACTGGACGCTCACCTCTCGCTCGGGTAATTTGATTGAATCTTTGACTGTTCGAATGAACGTATTTGATAGATTTCCTGAAACTTTTTACCCTTTTAATCCATTAGCAAGTTGAGTGAGTTGAGTGACTGGTCGACGTTGGGGAGCGACAGAAAGAGAGAGAGAGAAAGAGAATGGCAGAGAAATTGTGTTCTCTCATAGGGAGCAGTCCACCTCCCCGTCGGAATGTTGTTTATGCCGGGGTGGGGCAGAGCAAGGGGAAAGTTTGGGAACACTTCGAGTTATTGGCGGTCTCGGTGTGGACTCAGTGGCTCTTGAGAACTTTTCCATTAATAACTTGATTTGGGCTGCCTGGGGAGGGATTGTTCTGAGAAAAGCAGATTTCTGCCTAATCCCTGTGAATGGGGTGTGCTCATGTCTTTGATTTAATTCGTCTGAGGGGTGCAACGGGATGAAATCTTGACCGTGTTAGGTTGCTTGTCTGGCTACCCACCTCCGCCGATTGTAGCAGAAGAAATGAACGGTGAACGATTGTAAAGAGAATGCCGCGTGGGATAGGAGCTCTAAGCGCTGGTTGGCAGTTTTAGTAGGCAGACGAGATGTGAGCTCCTAGCAGAAGAACTGTCAGCCAGTTTCGTTTGAAAGACTTTCTCCCAGAACAACGAACGTAGTCTGAGGCTTGAGGTCTGTCTGATGAAGAAAACGAGCTCCACTTTGGACAAGAACTGTCTGCGAGTTGCATTCAAAAGGCTTTCTTCCAGAACAACGAACGTAGACTGAGGCTTGAGGTCTGTCTGATGAAGAAAACGTGGTCCACCTTGGATAAGAACTGTCTGCCAGTTGCATCGAAAGTGCTTTCTCCCAGAACAACGAACGTAGACTGAGGCTTGAGGTCTGTCTGATGAAGAAAACGTGGTCCACCTTGGATAAGAACTGTCTGCCAGTTGCATTGAAAATGCTTTCTCCCAGAGCAACGAACGTAGACTGAGGCTTGAGGTCGGTCTGATGAAGAAAACGAGCTCCACCTTGGACAAGAACTGTCTGCCAGTTGCATTGAAAATGCTTTCTCCCAGAACAACGAACGTAGACTGAGGCTTGAGGTCTGTCTGATGAAGAAAACGAGCTACACCTTGGACAAGAACTGTCTGCCAGTTGCATTTAAAAGGCTTTCTTCCAGAACAACGAACGTAGACTAAGGCTTGAGGTCTGTCTGATGAAAACAACATCCCGAAGGTGAGCTGAACGCATTGAAAAAGACGCTTGATGTCAAATGGAAAAGTTCTCGAAGCAGTCGCCCTCCCCCAAGTGACCTCCCACTCCCATTCAACCTCAACCCTGCCATCACTTAGGGAACAGTTTATGTTAGTTGTCGCCACCGTAAACGTCGCCTGAACTTTCGATTTGGTCGTAAAACCCACTTACAGGAGTTGAGAATTTTCCCAAGACAGGCAATCAATTCTTCATTACGACACCCCCAGACGGCGTGAGAGCGCACGCATTTTGACCGTCATTTCGGCATCTCGGCGCGCTTTTGATGATTTGATGACTCCTCAGGCGCAGGCACATCACCGACTAAAGATCACCGGCCGCCCAAGATTGAGGCGGCCTCACGTCTCGACCCACACGCACAATTACGACCGAAACTAATATAAAACAATCTAATAACGAGTGGCAAGCTCATTTCAACTTTTTCATCATCGGCGCACGAGGTTGAGGCAGGGGGGGGGGGGGGGGATTGCCGGCCATCTCTTAATGGAATTCTGCAAACGCACTGCTGGGCGTCCCATTAACCGGTACACATTCTCAAATTGTTTTTCCAACACCACGCCACATCCATTCCATCTGACGCCGGACGCCGTCGTAACAGTAAGTAAGACAGTCCACCAGAGTCCAATGTGAGTGTGTGCTTCACAAGCGTTCTCGTCGCCGTCGTTGTCGTCGTCGTCGTTGCCGTCGTTGTAGTCGTTGCCGTCGTCGTCGTTGTCGTCGTCGTCGTCTGAGAAAGGAGTTAATTTTCCGTGGATTATCCCCGGAGGGGATGGAACGGGGCTAAAGCGTGACAACACAAGAGAGAGACCATATTGCGTTTGGGCTGTACAAACAAGCCTTCTCGTCATCACACCCATAAGACGAATAAGCCGCCACCCCACACACATTTCGGAGCTGGGTCAAATGGTGATGGAACGGCTTAAAATGGAATTCAACATTCCTACGAAATCCTCCACTCTCCCGGCCGGCCGACGCCCGTCCCACGCTAGGACTAAAGCTATTTGTGAGTAAATTCCCATGTAATCTATTCATTACACCTCCACAGGGAATCACAGTTTAACTGCTCCATTCCTTCCCACCTTGCCGGCACAGTCTCATACTCTTGCACGTGTGTGTGTGTGTAAATCGAAATCCACAAGGGACACTACTTGACGATGGCGGCGGCATTGGTGGCTCGCTCTCACACTCGGTAAATGGCACATAAATCTTCCAAGACAAATGGTATTAAGTAAACACAAACTCCCATTATACCGGCCCAAGGACCATCACTGGCCGCCGAGTGAAGCCAAGTCCTTGTCGTTGTCATCGTCCTTGTGAGGTGTCCGTTCGTATGTCTCTCAGGATAAGTGTGTGATTTGTACGATGCCGAATGTTATTGATTGCTAATAAAATTTTCATGATTGTCTCCTCTCGCTTAGGTAAATGAATAGACAGCCCAGGGCCTTATCACCCCCACCCGCCCCCGGCTGGCCATCACCCCGGACGGCGACACCCACTGAAAGGGCCAAAGATTAGTGCTCTCCCTAAATAGGTCCTGATTTATTGGGAAATTTCTCCAATTGCCAAAAGTTAACGAATGTCGCAGGAGGAATTGCCGACATTATTTATTTGAGGGCATAACTGTCCTCCGCCCATCCGCCCGACTCCATTTTTTGCTCCACAACCGAGTGAAACCCTAACCGAGCTCATCTGTGATGTAACCCCGGCATGTGGAAGTGTAATCAATGAACGAGGCGAGGGAACAGCCGCCACTTCAGAGGAATTTCAATATCAATTATCAACGACGTCGACGCAGCACAACGCAACGCCCCACAGCCAGGGACTAATCAATAAAAAACGAAACACATTATTAATTAGTTGCATGCGGGCTGACCGTCTGATGGGCGTCAGAGGGAGATTTCGAAAGTGTCACCCTCTTGGCTGTTGGTATTCGAATTTAATGCGCCTGCAAATGAATTGTCACTTCTCATGTGCAGGCGCTCTCCCCGGCAGATTGGAAATGTTTAAATTGAATTACTACACTCTCTGGACACGCCGGACATTTGCAATGTGTCGGAGGGGTGCCGTGTCGTTGAAATTGTGAAATGAAGCAATTTACACGAATTTTTGGATGGATTTCCATGCAAAATTAAAGTCTGTTCAGGAGATTCTTAGTCGGCTTTGAATTTCGCGGGTTTTTGAACATCGTAAATGACCTGGAAAATTTCACAAAAATACGCGGATTTTGAGTTGTGGTCATGTGAAGTGGTTTTTTGATCATGGAATATTTCAAAAGTACTGTACACAACCTGATTTCATTCGAAAACGGGTTCCACACCGGATTTGAAGACGATTTAAGTGCGAACTTGCATCGATTAATGAATCTTTGAATTATTTTGCGAATTTTTGAAGAAGAAGCAGTCCTCGTAAGTCGTAGAAAAACTTTAAAAATCTTGAGTTTTGAAACGATTTAAGTGCTCAGCTGATGACTGGATGTGCAAAGAGAGATGAACAAATTGAGATCCTGTGCGAAACCTGTCAAACCTTGAATTTTGAAACTATTTGAGTGTTCAGCTGATGACTGAATGTGCAAAGAGAGATGAACAAATTGAGATCTTGAAAAACATTCATAAGTTTATGTTTCGGAGGAATTTTCAAGCGACTGGAGGACCAGCACAGGTTTGAAAACACAGCTGCCGCATTGACACCAAGAAGCTTAAGAGTGTGGTCCAAGTTTTAACCGTTTTTAAGCTTGTTTTTGATGCCTGGATATTAGATTTTGGGTCGTATTTCAATTTACATTCGTTTTGTGCAACGTTCACAAAATGAACTGAGTTGCTGATACTCAAACAAAGTCTGAATCTGGAAAACAATGCTGTCTCTTAGGTTCTGAGAAGTTTTTGAAAAACTCCAATATGCTTTTGAAGACAAAAACACGCCATTTTCTGACCGTTGACGGTTGGATTTGAAGGTTCCAAATCATCATAAAATTTATGACTGCAGAAAAAACGATAAATTGTGGGTCTAAGGGGTTCGTTACAGTTGGTGTTTGCTAGCCTAGGCTTAACAAACTGGGATTTAAGTGTCTCAAATTTAAGTTCGACCTTTGGGTCTATTCTCTACATTGGAGACTGACATTTAGGAATCTGATGACTAAAAAGCTGAAGTCTAAGAGTGAGACATCTGAATTGTTTGAATCTAAAGACTAAAGGACTGAAATTTTAGAGTGAGACATCTGAAGTCTAAAAGACTGAAGTTTGAGAGTGATACGTCTGAAGTGTCTGAACCTGAAGACTAGAAGACTGAAGTTTGAGAGTGAGACGTCTGAAGTGTCTGAACCTGAAGACTAAAAGACTGAAGTTTGAGAGTGAGATGTCAGAAATGTGTGAAAATGGACAAAAGACATTACGGAACAAGCAGCAAACGCTTACATTGAAGTGCGACAGGACTTCAGTAGCCTTATGCTCCTTCAAAAATGTTGCCTCTCAAAGTGTGTTAGGAATGAGATTGTAACAAACTCGACTATAGATTTTTTGTTAGTGGCGCCCACTGTATGTCTCAGGAATTAATGAGTGATCTGTTTTTAGGAAAGGAATGACTTTTTCTTAAAGTAGTGGAGCTTGTTAACTTCCTTTTCAATCACAAACTCATGTTATTTCCCCCTCGAACCGATTAAATGGCTTAAAGCATCGCGAATCACTCTCAGAGTCCCCTCCTGTCCCCTTAACAATATTTCACGTGATCACTTGTCACAGTCCTCCGCACAATGTTGCACTTGTATAAGGAACACAGAAGTAAATCTGTAACGTTTGAACTCGTTGACCAATCTTGATGAAATATAGAAACAATGCCAAAAGACCCTCCTGCTGTCACGAAATGGTCGATACACCATGAAGGATAATTGTTTTCAAAAACTAGTTGATCTAGCATGACGGAAAACGGAGTAATCTCACGTTAAAAGTCGGAGAAACCCACCATTTTATGTTTAATTGAATAAAAAAAATATTAAATAACAATTTACGATTGTAAATTTGGGCTCAAAAGAAAGCTGGGATTCGTATCTATATAGAAAAATTACATTCAATACTATTTACTATCACACTTTTGTTGTAAAAAATTATAAAAAAAAATATAGTTTAAAAGGACTTCCGCTTTACTAGTTAGTGGTTCATGCCCATGATAATTGCCCAACACAAGCATTAGAAGGGAAATCAGGGAAATTCAAAAAAAAGCCGAAGAATGCCCGATATTGCTGCACTTAAACGACTCGTTGTCTCAAACTGCAAAGAAGTGTATTTTAACTTTTGCACCATCGATAGACAATAATTCAAGCTTTCAGAAAAATGTGATTTTCCGCTGGAGCCTCTTGGAGTATTGTTGTTATACTCCACCAAACATGGAAGACCATTCCGCAAAAGGTGACCTTAACCAAAACCCTGGTCTAGAAAACTGGAGGTCAAAATTAAGAAATTGTTAATGCAGTGTGAAGGTTGAATGTACGCGCTTTCAAAAAAAAATTAACCACCTTAGTTTAGAAAATATGTAACATTAAAAAAAGTTAAATTTCTCCAAATTGAAAGTACCAGCTTTGAGATAGTCCTACACCGAAATGGCTCAAAAGAAGTCAACAAAATGTTGGTTTTATAGGTTCCCAAATATGTAGAATTGAAAAACCCAAACCACCATGCCCGAGAAAATTATTTCATTTCACGTATATTTTCCGCTCGGGCCTCCACTGTCCGCCGCCGTGATTTCGAGAAACCCCATCCACTGACTCCCCTTACACCAAAATGCAGTCGACCAAAAAATGCAGAAAAAACTGAAACACATCACGCAGGACATAACAGAGAGCATTCACAAAAAACCAGAAACCAACCGGCGACGACTAAGAGTGAGCATTTAAAAAATGTCGACCTCCCCCCTGACCGACGTCATCCTGCCCGAGAGTGTGTCTCTGAGTGTGCATGGCGGCGGTAAATCGTCGTAACCATTTCAATTCAATTTCATCCATCATCGTTCGGGTGTTCAGGGGTGGGTGGGGGATGGTTTGACAGTTTGCGAAGTCGTACGTATGTCGAGTGCCTTCAAAAGACTGGCCAGCGATGCACATTGCACTGCGGTGATGTGGTGAGATAAATCAGTTTTTGCACCCTCCACACAGCCAGAAGGGTTGTTTTCTTCGCAAGAGGGGGGCTTCCGCCTCCCTCCAAAACGTTCATTCACCGTTTATGAGGAGCGTATGTACACCGGCGAGTACAAATTTGAAGGTGAAAAACAGCGACATAAAAAACGACGGGGAAAGCAACGAAATTTCATTTCATTTCATTTCATTTAACTGGGTGACAGCGGGGAGAAGGAATTCAATTCAGAGTTTGACGACCGGTGGAGCGACGTTTACGTTGATTCACTTTTCTCCGGTCCTCTCTACCGGGGCGGAATCTATTTTCTTGGACTCGAGACCCCCTCTCGACGCCAACTGAATCAATAATTTGGATTTATGGAAATTTAATTGAAACAAAATACCCGCGGAATCGACGCTCTATCGATATTTGACGGCATTTGGCGATGGTCCCTTTCCCAGACCCTGTGCCGTCCGTCGTTAAAAAAGGGTTCGCGGATAATTAAATCCATTCGCAATCTGATGAAATGAATATTTTCTAGTTTCTTCCCTTTCCTCTGTGCGTCGTCATCCGGTCGGTCGCATTCTTCGGCGATTAAGTAGGCCAAGTCGGCCTCTGACTCACGGAAACAACACAGTTTTCCAAAACGAGAGCCGAGGACGACAGTGGCGACGGTGAACACTCGAGCGAGGGATAATTCTCATTATGAACGGACTATTGAATTTCACTTGGCCGTGATGGCCATATGCCGGGCTTGGTAAGTGGCGGTGCGGCGTCGAGTGAAACCGAGTTTCCTGGAGAGGCGGTCGTGAAGGAATGTGAAGGAGTAACGCAAATCTAAATGAGTGTAGTGGGGTTCTATTTCAAGAACGAATGGCTGCCGTGACTTCGAAATGGGCACACAACGCACACGTCTAATGATGGTATACACAAATTAGAGGGAAAGTAATTCAATTGTGCGCGTGAAAAAATAGGAAAAGAAAAGGAATTTACAGACAATTGCTTTGAGTTTCGACGCGGACAGACTTGCTCTGGTCAGTTTGTGGTTTGAATCGGAGTTTGGGTGAAATGAGGGAAGGGGGCATGAGCCTTTCCACACGTCAACAAGGCGAGCTGTCAACACTATCCTCGTTAGTGCACAGGTCACGTTGACATACAGCCTTCTCGTGGCGCCCCCTGGATAGCCGCAAGAGGATGTCAATGGGCAGGTGATGGACTTTTTTAAGTTTACTGCCAACGGCATGTGTCTCTCACATTGAAATATTCGCATAACCTCTCCCAGAATGTTGTACTCAATTAATTCAAATGCATTCTCAGAAAAAAAAGGGATGGGGAAGCTCATAGTCCTTCGTGAGGCCGATCAACTGCATGCTTCCTGAATGGCAAATTTTATCGATGCTTAGGAGGTACTAAAAGCGGATGAGGAAGCCCTTAGTCTTTTCGAAACAAACATTTTGCGGGCGATTTTTGGTCCTGTCTGCGTTGATGGCATTTGAGAGGCATATTTAACGACGAACTGAATGGGCTTGCGCCTGGTCAAGCGTCTTCGGATACAGCGCTTAAGATGGCTGGGCCATATCGAGCTTATGGCGATCTCTGCTCCGGCCCGAAAAGTCTTCGAATCTGAGCCATTGGGACAACGCAACAGAGGACGGCCTACGCCAGACCTAGACAAAGCAGAACGAATACAAAAAAGAGCTACCTGCTGAAACGTGCTCAAATTTGAGCCCTTGCCACGAAGTAGGAAAAGACGTCGACGTCTATGGCAGGTGGAGAAGAACCTCAGCCAACTTAGACTGCGCAATTGGAGCCAGCTAACGAAAGATCGTGCCGACTAGAGAGGCATGTTGGTTGTAGAAGAAGAAGAAGATTCTCAGTAAAAATGTTCGTTGATTTGAATTCGAAATTTTAATTTATGTTAGGTGCCTGAATACTTCATCCTAAATCAAGATGATTCTCTAACTATCTCAGTCTCTTGCCAGTTGCCTCCAGTTTCACACATTAAGTTGAATGAGGTCCTTCGCCAGTTGCCAAAGACGTCGACGTCTTCCCCTACGTTGTGGCAATGGCTGTCTTGGGCCAGTTCAGCTCCATTTTGACACACCAAGCTGAATAAGGTTCTTCTCCACATGCTATAGACGTCGACGTGGTTGCCTATGTTGTGGCAATGGTCCAAATTTGAGCATTCTTCGGCAGGAAGCTCGCACAGCTGATTCAACTTCCTTAAGCATTTGTTCTGAAGATGCCACACGACATGACAAAAATTATCTAACTCGTCACTCAATAAGTCCCGGGACATACAGGGGGCTCCCCTAACAAAATTAGTTATTAATTTAATATTAATTTTTTTTTTGATAGTGGCGCTCCCTAGTTGAGTAATGTGCTATTTTCTCGAAGAAACTGAACACTTCCTCATCCACCTTTAGTGCCGTTCAGATCTCAGGGCTATAAAGGACATGATCAAGTAACTGAGGTGCAGTCTCTAAGAGTCCTAAACTCGGAGCTTGTGCTGGGGTTCAATGCATGCTCTTTGTAAGGATTTCCATGATGAGAAATTAATTGGAGATGGCTCCAGAACTCCAAGCTAATGAATGTTCCCTTACGTCTATAGCAAGTTCGGGTCTTGATATTGTTTGGCGTCAGAAATGACTGTAGAGGCACCACAAGTGACTTTCGTTTTTTCTTCAGAAAGCAAACCACTTCCTCTGCCACTGTCCCGCCTTCGGTCAGACCTGGTGCTGGATCTTTGGTGTTTTAAAAAGAAGAGCGCCTTTCCCTAATAACAATTGGATGGCGCGACAGTCCACAGGGGGACCAGTTCCTAGATTGCTCATCAACTACTCGTGTTGTGCGCGGTACTGTTCTCACACGTGTGGAAGGGACCTGCAGTTGTTTGCCGACTACGAACGGCGAAGTTTGAAAAGCTTGCTCATCAGCTTCTCGTGTTGTGCGCGCTACTGTTCTCTCACGAGTAGAAGGACTTGAAAAAAAACGACAAACAGGCAGCGCTCCTTACCCACCAGTGACACAGCCTGCTATATACACATGGCTCCTGTATGAAAATGTAAAAACCGATGATACAGATGGAATAAAATTTGTTTTCGACATTAACTGGATTGCCAAGAGTTCACAATCATTTCACGAAACGAACACAACACATTCTGAGGATGAAAGGATACACTGTCTCACTACATCTGACACTGCCCTAAAATGAGTCAGATTAGGAATAGGACTTCAGGAGAGTTTTACTTATTTTGAAGGCCTCTTAATGCAGGAAGCAGACATCCTTGTGGAGATTGAACGGGGATTGAAGCGCCACAGTTCTTCCGTGAAATTTTTGAACCAAAATTTTTGTGGATTCTGATAATTAAAACAATGCCAAGTTTAGTTTTTCTTTTTTGTGTTCGAAGTGAACTTTCATTTGGTGCCTCAAAATATTCAGAAGTGTATTCAACTTTGAATGCGATGCTAGTAGCCCTTGGTAAGCAATCTCCATCGCAAAACAAATGGTTTTCGATAAAACAGGGTCGAAAAGTATTAAAAACTAGGCACGCAAATTTGAACACCCGGAGGAGCCCTTTTTCAAGCAACCTTAAGTCGCGAAACGGCAGACTTAGGGAGCTTGGCAAGAGTTAGAATAAACTCGAGAACTTCTTTCTCCAGAAGTGCTGTGTAAGGAACCCTTTTTCAAGCAATCTGTGCCTAAAGTCAAGAAACGGCAGACTAAGGGAGCTTGGCCAGAGTTGGAATTAACTCGAAAACGTCCTTCTCCAGAAGTGCTGTGTAAGGAACCCCTTTTTAAGCAATCTGTGCATAAAGCCAAGAAACGGCAGACTAAGGGAGCTTGGCCAGAGTTGGAATTAACTCGAAAACGTCCTTCTCCAGAAGTGCTGTGTAAGGAACCCTTTTTTAAGCAATCTGTGCATAAAGCCAAGAAACGGCAGACTAAGGGAGCTTGGCCAGAGTTGGAATTAACCCGAAAACGTCCTTCTCCAGAAGTGCTTTGTAAGGAACCCTTTTTCAAGCAATCTGTGCCTAAAGTCAAGAAACGGCAGACTAAGGGAGCTTGGCCAGAGTTGGAATTAACCCGAAAACGTCCTTCTCCAGAAGTGCTTTGTAAGGAACCCTTTTTCGAGCAATCTGTGCCTAAAGTCAAGAAACGGCAGACTAAGGGAGCTTGGCCAGAGTTGGAATTAACCCGAAAACGTCCTTCTCCAGAAGTTCTGTAAGGAACCCTTTTTCAAGCAACCTGTGCATAAAGTCAAGAAACGGCAGACTTAGGGAGCTTGGCCAGAGATGGAATTCTTTGGTTAAACTGCTGTCAGTATATTTTCCTTGGGACAGTGGATGATTGTCTTTTCCAGAACTTTTTAAGAGCTAAAGGAGTAATTTCGTGGCCGCTTTGGCGTAGCGGGTAGAATGCGACGCTTATACGCCGAAGACCTGAATTCGATTCCCAATTCGATTATCAACACCTCGAATTTTTCACGGCACTACCTCTTTCGAGCTGCTGACAGCACAAAAAGGGTAACAACTGTCTATGAAAACATCTCAAACTTCGCCGTTCGGAATCGACAGTAAACTGTAGGCCCCTTCTATTTGTGAAAGAACAGTAACGCACACAACACGAGTAGCTGATGAGCAAGCCAAGCCCTAGCCCCTTTGTGGACTGTCGTGCCATTCAATTATTAGGAGTAACTTCAGGGATTTTGTTTTCAATGCTAGAATCTCCTGCAGGCTCCTTAAAAATCTGAAAACTGAACAACCGACATTACTCATTATTCAGACCGCAAAAAACGAGTACCCGATGAATGTATATCTCTGGTCAAAATTCACAAGTTGTGGAGCAATTTTCGTGGAATGTGATTGAAAACTTATTCAGCTGTCTGAATTGATGGTGAACTTCTGTCCATAAGGACATTTCGAAAATATGGAACTTTGGACAATTTTCTGACAATTTTTTGCAGTTTAGCAGCTTCTTTGAATTTTTTAAAAGACATGCATGTCCGACTAATTTTTGAAATGAACTCGTTTCGAGTTAGTCCTTGATACAAACGAACAAAGGAGCCCTCCAAAGACGAAGATTGAAAAATTAGAGACAAACAACAAGGATCAGAGGTTCTCGACAATCGTTGTAAAATAACTCTGTGGTCTCCTCTCGCCAATCTCTTACCAAAACGACGAAGAACGAATTGCACACCATATACAGTTTCAACGGAAAACCCACATCAACCTAGATCAACAAAAAATGCATTAGCTCACCAAACTGGCGGTAATTTCCCCCTGCAAATGCCCACTCATCCGCCAGAGAGGAAAAACCAAGAATTATCCCCCTTTTCAGCCAGTTTATCCCTTAATCTACCCCAGCCATATGTCAAGCTCCTCGCACACACACACACACACACACAGCTCCACCGCCAAACGGGCGCAGGAAAATATAAAATAAAATCTTCTTGTTCAAATAAACCCTTTATGCGGATATGCTAGAATTTTTTTGTTTGCTTCTTTTCTTTGCTCTCTTACCTCTCAGGACTCCGGTGGGTGATGGTGATGGGGCGACAGTCGGGGGGCTACCGTCCCGCCATTCACCCCTCAGTTCGGCTTCATCCTGGCGGATCAATCGACCAAACACACACTATTCTGTGTCTCTCAATAGCACTTGCGGCAATAAAAACTTTTTCACTTAGTGTCATTTTTGGATTTATTCTTTCCTTGCTGCGGAGGCAACGACTTCCAAGAGAACGGCGGTGGTGGTGAAGGCGATGTTGGTGGCACGCAAGCAACGAAACGGATTCAGAAGCACTCGGTCTATGAATTTCGAATTTCACAAAACTGACTCATTAATAATTTTTTTCGTTTTTCCCCTTACCCCCAGCAGGAGAACGGCGACTTTATTTGCGCCGTCTTCTCGGCGAATAGGTCGAACTTTATTTGATGGCTCCGCTGAAGCGTGATATGGTGGAAGCACGAACTTTCTCAGCGGCGGGCGGTGGTGGCATTGGAACACTAAAACTTTTACACTTTACAGTCGAGAACACATAAAAAAATCGTTATACATCGTTTATAGATCGCTGCCGTGGTGGAGGGGGCACCTCTGCCGCGCACATACAGTTAAAAGAGCAGCGTCTTGTGAGGAAGTTTTTTAATTGAAAGTAATTAACGTTAATTTAGTGCTGGGCGCTGGGTGGGGGCGCTTCCTCGTCGTCGGGCTCCGCAGATGCGTTCGTTATGTCACTGCTACGATCCTTTTCGGTTTCCAACTCCTCGAGGTATGGAATGTCCAAAATTCCAGCTGCACTGAGTCCGATGGGAATGCATCCTTCTGGACGACTGAATTTCTATCAAGTTCCTTAAACTTCAGTGGCTCTCCTCCAGCAGTGTTCTGGTGGCAGCGGCAGCGACGTTGGCCTCGGCACTCTCCGTTCCACTCACTCCGAGAACTTGCGACCGACTAAATGAAAACTCAGCTGTGCGGTTCTATTTGAATGAACTCGAGCCTGGGGGCGATAAGAGGCCACAAAATTCCAGTAGAAGTACCAGCAGCTACACAGCGACAACGACGACCGAGAACACATTGTGTGTGCCTGCCGCCGACGCCGTCACCACCGGTGGACGAAGAGGAATAAGGGCTGCTGCTGCCGCTGCTGTGTGAATTGTTTGTGTGGCTTGTGGTAAGGGCGCGGGCGCACTCCTCCTTTTTTCAACTTCCCCTCTTGTCCTTCTCCCCACCGCAGGGCAGATTCTGTCCCTCAGTCGCCTTCCTGCTTCCTCTTGTGCACGGCGATGCGATTTTTGTCGTCAGCCAGTCAGTTTTCTCCTTGAACAGTTCACTCACTCCCTCGCTCGCTCTCTCGCGCGCCGACTGTTACCTCTCTCCTCGATGCCCTTGTGCTCTGTGTGCACAGCCAGCAGGCCCCCAGTGCTTTCTCTGGGAGCTGTGTGCGGTATACTTTCTCCAGACCTGTCCTGGTTTTCAGGATGCAGGCTGCACAGCAACTGAACGCACACAGGAATCTTGTAGTGTCACATTCGGTTTTCGGTCTCCCCGACGGCGTTATCCCTCTACGCCATATAAGAGTCCAAAGCTTTAGTGAACTGCTGGCGTATAAGAGACGGGAGTGCGCATGCGACAGACAGCGGAAAGCTTTTCGTGCCTGGTACTGTCCCCGATGAGTACATGCATATGTTTTGTGTAAAATGAGTTCAGCCGCACGGAAAGTCAAATATGTGTGTCTGTTGCTGCACCCCCTCGCGGTGGGGTGGAGAGGCGCTGCACAACTACAGAACGACCGAACGAACGACCTCTCTTACAAATTGGTGACATTTACGACTGTACTACGCTGTCCATAGCGAGTGACTGCGAGGCTCCAGGATGAAGTGTTAATTTTTCATTTAGTACATTTGTTTGCAAAAATGTCCTGACTTCTCCCCGTCACCCCGCGCCTTCCCCGGCGTCCTGCCATCGTCCTGATTGCCATGAATACCAGTGTTCATGCTTCCGACAAATGTTTTCACCCCAACCGAAGAGGGAGAGAGGGGAACAGCAGAAAAAAACTTGAAACGGGGATCCATTGCTCCTTTCGTGTGCTTTCACAGGGGGCAATGGGTGGAAATGGGGAGAAGGCGAATGACTGGCTATCTGTTATCGGAATTATTTGAATCCACTCGGCTCTGCAAGATTATAGTGTACACATGAACACACCACACTTGCGGGGTCGCGGTGCGGGAGGACGTGGGTGCAGGGGGCAGAAATTTGCGTAAGCATTGATAGACCGCCCTAAGCATACCAATTATGAGACCTAATCTCAGCAAAGGGCATCTCCCCAAAATTGATGGTCAATGTTATACAGTTGACGCATCAACCTGAATCAGCAGCATCTGATGCCAGCATTGGGCGGGTGTCTTTGGAGTGGGGAGCGGGGCAAGTTCATCCTGCAACAGGTGTGTTTAATTCAGTTGGTGTGGGGTTCTCGGTTTAAAGAATTTCTCAAAGAGCCAGGCAAACCTAGCTTGGATTACATTCCTTGGGTGATATGTCGGAGTTTAAGTTTGGATTAATTTGTGGGGCGGCTGCCATGTGAGTGAAAGGTGACAGGATTAAGTTTTCATCAAGATTCAGGTTGATTTGTGGCCACGATTATAAATTTCCTTTAAATGGCAGGCGGTTTGGAGTTATGATGAAGGAAACTGTGACGAAGGACTTGAAGATGGACGGAAGGCAGACAAATTGAAGGAACAACGGGCAGAGTAAAGGGGAGCGTCTCAAAGGTAGACAACTCGAACTGGCGGTGACGACGATGACAAACTGAGCAAGGGCGACTCTCAAGATGGACATATGACAAACCTGCTTACAAATGTGAAGGAAAGCGCTTGAAAGCGGGCAATTGAAACAATTTAAGGCGAGAAACTAGGAGACAGGCAACTGCCGGAGATGGAGGGGAGGGACTTGAAGATGGACAACTGCAGCGAAATTCTGCACCTCCCAAAGTGTGAAGACAATGTAGATGCGAAGGCTTCAGGAATCCCACCCCAGCGGTAACCACTGAAAAGTGCACTGCTTACGAGGAGGCATTGCAAAGCGGGAGCTTAACTTTTTTAGTGTCTTCTTATGACTCAAGAATAAGGACGACAAGCAGTTGCATTGGAGCAAACGACTTAAAATACTCGTAAGACCCCAGATGTCCTTTGTTGGGACACAGGACTGGATAGCAGATCAGATGCATAACAGAATGGCATAACAGTAGCGCCCCCTATATGCCCTAGGACTTATATTTGATTAATAATTTTTGTTCGTGGCGCCCTCTATATGTCCCGGGACTTGTATTAAATTAATAATTTTTGTTAGTGGCGCCCCATATATGTCCTAGGACTTATATTTGATTAATAATTTTTGTTAGTGGCGCCCTCTATATGTCCCAGGACTTGTATTAAATTAATATTTTTTGTTAGTGGCGCCTCTTATATGTCCTAGGACTTATATTTGATTGATAATATTTGTTAGTGGCGCCCTCTATATGTCCAAGGACTTTTATTTGATTAATAATTGTTCGTGGCGCCCTCTATATGTCCCGGGACTTGTATTAAATTAATAGTTTTTGTTAGTGGCGCCCCCTATATGTCCTAGGACTTATATTTGATTAATAATTTTTGTTAGTGGCGCCCCCTCTATGTCCTAGGACTTATATTTGATTAATCATTTTTGTTAGTGGTTCCCTCTATGTCCCGAGACTTGTATTAAATTAATAATTTTTGTTAGTGGCGGCCCCTATATGTCCCGGGGCCTGTTGTTTAATCTCCAGGGCTTCAAAAGTTGAAAAAACTGATAGACAGAGCAGAGGAGGAGCGTTGACTCTGAGTACTCCAGAATTCTTACAACAGGATACGATGCTGTGGAACGTTGTACGGGGCACAGAAAAATACACAAAAGGACCAACAATTTGCAGATTTTTCACTATGCCACCAAACTAAGTAAGAATTGGGTGAGAAAGATCTTCAAAGACTGGAAGAATTGATAAGACGCAGAAAATGCGGTGGACCAACATTTCGTAAATTTCAACAGGAACTCAGTGTCAGGCTTGAAGATTGCAGTTCCGCCCTTTAATCTTGAGGCCTGGCACTGAGTTCGAGATTGAAAGATGGTCAACTGAGGAAGCCATGGATGGCCTGAGGAAGCCAAAATGAGAACACGAGTGGGTTTGTTTAATTGGAGGCTCTTCAGAACTCAGGATCAAAATACAGGCACTAAGAGCAAACTTCAAATAGTCCTGCACCTCGGTGTAGCAGATGGATGACATATTTCAGATTGAAATTCTGTGTTGAGGCATAAGACGAACTGGTTAAAGGATTGAAAGTTTGAGTCCGCAGGATTGAAAGGAGGATAATTGACTTTTGAGGCAGCCTAGGGGACAATCGGGTACGAAACACGTCCTTAACATGGAATACAATTACATTTAATGCGTCCTTACTCGCAAAGAATTAAGAAAAACTTCACATGGTTGTCAAAAACGTTGAGATCATAAATTTTTCCTTGACACACTGGCTCCCCGAATCCACCGTCACCTTGAATCAACTTTGATTTCACCAAACTTTAATCGTTCATCCATCTCCTTCCCTGTGCAGCCTACACCCAATTATTCATGCGTGAGCCACCGTAAATCATGAAATTAATTACGAATCTGTCAAGTCGGTGTGCTGCGCGCCCCTGCACTCCGTCAAATCTTCGACAAGAGCTTAGCCACCCTGCGCCGCTGCCGACTTCCTCCGCCTGAATCTCATTTGAATAATTAAACCGATTGACAATTAAAACTAATGCCACCGAGCGGCGGCGAAGTCTTTCACTCATTTCCGATGTGGTCGCCGTCTCCCACGCTGCCCCGCCTGCACCAAAACACCACCCTCTCTCCAGCCAGCCACCCAATTGCAATAAATCCTAGAAAAGTTAATTGTTTTCGTGGCGACGTTGCGGTTGTAAATTCTTTTCGCGTCCTCTCTCTCCAGTGCGGCAATGCTCCGCTTGACAGACACTGAGATCTCACCTTTCTTTGCACCTACACCGCCCGCAGCAGCACCACCGTCTCCACCCGCTTGTCAATGACCACACCGCACCATACACACACCTGCGAGTGAATGGATACATCTTCGCGCTTGCTCCTTTCCGCACCCTGCACCAACCCATCGGGTCATGCCGTTCGTTCCGTTCGCGCCGTTAAGGACTTTCTATTGTGGACGGAGCACAAGCTGCATCTGCCATTTCATCATGGTGTCACCTGAGATTGAACGACATGGTCTGCACATAACGAAGAAAGGACGACGCAAAATGGCATCGGCATTAAATTATGTCAAATAAATGACAGTGGAATTCTATCCCGACGCTCCCCTCCCATCTGTGGTGTGTTGTCCACTTTCAGAGCGGATGGGTGGCATTGTTTGTCATATGCCACGGTCGGGTGTCGTCCTCCGAACGAAATACACGGTTGCGCGGCGTGCTATCATTACCATGCATCGATTCGAGTTCCTCACGTCTACGTGTGTGTGTGCGCAATTGGACGCATCCCCTTTTAGGGTTAATCGATAGCAAAAGCTGCTGCTGGCCGCCGCTACTTTTACTATTGCATTTTGTAATTAAGCGCGTAGACCAGAAATTAAATGTTTAATGAGATTTAAAATGCCGGAGGGATGTGCCTGGAAGTTGGCCCTTTTTTTCCGTGCTCCTGCTCCACTCCACGGGCATTCGCCTTCGACATCCTGTTCGTTTTGCGTTCTCTGTTTCGGCCACCTCGTAGCCGTTGCCGTCGCCATCGCTACCACCGCCTCTTTGGCGGTTTGTTGGAGGTCGGTTTGTATGTGTGTGTGGGGAGCTTCCTGGCTGTGCATACTGCAATTAATATAATCCTCTCACTGTGGGTGTACTCCGAAAGGGTCGTCCTGAAGCTGAAACAGGCCGCAAGAGACCGGGGCTGTTGAATGGGCTAAGAAGTGGAATTTCATCAGACCGTGAAGTGCGTTTCGTTGTTGGCTCGTTGCTGCTCCTGAATGACTGATTATCACCGTCGGCGAGGAGAGAGATTTTCACTGGCGAAGAAGTGTCAGAATTTCACGAGGCTGGGACTGGATTCCGGGGGAATCTGGTCGGATTTCGTGGTGGCCTACATTTGATTGCCTGTCTCTGGAGTTTCTACTGCGAGGCATTGTGTGACTGAAGTGGACTGAGGGAGAGGATCAGGAAGCGGGTCATTGAAAGGGAATTCCCTTGATTGAATAAGTGAATCAGTCAGTAGCCAGATTTAATGATAGGCCTACGGGGAGCATGCAGTAATTCAGTGGAAGTCGCCTACAATTCATTGAAATTCCAGTGTTCAAGGAGATAGATTCGTGATTTAGACTTCAGCTTAGAATTATTAAATGAATGAATTCTTCATTGCATTGAAGGCTTCACTTGAAAGCTTGAACTGACAGCTTCATTTAAAGCAGAACTTAAATCATTCTCTCACCCCGTCCTTTTAAGACTTCAACTAAGAAACATGAGATGAACGAATTTTTCACTTCATTGAAGGATTCACTTGAAAGCTTACACTGCACGCTTCAATCAAAGCAGAACTAAAACCGTCCTCTCACCTCGTCCTATTTAGACTTCAACTAAGAAACATGAGATGAACAAATTTATCGCTTCATTGAAGGCTTCAAGTGAACGCTTCAACTGCACGCTTCAAGTAAAACAGAACTAAATCCATCCTCTCACCCCGTTCCCTTAAGACTTCAACTAAGAAACATGAGATAAACGAATTTATCGCTTCATTGAAGTCTTCAAGTGAACGCTTCAATTGCACGCTTCAATTAAAGCAGAACTAAAACCATCTTCTCACCCCGTCCCCTTTAGACTTCAACTAAGAAACATGAGATAAACGAATTTATCGCTTCATTGAAGGCTTCAAGTGAACGCTTCAACTGCACGCTCTAATTAAAGCAGAACTAAAACCATTCTTTCACGTAGTCCGACAGATGTACAAGTCGTGGACACAGTTTCAGGCTTCAACTGATAAGCATAAAATGAATGAATTCTTCACTCCATTGAATGCCTCAGTCAGTGAACGCTGAAATTGAAAAACACAATTAAAACCCTCCTCTCACCTCGTCTGACAGATCTACAAGTCAAGGACGATTTGACGTTCCTCAATCAGCCCTTTGTTGAAATACACCACTCTGAAGTCGAGAACCAAGAAGCCAAGGAGTTCAGAAGTCAAGAAGCCACAAAATCGATTCACTTGAAACTCGCGACAAACTCAAAACCTGAATAAATAAACACTCCCAACACTTTCTTCTCCTCAACGATGCTTATCTCGAAAGTGCCTCTTCTCTCGGAATTCTCTCTCGCAAGGACATACAGCCTTCGCTGTCTCGTCAATACATTTTTAATTGTCAATCCTAACCGAATTCCGTTGTGATCATCTGAAGCTTCCATTGTGCCGGGTCAGGATAGTTTTTCATTAAGTAAAGGAATTCCTCCTTTTCCTCCTCAACCGTCTTCCCAGCTTCCTGTCCACTCTTAAGGTGTAATTATTTCGAAGGAAAACACTGCGCAGCAGCGGCTTTGTTCAGAAATTAAAATTGTCACATTATGAATTCATACAATTCCAATTTAAAGTAAAAACCTCGGCGGCGGTGACGGCAAGAGGTGAGTCCTCGCCGCGCCGTTCCCCGCACTTAGTGCCGTTTGCCAAAAGGCAGCATCAAATATTTAAAAGTAAATAAAAACATTTTCGGCACAGCAGAGAGAGAGAGAGAGCGAAACAAAAAAGCGGTTCGTTCGTTCGTCCTTCTGCCGGAAAAGTCATTAAGTTAAAATGCGTCGAGGGGTTTTGAAAAACCGCATGCCGGAGAGAAGGGAGCGCGACCCCCGTCCTCTTGATTGGCCAATGAATCCTCAAAATGTGGATGAATCGCAAAGCAGGTCGACAATGAGAATTATTCCATTCTCTAACGTCAGTCAGTTGTGTCTCTGCTCGTGTCAAAGGAAGGAGTTCTCTCCTTAAATGCTTCCCCCCTTCTTCGTATCGATTTTTCCTCCGCCGGAAATTCATCCTGGCGGTGGTAGTCTGACGGTCGGTTTCACTAGATGGTCAATTGATGTTCCGTGATGGGAATGTTTAGATCTGTGTAATTAAGTTCTAAAGCGTTTTTTGTTTCCTTTCGCCGGCCTACGCTTCAGTTTTTTGCGGCGTTTTTTTTTTGGTTCTCTGCCTTAAATCGGTTCATGCTGTCATCGACTGGTAAGGGATAGATCTCCGGAATGATTTATCGACTGAATAAACATTTAAATAGACGCCTTTGTTTAGTCGTCCATCTCTGTTGGTTCGTCTCAAGTGCGCAAAGTTGGACGGGGCACCGGCACGCAGCATTCTTCGGGGCAGAGCAGTAAAGGAATGAATATGATGTATATCCTGTCACTATTGACCTACTTGTGGCGGCTCTGAAGAACTCTTTATGCTTGACCCGCAGCTTGGTGGCGCTGACGGTGGCTCTGATGGTGGCTCTGATGGTGGCGCTGATGGTGGCGGTGGTCCCAGGGACCATAAACTCACCCGAAATGGCCGTTTTAATTTGAAGGCGCCTTTATTTGTCGTAACATTTGCTTATAGCTGGTTTTATTGCCGCCCCAAGGGGCCGCCGGGTTGCCTTAGATTTTGAGTGGACACTCAATTTTACGTGAGTTTCAAGCTTAATTTGCTTTTCTGGGTAGATCTGTAGTGTGGGTGGATGACGGGAGAGATTTTTGTCTTTAAAGACCAGTTTTTGGACGTGGAGTCGATGGCAGAATTGTTTGGAGACTTGTAATAATTTTGTGACAAGTCCACTGGAATTTTAACCCAGGCAGACCGGAACATCTGGGGCACCCGACAAGAGACCGCGTGGGCTGAAGGTACACGTTGCTTGAGAATTAGATCTAAACCGGATGGTACAACCGCCAAAAATTTAAAGGAAATGAAGTGGCACCCTGCTATGATTGACCACGGTTTGGTAGTGTCAGCTCAATAAGAGACCATTTTCTTGGCATGGGAAAGGAGATCTTGTGTCAGGCACACCTTCCTTAGCGAGCAAGCTGTCGGGAATCGAAGTTATTCTTTTCAAGTTTTGAAGGCAGGTCTCAGAAAAGAAATGGAAGGCAATGACTGCATAAATGGTGATGAAAAATTGTGTCTAGGGTGCATGATCTGGTCTTTGAAAGAGAGAGTGAGATGGCCAGAAAAAGGCCCCACAAGTGTTTGCTCAATGCTCAGCTCAATGATAAAACGAAAACAAAACAAAAGATTTACAAACGAACGACTTCCAGAAGAAGGGCGTCTGTCTTCCATCATCACAAGGCAGCAAATGAATTTTTCAACTGAAGCTGAGTCCGTCGTGTTCTCCAGACTTGTCACCATCCGACTTATCTCTGGCTTTAAGCTTGAAAGTATCACTGGACGGACATCAGAAGTTGCTCTAATTTGGTTAAATCTGAGCGTACTTGCCTGCGGAGACTGAAAACAAACTGAAGGCATGAACTTTTAAAAGCCGTCTGCAAACATTGTCAAACTACAGACATTGCCACAGTTCTCATTCCGAAATTGAAAGTAGAGTTTGGACAGTTGAAGCTTACGCACCGATCTGAGTAAGGGTGGATGTCCAACGCTGGAGTCCATAAGACTGAAACTTTGCAATCATCTCTGAACAATTTGGTTGAAATCAGGAGAAGAAACGGGTTACATTTGGTTCGGGCAGCAGTATTGGGTTGAAAACAACAATCTCGGCGGGCATTCCGAGGTCTATAAGCTTGTCGGAATATTTTGCAATCGTCTTTGCCTCCTTTATCGGTTGACCATCAACTCTTCTGTAGGTTTTACGGGGCTCAACCGTAGAACAGACCGCCTGCCTCTGCCCAATTGACTTTGAAACAGAATACAAAAAGCAGAACAGCCACCATCACTCCCAATTCTCGTGCTAAGCTCCACTGCTCTAATTACTCCTCTCTGAGCCGCCACCATGAAAATTTCTGATTACTCGAGAATCGCATGCACACACAAGTTTTCCCCTCCAGTGCACCTCTCTTAAGTAATCAATTTAGCAGCAAACGACTGCCGAAAGACGCTACTCCTCGGCGACCGCCACTATCCACCGTCGCACTCAGTGCGGTGCACATGCATATGCACCCGAATCCCTACAAGTCCGGGGCTCAACCGTAGAATAGACCGCCCAGCAGGTCACAATTCACTTGATTTATACAACCTCATCACAGCGAGCCTGCAGCCACTTTCAGTATCCACTCCAGAGTGCTTGACTCTGTGGAACAGCAATACGAAGGAGTTGCGTGATTCTTGAGGAAGCGTGGACTCACGGGTGCACACCGAGGTCAAGGAAAAATCGAAGCTTCGATCCATTTGGTAGGTGCCTCAGCTACCGAGCTTAGGGTAGACACAATTCAAGCCAGCAGCTCTCCGATGGAAGGTGAGTTGCTGTCTGCGCGATGGACACCGCATTCGATGATTCAAGACAGCAGGTAGTGAGACGATCAAAGCAGGGTTTGACGATATTATTGGCGATATATTTGAAAATATTAGAAGGCATGGATCCACGGTGTAGATAGAGGACTCAAGGGAATGTGGTCTAAGGAAGTCAGACACTGCGATTGACACCGCAACTGATGACTCAGGACAGCAGGTGCTGAGACGACTTTAAAGCAGGATTTGACGATATTAAGACGAAATCTGGAAAAAAAATGTGCGTCCTTTTGACAAGACATGGATCCACTGTTGTAGACAAAGAACTTAGACTTAAGCGGATGTGCTCTGAAGAAGTCAGAGACTGCAATTGACACCGCAACTGATGAATCAGTACAGCAGGGGCTGAGGTGTCTTTAAAGCAGGGTTTGACGATATTTAGGTGAAATCTGGAATAATTAGAAGGCTGCGATTGACACCGGAAGCGTTTTCATGGATATACAAACGCAAGACTACCAAAACAAGACAGTCCGCCTTCCATCATGACAAAACAGCAAATTAATTTTTCAAGCTAACACATCACTCAATAATTCCCGGGACATATGTATAGGGGGCGCCACTAACAAAAATTTATATAAATGTCCCTATATGTCCTGGGACTTATTGCGTTCTCCAGATTTGTCACCATCCGCCTTCAAGCCTTGAAAGTATGAATAGACAATTGAGCCAAAGAGAGAGAGATATAGCCGTCTTTGCAGACTTCAGAAAAATGTGTTGAAGAAGTTGGTCCACACCTAGGTGCGTTGGACTTATGGAAATGAAACACCACCTTTTCCTTTGAACCCAGGTGCCTTTTAAACTGCTCTTGTAGTAAATCTAGGCTTCTTGCCGGAAACCAACTTTTAGGGGAATATATCGAATGTTCAAGGCGTGAGGCTCTGAGTTTGAAAACTAAGTTCCAGATTCAGGCATTTGGTTGTGCAATGACGAAGCTTTCCAGGCTCCTCTACAAAGGAACAAAAGTTTGTCTTAAACTTTATCTCCAGCCTAGAGACGGATCAAGAATCACCTGCGAATACTTCTCTTTTCTGAAATGGGGATGGGGAGTTTGGTCATAAATTGGGTACATTTTGAATAGAAACCTGACACTTACTCGTAAGGAATGTGAGGAAGACAAGCAGAAGACTGAAAGTGGAACTTTGAGACGTCTCCTACCCTTTGACACAACCAGGAACTTGGTTGAAAGAGAAAAGCAGAAGACTGAAAGTGGAACCTTGAGACGTCTTCTACCCTTTGACATAACTAGAAATCTGCCATTGAAGCAGTAAGGAGAACAGCAGAAGACTCAAAGTGGAACCTTGGGAAGTCCCCTACTTTTTGACACAACTAGAAACTTGGCTCTTGAAGGATGTGAGGGAGAAAAGCTGAAGAACCTTGAGACGTCTCCTACCCTTTGACACAACTAGGAACTTGGCTCTTGAGGAATGTGAAAGAGAAAAGCAGAAGACTGAAAGTGGAATCTTGAGACGTCCCGTACCCTGGGATGTGCGGGAGAAAAGCAGAAGACCGAAAGTTGAACCTTGAGATGTCCCGTACCCTACTCTTTCTGAAATCTTAAAACTTGGATAAATCACAACTGCGCAGCTCATATGATGATCCATCTTCTTCCTAAAATTCGTCAACAACTGGGGAAACGGTTAGTTTGAAAGCGCTAGTCCAACATCGGCCACAAACTTGGCGGCTCAGAAATGTTCACAGGAGGTGATGGGCTATCAGAGGCAGCCCGATAGTAAAATATCAAAAAAGTCACCAAAAAATCCACCAAAAGTCCACCAAATTCTGTGCCTGACTCAAACATTCAAGACAACTGTCGCCAAGCGAATAAATCACACCCATCCGCCTCAGTCGCAGTCTGAGGCCTCCCAGGCGATTTCATTTGGAAATAATTTGAGTAATTAAATAAGGGACGGCCATCAATAACCAAATCATCAATATCGGCAACGGTCCATGGCCCGCCACTGCCCAATTGACTTTGGGACAGAATACAAAACGCAGAACAGCCACCATCACTCCCAATTCTCGTGTTAAGCTCCACTGCTCTAATTACTCCTCTCTGAGCCGCCACCATGAAAATATCTGATTACTCGAGAATCGCATACACACACAAGTTTTCCCTTCCAGTGCACCTCTCTTAAGTAATCAATTTACCAGCAAACGACCGCCGAAAGACGCTCCTCCTCGGCGACCGTCACTATCCACCGTCGCACTCAGGGCGGTGCACATGCATATGCACCCGAATCCCTACAAGTCCTTCGAGCCCAACACAAAAGGAATCCACAGAAAGATTATTTGAAAAAAAAAATGGGAACGGGGGAGAAAAAAATGTCCTTTTAAGGCACTCTCTGGTCTTTTGTCGCCGCTGTGATGTGTGTGCACTGCCCTACCCTGGGTATTGTTGTCGCTCCTAATTCCTTCGTCGTCGCCTGATGGCCTCCCTCCCCCCACCACCCTTCCGCACCATGGTAAAATGCGTGAAATTTGAAACTTTTTCTCCATTTTCCAGCACTAATTTACATAATATACTTTTAGTGAGAACGCGAAAACTGGTGTGTCCTTGTCCCGCAGGGGCCAGCCGGTGAGCAGAGCGAGCAGAAGGCATAAGCTCTCGCAGGGGGCCAGCAGGATACATGCCGTCGGTTTGTGTTTGCTTGTGTTTGCAGGAGGGCTGTGAAACGAACCCGCTTTTGGATGGATTCCTGCACTGTGTGTGCAGGCGGGCAGCTAGTGAACCGATGACGGCCAGCCGGCTGGTGTAAGAGGCGAGAGGACGAAGCCAAACTGTCATTTAATATCCGCAATTAAAGTGGTCATCAATCAAAAAACACTGAAGCTCCAATTTCTGTCCAACGAAGCAAGCAAACCACCACCACAGCAGAGGAATGGGAGCAGGAGCAGGAGCACAAGCAGAAGCCAAAGCCCAATCCCAAGCCGGAGCCAACAACACATTTCTGGTTCATCCGTCCCGCATCGAGTTATTGTGCTCGTTATCACAGTGTCCTGCCTGCCCCCTCTCTGTCATCGTTCCCGGAACGACTTACTTCGCCTCGGTTTTTTTTCTGCCTGTGCTTCTTTGTTTTATCCTCTGTCCTGTTTCATCTGGGGGGAAGTGTGTCGTCTTTCTTTTGTACGTCCTTTCTGTCCAAACATTATGCTGGTGTGTGCGGAGGATGGAAAATGGATAAACAAGACACCTTGGTGGTCGATGGGTATTGAGGAATCGCATGTGGCATCAAACAATCCGAGGAACGTGACGATATCATTAGTGAACCCGGACGACGGCCACAATCAACACCATCACTGCCACCGCCGCCGCTATCAACACCATCTCCGCAGAGATACCACCACCCCATTGAACATGATCGGTCGGGTGACGGGGGGAATGGCTGATGTCCAGTGTCCGAGCCACACACATTCGTAACGAAACGAGAGATATTTAATTGGAAACGAATGAAGGAGAGAGAGCATGTTTTTATCCTCGACGCGACACACAGGAAGCTTGTCCTTAGCACATTATTTCAATCTCAAATCCCTTCCCAAACCCTCGCCCCGCTGAAGCCTACACACTGAGCAGCACAGCGAGTTTCTGGTGGTGTGCGGTGGAGACTGTTGAAATGAAGGAATTTTTCCGTCCTAATTAGAAAATCGAGGAAAGTGCATTTAGCTTCGTGTTGCTTGTCTTCTCTCACTCATTGGAATGTGTAATTACGACGTAATAGCAACGCAAGGATAGAGAGAGCGAGAAACGCGCTCAATTGAACTGTAAAACCGGCGAAAAGACACCACACACGGGGGACGGCCGGTAGGCGGGTGGATTACTGGCAACGATGGACTGGTTCAAAGTAAATTGTCAGTGCATTTGCTGGGAGAAGTGGAATTCCTCGTCGTCCTTCCTGGAATTTTGTTGATACTTAAACTGTTTCACACACGGGCTGCAGCGGTCGAGTGGGTGGACGACGAGATTCAGTTTATGTGGAACGTAATTGAGTGTTATTTGACCACGAACAGGAGACCGTTGGGGGTTTTCAGGAAGAGTGCAGAAAAGTACAGGACTCTGGGTGGAACCATGAGGTTGGTCAGTTTTGTTGCTGCAGGACTTGGACTTAAATGAGTGCGATTTGACCACAAGCAAGCGGGTAGAAGAAGGGGGGGGCAAAGTGCGGAGCCCTTAGGTATTACATCCTTTTCATTCCTCAAACTTGAGTGGATTTTGACTACAAGCAAAGCCACGTCGGGACTTCCTAACATTAAGGAGAAAAGTTGAGAACTAAAAATGGAGCCCTAAGGTGGGGCATCCTCTTCATGCTCCAATTTGACTACATGCAAGGCGGCTTTGGGACTTTCCTAACTATTGGAGGAAAGTTAAGGACTAAGAGTGGAGCCCTACCGTGAGGCATTAATTTAATTTTCTGATTTGACTACATACAAGGCGGTTTTGGGACTTCCTTAAATATTGGAGGAAAGTTGAGGACTTTTCTCCAATTTGACTACATGCAAGGCGGCTTTGAGACTTCCTTAAATCTTGGAAAAAAGTTGAGGACTAAGAGTAGAACCCTAAGGTGGGGCATCCTCTTTATTCTCCATTTTGACTAAATGGACTTCTTTTAATCTTGGAGGAAAGTTGAAGACTGAGATTGAGACCCTAAGGTGGGGCATCCTTTTCATTCTCTAAACTTGAGTGGATTTTGACTACAAACAAGGTCACTTTGGGACTTTCTACTATTAAGGAGAAAAGTTGAGGACTAAGAGTAGAGCCTTAAGGCGGTGCATGCTTATTGAATATGGTACTGAGAATAGAACCTTGAGGAACTCCATGCTTATTGAAGATTTAACTATAAGTTGAGTAAATTTTGACTAGGAACCTGGCACTCTAGAGATACGACGGAGAAAAGTAGAAGCCTGAAAGTGGAACCTTCATTTGTCTTCTGCCTTTCGACGTATGGTTTCATGAAATCCTAGGACTGCAAGAAACCACAACTGTGTTACTTATATAATGCTCCATCTTCTTCCTAAAATTCGTCAACAACTGAGGAAAAGGTAAGTTTTGAAACTCTAGTCCAACATCAGAATAAAACTTGGCAGTTCAGAAATGTTAGCAGGAGTTGATGGGCTGTCAGGAGTGAGCCCCGTCCGTCCAACTAAAGCCGTCTCTGTTGAAAAGCCTTGAAGTATCCATTCCTTTCCACTGAATTTGATTTTGGTCTAGCAACCAGCTTAACGGCAGACATCTGGTGTTGAAGCAAATCTATGCGCCACACGAAAGGACCTACACCAGCAACCAGCGGTCCACTCGGAACCGCAGCTTATTCCAAATTTATTGCTCCTCTCAACTGACCCTCTTCAACTGTCCGCCCGGGGGTGCACCCCTTAAATATTCACATTTCATTTCTCCCTGTGTGTGTGTCTGAGTGTGTTGGTTTTTTCGCTGGCCTTTTGGTTTTGAAATATGTGCTGCCGGGAGGCCGCCTCTGCTACGCGCTCGTCGCTCATCTCATTAAACTTGAATGCGTCCGTCAATCAGTGGTCGACAGATAAAGCTTCGGCAGGGGACGACACACAATCCGACGCACACGGAGAGGGACGAAAAAATCGTTTAACTTCGTTGCATTATTGAATTACATGATGAAAATCAAAGGAGACTGAAAAAACAGCGTAAATCCCTCACCTGGAATGGATTATTGCCTAGCTTGGTGTGCGCGCGCGGTGTGGCTTACCGGCCTTTTGATGGTCAAAGTCAGTAGTCAGTTTAAAAGTGAGCAGCGGTAAAACGTAAACAACAACAAAAACACTGGAAACAGCAAAAAACAATGATTTACAGAGAGCGGAGGACGGTGTGTTGTGCTGTGGTAACGCAGGATGTTCGTTTCAATGAAGTCATCGATCCTTAAATTCACACACAACTGCCACTGGCACCGTCGTCGTAGTCTCCTCCTCTTCCTTTTCATGTGCCACTGAAGCGTGCAAGTGTTGTGGGGGGAGGGGTGTGGCTGAGGAGCACGAAAAAAACACAAATTCCGTTATTTACCCCCAAAATCGCGGTTGCCGCTGAGAGATCTCTCAATGGAGCGCGCAGGCTGCGTTTCGTGCCCCATTTTGATCCACAATTCAGATTCTTTTCGGTGCGGTACATGAACACCTACACCACCGCCCTCTCCTTCGCGCCCCCTTCGACGTTGTTTTCGTGCAAAGCTCTGCTTTCATTTCATTTTCCAATCACCGTTATCGATTTTTTGTTTTGTTTCAACTGCCTGCCCTCCCTCCAGTGGGTGTGGGGGGAGGTGACTGTGAATTTATTTTTTTTTCGCTGACTTTCTTTCTATTCCGTTTTCCGCTGAGCCATACAGTGAAAAATCTGGACGATTATTGTGGTAATCGAAATGGGCGCAGATCTGAATATTTGCGGTACACCCTTAGCGGCGCATCGCGTGCTGCTTTCCGGACTGCGGTGGCGATGGGTGGCGATTCCAGAGTGCGCTGCTAGCATCGGAAATTGAATGATTTGTGTTGAAAGAGAGGACGATAGGGGGTGGCGGTGGCGACGGCAGTCCTATGCACTGAACGTGAAGAGGCCTATGGGCGAATTGATTTCTGTCGCCCTGTGGAGTGCCAAGAGTAAGCAGTTTAATTGTTGTTCTTCCTTCCTTCCATCCCGACACACACACACACTTACGCCAGTCAGTCAGTCAGTCAACTGGTAGAACGAGTGGCGAACAGAGGTGCCGTGTGTGCGATATGTTGTCCTTCTTGTTGGCTGGCTAGCTGGCTGGTTGGTGGGTTGTTTGGTTGACGGCAAACAAACACCCGGAAGGGGGTGCACGAGGCATGGGTTGGAGGAAGAGGAACCGGAGGTTGTGTTTTTATTTCAATTCTCCTCGTTTTTGTTTTTTTTTTTCATTTTTTGTCCTCTTTTCCCTGAATTGAGTTGAAATGCGGCACCGAAGAGGGCCGCCGGATAGTGGAGCGGGGAGTGCTTGCACTGATGGCAGTTGAGGGTTGTCAGGATTGCTGTTGTTGGTTTTTGTTTGAAAGGTGGCTGGCTTCTGAAGGGGATCAGCTTCTTGAAAGGGAAGAAGAACAACGAAGCTGAAGGAATGGGGATGAGTGGAGGTCGATGGTTGCTCAAAAGATGCAAAGTTCTGCGTTTAAATTGAATTTAAGGCCGGAAATTGTTTCAAGTTCATCGAGGAGTAGGGGGAGGAATTTAAAGGAGTTCCACCCCCACCTCATCCTTGCAGTGGGGCGAAACCGTGAACGAAGGAAACAGAGAAGAAGGTGAAACCAGATTCAAGCAGCGCGTCCACTTGTTTTGCAATTAGGAAAACTGACGAGCTCCTGGACAAAGGAATAAGTCCCGTCGTAGACTCTTCAAAGCAAAACCCCTCCAAGGGTCTTCGTCGGAAAGGATTCCTCTTCTCTCGGCTGCTCCTCGGATTTCACTGGTAAGCGGTGCTGACTTAATTAAAACCCTGACCCAGATGAATCAGCAGCACAGCAACAGGAGCGACGCGATGAAGAATAGAAAAGAAAGGAACCGTAAGGCCAACCCTTTGTGACCTCTCCGAGTTGAAAAATGATCATTTTTAATAATTAGTCCGAAAAAACATTCGTCACCGCAAAGCACGGCCTCTATGTGCGGCAGCTTCCCGGAATGGAGACTGGGAATGAAGACCGAGAATGGAGGCCGGATTAAGGCGCGACACAAAGAGGAAATCGGTGAAATGATGAACGGACGGCCGTCCTTGCTAAACCTTCCCTATCGCTTGAAATGATTTCAATTTCGCGTGCCGTCGTCTTCCAATCGGGGACAAGGACCCGAATTGAATGGTCCGATGGACAATAGTCTCCATGACACTCAGACTGTCACATTCCTCCCGTTGGCGTCCCCTCAACTCACTCAGCGCCGTCCAGCCGCTCACACAAACTTAATTTCCCAGATAAAATTTTCAACTGGAATTAAAAGTTTTAATTAACAGTCACGAAGGGTACACACCACCCATCACCACCATCCACCAAGTGGGGCAGGGGGTTAGGGACAGTCTGTTTCGCAGCACAACGCTTAACATAATGACATCCTGTTCTCCATTTCAATTCCAGGTACCCGGCGCCAGCCTGCTGCCTCTGGTCCATGGCCCGGAAATAGTTTTCCATTCAGCAGCAACCACTTCGCCAGTCGAACACCTGTCGCCCGAAACACTCACACAACAGCGCCGCCATACCTTCACACCGTTACATAGCCACAGTGCTGCGACACAGCACCGCGTCAGTGCGACAGTAGTCAGCAAGCGCCGACAAGAATAAAGGAAATGAGACTGTGCTGCTGCGACAGAGACGGTTTGAATCTTAAATACTGCCCACGCCTAGTCCCGCCTGCCCCTTAATCTCGCTTAATAAAGAATTGGAAATTACTCTGGGAAAATGCAAAAACACAGGAAGACTGCGGCGCGTCGTCACCGTCATAGGGCGACGGGGAGAAATAGAAAATCGTAAAGTGGCGCCCAACAAGGGACTCGACCTGCTTCTTCTTAGCTCTGTTTTACATCAGAATCACCACCATTGTCCTCATCATCATCTGCTACTGGCGCGCTACTTCGCGACAACTGTCCATCGGCACGTCGAGCTCCACATTCAAAGGGGTGACAAGCGATGGATATAATTTAAAATTTCATCGAAAAGATTGGATTAGGAATGACGGCAGCGACACAGCTCCCTTCAACGGAATTACAGAAAAAAAAGAAAGAAACGCCTTAAATGAGTTCCACGACTTAATGTAGAGGAAGGAGCAAATGATTGAAAGTGTCCCTTCAACAAAAGTTCATTTTTTTGCGCTTTGTCGTTAGTCCGGTGTTTTTAGTTCTGTGTCAAAGATGGCAGCTTATGTGACGGAGTGGATGGATATGGAAAAGTTTGATAAGCGCATGGAAGGAATGCATTTGCACAGATTTGTCAAGTGATAAGTCCATTCACTTCAAAGTGATTCACTCGAGAGGGAAATTAAATGTTAAATGAAATGAAAGGATATGCGGAGTGCAAGGGAAGTGAAGAGTCCCTGGTGGGAAGTCGGAGAATCAGTTGGGCGTACTCACTTGTTCCAATTGAGCATCTTATTGTTGGGCACTTACCTGGAAAGAAAAGAAGATTCGTTTAAATTTTGAGGATTGTCTAGGGGTTGGTACATTTTAAAGAGGGACCTCAAGGCTCAAGGGGGCTTAAAGATCTAGTTGGGGCAAATCGCAAAAAAAATCACACAAACAATAAAAAATTTAAAAATATGAGTAACACTCACGCATTTATGGTTTCGTCTTTTTCCTTTTTTCAACAAGATTGCTTTCATTTCCGAATTTTAAGATGTCACGTTTTATGATTTTATAGGCCATGACATGGCCATATTCCGCCACAGGGAATCCGAGTTTATTTTGCTGGACTTATTGGAGCGACCTTAAGGGGACTTTAAGATGACATTGGGGCCAAATTCGCAAATCATCGTTGAATTCTTTAAAGAAGGAGCAAAGGGCGACGACGAATCACACCAACAACAAACAATGGGAAAAGACGAGCTACATTCACGCATTTATGGTTTCGTTTTTTTTTTTCTTTTTTTTAACAATATTGCCCATATTTTCGAAAGATGTGATGTTTTAAGCTTTTAGCGGCGATGTATTAAGCTCTTAACGACTTTCGCAGACCACGTCGCAGGGAATTCGGGTCCACTTTGTTGGACTTATTGAAGTGACCTAAAGGAGACCTTAAAATCAACTTGGGGCCAAATCGCAAAGCATCCAATACGCATGTCGCAACGGTGACAACGTAAACAAAATGTGAAAACACGGCTTACACTCACGCATTCACGGTTTCGTTTTTTTTTTTCTTTTTTCCACAACAATGCGCCTTGATCTTCGAATTTTCAGATGCCACGTTTTATGATTTGAAGGTCCCTGACTTGGCCACATCCCCACGCAGAGAATCCGAGTCTACTTCGTTGCGACCTGGAGTGGGCTTTAAAATCACATTTGGGTAAAATCGCAAATCATCTTTGAAGTCTTTGAAGAAAGAGCAAACGGTTACATTAAGAGACAAGAAAAAAATGTAAAAATACGATTTACACTCACGCAATTATGGTTTCGTTTTTTTTCTTGTTTCTCAACAATTTCAATTCAATTTTTTAATTTTAAGATGCCTCGTTGTATGTTTGAACGGCAAAGACTTCGGCACATCCCGCCGCAGGGAATCCGGGCCTACTTCGTTGGACTTGTTGGATGTGTTATTGTTTTCACGAGTAAGGAGTACCAACTCCAGCTTATCGCCGACTCCAAACATCGATGTTCAGGAAACTCTTCATCTGAGCAAGAGTCATCCCAGCAATTTGAAAGATGACGTTCCTTGGAACGCCTCATCTCCACCTCCCTTCACGCAATGTGTTGTCACATCAAATGACGTTCTGCCCTCTTTTTCTCATCTTCTTCAAATATTTTCTGCTCGAGCTTAAAAGCGATTATCAATTAGGGGCGTTTGCTTCTGCCTTCGGCCTGTCACCAGCCCGCCGGCCATTCCGCATTCGGTCTCTCAGATCAGATTCGAGGCAATTAATAATCACCATTTCAGTGAGGGGGCGGATTACGAGACGAGTGCACCATTCATTTGCCTAGGTCTCAGTGACTTACACTGAGAGCACGGTTCGCCGCTGTCCCCTGGGGCGTTGATGGAGACAGACAATATCCCAGTGTCTGTGCTGTGTTGATGCCCGTCAGTGAGTAGGATCGAACATTGATGATTAAATATCACCGCGCAACGTGCTCCCCCTCCATGACGTTAATCTGATTGAAAAGGCATTTAAATGGTCGAAATTTTCACTTCAAGTGACTCATTCGCTGGGAGGGGGGAGATGACGGAGATTGGGTTTTTTTTTCTCGGGAATTAATTTAATTTTATCGTGGAAGTGGTGCACTTCTGATTGAGTCGGATTTTTAGAGGGCAGTTGGCAAGGGAGTACTTTGAATGCTAGCTTCTGTTTAAAGCTGCCGATGTCTTTGGACAGAGCAGGGATCAAAACTGGCAGCCTTGCGGTAGACCAAGCCACTTAATGTAGCCAGATGACGGCCAAATAGAGCCCTTGTAAGCCGCAACTCTGTACGAAAAATAAAAAAATTCACGAGGCAACTTGACCCAGTTCAAAGAAATACCACAGGACCCAATTGACAGACTTTCGGCACTCATCTTCATTCTTAAAGACTGCCGACGGTAAGGAAAACTCACAATGAGAAGCCTTGCTGGCCTCCAAGAATTCCCAAAAGAATTCACGAGGCAACTTGACCTAGTTCAAAGGAATACCAAAGGACTCAAATGTCAGCCTTTCGGAACCCTTCCCCTCGTTTACTAAGACTGCCAAGGGTAAGAAAAGCCCACAATGAGAAACCTTGTCGGTCTCCACGCTATACGATAAATAAAGGAATGCACGGGGCCAGTTCAAAGAAATACCACAGGACCAAATAACAGCCTTTCGGAACTCTCTCTCTTCGTTCCGCAAGACTTGCGACGCTAAGGAAAAATCACGACGAGAAGCCTTTCCGGCCTCCACTCTATACGAAAATTAAAAGAATTCAGGAGGCAACTTGATCCAGTTCAAAGAAATATCATAGGACCCAATTGACAGCCTTTCGGAACTCTTCCCTTCGTTTATCAAGGCTGCCGACACTAAGGAAAATCCACAATGAGGCTTTTTCGGCCTCCACTCTGTACTTGAAATAAAAGAATTTATGAGGCAACTTGCCCCAATTCAAGGAAATACCACAGGACCCAAATGACAGCCTTTCGGAACTATTATATTCGTTTAACAAGACTGTCGACGCTAAGAAAACCCACAATGAGAAGCCTTATCGGCCTCAACTCTATACGAAAAATAAAATAATAAGGAAAAATCTCGATGGATCAACGGAAAGGTATGACAAAGATAGTACAGCACAGGACCTAACCGTCTGCCTTGTGGTGGCCTTCCAACGACATACCCAAATCTTTAAGCAATGTGGCCGCCTTCGAGAGGCCGCCTTCGAGAGGCCGCCTTCGAGAGGCAGCCTTCGAGAAGCTCCCACCTTCTACATGGGGCACCGCAAATCATATGCAAACCAGAGGCTTGTCATCGCCGACATATTGCGAATTCCGAGCACATCCCACATCTTGGTGTGACCCAGTTTGCTTTTTTTTTATTCTCCTTGTCAGTCCTTGTGATGTCCAATTCAAGTCCGTCTATAATTTCATTTGAGGCTCACTCTCCACGACAATCAGTTGGTTTGTGTTTCTCTCTCGCTCTCCTCTTTAATTTTCCAGTTCACAAATCATCAAGATACTCCTACGGCACACCACCCACACCCGCCGCCGTGTAGAAGCTATCCTTTTGCACGTTCTCTCGAGGACACACAGTTAGTACACTGACGCGTCGGAATCACATCATGCCTTGATGACATCAGTATCCTCTATATTCGCTCAGCCTCTGGATGTGGCGCGACCAGAAAGGACATTGAAACTGAAGAGGCACGCAGAAACAAAGCCAGCAATCGAGCGATCGCTCGAGCCAGAGCGAGATGGAGATGCACGGAAAAAAAGACGAGGATTACACATAAAAACGAGGAAGAAATTCAACAAATGAATAAACAAGTGCTGGTCGATGTGGCGCCAGGATACTTGTTACGCACAAAATGTGAATTTCAAATTGCTCCAGTCGGTCGTCGTAGTCGTTGTCGTTGTCATCCCTCCACCCTCCAACACACGCCTGCAAATTGACTGCAAACTGTCGTCGTCGGTTGCTCGTCCGTTTCATCGTCGTCGGCGACGGTGGTGTTATGGCCGGAGCCGCCCGGGAATGCGAACGAATAGATGGATGGATGGGCAAAATTGAAATGAGGCTCAACCTCTTACCACTAGCAAGTGACCACAGTGTTAGCTGTGTGTTGGGACGTGTGTGCAAGGCGAGGCGGTCGTCTGTTGCTTCTCTCTCTCTCTGAAGGGCTGGCAGGGATTTGAGGGTGTGTGTGTCGGTCTGGTGAAGAGATTATCCTGTCGAAGGGTAGGCTGTCGTGGAAGCATTCCAACACGTTTTTGTTTTTTGCCGCCAGCTCCTTCTTGAAACCAGCCAGCCACCATCAGGGCAGTGTCGAGTTCAGTGAAGTCATATCGTTTACATTGAGGCTGACATTTGCATTTTCCAAATCGTTGCGAGGATACGTTTTTTCCCCCCGGTTTTTGTGCGGGTTCGAGGGACCGAGCGAAAGGCTTCACATTGTATTTTACGATAATCTGTGCGTTTGGGGCGGGAGGGGGGCGGACAATGTCAACGACAGGAATGGACAAATGATGATGGGAGGACGATGGATGGTCGGTTGACATGTGACACTGCAAGGACACCCTTTATACCCCGCACACACGAAATCACTTTGGCAATTAAATTTGACGAAAAACAACATGTCACCGCAAGCAAGGAAGCACATCCTCTTCGCTGTTGTGTCGCCCGCCACACAATGCGGCGCGAGCGTGAGAAAGAGTGCTCTTCCGGTGTTAATTTCATTATGTCCTCGATGGACACACAGATCGTGTCATAAAATTCCCCGACACGACACACACGTACCAGCAGCCCCGGAATTCGGTTTTCCTCTCGCCTCCTTGTGCTGGTCGCAAAATATTTTCCTGGAATCGATGACGGCGGGTGAAGGGCGGCAGGGGAACAGCGGGCACTTGGTGTGAGAAATCTTAAAAGGATTTTTATTATTCGCAACATGCATCAAGCCAACGAACGTCGTCGTCGTGCACTGCAACGGCAGCAGCCCCGTACCGCCATCATTGCGGCACTGTATAAAATTACTTTTTGTCAGGGTTACGACTTTGTCAGTTACCCCCCCCCCCCCTCCTGGCGTTGCCTTACTCACTCGTCACACGAAGAACATCGAGGAGGGAGCGCGCATTGTTACAACCCATTAAAAGGATCATTACATATCCCTGGCATTTGGCAATGGGTAATGTGCTGCACACAGCGCGGAACAGTCCTGTTTCTTATTTTGTCGTTCAACAACCAGCCGGACATCCGTGGGGTTCCAATGATTGTTGTGATGCGGTGAAGGGGTATGAGACACTCTCCATCCACCCCGCCTCAATTTTCTTCCTGCTCAGCCACCATAAAGTTTACATTTTGTTTGGCTTACAGGCGGGACGAGGTTGGCTGTTAAGTGGCATTTACCATCAGCGAACATCCTTTTTGCGCGTCCTACAGATGTTGTGCTGTGATGCGCTCTGTGTGCGCGCCACAGAATGAAGTATGAACAAAAGCCCAAGATACGGCTGACCTCTTTTGTTTTGCTTGCTCCGCATCCTCGGCTCCGGTTGCAGGGCGTGATGATGGTCCTGCATCCTTAGCTCGGATTTCATGTGAGAACAGATTGCTTTTTGGTTGTCTTGGCTTGATGGCGGTGGTGGTGGTAGTGGTGGTGGCGGGTCTTATGGGTCATTTCGTCGTGCCAACTGATTTGATGTGACTTGAATTTATGGAAAAACAATTTAGAAATGGAGGGGTTAGGGCATGAAAATTTGTGCGCTTTAAATGGACTTCGTCCTTATCACTCACATCCACGGATGCGAATTTACGAGCGATTACGAGTGGGTCGAGAAATGGATTAAACGTGTTTCTCGGTCTAAATTTAGGATTCACCGGCAAGGTCCTTGTGTTTGCGGGGGAAATGAAAATTAATCAGACTTCAGTGAGCGACTTCAATCAAAACAGGATCGGAGCGGATGGGGATGTGCCTCCTGCGGGGGGCCATTATTACATAATTCATTGCTTCTTCATTCGCCGAATTACTTCACAAACACTTCTTTCCATCCGCCCACAGCCCATCGCCCTCCGTGCTCCTTCGTCCTTGTTCCACAATTTTGTCCTTTTTTTTGGCTTTCCTCATATATCATGGACAGCATTTATTACAAGCACTTTGCGCTTCGCTTCATTTTCCATGAAAAATGTCAAAATCACTGAAATCTAAGGATCTCTGTTTTTTATGTCCTTCCTCCCACCACCACCATCCAACCAACCAACCGAGCAAACATCCACTTCAGGACTTCAGCTGGCGAGAGCGAAAACATCAATATAATGAATTCACTTATAACCTCACTAATGGCAGGAAATAAAAACCATCACAGGCTACATCCCCCCGGAAGCCCCTCGGGGAGCTCTCAAAAGTAAACTAAATAAGAAAGGACCTCCACCAGCGAAATATAATAATTTAATCTCTTAAATTTCCCTGTTTATGAGAACGCACTTAATAATGAGGTCAAATCATTATCCCGGCAAAACCGCAAATTCCTTCGTGTACCCTCGCCGCCCCCACCCCACACACCCCGTCACACTCCATTGGCCAAACGCTCACCACTGTGGCCCCATGGTGGGCGCCATCAGTCGGCTCGGATGGATGGAAGTCTATCCATGTGTGCGTTAGTGTGTGCGAGCGGAGTCCTTATTCTTTTAAGCGAAAGAACAAAGCCAAGTGAAGTTCTATGTGGCCCACGGCTCCTGGCGTGATTTTTGCCCTCCCCCACACCAAAATACCCGAAGCTCGAGCAACAAGAGAGAGAAAAGAAAAATCGACTTCTTGCACACGGCTGCGGCCGCCGCAATGACGATGACGGTGAGAGGACCCAGGAAAAAGGAAGCTAAGCCCGGCGACTAACGCAAAAAAGGAGAGAAGCGAAGGAACGAAAACAATTAACAATATTATAAGTTCCAGTACATCAAATTCTCGTTGTTTGCTCTCTTCCTGTCGGGACTCCTGCCTGCGTATGTATGTGTGTGTGCGTGGGTTTGTTTTGGTGGGAGGAATGGAACTTTTACATCAATAAATAAAAATCCGCGGGCAAAAAGCTTAAGCTCCACCGCTTGGCACTCGAACCGGGAACCGACCGAGTGGACTACCCACCGAGGATTCCAGGAGCAAATGGGGAAAACTGAAAAAAGGAGAAGCGAAGCGAAACAAACCGACTTAAGGATTCATAACGTAGTCAGGACGTAGTTTATGTACTCTGATATGGCCCGACGAGGTGCATTCCTTCCTCGCCCAGCACACAGAGAGAGTGAGAGGGACTCGAAATCGTGTCCTTTTTGGTCATATTTTTGCGCTCATTTTGCGAGATGGCCATCATTTAGCACAGAGTCAGTTGGCCACTGGCTGCTCTCTGCATGCAGCGTGAGGCGGAGAAGAAGCAAAAATGTATCGCATGTCCCCCCAGGACCGGCTTAGACTTTGAGCAGAGCAAGAAATGAACGAGTTGTTGCCCCAGCCCCAGACCCCCCTCCACCCACCACCTGCTGACCCTCTCCTAGACCGATATCCAGATATTTATCAGAGCAGCAGCATAACTCGCTGGATTACACTCGAAATTATCTCAACAAGGATTCATTAATCATTGCCCGTTTCAGTGGAGTTTTCCATCATTCACACAATGGAAGACATTTATACACATTAGCACGTTATGTATGGCACGGCATGGCGCAGCATAGTGTGGCGTCGGACGGAATGGTGTGGCGTGGCGTGTGCAGCAGCGCACAGGATGCAGCTGCCCTTTCTTCTGTATTTTTGACTTTTTCCCTTGGATACACTTTCGACTCCTCGCCGCCCCCTCCCCCGTCTCCCACTCTGTTTGGTTTGGGGAAATTGCGAACGAACGAAAAAAAAAACGAAAAGACGCGGAAAATTAAATGTCGGGCGATTTAACACTTCGCTGTGTGTTCCTTTCTTCTTTTTATTTCAGTTCTTTCCTCATCCTCCGACAGGGCGGGGAGGGAGCGGGAACGCAGGAAATGAATTATGGTGTCGGCGAGGAATGAGTTCATCTGGTCGAATTGAAAAATCTTTTGAGTTCGGGGAGTGTCGCGGATTATTGTGTCCTCCGACTTTGATCCTTGTCCTCTGTACAGATGGAGGGAGACTATTGGGAGGTGGTTCTTGTCTGATCTTAGCTATCCTTCTGAAGCCAATTTTCCAGCCTTCCAATCTTTACCACGCTGGCGAAAAATTCGATTGAAATGCACGATCACTGGGAGGCAAGATCGGGTTTTGTATCACTTAGTACGATTGTCCTTTGGTAGCATTTCTTCTCCATCTCTCGTGCGAGGAAGCTTCCTGCTCGAATATGTTGTTCAACATGACATGGTGCTTGTGAGATTAATCAACACTATCACGTAGAGAACCAGGAGGGTGCAGCAGTTATCTGTGTTGAGCGGCGTAGAGAAGTAGAGGGGGCCTACAGAATTATGTCGACGTCGGAGTTCGACGGACAAGTGGAAGTCTTTTAGTGATGCCAGCAACTCATCCTGTCCTTCTACAGTATCCTGTCGATATCGACGTTTGACGAACAAATGGAAGTCGTTCAGTGATGCCAGAAACTCGTCCTATCGAGGTCGAAGCTCGACGGACAAATGGAAGTCTTTCAGTGATGCCAGCAACTCATCCTGTCTTTCTACAGTATCCTGTCGACGTCGAAGTTCGACGGAAAAATAGAAGTCTTTCAGTGATGCCAGCAACTCGTCCTGTCCTTCTACAGTATCCTGTCGACGTCGACGTTCGACGGACAAATGGAAGTCTTTCAGTGATGCCAGCTACTCATCCTGTCCTTCTACACTATCCATTCGACGTAGAAGTTTGGTTAACACATGAAAGTTGGACCGAAGGTCGAAGTTTGACGGACAAGTGGAGGTTGGAGGGACGGAAAGTCGAAGTTTGACGGACAAATGGAAGTTGCACCAAAAGTCGAAGTTTAACGGACAAGTGGAGGTTGGAGGGACGGAAAGTCGAAGTTTGACGGACAAATGGAAGTTGCACCAAAAGTCGAAGTTTAACGGACAAGTGGAGGTTGACGGACAGGTGGATGTTTGACGAACAAGTGGATGCTTGACGGACAAAGGGAAATCGGACCGAAAGTAGAAGTTTGAAGGACAAATGGAAGTTGGGCCGAAAGTTCAGCAAATCGAACATAGATCTCCGGGATGAAAGGGGAAGCAGTTGTCTGCTAAGCCCCCATTGCAGCCTTGGAAATAAAAGGATACGAATTCCCATGATTAAAAAATAACTCTATGAGGTTAGCTAGATGGTCTGTCAAGTCAACGCATCTTCAGTGAGTGACAATTTGATGCAAATTTAAGGGTGATCACGCGTGTAAGCTTTTCTATCGAATAGAAGACAATGTTTAGAATGCTACAAAGAACGAAAGTGACTTCTTTAAACTGAATGTGAAGGCAACAAACAAAAATCACACTTTCTGTTAGAGTAAAAACCATTTCCAGAGCAGAGTTCAGTCTCTTAAAGTCGTCCTGTCCCTCTGGAAACCTTATAGTTGGCTTAATTCCAACTGTAAGGCACGGAAGAAGAAGACGTTCACATTTTTCAGACGTTGGCATTTTTAATATCACTTGTTCTCTAAGGAAAGGCATATTTTCGGAAAATTGGTTTACATTCTCCTCTTCAATCTACGCGAATTTTTAGGGCCGCCGAACAAGATGGGGACAAATTCTGGCATACAGCCTGCGCCCTGTGAATCGCAAAAAGTGAATCAATCCGACGAGGAGTACCCCCTTTGAAAAAATCTTCACAAGACAGACAGATCTAGTGCAAGCTAAACTCGAGTCTCTATCAAGCAACCAATTCAAGACACAACCCAGCCACAACCTACGATCATCCCACCCAGTCAAGACCACATTTCATTGCATACTTTCGCACGCACGTCTCCACTGGCCCAGCAGTGCCACACACCCTGTTCACGTCGTAAAAACCAACGCTCCGAATTTAATGTCTTCATTCAGGCGCAACGCAGTGCAGTCCACAACCACAACAAAATCGCGGAGTGGGCCCAAGCCAGCACACGATCCTCTTCGGAACCATTTATCATCGTTGTGATTGCCCGTGATTTACAAATGATAACATGGCATAAATCAAACGAACACACACAGGGAGGAGAACGGGCGCAGAAAACAATTTATCCACATTAGCCAAGAAAACTGATTCCTTTCCCATGGCCTATGGCCTGTGTGGGGCGAGTGTAGCAAGCGATTGTGTCAGACGGGTGCGAAGCGTCGGGACGTGTGGTGAATTTTCGGCAGAGGATAAGGAATTAAAAAGAATCCGATCTGTTGTGCTTGTGTGCGTTTGTGTGTGTTTAAGTAAATGACATGGAAAGTGTGAGCAAGTGAATTTAATGAGACGGAAACGGAAACAACATGGCGACACGAACTTGATTTACTCGAACATCATCAAATCATTCCCCGGGCGGAGAGGTGAAGAGCAGGCGGCACTCCCTTAAAGGTTATCATTATTAACTCGATTTTGTGTTTAAGCAGGGCGCAAATGGAAGGTGATTGTGGCGGGAGAGGAGCTAGGCCTAATAAAATTAGTCTCCTGGGCTATTATTAGCTGTCGTCGGTACACTGTACACACGCATCTCCATCATCCGGTTCCACCCCCAGCAGCGACTCTGATGTAAGTGAAATCGAATTGTAGCCCAAGAGTGCGACGGAGATACGACACGGGGACGAGATGAAATTGATTGCAGCTCTGCCCACCGCGCGCCGTCGCCGGCGCCAATGGGAGGACGGAAAAATACGCTGATGTCGTTCATTCACACAAACAGCAACAGAGAGAGGAAGATAGAGAGAAAAAATCGAAATGAAGGACACACCATGAGATGTCCCAATTTAATTACTGCGGATCGTATCCTTCTAATTGCCTATTACCTTCCAACGTAAACTGCCTTTAGATATTTACTCCCCAAGGGGCCGATCTAACATCGCCGCCCCCGTCCTTCCCTGCCGCCTCTGCACGGGGGTTCAATTGTCCAAACGATTCACCAGCGCCATCGCCATAGTCATCGTCATCGTCAGCGCCATAGCCATTCCCATCATCATCGTTGTGGATGACGGAAAATGGATTTTTCCCTGCGCTTTGTTTTCCATCAAAGTGATGAAGAAAGTAGGATTCCGTCTGCTCCTCATCCGTCCATCCATCCACCCAGCAGATCACAGAGGCAGTGAGAGACTGGAGGAGGACGAACTCCCAATGGAGCTGGCTACTGGTGGGGCTAAGGTTGGTGCTGCGACACCGCAACGAGCGGATGGCGCTGGCGGCCGACGTTCAAATAGAAGGTTATCGGCGCCAGGCTGTCGGCTTAATGTCATTTCTTTTCGCCTCACCCGTCAGCAGCTGGAGTGTTGGGGGACAATTCAAATATCGCCTGTGGAGCCGTGTGATGCTGGAGATTGCTGATGGAAATGGACATGTGAGAACAGAATGGACTTTTACTGTTGCACGGAGGGTCAGGAGTCTTCTTCAAATCATGTGGCGCAATGATAGCTTAAGGGCTGCTCCTCAAGGTGCTCTTGTCGCGGTTTTCAGGCACCGAGGGGGATGTACCACAATTTGCGCTTCTATGTTGCCAGGGGGGACGCTCTGTTTCGGCGAATTGCGAATCACGATTGCGGTGGAGGTTTGTACCATTTGACGCACAAATTGATGGGGAGACGGGTCACGCTTGGTGCTGCTTTCCTACCTTTCGCAGAGCGGAGGCGGTGAGTAACGAGTTCCTTCATTCGTTTTGTAGCCCGTTTGGACATTGTCAAGTGGCGGTGAATTAGGGATAGATGGGAATGTACGAAAATACCGCAACTATTGGGGTTTCCTTTAGGACTGAAAACTCGATGACTCCGGACTTTCCAAAAATTTGTCACGTTTTGGAGCAATTTTATGTCGGATTCCGACGCGATTTGAGGAGGAAGAAAGGATTCCAGGTCTTTAGAAAATCAAACTGTCCCGATGCCACCTCTTTGATAGCAATTTTGAGCGAACAGGAATTAGCTCCAAGTCGTCGAAAAGTGCCCGAAATGTGTCAGAAACTCTAAGCAAGCATTAACGTTGAGCTTGCCAATTTTAGAAAGTTCGGGGAGTTAATATTTTAATCTTATTCAACTCCTTACCGTGTGGCCGCTGCGGCGTAGTGGGTAGAGTGCGACGCTCACACGCCGAAGGGTCAACCAACTGTCGCGTCATACCTTTAAGAAAGAGGTCCAAGGAAACGGTGGCCTTATTGAATGGACAATACAGGTCTGGCCAAAATCCAAGGCATTGGTGTAACGCTGTGATCGCCGTGGCGTAGTGGGTAGAGTGCGACGCTCACACGCCGAAGGGTCTATTTTAAGCTTATTCAACTCCTTACCGTGTGGCCGCTGCGGCGTAGTGGGTAGAGTGCGACGCTCACACGCCGAAGGGTCAACCAACTGTCGCGTCATACCTTTAAGAAAGAGGTCCAAGGAAACGGTGGCCTTATTGAATGGACAATACAGGTCTGGCCAAAATCCAAGGCATTGGTGTAACGCTGTGATCGCCGTGGCGTAGTGGGTAGAGTGCAACGCTCACACGCCGAAGGGTCTAGGTTCAATTCCCGGCTGAACACCTCGAAATTTTCCCGGCACCACCTCTTTCGAGCTGTTGACAACTCTCAAAGAGTTTTAATTGTCCAAGAAAGCTTCTCAAACTACGCCGTTCGGAGTCGGCAAAAAAACTGTAGGTCCCTTCTACTCGTGAGAGAACAGTAGCGCGCACAACACGAGTAAGTTGATGAGCAAGCTAGGCCCTGGTCCCCTGCGGACTGTCGCGCCAACAATTATTAGAACTCCTCACCGTCTAGAAACTTAAAGACCAAATGGTCTGAAATGCCCCAAAATCGGGTGGAGGTTTAAAGTGATCAGAAATGCCCCAAAAGTTAGACTCAATGAGGTTTAAGTCGATCTTAACTTTACGGCAGGTCCTGGAAAAGGGATAGGAATGAAAGAACGATACTCATTACCTATTCGTCGACTTTAAGGCCGCATATGAGTGTGCATAGAGACGAGCTATGCAGTGCCATGTCTAGTTTTGGCATTCCTAACAAACTCGATGGGGATGGCGAACACTCGCTGCTCGGTCAAGGACGGTAACAAACTCACCGAGACCTTCAATGTCCAAATAGGTTTTAGACAAAGCGTCGCCTGTCACTGTCATGTGACTTCTTTAACATCATTCTCGAGAAAATCGTGCGTAACTCACAAGTCAACACCAGAGGCACGGTCTTCCAAAAGTAAGCTCAATTGCTAGCTCACACTGATAACATTGACATGATTGAACGAACACAGCGAGCCGTCAATGACGCGTTTTCTGGCATTGAAGTGGAGGCGACTTAAATGGGTTTGGTGATTAATGAGGGCAAAACGAAGCTAATGCCGTCGTCAAGGAAGAACACACAACATCGACGTCTCGGACGGAGCATCGCATTAGACAGCCCAAACTTGGAGGTGGTCAAGGGCTTCGTCAAGGAAGAACACACAACATCGACGTCTCGGACGGAGCATCGCATTAGCCAGCCCAAACTTGGAGGTGGTCAAGGACTTCGTCTACCTCAGATCCGCTGCAAATAGGGACAACAACAAAAATAAATAAATAAATTGCTTGAGCTTGATTTAACAGATCACTCAATAAGTCCCGGGACATGTAGGGGGCGCCACATACAAAAACAAATTAATATTCAATACGTGGCGCCCCCTATATGTCCCCGGGCTTATTGAGTGATGTGTTATATAACAGCTTGTCCATCCCAGTCTTACTTTGTGGCGTGGAAACCTGCACGCTACTAAAAGCGGATGAGGAAGCCTTAAGTCTTTTCGAGAGAAAAGTGCGATTTTTGGTCCTGTTTGCGTTGATGGCATCTGGAGAAGAAGATTTAACGACGAACTCTATGGGCTGTACAGCGACAGGCGCCTTGTAATCGGATACCACGCCTAATATGGCTAGGCATTGTAGAGCGTATAGACACAACTGCTTCGGGCCGAAAAGTCTTCGAATCTGAGCCATTGGGATACCGCAACAGAGGAAGGCCTAGGCTTAGGCACAAGTTCAGAAGGACCTCAACAAACTTGGAGTGCGCACCTGGAGGCAACTAGCGAAAGAGCGTGATGCCTGGAGAGGGGTGTTGATTAAGGTCCAGGTCCACCCCGGACTTTGGTGCCAGAAGAAGAAGAAGAAGAAGAAAGATGAAGAAGAAGATGAACCAGAAGATGGAGAAGAAGATGAAGACGAAGATGGAGAAGAACATGAAGAAGAACATGAAGAAGAAAAAGATGAATAAGAAGAAAAGAAGAAGAAGATGAAGAAGAAGATGAAGAAGAAGATGAAGATGAAGAAGAAGAAGAAGATGAAGAAGAAGTTGAAGGAGAATATGAAGATGAAGATGAAGATGAAGATGAAGATGAAGATGAAGATGAAGATGAAGATGAAGATGAAGATGAAGATGAAGATGAAGATGAAGATGAAGATGAAGATGAAGATGAAGATGAAGATGAAGATGAAGATGAAGATGAAGATGAAGATGAAGATGAAGATGAAGATGAAGATGAAGATGAAGATGAAGATGAAGATGAAGATGAAGATGAAGATGAAGATGAAGATGAAGATGAAGATGAAGATGAAGCTGAAGATGAAGATGAAGAAGAAGAAGAAGAAGAAGAAGATGATGATGAAGAAGAAAAGAAGAAGATGAAGATGAAGATGAAGAAGATGAAAAGAAGAAGAAGATGAAGAAGAAGATGAAGATGAAGATGAAGAAGAAGAAGAAGAAGAAGAAGAAGAAGAAGAAGAAGAAGAAGATGAAGAAGAAGATGAAGATGAAGAAGAAGAAGAAGAAGAAGAAGAAGAAGAAGAAGATGAAGAAGAAGAAAAGAAGAAGATGAAGAAGAAGTTGAAGGAGAAGATGAAGATGAAGATTTAGATGAAGCTGAAGATGAAGATGAAGAAGAAGAAGAAGAAGAAGATGATGATGAAGAAGATGAAGAAGAAGAAGAAGAAGAAGATGAAGAAGATGAAAAGAAGAAAAAGATGAAGAAGAAAAAGAAGAAGAAGACATTCAAGTCAAACAAAGATTCAAAAACTGCTTAAATTAAATCGACCTTCGCTTCTTCGACAGCAGAGTGAAGTCTCCTCTATATGAGAACCTCAAGGAGAACCTTCATTACACAGTTCTCCTGCGAAATTTGATGCAGCTAGACTTCAAACTGATGAAGGAATTTCAGGAAGACGACTCAATCGCCACCAAGGTCTTCTAAAACTGTCTCAATGTTCAAAAAGTTTGCAAATGTCGGAAGCTAATAGACGTCAGCAGAATAATTGGGACTGAAATTGAAGAGCTGGCGGCATCATCCCACGCACCAAACTGTCAAAAATGTTCAAAATCTTGCAAAACCAATCGAAATTTGTCATATTTCCACCGCTACATGAGGGAGGGGTATCAAATATGACCGCAGCCCACTCAATTTTACACGCCTCCACTCCAAAAAGCGAAAATACACATTTTTTCTGAACCTCAAAAAACAATTGAAATGAATCGCCCAAACAAAACTGTCACAACCTCACTCCAACCTCTGCTAATCCGCAGCGCAATCTAGGGGAAATCCGCATCCATTCGCACTTATTAGGCGACCATTGCTCAGCTTAGGCCTAAACCACCGGTATGCCGGTGGCCGATGTGTTCGACAAACACTCCCGCCGACCATGCAGACCAGATTGCTGGAAGCGGTTCATCATTGGTTTGCCACTGAATGTCCACTCCGAAGGGGGTCGAGACCCATCACAGACTGAACTCGCAGCAAGGCGCACCCAATGTGATGCTGTAACAGTTTGCTGCACAATTAATTGTGGTCGATTACAGAGAATTCCGAAATTTTTCATCCCCATCCACCCCGGGAGCATTTCCGTGTCGATTTCAATTGTGATGCGTTTGACGCACACATGACACACACCCTGCCGCCATCGACCGCCAATTGAAAACTGTGGGCTGGGGACACGGCCAATGGGGGAGGGTGCGCAGCTGGAATGGATTTTAATTACACCCATCACCGGAGGTGACAGTTAAACCCGCTTGACCGCTGGAACAACCAACGGTCGACGAGCAAGCAAAAAAAAACATCAACAGTCGGAAAAAAACGTTCCAGGCTTGAGTTTTTTGAGCCGACCAGGCCTGCGTGGACCGCATTCAATCGCCCGCGCACGTGCTCGCAAGATGGGGCTTTAATTAATGTGCCTGCGGTCGCACAAATGTTTCCCACAACAAACGAAAATTCCCACACCCACACCTCCCTCCTCCGCCCACGATGTAACTGGCCCACGAAACGGGAATGACGAACTTAAATGCTGTTAAGTGCAAGTAAAGTTGTTGGGTAAGTGGCACCAATGGCAGTCAAGAGGGAAGAAAAAAACACTCAATCCCTGTGTATCCTTGCAACTGTTGAAGCAATTAACAGTTGTTTTTCGGTGCCACCCTTGCAGAGCGTCCCCCCTTCCGACGCCATCCATGGACGACGTCCGTTTCCCGTCCATTCAGTAGTGCCATCATCGAAAGGACATCCTAGAGTTTAATTATTACTTTGGAGCGATCCTTTTGTTGTGTCGCGTTGTGAGTCGTTGGGTCGCTACGCCCTGTGTTTCAGTTCATTTGTCGCCGCGCACGCTTTTATGCTGTCCACGGACGGGGTGTGGGTGCAAAGATGTTGAAAAGTTTTATGCAACGAACTCGACTAAACTCGAAGTTTAACTGTTTCCTTCACTTCTTTGTTTTGTTGTTTTTTTTCTGTTTTGTATCCCGCCGTGCCGTTCGGACGTTGTCAAGGGGCGGTGATTGAGGGTTAGTTAGCACAGCGCGGAGTTCCTTCACTTTGCAAGATGTCGTTGGCGACGCCGCCCGGTCATTCGACATTCGGGATCAAGGATTTACTTAACGAATGTAAGTGGAAGGACGACGGCCGGGGGACTGTTTTGGGAGCGGAGTCTGGGTGGGATGTGGAATGAATATTTCATCGACGCGGGATGGAAACGGAATAAAGCTGTTTATCGAGGAACAACAGCCCATTTAAGGGCAGTCCATGGGGGCGGATTTAAGTTGCAACTTCAGAAGTCGCTGAGGATGATGTTGGGTGAGGGGAGTTCAGGGAATTTGCATCCTTTAGCTTGCATGTAAATTGCTCAAAACTTACTCAGGTCTCAAGAAAGACTCAATCCCCGTATGCATGGAAGGGACGTCTCTGACATTTGAGTTGGCAGGGAGATTACTTTTGTGAGTATCGTGGCTTACCTATCTGGGAGCGACGTGTACGACACCTTGGTTGCCAATAGAAAGGGGATCAAAGAGCAAGTCTTGCCATCTAGAGCAAGTTCTTCTCTTCTTAAAAGGAAAGGACTCGTGTGAGTGTCGTAGCTTACCGTCAAGAGGAGATCTGGAAGCAACCTCTATGAAACCTGGCTTGCCAACGGAAGGGAGACCAAGGGGCAAAGTCTAGGATGTCGGACTTGAATATAAGCAGAGTCAAAGCAGCAGCGAGACGTTGGACTTGCATCTAGAGCAAGTTCTTCTCTTCTTATAAGGAAAGGACTCTTGTGAGTGTCGTGGCTTACCGACAAGAGGAGATCTAGAAGCAACCTCTATGACACCTGGCTTGCCAATGGGAGGGAGACCAAGAGGCAAAGCCTATGACGTCGGACTTGCTAACAAGCAGAGTCATAGCAGGGCAGCAGGACTTTTGTGAGTATCGTGACTTACCGACAAGAGACCTGCGACCGAGACCTGCAACGGAGACATGCGACGGAGATCTGCGAAAAAGACCTGCTAGCAACGTCTGCGACATCTGGGTTTCTAGTGGAAGTGTGATCAAGTGGCAAAGCCTATGACGTCAGACTTATCAATAAGCAGAGTCAAAGGAGCAGCCTATGAAGGGAGACGCAGGGCTTGCCATCTAGAGCAACTCAATTTTACATATCTCTGGGGACTTCTCCAGACCTCGTACAGTACTTATTCTTCCGTGAGGCTACAGTCCGGGGTGGAACTGGGTCTCAACCAATATGCCTCTCCAGCCAGCACGACCCTTAGCTAGCTGCCTCCAGTTGCACACTCCAAGTTGGTTGAGGTCATTCTCCGCTTGAGTGCGCTACCTTAGCCTAGGCTGCCCACTGTTGCGTTCTCCCAATGGCTTAGATTCGAAAACTTTTTGGGGCAGGAGCAGTGGTGTCCATACGCTTTATATGGTCTAGCAATCTTAAGCGTTGTATACAAAGATGCTTGACCAGGCGCATGTCGCTGTACAGCCCATAGAGTTCGTCGTTAAATCTTCTCCTCCGGATGCCATCAACGCAAACAAGGCCAAATATCGCACACAAAAAGGCTAACGGCCTATGATGCTCTTTGGAATCACATTTCATATAGGATCCCACTAGAGTCACTACTAAGTCCCATTCTCGTCCCTTCATTCCACTCTAGATTTCCCAATGAAGCTGAAATCAACTCTCTCACATCTAAAACGGAGATGAGGAAGGCGTTTGAAGTCCAAGAAGATCTTGGAAGTGTCTGAGCTTCCTTAACATTGTTAACTGGCCAAATAAAATGTAAGAATTTATGGGGTTTGATGCTCTTTTGAAACGCATTTCATATGATGTTCCGCAGGAGTCACTGCTAAGGCCCATACTCTTTTATTCATTTCACTTTAAGGTCCCAATCAAACTGCAATCGAGGAACTCATAGAAGCATTGGTTGATGGTCAAGAGAGGACTGAGGAAAGATCACTGAGCTTCAGAAGAACCTTTGGAATCTCTTGTGAAACGACGACTTCAAGTTCCCGCACAGACCTACTACCTTAGTGAAACTTGAATACTGTATGCCGCACGCTGGTAACAGTAGTGAGAGCCATTACAAGAGTGCAGTGACTTGAAAATCAGCATGCGGTGAAACTTGGAAAGAAGCGTGCGGCGTCACCAGTGTAAGGTGTCACCAGCGTGCGGCGTTACCAACTTACGGCGTCACCAGCGTGCGGCATCAAGAGCGTGCGGCGTCACCAACTTACGGCGTCATCAGCCTGCGGCGTCACCAGCTTGCGGCGTCACCAGCTTGCGGCATCACCAGCTTGCGGCGTCACCAGCCTGCGGTGAAACTTGAAAAGAAGGAGCTTAAGTCATCTGGCAGTGTGGCTATGGCGAAGAAAAGCTTTAACTTGTGGCTGGACATCTTGTTTAACCTAACCGTAGAAGACAATCAGGTTGCAGAGGAGGACGTGAAAAATGATGGCCATGGCTGAAGCAAAGTTAGTTTAAAATTTCTACTGCGAACCAAACGCGCAAGAAGCCACCGTTTCAGGACTTCCCCATAAGACAGCCCCCATCGCCCATCGCATGACATAATTTTCGTGACAAAATGCAAACTCGAAGGGAAACGAAACAAAAATCCGTCCACCCACCCACCTGTCACTTGCATAAGTCTTGAGCCTGCTGCTCCCCGCTTATGTCTTTTCTTTTTTCTTTAAATAAATTATTTAGCGACCTTCCAGAGCTGACAAGTAACAACCATCACATTGTCATCAGCCACCAAGCCCAGGCGGGCAGGACAAGCTCTCGCCCGCCTGCACACAGACACACGCCCTGCCATAAAAATTCCTGTCTATCAATTCTAATCATTTGTCAACTTAAGAAGACGTCAGAACCCATTGTCATACTTTGCAACATATGCCATCTCACTTACACAAGACTCGCCCACTCACCTCCTTGCATCCTTGACGAGTAACCGACAGTGGGGGGAGGGGGAGAATAGAGAGAACGAGACAACGCCGTGGTGCTGGAGGCGGAGGCGACTGTAGATGGCAGTCTGGTTGTCTGATGAACGGTGGAGAAGCAGGAGGACGGGGCAGAAAAAAAAAGAAAATCAATACCCCGCAGCCCTCTTATGCAATTACAGTGTAACTCGGCGGCAGCACAGCCACCACCAGTCAGTAGTGGAATTCTAAACTTCCCCCAAACCCCCCGAACCATCCTCGCAGCCCCCTCATTGTCTCTTCCTCGCACACACAGACAACCACTCAGGCCAATGCATTTTGAATTAATTAAAACAAACAGCACTAGCGTTGATCTAAGGCAGGGCATGCCATGGCATGGCATCGCATAGCACGACGACGACACACAGGCCAGGGTAGGGCAGGACAGTGGGTGTGTGTGTGGAATAAAGCGTGTATCCATCCCCCGTCGCGCCAACGCCAACGACAACCAAAGTACCTAATGTTCCATGCTAAATTATGCAATCAGCAATTTTGCATAAAGTTAAGCATAAGGATACGTACACGCCGCACCGCCCCTCATGGGGTGGCGGCTAAGAGTTGCTGCCCTTATCGTTGTCCTCGTCGTCATTCCTATTGCAGATCCTTCTGCACTTCATTCCTCTCCGGCTCCATTGAAATTTAATTTGGCGTTTATTAAATGAGCAGAGAGAGAGAGAGGGACGAAGTTCGCACTCTCACTCAGTCGTGTAAGTAGTTTGTTCCACGGGATCACCGGGAGAACGAATAAAATTTCATAATTCCGCTTCATGGTGTCGTAAAAATAATCGCACGAGCGCGCGCCCCCAGCACACACACAGTCGTCCGACGACATGTCCTTCAGCTCCCTCAGCCCAGGCCCGACTACAGGTGGCAAAGAAACAAAACAACTTACCTCCATGTTAAGTCGGTGTGATCCCACTTGGCTCCCTGGATAACGAAACGCTTTGCGCGCCGTCGATGACCGCCGCCACCGCCGCGGTCCCGGTACCATCTGCTGCCGCCAAGATTATCCGGGGAGAAGTCTGGTGCATCCATCTTATCGGGCACACCGCAACGTGCCTTCAGAATCAGCTTCCGTGTGCGATTATCGATCTCGCCGGTTTCTGGGATGTTTCCAAATCTCTGCAAAGCACGAGATAATACAGCGTGAGGCAATGTGCAACAACATTATTTGTCCCCTTCTCTCAGATTCCTTCGTGCCTCCCGTCATTGTTGATTCGAAGTCGAAGCAACACGACAAAGGAATGCAGGAAGGATGCCGAGGAGATGAGAAAAAAAGTTCTTTGCTTACCTGTAAGTTTCTAATGGCATCCTTCAGCTGGGCTTCGGTCCTCAGGTTTCCCGTTTCGATGTCTGATTTTGGAAGGTATCCAAACTCCATTAGGTAATTGTGCTAGAAGGAAGCAAAAAAATAGAAAATATCACAGGACAACGAAGAAATTAGAATAATTCATGAAAAAAAAACAGCTGTTGGGCTTGTGAAGGCATGGGGATGCAGGATGCAGGATGCAGGACAAGAAGGGTGCTTATAACTGAAATGCCACTGCAGTGTCATTGTTGAGTGAGATGATTTCTTCTGTGGAGGGAAATGCTGCACTCGGATATCAGTCATTTAAGGGGATAGTAGGTAGGTGTTACAGTTAAAGTGGAAGTGGGCCATCTGGTTGTGCTCTTGGAAGTAGTCCAACTCCTCGCTTTTGTGGCTGAGCTCCGTGCGGTGCGAGAGTGAGTTCAATCAGGGCTGCAGATGTGCAAATTTGATGGTTTTTTGGTTACCCATTTCGAGGGGAACATGCCACACAAGATCAATTTCGTGAAAGACTATAATTGTCCCAGAAGGAGGTCGCAGTAGTGAGTGGTGAGGCATCGTTGGAATCTTACGCGTTGACACTACGAATCGAATTGAATTGAATGTTCCTGCATTTGGTTGTGGTTTGCCCGATTTCGGTGCACATTTTGTCCTTTGGGGTTGATACCTTAATGGAAACGACTCAAAAGAAGATTTGATGGAGTACCACAAGATTCACCTATAGGTCCACAACATTTTAAACATGTAACAGAATATAACAGAGTGTCTCAATATTATGCCAAAGTGAGCAGTGGTGAAAAATGACACGTATCCTACATTTGGATGAGTTTCCACAAGGTTTACAAGAAGAGCCACGTCTGTTTTCTGCTGGAAACTAATGGAGTTCCACAAGGTTCACGTGAAGGAACTGAATGTTCTTGAAACAGAATGTCGCACAATTCGAAGGAAGATGAATTGTCACAATGCAACATTTCGATGACGTGCCACAAGGCTTACATGTAGACCAACGACTGTTTTCTACTGGAAACTGATGGAGTTCCACAGGGTTCACATGGAGAAATTTAATGTTCTTCAAAAATAATGTCCCACAATTCAAAGGAGGATGATATACCACATCCAACATTCAGATGACGTGCCACAAGGTTTACATGTAGACTCACGACTGTTTTCAACTGAAAACTGATGGAGTTCCACAAGGTTCGCGTGGTGGAACTGAATGTTCTTGAAAAAGAATATCGCACAATTCGAAGGAAGATGAATTGCCACAATCCAACATTTCGATGACGTGCCACAAGGTTCACATGGAAAAATTTAATGTTCTTCAAAAATAATGTCCCACAATTCAAAGGAGGATGATATACCACAATCCAACATTCAGATGACGTGCCACAAGGTTTATATGAAGAGCCACGACTGTTTTCAACTGGAAACTGATGGAGTTCCACAAGGTTCACGTGGAGGAATTGAATGTTCTTGAAAATGAATGTCCCACATTTCAAAGCCACACCGGTGGAGTTTACGTGGAGGAATTGAATGGTATTGAGAAAGAATATTCCAAAATTCAAAGGACGATGGAAAGCCACAAGGTTCGGGAGGAACCATAAAGAGAATACATTTCATGGTGAGAGAGAAGTTTAACGTAAAAAATGTGAAGGTCATCACAACGCAAAATGATTCGAAATCTAAATTTGAATTGAGTACCAGAAGGTTGCCGCGTAGGACCACAACATTTTTTTTTAATGAAATACAATCCAAATTTTGATGGTCTACTAAAATGTTTACCGTGAGAGTTTTAAACAAAATGAGGGACAAAAGGTGTACATCTTGATCTAAAGTCTAACTTTCGATGGATGCAAGCTTACCAAAACTTTCTTGAACCAAAATTTCTAGCGATTTGTGATCACGTGGAGAAGCATGCTTTTCTTAAGAAAAAGGAAGCAGTCCAAATTTTGACGGAGTGCAGCAAGGATTCTGTAAAGAACCACCTTAACGACAACGGCCTTTTCATGAGAAGAATGTAACACGTCACTCAATAAGTTCTGGGACATATAGGGGGCGCCACTAACAAAAAATGAATATGAAATTGTTTTTAGTGCCGCCCCCTAAATGTCCCAGGAGTTATTGGCCACCACTAACAACTAAAAATAAATCAAAATTACTAATAGATTAATAATTTTCGTTAGTGGCGCCCCCTATATACCCCGGAACTTATGAGTGATCTGTTATGAGGTGGCACAACAAGTGGAGAAAGATGGCGACAAATTTGGAATGCGGAACTGTAAGCAGATGGCGAGGGATCGTGCTATTACGTTAATTAAGGCCCTGGTTCATCAAACCGACACACAAAGAAGGTGAACATGAGGAGGCACCAAAATATTTGTCACTTGCTTTCTTTGCCGCCCCTGTTTGTCCTTAAAAAAAGTCAATGTAATGCTACATACTACGAACTTGGCGCCTGCACACTCTTCCGACCACTTTCCAAGAAACTTGCTTTCTCTCACCACCAAAAGGATTATTCAACGATATCCCTGCTACATAGCAACACTCGCAACAATTCATAATCGAACTGCATCCAAATGAATTCATTGAACAGACGCTTTGAAGTCAAGTTTTCCTTTGAAGGCAGCTTTAATAGTCTTACGAAATATGAGTCGCTCTCTTTGGACACAGGAATTGCTGATGAGCGGCACCCATTTCAATGTCCTTCTGAATCACATTTAACCCAGCCAGAGTCCATTATGTAAACTTGTAAGACTTCGCTGCTAAGAATTCCGATATCCTCATTCCACCGCCACACTCCGCCACCCGGCATGCATTGACTTGATAGGCTTCCCGTTCGCCCACCAGCAATGCTGTGGTCACAAATGCTAACACAGTCGGCCCCAACTCCCCCCAGGACAACACAGAAAAGGGGCAAAGCCCACTAAGAGACCTAGAGTAAAATGTGTAACTTTGTTTCCTATTAACCGTGGCCCGCTGGTTCCATTTCAAATTCCAGGACAAAACGTCCTGCGCAAGCAAATTACGTGCTCCATCAAACTTGGACAACAAACTTCTCTATGAGGCGCATTGTTTATTGTGCCTCTGTGTGTGAGTGCGGGGCTTCTGCATCTGTGTCGCTGTGTGGGGAAATGGAAAACTAATCGTAATTTCCCTAGAATCCCAGTGCCTACTCCCGCCGAAGGGGGGGCAAAAACGTGACATATTCAGGCAGCGGCAGCGGCGACGGCAGCGACCAGGTATAAGGGGATGAATGGATGAATGCAAGCGACATGTTGTGATATCCGCCACAGCACAAGAGAGAGCCGCCCGAGCCCAAGCACAAGCACAAGCCAGAGACCGTCACTGTTACCAACACCGGGACCGAGAGAGCCCCATGACTATGCATTCAAAGCTGCTTACCTCAGCAAACTACGCACATTTCGTGAGCTGCATCAGAACTGGAATGGGCGGATGGGTTGGGAATGGGAATGGACGAGAGTCTCAGTGCTGATGGCAAATTGCATTACGTTTACGTAACCGGAGAAGGATTCCTTTTATTTACACCACGCTACGGTTGTCTTCTCAACGGCGAGAAGAAACAGGAGGCAACAGCGCAGCACAACTTTTCGTGAAGCTCTACTACACAGTGCACGATCCATAATTTGCACGGGCCACGAGAGGCGGCGAAACAACGCAAAAACTTAACCAAAAGATTGATTTAACAGCGGGATGCCGCAACCGGTGCAAGCACAAAAAAAAAACCCGAACACAGTGAGCATCCTTTCTCTTTGCAGTATCTTATCCTTGAGAGGAAAACGAACAAAAGCCGCAACAGATACACAAACACGCCAGCAGCGGCTTTCGAATGGCGAATGCAATTTAAAAAGACTTCTCAGCTGATAACCCAGATGATGGGAGCTACCTTTGGACAGGCCAACACAGTCCGACAGGGGCGGTGGCGGCAGATAAGACACAGAGCCGCACACAATGCCAAAGAAAACTCGACGTGGAAGCAGAATTGGAAAATTAAACAAACAAAACGGTGAACTGATGGAGGCACATTGTGCTTTGTACCCAAACGGGAAATGCTCCTACAGAAATCAAAGCAGCACCAGCAGAGGAAAAATGCGGACAGGGGCAGAGGAGATCTGAGAAGCTTGACGGGGAGAGGCCGCAGTTATTTGGACTGGACTTCGGCTTTGGTACATTGTTGATGACCAACACGGAAGTGACTCAAAAAAGTGGGGATTAGCTGCTAGTTGCTTGGAAATTTTTGTTAGCTGGGTTGAGCTGCCAGTTCCTTGGAAATCTTGGTTGAGGGACCGCAACTATTTTGAAATTAAATTATGACGAGGTGCCAACTTGCGAAAAATCGTGCTGGCTGGAGAGGCATGTGGGCTGAGACCCAAGTCCTGGACTGTAGTGCCACAAGAAGAAGGAGAAGAATGATATGAAATATGCTTCAGAGTTTGCATGGAGTGCCTCAGGGTTCTCAAAGAAAAAAACTGAAATTGATGAAATTAATGAAAAATTGAAATTGATGAGCTACCCCAGGTTGCCTTGCAGAATCGCCAGTTTTCCATACGACTTAAAGCCTGATGCCTAATCTCACAGCTTTAATAATCTCCAGTCAGGTGGACTTCAAAAGTCAACGTTCAGAGTCATCGTCCAGAGTCAACGTCCAGAGTCACCGTTCGTTGGATGAACCCTTTCACAAAGCGACCATCCCAGTTTGAAACACAAATAACTATTAAACGGCTGATGATATCAAATAATCCCCGCAAATTCATTCAACTTAAAACCAGCCAGCCAGTAAGCCGACCACACAATCGAACTCCGTCTCTCTCGCTCTCCCCGTTCAGTGTGAACTTCTCCAGAAAAGTCGTCCAAAAGTCAATTATGATACCCACTCACGCGACTTAGTTTAAAGCACTCATTACCAGTCATCCCAGTTGAGGTGTCAGGAAACTTTTAAATCCCAATGTTCTTTTTCCTTCACACACAAACACACAGACCTACACATTGGCACGCATCCCTCGGCTTTGAATCGGCGACGACGGCGGTGGCGGGAACGGCGCGACGCCCCCCGTAGACCAAACGCCTTGCCTATAAATATATTGCAAAACTTTTCGGGCATTAAGTAGTTTCGGTCGGTTGGGCTGGAACTTTGGAATATTTCCTTCGACTCCTCGCCCCCCGCGACCGCCTTGAATGTGGCTCGTTCTCTGCTCATTTGGTTTCTGGGATTGGAATTTGTCTGCTTGCAACGCTAACTGCACCATTGCCAGTGCCATTGTCATCCACATCCCCCCTCCGCCTAGTGCCTAGCCTCATAACAATTACGCAACATGGAAATGCGACACACACATACCCTCCGACACAGCCACCAGGCTCCGGAGTAGGTGAAAGGATGCAAGTTAAGCGCCTGAGTCATTCGCTACAAATGCATGCGGAATGACGTTACTCTGCAATATCCCGAGCTTCTGCTATCCCCATTTATTCGTTAAAGGATATTCATAAGGACATTAAAATGCAGGAGATTCGCAAACTTTCATCGGGCACACACACCGAGACAGTTGCGAACGAGGAGCCTGGTGCAAAGGGTGAAATTTAATTTTGATCTGTGATTTCTTTTTGGTTTCATCCTTCCTTAATGCCGGGCGGTTTGTTGTCTGCTGTAGCTGCTGATGCTGCCCTGCTGTTCAACAGGATAACACGTTACTGCGCCGAACACACTTGTTGATGCCCTGCTACGAGGCTGTAAGGCCGGGCGACGACTGCTCCGCTATGACATGATGTGTACATGTCTACATCGGGGTACTGGGTCGATATGAAGATTTAAGGTTCCTGTATATATTTTAATTAAAAAGGACTGTCGTTGGGTTCAATTCACGATGTAATTTGGAGGTTTACCAATTTTTTTTTTTGTGGCAGTTTTTCTTGTGAATGTTGACAAATTGTTAGGGACTTGGTTGACCGCGGTGAGGAATGACAAGGGTCCATAAAGAGATATATAGCTTCCAGGAAAGGAGTGGTTGGGAAATTGATGAAAGGACTAGTTCGAAGGCAAGGAATTTGTAAAGACTTTCGATTTTTTTCGATTTCTTTTGTGGAGAGATGTGCCTTGACAACAGAACTGCTTCTTATGGGATGCCGCAGGACTGAGAGCGATAACCAATTCTTTTAAAAAGAGCATGTTTCAAAGCAACGGTGTGGATCATCTCATTTTCAGAAGAATGCAAATCTGATCCAATGTTGTTGCAATAAAATAAAACTGTGACTTTGATACTATTGGGTGAGGGTTTAAACAAAGTTGCGCAACGTCCTCAAGGGCATTTGAGTGCTAGAATACAAGTCTTCTTGACCACAAGTCAAGCATCACTTCGTCCAATATAATTCCAACAAATATCAAATTCTTCTATCCACTGCAATTGAAAGACAGGGGTCTTGGTTCGGTCCTCAACATAAGGAGACTACAGACAACGAACCTGCCGACAAGCTCGCTCTGCTTACTGAGACTGAACCATTTTGTAGTGTCAATTGGGCAACAGCCAACTTCGAGGTCTCGAAGGTCACTAAAAGCATCACTCAATAAGTCCCTGGACATACTGCAATTGAAAGACACGAGTATCGTATACAAAACATACACATAGGAGGCGCCACTAACACAAACAAAAATATTAAATTAGTAATTTTTGTAAGTGGCGCCCTCTATGTGCCCCGGGACTTATTGTTATAAGATTTCGCTGATTTTTAACAGACGGTGGTGTTAGAAGGGATAAGCAAAGGTTCAAATTTAAATTAAGGATTGGACTTATGTGGACTCATGTGCTGGACCGCAGGGACTGTCCTGACTGTACGTAGAACTATTTAAAGCAGCTGGAGATGAGTTAGTTGGATGCGTGCACCAGTTCATCTTTAAGATATGGTCGGAGAAAAGCATGCCCGATGAGAGGAATCTGTGTCGTTTGTCCTGTCCACAAGAAGGGAGATGCCTTTGACTGCGCCAGCAATCGAGGAATCAGCCTCCTCAACATCCCGTTAAAGATCTTCTCTGCCGTATTTTGTGAGCGTCTGAAACCGTTTGTCCGCATCCTTATAGGCTCCTATCAGTGTGGTTTCAGGCCAGGGAATTTCACGATAGACCAGACCTTCGCTTAACGGCAGATCCTAAAAAAGACTCAAGAAGTACAAATCGACATTCACCACCTATTCATCGATTTTAAGGCTGCTTATGACAGTATGCACAGAGACGAGCTGTACAGTGCCACATCTAGTTTCGGCATTCCAACCAAACTCGTCAAATTGTGTAGGATGACGATGGAGAACTCTCGCTGCTCCGTCAAGGTCGGTAATGTACTCCTCTAGGCCTCCAATGTCAAACAAGAGCTTAGACAAGGCGACGCACTGTCATGTGACTTCTTTAACTTAACTGCTCATTCTCGAGAAGATCGTGCGTAACTCACGAGTCAACACCAAATCTTTCAAAAGTCAGTTCCATTGATAGCCTGCCCTGACGACATTGACGTGATTGTACGAACACAGCGAGCCGTCAATGAGGCGTTTGATGGCATTAAAGTGGAAGCGACTAAAATGGGTCTGGCGGTTAATGAGGGCAAAACGAAGTACATGCCGTCAACAGGGAACGACACGCAACATCGACGTCTCGGACGGAGCATCACATTAGGCAGCTGAAACTTCGAGGTAGTCAAGGACTTGGTCTACGTCGAATTCGCGGTAAATAGGGACAGCAACGTCAGTTCCAAAATTAATCAGAATCACTCTTGCCAATCACTGTTTCTGTTTGCTCAAGAGGCATTAAGTAATAAAGAGCTCCCTTGAACGACTAAGATTGCTTTAACAGATCACTCAATAAGTCCCGGAACATATAGTTGGCGCCACTTACAAAAACCTTTAATTTAATATTGACTTTTTTTTTGTTAGTGGCGCCCTCTATATGTCCCGGGACTTATTGAGTGATGTGTAATATAACAGCTTGATCATCCTACTTTACGGCGCGGAAACCTGGACGTTTCTTAAAACGGACGAGGATGCCCTTAATCTTTTCGAGAGAAAAGTTTTGCGTGCGAATTCTGGTCCTATTGGGTTTGATGGCATCTGAAGAAGAGGATTTCACGACGAACTCCATGGGCTGTACAGCGACATGCGCCTGGTCAAGCGTCTACGGATACAACGCTTAAGATGGCTAGGCCATGTAGAGCGTATGTAGAGCGTATGAACACCACTTCGAGACGAAAAGTTTTCGAATCTGAGCCATAGGGACAATGCAACAGAGGACGGGCTAGGTTAAGGTGGGGCACACAAGTGGAGAAGGACCTCAATCAACTTGGAGTGTGTAATTGGAGGCAGCGAGTGCAAAATTGTGCTGGCTAGAGAGGCATGTTGGTTAAGGGCCAAATCAACTCCGGACTGTAGAGCCACAAGAAGTAGGAGGTGATTGGACTCATGGCAGAGGATAATGGACACTTTGCAGACTTAGGCTGAGAGGTTGCAACACTCGGACACATTTTCTGAGGATTAAGGCTCCCGCAGGCGCGCGTTTATCCAGCAAAACTTTTCCTGTCCACAAAAAAATGGCAAATCTCGCATTGCTGAAGGCTACAAAGGAGAGAGGTACGACGGACCCTTGCAAAGAGGGCAAGAAAAGGAGGTTTTTCGAGACTTCCGACGTGACGAAATTGCACTAAGGCAACTTTTATGCCAAAAATTTCGCTGGAGGCATCCACTTGCACATTAAGGAGATACCATCGAGAGTGTGATTCTTTGGCTGACTTACAACTGTCCTCCATCCCTTAAACCCAGGATTAAGATAAAAATACTTAAAATTGGACGGAACGACAGTCCACAGGGGGATCCAGGGCTTAGCCTGCTCATCAACTACTCGTGTTGTGCGTTAGTGTTCTTTTACGAGTAGAAGGGACCTACAGTTTTTTGTCGACTCCGAACGGCGAGGTTTGAGAAGCTTTTTCTTAGACAGAATTACGATTTGAGTATTGTCAGCAGCTCGAAAGAGGTGAAAAATTCCAGGAGTTCGAACCTAGACTTTCATCGTGTGACCGTCACACACTACTTACTACTCCACTACGGCCACACCGCTAGAGGCATGACTCCACGTGAAACTTATGCATTAAAGCGATACCATCGAGAGTCCGATTCTTCAACTGATTTAAACCTGTCTTCCTCTCCAAACGGACAGAGGCACATTTGAATAAATCATACCTCCACTGACGGTCTGCCTCTGCCCTATAACAGTCTTTCATCCATGATGGCGTCCAGCCAATGATTCATGGGAAATGCGAGCCTAAGCAAAAGCTATCCTGGCAAGTGATAAACTCCGTCCGGCTTTGCAGTTTCATGCTCCTTAGGACTCTGGTAACTTCACCAGGCCAGTTATCAGTAGAAGGTCCGCACCGGAGCTGTCCCCAACGTGTTAACTCCCACCATCGAGACAAACCAACTTTGCATGCTCTACGGCAAAGCATGCTCCTCCTTTTAAGGCTTGGTACTCTCATCTGAATCATTGTCCATCAACATCTAGTTACAGATGGTAGAGTTCACTTCGTGAAGAAAGTGTACAGAACGACAGTCTTCTAGACTCAGATTTTGACCTTGGATGACGGAAGTAGAACCAATTCAGTAAGTCAACAGGTGTATGACATTCGAGGAGTTTACCCCGTGGCATACAAATCTCACCTCAGACCATGTGCCAGCTCGGGGACAAAGATTTCCAGACTTTTCATCCCCATTTATGCAAGAGATCCCTCCAGCTTAGCGAGCGAACGCGTCCACAACAGTTCGCTGTACTCATAAAATAAGGGCCAGGGAGTTAGGTATCGCCAACAGCTCAATCGCGTTCCCAAAACCCCCGCCACCTGTCATCCTTTGGGGATTGTTCTCAAAAGAACAAAACCATCACCTCGAGATAGCTTTTCCACGGACCCACATAATTTGAATTTCATTTCTACTTAATTGATCTCCCCCTACATCCCCCATATCAACTCCAACTCCGCGCTTCATTAAATAATTTTTATTTTTAATGCTGGCGTCTCTCCCACACTTTGCCCACTCCCCAGACACGCGCCGCACGGGGGACATAAAATTCTCCCTCATTTCACAATTAACTCGTGCGTCAGTGTAATGCAATCAATTTATTGCATCCGACTCCCCCCATGTCGGCCCCGCAAGCACCACTGCTGGTCAATGCATTGGTGGCGCGGATCACTGACGGGAGACGGTCTGAGGCAAGGGCGTCATTAAAAACCTTGGGATTGAATGGATTGTTGATTACACCAGACAAACGATCCCCCTCCCCCCGCCACACACACACAAACATGCGCGGATATTTTGGGTGACAAAGGAGAGTCCTGCAGTATCCAACAATTGATTCCAAATTAATCAAAGTTTTATGTGGCGTCTAATTAAAACAGTCATAAACTCGGGGAAAGAAAGAATAACTGCCTGACGCCCACGCCCTCTCCGTGTCATCTTCAACAACAAACAAACATTTCACACATGGCTCATCCGCCACACCGCCCAGAAACGAAAGAAGATAAACAAGAGGTCCTGCGCTGCTGAAGACGAAAACAAATTCCAATCACATTAGAGTTTAAGGACTTGAAATGCTAATAAACGGACCGGAGGAAAGAGAGAGAGCGAGAGAGCTGGAAAATACGACGACACACACCGTCGACGTCGTGCAAGAATTGCGAAATTATTTCTGAAGAAAAGAAAAAGCAGGACACGGGTGTGTGTGGGGGATGGGGTAACAAAACAAACCGTCGAATGGGATTTCTTTCGTTGTCCTTGGGGACTCAATTTTCGGGAGGAAGCGAAAGACGATGGGACGTCTCTGTGCGACCCGGGTAATGATGGGTGGTGTGGCCTTAAGGCAGTCTCTTGTACGCACCATCACCGCTCTCTCGCACCCTTCTCCAGCCTCTCGAATATAACCTACCACATGCAGCTTCACATCTAATCTAGTGTAAGTAGAGAACCATGTCAAATTGGCGAACTCCTTTTTTTTGCTCGCTTTCTTTTGCTCCTCAATCGCTGCCGATGTTCCTGCTGCTGCCGCCACAGCTCCTCCGCGCCGTCTAACTCGCCTTCCATTCCATTAAAAATATTATTTATGTACATTTCCGGTGGGGAGGGGACGGGTGCAGGAGCGCGCCATTTCCATCACCGCCAATTGACTTTGGGGCTTGGGTAAGCGATACACGCTGCGGTGGGTACAAGCAACGATATGTGTTGCTGGCGGCTGGTAAAGGAGCACTAAGGTCCGGGAGGGGCGGGCGGTTTCTTGAGCCATATTCAGTTGGGAGAAACTTTGTTTTTTCCATTTTGTTAATTTTTTTTTTGTTCTTTCTGCCCGCACAGAACTTTCCCCAAGAGTTTTGTGCTGCGGCGCTGCTGGGAATGGGTTGGTGGCGGCGGAGATGGGTGGGATTCCTTGGAGAGATGATGGCAATTGCGGATAGTCGCCGCGCTGTGGTCGGGTGCGATTGGTTTATTCGAGTTAATTTAATAATTAGAACAATGCGACATGGGGCGTGAATGTCTTCCTTTGAGAAAGGAGCCACCGGCAGCCGTAGCGTTGTTATTGTGATGGGTTCGGGGGGTGGGGTAATGTCATGCTTCGTAGGGTTGACGATTTATGGATGCTGTCCGAATCGGAGCCTGTCAGTACAGTTGGGAATTTAGTTGGTGGTGGATGTCTCCGAAGGATGGACTTTAAAACAAGGCTTTGACGCTTTAAAGTGCCTGGGTTGAGGACTTTAAGGGGGACAGATTTTTGTTTGAATTTGTTTAAAATTCAGTTCTATTTCAATCTGTATCAACTCAGTCCTAACTGAATTTGATTCCAAATAAAAAGATGCCGGCTCGAGTTGTCAACCCTTCGGCACTGCATTGAGGGCTTTAAAAGAAGTAAGGTTTTAAAATGACAGGCTCTTCCAGTCCACGATCAAAACAAAAAAAATCTCTTCCAATCTGCGTCAGCTCAGTCCTAACTGAATTTGATTCCAAGTATCTTCTTTTTCTTCTTGTTGTGGCTCTACAGTCCTGGGTGGACCTGGGCCTCAACCAACATGCCTCTCCAACATGCCTTCGCCAGCTGTCTCCAGTTGCGCACTCCAAGTTGGTTGAGGTCCTTCTCCACTTGTGTGCGCCACTTTAGTCTAGGTCGTCCTCTGTTGCGTTGTCCCAATGGCACGGATTCTAATATAAGGTTGCCAAATATCTCCCCTCCGCCTTTTTGTCTTTTGAATTTTTTGGCTATGTGCAAAGCGCTACAGAGATCACTATACATTATTTGAAAGGTCTTGACATAACCTACAAAACGAAACTATGCATGATTAGTTTGGATATTGCGTTCAACAGTTACAGACGTGTAAACATGGAGTTCACTAACGCCAAAATCCGCGCTCTTTTAAAGTTTTACTTCGTTTAAGGCAAATTTGCTACAGAAACGTTCCGTAAGATTAATGGTGTTTTGGAGGATGTTACTCTATCACTTCGAATCGCGAAGGAATGATTTCAACGATTCAGAGCCGGTGAAAACGACACCATGGATAAGCCAGCCACCGGAAGACCTGTGACGACGAATACCGATCGAATCTTGGAAATCATCGAGTTAGACCGGCATGTGGCATCTCGTGACATCGCCCAGGAGATGGGAGTTAGTCACCAAACCATTTTAAACCATCTGCAGAAGGCTGGATACAAAAAAAGCTTGATGTTTGGGTGCCGCATCATTTGACGCAAAAAACCTTCTGAACCGAAACAACGTCTGCGAAATGCTGCTGAAACGAAACGAACTCGACAAATTTTTGAAGCGAATGCTGACTGGCGACGATGATGGCACATACGGCAATACCAAGCGAAAACGGTCGTGGTTGAAGGCCGGTGAATCGTCCCAAAATAGTAGCCAAGCCGGCATTGACGCTCACGAAGGTTTTGCTGTGTGTTTGGTGGGATTGGAAGGAAATCATCCACTATGAGCTGCTCCCATATGGCCAGACGCTTAATTTTACCATCTACTGCGAACAACTGGACCGCTTGAAGCAGGCGATCGACCAGAAGCGTCCAGAATTGGCCAAGGAAAGGTGTGGTGTTCCATCAGGACACACACTTCGTTGATAACTCGTCACAAGCTACGACAGCTCGGATCGGAGGTTTTATCGCATCCACCATATAGCCCGGACATAGCGCCAAGTGATTACCACCTGTTCCTGTCCATGGCGAACGCCCATCGTGGTGTGAAGTTGAACTCAAAAGAGGCTTGTGAAAATTGGCTTGTGAAAAGTGGATGTAAAAAGTCCTTCGCAAATAAGAAGGGGGACTTCTACGACGGGGGTGTTATGAAGTTGCCGTCTAGATGGAAACAGATTATCGAACAAAACGGCGCAAATTTGAACTAAATCCGATCACTGTAACACTTTTTATGAAGCATTGAATGAAGAGCAAAAAAAAGCGGAAGGGAGATATTTGTCAACCTTATTAAAAGATGCCGGCCCAAGTAGTCAACTCTTCGGCACCGCATTAAGAAACAAGTTTTATTTTTAAATTACAGACTCCTTCAGTCTACGATCAAAGCAAAAAGAATTCTCTTCCAATCCGCATCAGCTTAGCCCTAACTAAATCTGATTCCAAATAAAAAGATGCCGGCCCAAGCTGCCAACTCTTCGGTGCCGCACGAGTTGAGGACTTTAAAAAGAACTAACTTTTTGTGAGTGAATTTAAAATCACAGACTTCTTCAGTCTACGACCCAAACCAAACAAATTCTCTTTCAGTCCGTCTCAGCCCAGTCCTAACTGAATTTGATTTCAAATAAAAAGATGCCAGCCCAAGCTGTCAACACTTCGGCACCCCATCAAAAACCCATCCAATCACTTTAAATCACTCCCAGTCTCCCCTCGCCGGTGTCTCGGTCTCCACGGCCGCCATCTGTGGCTCAAATTAAATCACACTCTCATTAACCAAAGAGGATAGATGAATAATTTATTCAGCAACAACAACAGCAAATATTCGCAGAGCCAGGAATCCACCTTTTTGCCAAATAAATGTTTCAACCCAACTCACCTGCCACACGTCAAAATGAAATTTAGCATTTTTATGAGTCAATGGATACTCCGGAGCTCGGGATCTCTCGCACTCTGTCCCCGTAGCTCAGCGGCGTCTGCCGCTCTCGCCAATCGAACGTGCAAATAAAATCTCCCCGAACACATCGGATCAGCATGAATAATCCACTAAGCCCTTTCGCCCCGCCCCGCATTCCAGCTCAAGCCCGAACGGAGTTTTTCCGTGCTTGCAAAAAAAAATGTAGCCAAGGCAGGCAAAGTAATCCTTCGTCGACCCACAAACACCGAGGACTACTGAAACTGTCAAAACTGATTACTGTATAAGGTTTCCATTGATTTCCAATCGATGCCCCTCTGGTGCGCTGGGGGATATGCAAATAAGTTGTTCAGAGTATAGTTCAGGACCTACACACACGGCGTGTATCCTCCTCCCCTTCCTCGTCCTCCTCCTCCTCGTCATCGTCCACTGACTCATTGGTCGGATGAGACGACAGTGGTGCCGGCGATGGTGGTGGCGGCACGGCAGCGGGGTTTCAACTTTCGGTTTAATATGCGCGCGAAGCCCTACGAGGCCTGTACTCTGTGTCGTCTCTCTGGTTGTGGAATTCAAATTTCGATTAGGATGACTGTGTGTGACGGGGGCGGCGGGGGGAGGTGGGTCTTCGATTGTAAGGGGACACCGTACACACTATGACGGCATTTAAATTCCTCTCTCAACCATTGTTTCTGGGCGAGGATGTGTGGGTTGTGGCAGTGGGGGGAGGAAGGATATGCACACCGATCTACGAAAATGAACCCCTTTTTGGCCCAGGCTGCTTGCTGGTGGTGTGGTTAAATGTCATTCGAATAAGGCGCGTTACAGCACCAGTCCCGGCACTGGTCCCGGCACCCAAGTCTGTGAAAACTAATGAGTCGTGGAATATTCAAGTCACACACAGAATCCTTCCTCCCTCAGTGCGGGGGGAGGGGGAAGGGTAGGCGCACTCACAGAATCGATTTCCGTTTTTGTGGGATTGTGCGGTTCTTCAGATGAGAGATGAAGACTCTGTCGTCGACTCGGTCGCCCACACTTTTCCAACTCAATGGAGAACGAACCTGCACCTCCCCCTCACGCCATCCTCGACGTCCTTCTAAACATCCTCTGGTGTCTGCTCGAAACAGGATGACTGCAACGGGTTATAATGTCAAGGGGTTATCACGTATGTGAACCGACAGCACCATCGAAGAGCGGGGAGCTTCAGTCAATTTCAGACTTTTTGTTCTTTTCCTTCGTTGGCTTCGATATCTCATCGACGGGGACGACTGCGGCGGCTGTGGCAATCGAATGGCGGATTTTGTGAAGCATTCTCTCACGACTGGGCCGCAGTGATGAGTTACAAATTGAAAACATGAGTAAATCGTGTGCTCCTTGATTCTCTCACTCGCTCTGCCTCTGCCTTTGTGGATTCGGTTTCTTTTCGAGGGTTATGCGATGATAATGCCGAGTAATGGGAGCAATCCCCGATCGGATGTGATGCGACTTGCAATGATAAGATTGAATGTGGCATCTCTGCAAACGGTTACAATTGTTTTGACGATATCAATCTCGTTTGTCTCTCGTTGTTCTCGTTGTTGTGTGTGCGCCCTCTTCATCACATATCCGTGCTGTCGTGTACCTCTGTTGCGGGCCGTTTGTCAGTGTTTACATCTGAGATGGAAAATAGATTGACGACTGCTTGCATATGGGAGTGTGAGGGTGGAGTGTGTGGGGGTGGGGAGTTGTCAGTGGCAGGTGAAGGTTTGTTGGTGAGGGGACCTTTCGAAAGGAGCAGTTGTCTTCCTTTAGAAAACATGCACCACTGAATGAGGACAGTAAAGTTTGCCGAATCTTGTTCAAATTGAAAGTGTGACGCGCAAGCATATTCAAACTCAAGGCCATCAGTGGCAGGAGTGTCAATCGCCTTTTAAGCAAAGCACACACTTCGCCGAAAACGCATAACTCCATCCAGTCGGGGCGATTAAAAACAAAGATTCCACGGAAAGAGACAAGAATTTGGACCGGAAACGGGAACCATCTGGCGCAGAGCACACTACCAACGTCAAAGCAACGTTTTACTGGTAAAAAGTTCAACGTGACTCACGAGGTCTCCATCGCTCCCCAGAATCTCTCTCCATTCCGACACAAATCACGGACACCGACCCCCAGCGTCGTCGCCACCTTTGAAAGTTAACCCAAGAACCGAATTGCTTCACTCTGGGAATGAGGTGGGCTGCAATTCATTGACCAAGAGCGACCGTCGGCACGGCAGTCGTATCACTTTGCATCTAGATTCACTTAATTTGTCACGTATTTCGTGATTTATATCTCTTGTCATGCTCGGTGCTCAGCCATCGGCCGGAGCTTTGAATAATTCCCCGACGGCTGGTCGTAAAAGCCCAACAAAGGTCACACACCCCAGTGAAAGAGCGAGGGGCCGGCACAATTATGATAGCTCTGGCCTGCCGGTCCGATCGACCAACTGGCTTAATTGGCTATTACCATACAACAATCAGTGGCCCTCAAGGCTGCATCACATTCAAGACGGCAGCGGCAGGAAAGGGTGCACACAACACAACCAGCCTCAGCCACAGCGCAAAAGTTATGAACTGCAGTTCCACTGCAGGTTCAATTAAAACTTTGAATTCCGTTCCGATTGAGCACGATTCCCAATCCGGCAGAATTTCTGGACTAGATACGCGCGGCAAAGGTCAATGCTGACCGACTGGGTGGGTTGCTGGTTGGCTGGTGGTGGCCGAGAGGGAGTGCCGCAAATGGTAGGACGTGTGCCATACATCAGCGGAATTAAACGCCAACGTCGTCATAAAAATTTAAATTAATTCACCAACTCACATCCTAAACAACAGCTAGCACAGCTCCGCCAGCTTGCCTCAAGCGTTTTATTGTCCTTATCATAGTCATCGCCATCACCATCGCTATCGTCATCGCCGTTGCCATCGGCATAACCATCGGAGCCATCACCATCGCCATCGCCATCGTCGTCGTCGTCGTGGAGTAGAGTGGCGCCCTGGCGGAGTTCGAGGAGACGCTCGCTCACACACCACTATCGCAATTAATGCAGCGGTGATGAATAACCGAGGAGAGCAGTTTATCCATGGGCTATCCTTAAGCGCGCTACCGCCCGCTGGCCCGTTGTGGGGCGTGGTAATTTTGTGTGAATCCAAAGCGCCACGGGTCTATTCATCCGTCCAATTCAAGCAAAACTGTGTGTGTCCTGGAAGTCAGCTAGTCGCGCGATATCTCCTTTCTCCCTTGTCCCCAGGTCCTTGTCCACCGTCCAGCAAACTCTGACACCATAATCCACCTCATGTCGCATTAGTTCAAGCAGAGTGCTGGCGGAGCTGGTGGCGCTTGCAGAGTGGAGCTCGGTGGTGGTGTGTCAAACCACTCCAAAACTGCCACCACTTGCTTGCTGGGAAAATTTACAGTTTCAATTTGTAATAACTGTCAAAGTCGTTGAGTTTTATGTGGTCATTCATTGCCCCACTCGCACACACATACACGGGGAGATGGGGGCATTGGGCACAGATAGGTGAGGCGAAACTTGTTTGTTGGCGAGGGCTGGGAGACATTTTTGTACGGGGGAGATACTATTTTGTATCAAAAGCGATTTATAGCAGCAATTTGTAACTGCACTCGTCGATGCAAAATACACACACTGACTGCGCGCGGGTGCTTGAAACGTACAGTGGCAGGGGTGGGCTTTCGGAAGGGTGGAAAAAAAACTTTTGTTGTGGCGGCGGTTCATTGGCATGATAAAGTGCGGCGCATCGCTTAATCGGAGCAATTTCCGATGGGGTTTTATCTATTTTCCACCTTCTAAGTGAAAAATTTTCAATTCACGTCGCTATACGGCACCGGAGCGGTGCGAGCTTGAGTGATGCGAACTAGTTGTGATTTATTTGCTCCTCATTCACGCAAGGATACATCGTTGAATCGCGATACGCCACAGATGTGCTGGATGCGAATTGAGATGACAGAGGGTCGTTGGTGGAGGTTGACAGCTTTTCAGTAAGCTCTGAACCTCCACATGACACTCAGTTCAGAACGAAGTACTCTTTTGCAATGTTAAGGTTCCATACAGGCGAACTCTTGACTGTAGGAGTGGCGGATTGCTGGAAGAGCCAAAATATGCGTTATTTCTTAAAGGACTTGCATCGGGCGCCAATCGCAGTTTGCTAAGGCGATGGTGTTGGGCCCAACTCAGGCGTCAGTCCGAAATTAATATTAGACTCTGCAAGAATGATTGAAACGGTATCACGTTAAAGGATTTTTTTAAGGAAACTTACATATATCGGGCCCAATTCAGAGCAGAGTACAAAGAATATCTTGACAGCCTCTTAGTCGGAAACTGCTAAAGAATAGAAACTTGACCGATTTCTTCAGGAAAAGATGCCGGGCGGCAATTTTAGACTGATACCAAACAGAGTTGTGAGCTATTTCTACAAGAGCCGGTGTCGGGCGCCAAACCATAATCCTTGCTTTGAATCATTGACTTGAGACCGTCTCATAAGAGTTATAAGTTATACTGCTTTAAGACAATATTTTCAAATTATGTGTGCCGGGCGCCAATGCTGGACTGATACCAAACAGAGTTTTGAGCTATTTTTACAAAGAACCTGTGTCGGGCGCCAATCCGCAGTCCTCATTTTGAATCACTGATATGGGACCGCCTATCTAAGGACAGTTATAACCTGCTTCAAAACTCTTTCTTCATCAAGACCAATTCCCTTGAATCTTGCGGTTTTAACCTTTTTTGCAAGACCGTGCACCGGGCGCCAACTTAACTTCAACTTGCTGTGGTGTAAGTTTCAGATCCAAATCAGGCATCAGTACGAAATTAGTACTAGGCTCTGTATGAATCGAAAACTATAGACCAACTTTCTTCAAAAAATGTATATCAGGCCTAAAGGACTGTTGCAGCAAAAAAACACGCATAAATTGAGAATTAGCTGAAAACTGCTACAAAATTGAGACAAGAGCCATACCTCTTAGAACATATGGCGGGCACCAGGTATTGACTGATACCGAATAGAGTTTTGAGCGATTTTTACAAGAGCCTGTGTCGGGCGCCAATCCGGAGTCCTCATTTTGAATCACTGATAGGAGACACTCTCATAAGAATCATAAATTGCTTCCAAACTAATTTTTTAATACCGTTTACCGGTCACCAACTTATGTACGTCGGGCGCCAACTCTGGACTGATACCAAACAGAGTTTTAAGCTATTTCTACAAAAGCCTGTGTCAGGCGGCAAACTATAACCCTTTGTTTGAATTACTAACATCAGAACATCAATCTAATGACAGTAATAAACTGCTTCAAAACTATTTGTTCAACAAGACCAATTCCCATCTTGCGGTTTTAACCTTCTTTTAGAAGACCGCGTACCGGGCGCCAACTTCAACAAGTAAAGGGGGCGCCACTAACAAACAAATTAAAATTATTTTTGTATTAGTCCCCGGTTCTAGATTAAGCAAATAAAGATCTTGTCTAGCAATAGACACATCTCTAGCCAGAGTGCAGTTCAAGGATGGATAAAACTTATGATTTGATCGTCAATTCGCAGATTACTCATAGTTCTAAGCTCAAACCATTGCCGTAAGAACCAAAGCTGGATACCAGCCTTAAGCTGCTTGAGCCTAGTGGCTGCGTCTCATCCGTAGTTTGGTTGTAAGGCAAGCCCTTGTTCCCTTCATCAAACTGGATTGGATCATATTCGATTTTGAGGCAGTTCTTCAAAAATCTGAAACCTTTTAACAGACGCGATAAGTGGCAGCCTTAAAAGAAAAAGCTTCTTCCATCTACCATCCCTTTTGTCACAAGTAACCCCTCCCCAAGCATCTAGTTTTCTTCAGTCACGCGCAAGAATTTCCTTCTTGACGAAGCACAGTTTCCTGCTTGTCCCGACTGACGATTCAGGCACAAAGTCCGTCGCAATCCCCCCGATTGATAGTCAATTCAACGCACATCCCTCCACACAACACTAAAACATGTTCACAATGTCCCACTCACCAGTCAATTACGTAACTCCTCATTCTGCCGCAGAGTGCAACCATAACTAACCGAACATGGGACAAAATTTCTCCTACGCCTGCCGCGCATATAAATCCCGTCAGAGTCGAACTGAGACCCTGTCCAAGCCACCGGTTGGTTTCCGGTTTCAACGTAATTAATTGCATCCTATTGATTCACTAAATAACTGTACGTGACCACAGCTCTAAGCGTCCTTTTGCTGGCAGCAGGGGGCAAAATTAAAAAATTAAGCCAGCGGCGACGGCGCCGCAGATGTGGGCCACAAAACCTTTCTCTCTCTCTCTCCCTTCTCATAACCTTGCCACAGAATGACTCATAGAGCACCGATCCGCAACCCAGAGCACAGTTCAATATGCACTTCCGTTTGCGATCAATGCGGACTTCTTCGCTGCACGGTTCGACTGCCATGCGTAACCGATATTCGCGAGTGTCCGCCGCCGCCGCCGTGACCGGTGTGCAAATACACAAAACGACAGTCGTCGTGCTGTGAATGGCAATGAAATTCTATCCGAATGGCAATCCTCCCGTCGGACCGCTGCCTCGATCCGTTATGAGACGAAGGAGAGGCAGGTTGGGACTGAGGTTGCAGTGACTTGCAAATGAAATCCAAGAAGAGGGTGTTTAGGAAACCTCATTCGTTTGAGTGGGATATGCAGCTGCACAAAGGACGCGAGGCCTTCGTTTAAGGACATCAACTGGCTGTACCTCATCGCGTTTTGCCGCATTTCACAAAAAGGAACGAATCCCGTTCCACCTTGAAGTGAGATGATGGTGGTGTAGGTAAAGTCACTTCAAAGGCAGATATCAGATGGTGGCGTAGGTAAAGTCACTTCAAAGGCAGATGTCAGATGGTGGCGTAGGTAAAGTCACTTCAAAGGCAGATATCAGACACTTGTCGCCTCATATGCATTTATATTGATCCGTCTTGAGCGGCTGACAAACGTCGCCTCCTCTGTTTGAACATAAAATGCCGCCAAACAGGCAGGAAAAATCTTGAATCGGTTGCAAAAAAATTGAAATTGTTTGAAAATGAGCCACAAAGCCCCAACTCACTGCTCACACGACTCCCTTGTCGAAAAATAAATAATCCCTGTCATCAAAAAAATTAAGAAATCCGCAAGAAAAAATACTTCGCCTCGCCGAAAATGATACACAAATCTGGTTACGAAACTCCCAGGCACTCCAAGTCGTCGTTGCCGTCATCGTCATCATTTTGGGCATCGGCGGCGGCGGCGGCTGCTGTGGGGAAACGACGCAGCAGCGTGCAATTTGAATTTATTTCCGCAAGTCATGACCCCATTAGCAGCACTTCAGTGTTTGTTCCCACATGGCAGTTCAAACAAAGGCCACATTCTGGAGCGGCTTCAGTTGCGACTCCAGTTCCAGCACCGCCACCAGTATCGACTGACTAATGCTCGCAAGAATTTTATGTTCAAGCCTGTGGCACCTTCTTCCCTCACATGAACTGTGTCTTGGGATCTTTGTTTTTTGTTCCTCTTTCGAGTTTCATGCTGCTCTCTGTTGACTGACTGGCTGACTGATAAGCTCAAGGAGGGGCCACCACTTGCTCCGCTTCGGCAATGCAAACACTTGAGGGAAACTTTGCCCAACAAAGTTGCCACTTCTTCCGTCAACAAGTAGCTGCAGACATTCGCAAATGCCTCAGATCATGGGGAGGTTCAGAAAGGTTGGGGGGGTGAATGCGATTCAACTTGGTCCTAATGATGGATGGTGATCAGTGCACGAGTCAGGTGAATGCAATTACAAGGCGTGCGGGCCGTGCACTGAATTACTTACGCTGCGCGGCGAATAATCAATTAGCAACCGAAAGTATTTTCGGATTCCTTATCGGCAAAAACACGGAGTCTGTGGTGGGTGGAGTGAGGTAAGTGGTTGCCGGGGAAGTGGGGAAGTTTTCCAATTACATCGAGTTGACAGTGTCAACAAGAAGTTACGAAACTGCAAAGGAGCATCTTCGAGGCAACACCTTAGCTGCTGGAGAGGTTGCCCTTATTGCGTGTCATTAGCTTGCGTTCATCGGATCGATCGCCAGTCACGAGCTAATGACCTAGGGGCAACAGATGACAGACAACAGATGAAGGCCAAGACATACAACTGACAGCTGGCAGACAGCCACTGCCATGCAGGCAATAAATGTATTGAGGGCAAACCGCTGACAGCTGGTGGCGGGAGAAAAGAAGGGAAAGACAGCGCTAGATGCAGACGAACTATGAGAAGGTGCCAGTGAGCTCTTGAAATAAATCATGATAGAGGCAGAAAGGGCACGGGCTGTCTAAATCATCTCCAATCTTGGGAAACTCCCGAAAGACTCTTAAAAGTTTGAAGGACAAATGTCCAACAAACAGAGGGGTTGAACAGACACAGACGTCTGCCTTGAGGATTTCGAAATCAAAGTTCTACCTGGCTTCTGCACGGATTTCGAAATCAAAGTTCTACCTGGCTTCTGCACGCTTGCCACACGAGGGAGGAGCTGACATCAATTTAAGGAGGCAAGAGCTATAAGTGGCTTCTAGCTCTCTAAAAAAATAATAATTGTATAGGGCGACAGTCCACAGAGGGACCAGGGTCTAGTTTGCCCATTAACTACTCGTGTTGTGCGCGCTACTGTTCTCTCACGAGTGGAAGGGAACTGCAGTTTTTTAACGACTCCAAACGGCGAAGTTTGAGAAGCTCTTTCTTAGAAAGTTATTACCCTTCGAGTGTTGTGCGCGCTACTGTTCTCTCACGAGTGGAAGGGACCTGCAGTTTTTTAACGACTCCGAACGGCGAAGTTTGACAAGCTCTTTCTTAGAAAGTTATTACCCTTTGAGTGTTGTCAGCGGCAGAGTAACAAACTCTATGGGCTGTACAGCGACATGCGCCTGGTCCAGCGACAAGCAAGATGGATAGACCATTTAGAGCGTATGTACACAACTGCTCCGGCCTGAAAAGTCTTCGAATCTGAGCCTTTGGGACAACGCAACAGAGGACGGACTATGCTAAGGTGGCGCACACAAGTGGAGAAGGACCTCAATCAACTTGGAGTGGGCAACTGGGGGCAGCTAGCGAGAGGTCATGCTGGCTGGAGAAGCGCGTTGATTGAGTCCCAGGTCCACCCCGGACCACAAGAAGAAGAAGTGTAGTGAGCAGCTCGAAAGAGGTGGTGCCGTGAATAATTCGAGGTGTTGAGCCGGAGATCAAGCCGGACCTTCGGCACGTTATCGTCTCACTCTACCCACAAGGCACGGCGGCCACAGCCCTCCAAAAACTTGCCCTAATTACCAACCCTCTTCAAAGACAAGAAACACATTATTTTCTGCATTACCTCCCACTACTCGCATTTAAGAAACCATCGTCACTCAACCATACTCCACCGTCAGTTTGGATACGTACCTGCAAAAAACAAACAGAGAAAAAAGCGTCATTAGTCCTGTCGCACACATAAATGTATGAACCCCCAACCCCACACAGGCACCCATTCTTCTGCTCAACCACAAAATATGAAACAAAAATAATTAATGCCAGCTTTCGTCCCCCCCCCCCATCCCCCACGCACAACAATTGTGCATATCCGTCAACAGAAATGTGCTGTCCTCCGAGTGTCCTACAACAATATACAATTTCCCATTCAAATTATAATTCCACTGCTCCAATTCGGACTAATTCGCTTGGCCTGCGCATATCATAACCGCGCGTACATTCCCCTGACAGGACACACATGCCATACCCAGGCATTTAAAAAAAAGGATACACACACACCCAGCCACACCACACATACCCAGCTAGTGCATGGGGAGCCGAAGCCATTGTGTGTTTTGTGCTGCCTCACAAATTGTTGCGATAAATTTCGATCCACCGAACAGCGTGCCCAAGGGCGCATAGTTTAGAGAAATGGGAGCGGTGGCTGGTCGATTGGTCGGTTGGTCGATGGGTTGGTGGGCGAAATAGAAAAGAAAATAAAATTTCTATTGAGACTCGAATGAGATATTGGTGGACATCTATTACAATCGCTTCTGCCCGCGGAGAGGGTTTGGGGAGGTTGCTGCACATCTCGACACACTAGACAGCTCAGAAGTAGTAGTTTGATGGCTAAACGTCATTTATCCTTCTCACGATATCCTATTGACACAGACACACAATACATTCCCTCTCTCTCTCTCTCTACAGAAATACTGGGGAATGAGGTCCTCTACGCACATGCACTCCACAGTCCACGGTTCTGAGTGTGTGCAATTTATCGCGCTGGGGATAAGACAAACATTGGCGTCTAATTAATTGTGTTCCGCTGACCGAAGTACCTGCCTGTCAGTGGTGAGCTGCGGCAACGACGCCACAATAAGGTGCACGTACCTCGAACAACAGCAGAGACAGCCGCCAACCATTGAGCACTGGCGGAACCACACCCAAAGTGTTGATAAACTTGTTGATATCGACAAGGGTGCGTCCTTGTGTGGAGAATTGTGGCGTGGGACGAGGACACAGTGGGGAGTTGGAGTTTAATGACGGCCGATGGAAATCTGAAAGAGCATCGAGAGATTCGAGGTGAGGTGAAACTTCTCATCTCCACTGTGCCAGCCAGGGCCCTCGCACCGGGCATAATCGTTTCGCTGGAAAAACAATAAAGGACGCACCCAATTCCGATGTGCAAACGAATCGGAAGGAAACCCAGTTCGATACAAATAAGTTGCCCTCTTCGTTCTTTGATACCCTTCCTCACGCACACCGCCCTCGGAGGGGCAGGGTTGGGAGGAGGATGAGAAAGGGGACACGGAGGATGAAGACGAAAATAACGAAGAAGACGCCAACAACGGATACAGCGGAAAGGAGTACGAAAAAGGCGAAGGGAACGAAGAGACACCCACGAGGACGATCGCAAATGATAGAACGAATCCCATTCATTCCACGCGCACGAATAAATTCATTGACTCCGCACACACTCACACCGAGAGAAGAACTCATTCAAAAGGTATTTTCCCTGAAATTTATTTACTGTTTCAAACGCACCCGCTTCCCACAACGAAGGACAACCGATTCGAGTGCATTATCCCGGGGAAAGTTCAACTTCTCCGGAACTGGGGGCGACCTGTTTATCGGACACTCCTTGCAATGGCATTCCCTCCTTGCAGAGGGCCCCCACACAAGCACCCAGCTCCCCCGGGGTGACTGTGGCTAATTCAATTCAAGGAGGGGGAAGCGGTATCTATCGAAAAATGTTTTGTAGGTCATTGGCTCGGATGGCTCTGTGCGTTGGCTTCGCATTTCCATAAATTTGCAGCGTATGAGATGGGAATGCTAGAGAATGTCGTCCCGAAGGACATCACGCCAGTTGAATGTTCGATCTCTCAAGTGGCCAAATGGTATTCTAACGACACAAGATGGAAATGACGGAAGAAACCTCAAACCACGACCATCATCATCAGCCAGCCAAATCTTGTCCATCATCACGTTCAGGGTGCATCGCCGGAGGGAGGTCACACATCATCATCTGTCACATCGCGCGCTGCTCTCAACAATGGGCAGCTATTACCCACGTTCAATGCCAAATGCGAGGAGCTGTCCAAAAATAAACCGCATCCGTCATCGGGTAGACACCAATGACTGTCGCGACTGTCGCGGCTGTCCCGTCGCATGTCGCATGTCGCCCTTTGTTGCTCCAAAATAATTCATGAGCGACACGGAAATATCTTTCAAAGCAATCTCGCAGTTGCAGTCAGAACGAGAGAGAGTTCATTAATCTGTCCCCGTCTTTGATCTCCGATCCAAAAAGGTGCACCGTCATCCTGGCACATCCTTGCCAGTTCCAAAAGAGCAATCAAACTTTACTTCTCTCTCTCACGGAAATAGATTCCGCCTTGCACCACGCCACAGTCGGTTCGCTAAAATTAAAATCAACAAAACGTCGACGGCGGCGACGGCGACGGCGACCGAGGCAGTGATGATGATGCCTGTCCCCAAGAGACTCATGGGTTAACCTCGTTGGCCTGTCTTGGCTCCTCTCCCGTCTGTCGAAATCAGTTTTTTTATTTGCTCAGACTTTGGCACACCGATGAAGACATCGCCCATCGCGCGGCGACGAATATTTAATAAGCGGCGACGCAACCGGGCATATTTCAATATTTCAGTGCTTCAGCGCTTCAGTGCGTCTGTGCGAAAGGGGTTTCGCGTTCGTTTCGAACTTTGTTTTGTTTGCCATCCTCGCGGACTTTTGTTTTTTTGACGGCACCTGATGGCGACATCAACAACGGCGGTGTGTGTGCGCACTGGGACGACGGGGTTGGGACAGTTCTGGGAAGTGTGTAATTTATGGGACACTGTGCGCGGGTTTGACGCATAAATAACTCTTCGTACGATCGGCAGATCCGTTTTCAGATGCCCGCAATTGACAGACTGTGAGATCCTGAGTGGGCCGCAGCCGAGGCAGAAACTGGCTTTGAATATGGAAAGATGACAGTGGACTAAATATGGGCGCCTGTCGTAAATTAACACCAAACAATGTTTGCATTAACATCACACCCTCATCTGCAGTCGATTCAATCCCCTACTCAAAGGCTGCATTATCCCATGCCCGCGCGCCTACGCAGCGCACTTGAGAGTTGCGAGTCCCTGCCCCTGCAATCAGCCACATCAGCCATTAGCCGGCAATTCTTTCGCAGCGCACTTGCAAATTCGCTAGAAAAAGATCTCAATTCATCTTCATCTTCATCATCATCATTCTCGTCATTGTGCGCTGCCGCTGCACCCCACGCACACACACACACGCTCGTCCTGGTATCATGGTGCATCAATAATCAATTGTAATTCCATTACAAGTACCCTCTGCGTGCTCCAGTGCCAAAGCCAGTGCCAGTGCCACTGCCAACAGCCGCCGTCGAGGAGGCACCACCAACAGCACTTGAACGGCGGCGGGCCGCGTCGCGTTGCTGTGAATTCGCACATCGAGTGAACCTCCATATCGCACTTCATACAGTTGCACTACTAATCTCATTGCAAGTTGCGAGTGCACACACCACACATTCGCCGGCAAAGTGCATCAACCCGCTGCACACGCCCAGCCTCGGCTGCCCCCCGCTGCTGTTCACGCTCGATCTAAATTTATTCTCTCGAGTAAATTTCCTGCAACTGGGCCGGCCGCCGAGGAGGAGAGCTCCTGTGCGCGCTCGTGTAAAACGCTCAACAGTCTTGTAGTTGGGAATAATTTTATTAATCTCCTATAATGGAAGCTCACAGTCGTTGTCGTGGTGCTGTATTGCTAGGGCTAGTCCGCGTCACCGAACGCATGTGGCCCGAGAGTGTGAGATTCGCCTTTGTTGCCCGCCTACCCATTCTCAGTGGCATGCAGGCGCAAGGCGAGATGTGGTCATGACTAATTGATTGCGTCTCTCAATGCTGCCAGCCTCTTTGGGACAGCTTAAGTACACAGATGTAGTCCTTAATGGACCGTGATGAATGGATATTGCACGCCTTTCAGCTGCAACTTGTGCTTAGTCACATATTAGATCGCGTTCGAAGTGGCTGGCTGTTGTAGTGGATTGATCTGCGGAAAGGACAGTCATTTGATTGGATGTCTAGTGGAATTTTGGTCAGCTTGATTGGATCTTTGTTCATTGCGAAACTTTTTTAACTTTTTCTCACCCTGTTCGATCATTTTGGACATTTTTGGACAGTTTTGCATCATATTGGACAATTTTGGACAACTTTGCTTCGTTTTGGACAACTTTTCAACCGTTCTTGAGCATTTTCTTTGCATGTTTTTGAAGAGCATTGAAGTAGCTTTCAGGGTTCTGCAACAGTTTTCAGAGAGTACATGTTTGGGGCTATTTTTGACAGTCCGGTTCTTTTTGAGACAATTTCAGACAGCCTTGCATCATTTTGGACAACTGTTCAACCGTTCTTGATCGTCTTTGATCAAATTGGATCCTTGGACAAGGCGTTCAAAGGACACTTGCAAGTAGCACTGAGGATTCATAACAGGTTTGGAACAATTTTTGACAGTTCAAAGCAACCTTGTTCTTTTTTGGACAATTTCAGACTGCTTTATATTATCTTGGAAAATTTTCAACAGTTCTTGAGAGACTTCGATCAAATTGGATCACTGCACAAGGCGTTTCAAGGCCAGTTTGAAATTTCGAAGAGCTTGCAAGTAGGTTTAAGTGTTCTAAAACATTCTTAGTAAGGGCGTGTTTGTGGCTATTTTTAAAAGTTTTTGTTCATTGCGGAACATTCTATACTTTTTCTCACCCTTTTTGATAGTTTCGGACAATTTTGGACAATTTCGAACAGCTTTGCATTATTTTGGACAACTTTTCAACCGTTTTTGAGCGTCCTTGATCAAATTGGATCGTTGCACAAGGCGTTCCAAGGACACTTTGCATTTTTGAAGAGATTGCAAGTAACTCTAAGGATTCAGAACAGGTTAAGGGCTATTTTCGACGGTCTTAAGCAGCCTGGTTCTTTTTTGGACAATTCTAAACAGCTTTGCATCATTTTGGACAACTTTTCAACCGTTCTTGAGCGTCTTTGATCAAATTCGATCACTGCACAAGGCGTTTCAAGGCAGTTTGGAATTTTGCAGAGATTGCTACTTGCAAGCCTTGCATCATTTTGGACAACTTTCCAACCGTTCTGAAGCATTTTTGAAGGGATTGCAAGTAACTCTCAGGATTCAGAACAGGTTTGGGGCTATTTTCGATGGTCTTAAGCAGCTTGGTTCTTTTTTGGACAATTCCAAACAGCTTTGCATCATTTTGGACAACTTTTCAGCTGTTCTTGAGCGTCTTTGATCAAATTGGATCCTTGCACAAAGCGTTCCAAGGACATTTTGCACTTTTGAATAGCTTGCAAGTAGCTCTCAGGATTCAGAACGGGTTTGGGGCTATTTGTTACAGTCTAAAGCAGCCTATTTCTTTGGAAATTCCGTTTCATTTCAGAACAGTTTGATTTTTTCAATCGACGACTTAAAAATGAGGGGAATACAGAAAGTGTATAGCTTCGAACCATTCTGAGTCTGAGGAAATCACGTGCCAGGCCTCCAAATTCATCATCTCCAGAGAATTCACAGCAAATTTCCGAACAATGAACGACGTCTGAAACACATTTTCAAAGAAACCCTACAATTTCATGGCTTATCGCCCCCTGTTCTCGGAAACCACCTCAAGACTCTGGTCACAGCAGAGCTCATGTGCAACACCGGAACACGACTCCCGCGCCCCTTAGCCAGCTGCTGTTCAACCATCCCGAATGCAGAAGGGCACCCTGCGTCTCGTTCACATGCCCAATGATCCGTTTCACCCAAACACAAAAAGGGCATCAAACCACCTGGAAAATATCAGATCGTGCAGTCTTAAATCTGGTCTCGCGTCCAGCGCCCGGCATGCATCAGGCAACACACACCGGACGCACGGATGGGAACCCCTGAACCGAATGGTCGCCATGCCGCCAATCAGTAGCTCTCCTCGGCGTGACCCAGTTTTTTACTCTTTGCCTGGCTCTGCCTCTGATTCCCATTCTCGAGCGTTTTGGAGCTATTTGTGGATACTTTCGGGGCTAAATATAACGCGCGCGCACACACATGCTTTTCGAATTTCGGCCTGTGTGCGGTGGGATGGCGGGATTCGTGGTTGTGGTGGGATTCGTGTCTTTAGACTTTTGTTAGATGCGAGAGCTAATGGTGGTGGGGTCGGGGGAGCATTTATAAATTCGCTGATTAATATTTTCTTTTCTTTCGTCGTCTTCTTGTTTTTTTTTTTGTTCGGATATTTTCTGTGATTGCATGTGCCTGGAGATATTGTGGCTCTTCCGGCTTTATGAAGGCGTCCCATTCATGCCGCATGTGAGTACATTTGACGACGTTGCATGTGGAGCACAGATGCAATGACTCAGCTCCGCATTGCGAATGCAGAAAGTCATCAGTTGGGCTATTGTGTGTACGCCTCGTACGATACGACCGACTACGACGACGACGACGCGCCGTGTTGAATGCAGCCTCATGAAATGGCATCAACATAAGCCTTCTGTGTGGTATTGGTATTTCCAGCAGTGAGGGGGGACTGGGGAGAGACGCACGAAGTGAGGCAAAGATTTCAGATGGAAATCAGTTGGCTGGGAGAAGGATGGAGTTGGATTGATGTCACGGCGAGGGTGATAGATCGCATCAAAAATTAATGCTTCTGTGAAGGGTGTGGGGGATTGGAAGTCATAGTGGGCTTTTATGCACAATTGAGACACCTCTTTGAACGGAAGGGAGGCGTGATGAGGTGAGGAGATAACAATGTCCACCTGCATCAATAATGGATTGAAGGTTTTGATTGTTGCGGTGCATTCTGAAGCAATTTGGATCAGTTTGGATCAATTTGGATCAATTTGAATCAATTTGGTTCACTTTTGGGCCAGACACCTGTCTTTGTATTGAAAACTGTTTTTGGGTAGACAGAAGTTTGTTAAACTCGATAAAAGTCTTGTTGATTGCCCATCGATTTGAACAACTATTGGACATTTTGGAACAACTTAGATGATGTTGGATCACTTTTGACAGTTTTGGATCACTTTCTGGTCATTTTTGTGTTATTTTAATACATTCTGGATAATGGGGATGCCTGCTAAAAATTTCGCAATTTCTAGTCTCTGAGGTAGGATTAGGATGCAAGTCGATTTTGAGCGTGTTTTCGAGGCAAGTACCTTTGTGCAACATGTTGGCGCCTCCCCTTATCGATTTCCCATCGATTTGGACAATTTTTGAACATTTTAGAAAAGCTTAGATGATGTTGAGCAAATTTTGACAATTTTGGATCACTTCCTGGTAACTTTTGTATTATTATATATATCAATTCTGGAGTATGGGGATGCCTGCTATAGATTTCGAAGTTTTCTAGTTTCCAAGGAAGGATTAGGATTTACGTCGATTTTGAGCGTGTTTTCGAGGCAAGTACCTTTTGTGCAACATGTTGGCTCCTCCTTTTTGTCGATTTTCCATCGATTTCGACAATTTTTTGACATTTTAGAAAAGCTCAGATGATGTTGAGCCAATTTTGACAATTTTGGATCACTTTCTGGGCAGTTTTGCATTATTTTGAAAGATTCTGAAGAACGGGGATGTCTGCTGAAAGTCTCGAGTTTTTCTAGTCTACAAGGCAGGAGAGTTAGGATTCACTTTAAGTGTGTTTTCGGACAAATACCTTGTGTGCGACATGTTTTCCATCGATTTGGACAATATTTGGACATTTTGAAACAACTTAGATGATGTTGGGTCACTTTTGTCAGTTTTTGGTCACTTTCTGGTTGCTTTATTTAAATTATTTTGTAGAATGGGGGGACACTTTCGAATTTTTCTGGCAGGAGAATTTAGATTTACATCGATTTTGAGCGCGTTTTCGCGGCAAGTATGTGGCCCCTGCTTTTCTTTATTTTTTGGCTGTGGCATATTTCAACAAATTAGCTTAAGGTTCCTGCTTTATATGACAATACACGTGACGGTGGATACAGGTGTTAAGCAACTCCCTCTATTCAAAGAGGAGTATTAAAGGCTTCGTCCGATTTCTTTAGGCCCTTATTTGGAAGGAGCTCAAGAGCCTGGAAACGTCTCTAGGACTTTTTTCAAGGAATATTCACTTTTTCAAACTGCACGCTAGAATTTCAATGCAGATGGAGGATGTACCAGTCCAGAAAGCCGCGAAATTTGCAGCCCTTTCGCTCCTTTTCATTTTTGTGCAAACTGCACGCTTCCATAATGGGTCTCCCATCAGAACTGCACCGAACTCACCAATGTCATCCCAAAACATGATCATCAGACATTCCCCTCAAACAGAGAATGAAGAAAAAACTGAAAGTCAGTCTAGGCAAGCCAGCTGGCGTTACTCAGCTCGCACCAAACCACATTCGAAATCCACACTCGATAATGATGCCCGCCATATTTGGAGAATTTTGAGTCACTCCGCTGACAATCCCCCCGAGGGATGAGTTAATTTTGCGGTCAACTCAACAATGAGACGGCGGCAAGGGCATACAACAGCACTTCACGACCAGAAGGTGCTCAGGCTCTGAAACTGAGGCTAGTCATCATTAAAACGGATACCGCTGTTAATTGTCCCACTGGGGGAGTGCTTCACTTTCAATCCTTCCATTAGTCATATCGCATTACAGGCCATTCACCGAGCCCCACTCCACCATCATCAAATGTCGTCGAAGAGCGGCAGGCGAAGCATTTATTTCGCTCCATAGTTGTCACAATTAATTGCGTCGCCGAGAGACGGCAATTAGAGGCCGCCATCATCCCACAAATAGACAGAAACTATTCCATTGTGCTGTCGCCACATGCGCCGCGTGACACACAAAAAACACAAAAAACACAGAACAACACCACACACGAGTGTGGCGTAATTGCCTTTTTCGGATTCCTTTGGCCTGGCTTTGTTGCTGCTGGAGAAGGACCAACCGCTCACTCACCAGCCGACGATCTTCGCTGTGATTGATTGACTGTCATCGCGTCGCGCGAACGCGTTCCGGAATCCACAACTCTGTTCGATGCATTTGCCACGCTCGCCCCCCACCTCACCTCAGACAGATGGTTTTCCTTCATGTGTGTAAACAAGATTTGTTTGTCCAGAAGCGATGGAAAAACATACTAAATAGTGATGCATGGCGGCGGCCTGCATTTTGTGTCTGTTCGCGCAAACTTCCTCTGGCGGCAGAGAGAGAGGTGACTCCGATTTCGAAACGAAAATCAATTCGAGTGGGAGGGGGACGTGGGCTGCACGCTGCGACGAACGTTGCCGTCAGCCGCGCGAAATGAAGATCCAGGGAACGTCCCACAAAGTACGAAACTTGTTTATCTCCCCTTCCTTCCACCCACCGGTTTCTTTTCCTTTTTACGACGACACTTTTATTAAGTCTTGCACATGTCAATTCCAATAGGAGTGCAGCACCCAGACGCGGTAGGGACGCTGATTTCGTAGAACTGGCGGTGATAGCGACAGCGACGGTGACGATGCTCCTTTGACTACGGGGGAGGCAGCACAGCCTGCGAATGCCATCACCATCATCTGCATCGTCTTTGGCTTCGTTTTCATCGTTACCATTGTCGTCATTCGCACAGCGTCGTTGTCGGGGCACGCAGTGTCTCTGGAGCAGCGCACACATTTGCTGGTTAGCAAAAATTGTTCACTTTGACGGCGGTGGGAGCGCAGAGGACGTTTCCATCTCAATTGAGACAGAGGTGGAGAAGGGTGGCGGGTGCAGAAATCACTTCAAGAATTTGATATCACAACTTTGGCTGCAGCCCCCGCTTCGGGAGGTTCAGATGTCAATTGCACTTGCCATGCCACCGCCACCATCGACACACTGCCAAAGCCTTGTGTTCTCTGATCGCGTGCAGAGCTAGCTGCAGGAAATCAATTTTGACATGTGTTATAAGCAATAAATTCAACAAGGGAGAACGTCGGGACGAGGGGAGTGGGGAGCAGGTGGGAGAGCGCGGGAAGTTGGAATTGATCAAAGAGGTGGCTGCTGAACTTGATGAGGAGATGCTCGCGGAATGTCGGGGACGTTGGCTCCATTTAAGTAACATGGCATGGCTGAATCCGAGACGATGCTCAGCTCCTGGAGTCTTTACTTAATAACAAAGACTGGACATGTTTGAGATTTCCCGAAATTTTGTCAACCAGCAATCGAACTTTCTTTAAGGCCACATGACGCCCCGCGACCCAAGGTGAAATTCAATCAACGGGCGGACTAACGACACAGAAGAAGTTGTCCGAAATTATACAAAGTTGTCCGAAGTTGTCCAAAGCTGTCCAAAGTTGTCCAAAATTGTCCAAAGTTATCCAAAGTTGTCCGAAGGTTTTCAAAACTGCCCGAAGTGGTCCAAAGTACTCGTAAATATTCTCAAATAATGGAAAAGTTCACAATGTGGTAGAAAACAACTGCAGCGCCTTTTGATAATTGAAAGAAATTCTCTAAAAAAAGTTAATATGTATAAATACTCCGCGCAACCCACGGCTACCTTAGAGAAATAGAAGACTGAAGATACAAGACAATAGGTGGGTTACATTAAACTTCTAATAACTTAGATGGCATAGCTGGGAGTAAAGAATGTAAAGACTTCTCTCCCTCAACTTCTATTAAAAATAATCCAAAGTTGTTCGAAGTTGTCCAATATTGTCCAAAGTTGTACCAAATTGTCCAAAGTGGTCCAAAATTGTTTAAAGTTGTTGAAAGTTGTTTAAAGTTCTCCAAAACTGCCCGAAATGGTCCAAAGTACTATTAAATGTTCTCAAATAGGGGAAAAGTTCACAAAATGGTAGAAAACAACTGCAGCGCCTTTTGAGAATTGAAAGAAATTCTCTGAAAAAAAGTTACTATGTATAAGTACTCTGCGCAACCCATTGCTACCTTAGGGAAATAGAAGACTGAAGATACAAGACAATAGAAGGGTTACATTAAACTTTTGATAACTTAGATGACATAGACTGGGAGTAAAGAATGTAAATACTTCTCTCCCCTAACTTCTATTAAAAATAATCTAAAGTTGTCCGAAGTTGTCCAATATTGTCCAAAGTTATACCAAATTGTCCAAAGTTGTCCAAAATTTTCTAAAGTTGTTCAAAGTTGTTTAAAGTTCTCCAAAACTGTTCGAAGTGGTCCAAGGTATATGCATGAATGCAAAGATTTCTCTCTCTTTCCCCTGTTCAAATGTGGGAGTTTTTTTTAAAGATCCTGTTTTCGGTCACAGAGAGATTTTTTAGTAAATCCAGGCGAAAACATCACCAAGACACCGGTTCAGTAGACCATACTTTAATAGAACCTCCTTCTTACGGTTTTACCTGTTTCCGCTGAAGTTAGGGACTCTTTTCCCAGACTTCCATTAGATCATCCCAAACAATAAAAAGTTCACTGCCGTTAAGCATTCTCAGAACAGACGTTCTTTCATGAAGTGAACACTGCCCTTGTCTCTTCGATCAATGACCCTCCGTTGAACTCATCTTCAAATTTGAAGGTCGTTGCGTGTGAGTCCCAAGAGCAAGAGTTCATCAATTCACGCACCACCTCAATTGACGCCGAAAAGCATACGTTTCTCCGCAGCACTAAGAGTCGATTCATCATTTCTCGTGTCCTCGACAGATGATGTCCATACACATCTGTCACCGCTTCCCCCTTCGTTACCATCCGTCCGCCGCCTCTGTCGGTTCAAATCAATCAATCTCTGGGCTCGTAAACTTCAAATCGCATGACATCCGTCCCAACTACCGCCACCAGCGTCACCTATTCCGCTTCATTTGTGAATGAGCACGCAGTTCCCCAGTGAACTGCTGACTAATGCAGATCACCAGCTCAGCCACGACCGAGGGGTTAATTTGGGGGGTTGCCGACGACAGCGGCGATGGTCAAGTCAATTGATTTCACAACTTCTCTCCACTGTGTCGCAGCACCAAGAGTGAACTCTTCTAGAGTGTACTCCACTCGTGGATTCAAACACAATTTTGCGGTTGCTTCTTATTTCAGAGGAAGAGGTGGATAATGGGATGGTGAGAGCAATGGAGAAGCCGAATCGTCTTTGTGGGTCCTCACCGTCCACTTGGAAGCGCGATTCGTTGCAAAGCCGATTAAACACATCCCAGTCTGCCGCACAAGCGTCTGCCTTGTGTAGTCGTCCCCTCATCCACCACAGTCTCACGCTCGGTTGAAGATTGCGATTGTTGCCGAGGTTCGCAGTGCCTCGCATGTTATTGTTGCTCTACGGTCGCATTAGTTGCCTTTTGTTGCTGCCTCTGTGACTCGGCTCAAGGTCTCAAGCGTCGTCTGGGGCTTTGTTTGCCCCGTTTGCAGATAGCGTTGATTTTTCTCTTCACAGTGCCCCTTGAGTCATCTCATCTCCGCCTCCGTCTTGGGGTTTAGCGAGATACGCCGCCAGGAAGTAGGCTCCTAATCCCTGATCCCCCGAACTGCATGCACCACCACCGCGCCCATTCCCCGCGCGCAGGCACAATCGCCCACTGATTGCTAATTGATGATGAATGACTGATGATGATGGGAATGCCGCTGATGATGACATTGGCGGCGCCTAATTGGGCTTTCAAATCGATGGATGATTGGGATTAACTGATGTTTGCTCTCTGGCAGCCGCTGCGGCGTGACACGGACCGGCGTTGCAGCAGGTGGTCGGACGTGTGTGTGATCGGTGTCGCGCACGGTGTGGGGAGAGCGCAGCGTGTCGAGGTGAAAATGAAATGTTGCAATTACATGGCGACGACGAAGAGGTGTGATGTGTGCTGCAACGAATAACAACAGCGGCCGTGATTGAGTCGCCTAATGGATGCTAATTCCCACAGTCAAATAGGAGTCACTGAGGGGTTTGATGGGCGGTTGTAATCAGAGGCAAAAAATGACAGAAAGCAGCTCACTTGTTGGATGAGCTGCGGATTAGGAGTGGATGTGGTTGGCATTTGTGGAGTTTTAAGCCAAATCCGAGGATGGCAGTGTTCCCTCGAGAGGGTGACTGCACGCTAAGTCTTGTGGGGCTTTACAAAGCTGATGAGAGCTGCGGAGAAGTCAACCCCGTCTCCTGCACTGCTCACAAAACCATTCAAACGGAGAATTCACGTGTAACTGCTGCTGCCGCTACTACTTTGCATATCGAACGGTAATGGCCAATAAGTCAAATGGAGTCATCATGTCAGAACCGAAATAGCCGCGCACGGTGTCTGCTTCCCACTTCGCTGCTGTCGCCTGTCACCCACCGAGTGGCGGGTGTGGTAGACAGAACAGTGATAGCAGTCGCCACCGCCGCTCATCCATCATTGGAGCGCGGCATAAATTCGTGGCAATCAGCGCGATGTAGCGTGCATGCCGAGTGGCTAATTAGCCCGCCAGAGACTCTGAATGCGTAAGCGAGTATGGGCTGCGGAGAGTGGAGAGTGGATCACTTCCACGAAGGATGCCTGCTTCTGACACTCCAAATCTGTTGACCCCCGTCGAACCACGCATACAATTGAGTTCGCGTCCAAGCCTTTAATTCATCTCCACTCGTCATTTCCTTTCACTGTCTCACCAGACATTGCGTCAGCATAGCTTATGCACGTAGTTACAAGGAGCATGAAGACCCAAGAGAGCATGCCGAGAATGCTAATGTGACTCGCTGGTGACCCCAAGTGCATAGCACCCTGGACATCAGGGTGCATTGCCCATTTCCGCTGTCGCCGATCGATACGCCCACACGTGCTCACATAAACCAGAGAGAAGCGAACGAGTTGATTGCCTTTGAGCAGCTCGCTCGCCCGCTTGATCGTGTGCAAATTCACCTCCATTTGGGCGTGTGTGTGTGTGATCACGGGGAATGCCTGAAGGTGAGCTGGTTTCTTGTTGGCAAACAAGTGGAATGTAAACAGACGACTGCAGGGGGAGGAGGTGTGGTGGGGCGAGGAGGGAGAACTGATATCTTCACCCAAATAGATTAGACTATCGGAGCGAGTTCGATAAGAGCAGCGTAGCACCCAGAACAGGGTGTGATCGTGGTGTACGTTGTGGAATGTGGATTGGAAAACTCTGATGCAACGCAGCGGGTGTGATCGATCGGCTGTTGTCGGAGATCTGGGACTGAAAATCGGCGATGTCACCGATCTCGGTTACTAAACCGATATCAGCACAGTCGATGAAGGATCGCAAACAGGTATCAGAGATATTACAGACGGGAAATTCTATGATCCTGCTACACGAAGCTGGGACAACGCAGAAGGCTGTGTGGTCGTGCCACGTGTCGCCAGTGTTTAGTGGTCATATTGCCGAAAGCATCAGCACCAGCAGCAGACCTTACAGACAGGAAATTCGATGATCCTGCCCGCGACGCTAGGACAATGCAAAGAGCCGTGTGATCGTGTCACATGTCGTCAGTGTTAAGTGGCTCAAGAAGGTCATATTGCCGAAAGCATCAGCCCCAGCAGCAGATCTTAGACAGGAAATTCGGTGATCGTGCCCCACAATCCGACCCAGGTAATCGCCAGTGATCGTGTCACAAAAAAGAGTGTCGTCAGTGTTCAGTGCCTCAAGACGGACGGAGATGCCGAAAGTATCAGCGCCAGCGGAAGACCTTACAGACAGGAAATTCGATGATCCTGCCCCAGGAGGCTGCGACAGCGCAAAAAGCTGTGTGATCGTGCCAGGTGTCGTCAGTGTTAAGTGGCTCAAGACAGTCATATTGCCGAAAGCATCAGCGCCAGCAGCAGACCTTAGACAGGAAATTCGATGATCCTGCCCCTGGAATCTGGAACAACGACAAGACCCATATGATCGCCAGTGATAGCGCCACAAATACCATAAAAACCTCGTCAGTCTTCAGTGGCTCACAGTCGTGCTGCCGATAGTATCAGCGCCAGCAGCAGAGTGAACTGACCCCAAAATTTGAATTGATTGCTCAATAAACCAGAACGTGTCACAACTCCGTAACGATCCACTAAAATTCAATCCAAGCGCAGGCCACCCACTGCGTCGCGTCTATTGCGCAAAAAGTTTGCAAACCGCTCGTTTTCAGAAGACACCTGCCGCTGCCCCATTCCGCTCAGGCAAATAAGGAAATCGAACATGAAACGCCAACCGCGCGCACGCAGCAGAAGCGAAACAGATGAGCGCCATAAAACTAAATCCACCTACATCCAAACACCGCGCAACAGCAACGACAATGCCGATGACGATGACGAAAAACTAATTTTTACGAGCCCCCTCTGGGAGGTGCCACTTAAAATTCCATGTTTACATTCCACAATAATCCCCATTTCAGATTTTTATCTTCAATTTGTGTCACAAAGTCCTTTGATGTCTGCTGCACGCCATCACCCAAGTGGGCGGTGGCGGAGGGATACAAACAGAAGCCGACTTCCGTCGAAGGCTTTGAGGTGGCTGGTGATTGGTGGCGGGTCACGATTCGCGCATAAAATTCGAAGGGAACGGCTGGCAGTCGGAATTTGCCTTCCCGGTGTGGCTCCAAGTGACTCACGACCACAAAACCCTCCCGGAAAGATACGCACTTATCAGAAGAGCCCTTTCCTTCCTGCCGGGCTCTGCATCTGATTCACGATGAGCCGCGAGTTTATCAAACTCAACGCTCGCTCTGCAGATAAACCGCTGTCGACAACAAGCATAAATCACATTTGCCCGCTCGCTGGAAAACCCATAACCAGCCAGCGACGAAGGCGAATGTCAGGGACCTGGTCAAAGAACAAAGATCACAAGTTCTATGAATTCGATGAGTAAATGTCTTGAATCTTCAATCTCGCGCACACGACACGACCGATGACTTTGCTTTACGATGCAAAACCCCCCGCGCCTTGGGTAGGTGACTCAGGTGAACGCGAAGAGCGGCGGCTTTTAGCAATAATTCCATGACACATTTGTGACCTCTTTGTCGTCTGTAATGCCTTGTCTATGGCCGACCATCACTCGGCTTCTAATTTCCTTCTCACCCTCCGCCCTCGTCAAGTCTTGTGTCGCACTTCAAAGAAAGGCTAAGGCGCGCGCAAGCACAAAGCAAAATGGAAAATACCAAATGAAAGCCACTTGTATTGAATGGATGACGACAGTGGGAAGTACGGCGACGACTTGGGGGGCGGTGAAAGAAGAAGAACAAGATAAGGACGATGTTTCTTGCGTGTACTGGCATGCCACCAAACAAGCAAACTCTGCCACCAGACAAGAGAGGACTTACCCGAGCCACTCTTGAACGGACTCTCCCCAGTCCCGACCTCCATTCCGCACTTCGCACCCCACAGCGCATTCAGTCCCATCATCATTCAGGACTTTGTGGCGCATTATGTTGCCGTGGCTTTATTCAAATTGTGCACCGCCGAGCGGTCGTACAGCACGCGGGACGTGAGATTGGGAGCTGGAAAGGATTTATGCCACGTAGGCAGTGTGCTGCTGCTACAGATGCCGGTGCTCTAGTGTAAAGTGCCCGGAGAGAAGTGGTGCAGGGGCCGTCATCTTATTCCTTTCAATCCGTGTCGTGTCTCAAAAGAAAATCAGCTGATGGTGCATCATGATACCGCCTCCCTTGGCTGGCGGACTGGCTGGTGGGTCCCCCCATCTCAAATTGCCAATTGTTCATTGACAACGACGTGGCGATGGTAGTTGCTCGGTGCTGCGAGAAGGGGTTGCATGGGCGGGAGGCTTATAAGGGGATGCCAAGGAATTGAGCCCAAGTGGCGACTTCCTGGTTACGAATCGAAAATCAGTCGGTTGCGGAGCACTTACACCCTCATCGAGTGAGGAGAGGACATCGGAAGCGGTTCTTCGCTCCGACTGCTGAATGCACTGATTTTCAAGTGTCACTGCAAAGTCCCATTCATCGGCTCGTCATCGTTGTCATGTTGGACAGTCAGCCGCATGGCGCAGTGGCAGTGGTGGGAGGGGGGCGGAACGAAAAGTGAAGAGGAGCACATCGCTCTGCAACGAGACTTCACACCCAGAAACTGAGAACGACAAATATAATCAACAAAACGCCACAAGGCCAGTCAACCACCCACATTGGTGCAGAATGCGGACAGACACACACTGACTGTGGAATGAGACATTAGCCTCTGTGCGGAACAATGAACGAGCACGAGAACGAGAGCGAGTACGGACACTAGCTCGATAGCGGAACGAGCAGGAGAAGGATGAAGTGTGGACCACCTGAGGTGTGGGGGGGTGGATGCCGGTCTGTCGGGCGTTCGTCTGCCCGAATGTGGAATGCTCTTTGTGGTGCACGCGCTTCGCTCCTGTAACCCAGAAGTTCGCCACGGGGCCAGGGTCATCTCTGTGCACAAGGAGTCATCTGAGCCAGTGATGCTGGCATCATCGGTGTCGGTGGCGCCGTCGTCGTCGTCGTCGTGTGTTTACCCACAACAGTGAAGCAGGGTGTTCTGATCTGATTTATGCCCAGGAGGAGATTATTATAGGGAAAGGTGAGTCAGATTGACTCGGTGAGTCGTTTTGTGCAAGTTTCCGGCAGGTTCATCCTAACGCTTTTGGAGGACACGTCACATGCCGCAAATAACCATCGGCCTCACACGCAGTATCAAGTGGCGTCCACGTCTCTCTAGCTTCCGTGTGTCTGCCTCTATTGCTGCGTTACGTCTTTGCTGCTTCTACGCCTCCGACGTTAAACGCACCCGGGCGACCGCGTTAGTAGTTGCGACCATGGATGGCCGGAGACCAAGGTGAGCGGGCTTCACGCGTCAACTGTTTGCTCCATCGACTAGAACAGCTCTGAAATTGGCACGATCGCGGCAATCGCACACCCGTGACATGTCGTAGTCGCCACCACCGATGACGCATCGATTACAAATTAGACACTCTTAGGGCTGCCGCCACAGCTGGCACATGTGGCACAAGTGACACATCTATCTGCGGCACTGTCGATGACTAAATACTGGAAGGCGGAGCGAATTCAGTTGGCGCCACATTGAATTAAGAAGTTCAATCCTAATTGAGTGCACATTCTGCATTAATTCTTTTCGCAGCGGGCTTCAGCTCTACGCGCACCAGCAGCAGCGTTCTTCAAGTGCATGATGGTGTCAAGAGGCGTCAGAGCATCTGCCGTGCATCTGCCGCCCATCACCACCACCACCACTGAAGTGACTCCTCCGCTCGCTGTGTGTGCACTCGTACTTACCCGAATAAATCATTCGGAGCAGATAATAATCCGAAGCAATGTACGATGCGCTCGATGCACTTTGTCAATTGTTATGCTTGCCGCGTTCTTGTTTCGTTCGTTGTCGTCGTCATCATCGCACTAACCCTTCGCCCCCAGGCCCTCCCACTGACGCATATGACTCGATTTGATTTATATCACCCGCGACCATGCTGAGTGGCATGTGCATGTGGATCCCGAACAATGTGGGTCTTTGTTGCAACTCACCCCCGCCCTCAATTCCATTCGGTGCTAACTTGCGATGCTCAGCACCCCGCGCTGCTGCTGCTGTCGATGCAGCTTGCAGTTTGGGAATTATGTAAATTAAGCCAAAGGAGTGACTGACTTGTCATCCGTCGAAGGAGTGCGGTGGCGAGGTGCTCTACTGCTGCTGCTGATGTGGCTGTTCTTCGGTTCGATTTTTACGCCAGTTCCACGGGGATTGGCCAAAAGTTGCTGCGCCAAGCACACGCAAATCAATTCCGGTTGCTCGCGTGTTAGTGTGTGTGTGTGTGAGAGAGAGTTCGCGCCCATCAAACAACCGAACACAACGTCTGACAACGATGGACAGCACAGGTCAGTCAGCGCTGTGTTATCCGTCGACGGAAACCCGTAATTAAAAACCACTTACACCCTCCTGGCCGACACGGAGAGGTGGATTCGCCATTTAATTGTAACCTACTCCAGTCTGACGAGATGTGGACACAGATACCACCGCCACTGCTGCCGTTGCCGCACGATGGCGATGGCGATGGCGATGGCAATCGGCACAGCACTGGAGGAGGCACTGGAGTGCTATGAAACTGTGAATTATTGGCCTTAAAGTGGACATTATGTTGCGCAATGGCCTGGCCAGGCGAAGAGCGTGCGTTCTCCATGATTTATGGTGCGTCTGCATATGGAAATGAGTGGCCAGTCAGGCGGCCGTTCAAGGATTTTGATCTTTTCCCACGAATAAAACTCAATTTGCAGTCGCCGCACCGCTTCAGACCTGCGCCTCGGTTGCCTGTCCACTCACGGAGCTGGTCTCGGGGATACGTGGACTCGCGGATACTTGCGCTTCTTGTGAATTAAAATATTTACGATTGGGGGGAAGCTCCATGAATAAATGAATACACTTCCGGCGGCGTCCGGATCTGGGGGCTGAAGTGTCATTTGGCGGATTCACTTCGCCGAGATACGAGAGAGTGCAAGCTGGCAGTGACACAGCGGGAGTATCTGTGCACGTAAATCTGCTGTTTCAAGTGATGACTTAAAGTTGAGGTGGAGCTTCGTTTTCGGGTATTTCAAGGAGCAATTTTTGGAATGACTGAGATTCCGTAGAGGGATGAGTCAGATTTGTTGGGGAATTTTCTAAGAGGAAGACACGGACTCTGAATCTGATAAAGTTTTCCAAATTTCCAGAATTGCCATTGTCTTTAGGGCATCAAGGATGAAGGAGAAAAATGAGCGCATGAACTGTGCTTTGAAAGCCGCGGATAGTTCTTAGCCTTCAGGACGTGGAGAGCGTCCGTTGAGCCAGTATAGGGAAAAATGCTGGCTCAACGGAGGACAAAATCCCTCTGAAGAGAAGCGATAACGACGGCTTCGCATCTCAGGTAGGGCGCTGATAGTTTCTTTACCATGAAAACGTGGAGAGCGTCCGTTGAGCCGGTATAGAAAAAATTGCTGGCTCAACGTAGGACAAAATCCCTCTGAAGAGGAGCGATAACGACGGCTTCGCATCTCAGGTAGGCCGCTGATAGTTTTTTTACCATGAAAACGTGGAGAGCATCCGTTGAGCCGGTATAGGAAAAATTGCTGGCTCAACGGAGGACAAAATCCCTCTGAAGAGGAGCGATAACGACGGCTTTGCGTCTCAGATGGGCCGCGGATAGAGAACATGGAGAACTTGGAGAGCATCTGTCGAACTAGAGGCAGACACTTAGACATAACTCAATTCGCCTCTGAAGAGGAGCGATAGCGACGGCTTTGCGTCTCAAATAGGCTCCCTCAGCTGCCAGACAAGCCATAAGAAGCGTTTTATGTCAAAAGGTCCCAAACTAGACAAAGTTTCCTAGTCCCCTGACCGTTTCCTCATTCACTGGTGTCGGTGTCAGTGTGGATCAAAATTTGGTGCCTTGTCTAGGACATGCCGTGAATTCAGGAACTTTTGCAACCTAACGACTCACTTTAAGCCCCAGACGCTGACCGCTTCACTGTCTACGTAGCTCTTTTTCCTCAAGCCAGCAGGAGGTCTCACTTCACCCGGAGTGTAAAACCCCCCGCGGCAGCATCAAAAATCTTGACAAACAAGGACGAACGGGCACACAATTTGCCAATTTGAAGATCGCATTCCAAGTTCAAAAATCCCTCCAATCCACCATCTGGATGCCAAAGCTAACTGCCCTCATCGCATTCAACTTGATATGCATGCCGAAACCCAAACTCGCCAACACCATCGTCGTCACTCTCATCACATCTGTGTCCCCAAGCACCGCAAGCAGCAAGGAACAACCTTTGAACTTGTTGTTCCGCTCCACAGCCATACAATCACTTGAGCGCCCACGTGCAGCAGCAGGACCACGACCGTCATCGCCACCTTTGAACCGTTGTCGTCAGCAAAGTGAAACTATTGTCCCGCGGGTGGCATTTTCGCCTCGAGTCCTTGTTTTCGATTATTACAGAATCCACAAGTTCAGAATCGCAAATTAGTCCAGTGCCCCATCAGTCAAGTGCAGTGAATGCGTTCAACGCCATCAGACTCAGACACACACAGAGAAACCAAGGCGACAGCTTTATAGTTGCCGCACCCCTTCGATGGGAAATGCAAATTTTGCAACGCAACCAGAAGGACCAACCAGTCAGCGAGCCATTCAGCCAAAGCTAGGAGTCGTGAGTGGCAGTCATGCGAAGGCAGTGCCAATCTTGTTCATGCAAAGGATATCAAATGACTCGAAGAGGGAAAGTTCTACTTGCTGCACGGGGATCAAAGCAGCGGCCCTGTCTCACGGAATACGTGACACAATTAAGGACTCCAGTGTCGAGTTGCTCGTTCGCTCTATTTAATCGGTGTGAATATTAAGCGAATTATATTTATATGGAGCTGAATGCGTTCATTTTTCTGTTCTTCTTACGCTTTTCTTTTCTTTTCTTTTCTTTTCATGTTGTTGTTGTTGTTGTTGTCCTGGCTGGAGTTTATCCAACGACGACTCTAGCTGGCAGAGGGACTCATCGCGCACACTTTGTGGGTGCAGCTGCATGGGGAACCAGGGATTTGGATCCGATCTCAGCGACGGGGGAAGCCATACAGTGCACAAGTACTTGGAATGCATGACTTCCACTCGGCTCCAGGGAGAACGGATATCGCCTGGAGGATCGTTAAATTTTAATTACTCAACTTTATTCTTTGTTGTGTTGAATTATTCGCAGTGTCCCTGTCGGAGTTACAGTTGTTCTCAGCAGCAGCAGAAGCAACGGCGGCGGTGGCGGCGAGGCATCGCAGTCATTGTTCGAATCGTTTCTGATGTCGTCGTCGTTTTCTTCGTCATCCTCGTCGTTGTCGTAGTTTTTGTCTTGTTTTGAGTTTTTGAATTTTATTTCAACTGCTTTCGTGCAGTCAACGGATGCGGGATAGATACCACGAAACGCATTGTTTATGCATGCGGGGTGACGGCGGCGGTGGTGGCGGCGGCAGCAAGGTGTGCGTATGTGTACGACTCTCTATTTGAATTAATTTCAAGTGCTCGGTGTGCGTGCCTGCAGAAGGATGCTCCGAGACGGTCGTAGAATCTCGCAGCAGGATGACTTTTGGAATGTTGCACGTTTTCTCTATTTTTAATTAAATAGTAATTACTGCAGAAACTATGGATGAGGAGCAGTTCTGAAGGCTTAAGACGTGATTTTTGTCTTCTGATGGAATGTCCTTTGAATGAAAGACAGTGCCGGGAGGAGGTTTGAATTTGGGCGGGATTCGTAGACGGCCAGAGAGGTTTACTGACACAAATAAAAACTTCAGAGTTCAAAATGACAAGTCAGATGATAAAAAAACCGACAGTTTGAGAAACTTCATTTAAGGATTGAAAATATTACCGGGATGCAAATGACAAGAAAAATGACAGTTTTCAGAGAATGATAGCACAGTTGTTGACTTTAGAATTAAGTATGGCAAGTAAAATGATAATAAAACTGTGACATGATACTTTTAGAGACTTCATTAAGAGTTGGATGAAAATGACATGAAAAATGACAGTTTTTACGAAATGATGGCGTAGTTTATGACTTCAGAATGAATAGAAATGTGACACGACACTTTTAGATATTTCATTTAAGGATTAAAGTTTTTAAAAGTATGTTCGGGATGAAAATGACAAGAAAAATGACAGTTTTTAGAAAATAATGGCGTTGTTTTTGACTTCAGAATGAATGGAAAATGTGACACTACACTATTAGAAACTTCATTTAAGGGTCTTTTTGGGATGAAAATGACAAGAAAAGTGATAGTTTTCAGAAAATCATGGCGTTGTTTTTGACTTCAGAATGAATGGAAAATGTGACACTACACTCTAAGAGACTTCATTAAAGAATTAAAGTTTTTTAAAGTATGTTCGGGATGAAAATGACAAGAAAAATGACAGTTTATAGAAAATGATGGCAAAGCTGCTGACATTGAGGTAAATATCTTAAAGTTTTGTAGCCGAATTTAAAAGTTGGTGCATATTTCAGGGATAAAAATGACGGAAAAAATGACCGTTTTATTTAAGAAGATAGCATAACGTTTCTATGCGAAATCATTTCTGGTTAAAAATGATACAGTACCAATAGAAAATGATGGCAAAAGTGACAGTTTTTGATTAAAAAGTTATGAAAGATGACCGACGTTTTTTGCGCCTCCAATGGAGAAAATGATGTTATGGAATTTATGATTGAAAAGCTTTCATTGTGCAAAATGATACGAAAAATGTCAGTTTTCAAAAAATGATGGTAAGCAAATTAACGCAGGAGACTCTCCGGACTCAATTTAAGGATTTTTGTTTTAATTTTTGAGATTTTCTTCTATCAACAACAAAATTGTCGAGTAAAAATTACAGCAAAGATGACAGCAAAAATGATAGTTTTATAAGAAGACAACATGCCTTATGTTGATTTTTGGAAAGATAGATAGAATAAATATCGTCTGAAGTGTTCGTTATTGTAAATTGTTGGTAAAAATGGACACAGATGTAGCAAAAAATGATTGCAAAAATGACAGTTTTTCATTAAAAAGGTTTGAACATTGAACGAAACTTTTATAGGGCTACAAAGGAGAAAACTTTGTAACAGAATTTATATTTGGAAATCTTGAATGAAGAAAAATGACACGAAAAATGACAGTTTTCAGAAAGTTTTGGCAAACTATACTTTGATTTCGAAACTTGAGATATGTTTAAACTATCCACTATCCAAATCCAAATTATGGCAATATGATATCAAAAATGACAGCAAAAATGACGGCTCTAAAAGAAAAGCAATAAATTACATTTTCATATTTTACCTAGCCCTAAAGTTGATGTCATAAATATCATTGTAAGTTAAAAATGGCATTGAAACATGGTAAATGATACCAGAAATGACAGTTTTGAATTGAGAAATTACAATTTTGTTACTATTTTGGCTGTAAATGACTGTAAATGATGCCAAAAACGTTTCCCCAACAAAGATATATTAATAAAAAACTGCTACAAAATTATTTACGCATAATTAAAATCCCAAGACAACTGATTGGGTGGGACGAAACTAAAACTGTCTCGATCCAAAACAAACAAGACTTTGGAGCTGGAAAAAGAACAAAGTGTCAAAAAATCAAGTCACGCTCACTCAATACATTTCCTGCTAACGCTCCTAGAATATCTCCCCAATAAGCACGCCATAACGGAGTAGAAACACCATTCGCTGATAACACACTATCCAGCAATCAATAATCTATTGCTCGTTGTAAATAATGTAGAATTTCATTTGAATTCGTAATCAATCAGACATACCCATCTCAGCGTTCTTCTTTCACCATTTCATCAATTTAACATCCTCCTCCCATTCAAAGCGCCAGAGAGCTTCAATCAAACTTAGGCGTGTGTGTTGGGGAGCCGAACAAAAAATGCCATAAAATAACATCAATGGCTGCAGCATAGCTTCCAAGCAGCAAAGTAACAGCAATCAATGACTGATAAGGCGCCCTGGTTACTCAGTGCTCCGCGATAGATACGACCGCCTCCACTACAACCCCCAACCACACACCACAATCGTCAGTGTTTCAAGGGTCAAACTCGGCTTAATTCATGCGATCGCGTCCGCCGCCGTCGCCCTTCCCCGACCCCGACCGCTGAGCTCGCTCGTACTCTTCGGTTTATCTTGTTCCTTCTGTATCAGCAGAAAATAAATGAACGAAGCCAAGAGAAAGAGGGAGATAGAGCGCAATTACTTCCGTTCGCATAGCCCCCTCGAAGTGAATGCGTTCCATCAGCCGCACCGCACCACCGCCATCATGATGGCTGCAGCGACTGCCAGATGGTTGGGTTTCTTCTTACGACCGTTTTTTTCCATTCGTTTTTTTTTGTTCTTAATTTTAGACCAATTTATGAGCAACTACAAGAGAGGCACGACATGGAATAGTATGACCTCAGCTAATCAATGTGTACTTCTCTCAATCTGATGTTTGACAGATGATCCACAAACACGAAGCGAGGCGTGCATTTAATCTTGCCCGTCACAGGGTTCTATTTATGGTGTACCCTCCAGTCGTTTTTAATTGAAGGGGACACAAGAGAGCGACACATACGCACAGCGCTCGCATTGACACTGAATTCTGTCAATTGACACTCCCTCACGGTCGTCATCGAAGCAGTTTTGTATAAATTTCAATTCTGTCGACCTTTTGAAGTGTGTTTTCGTTTTCAATTCACGTATTCATCTATCCAATTCCAGGTCCCCCACTTCTCCAACTCCAACGGGAATCAATGGCAGGAGGAATTCTTTTGTGTGTCACACTCGAGTGCTGGACGGAATTCAACAAAAGATAAAGGTCGAGTGCCCCCTGTCAGGGATTAGAACTCAATTTCCCTTCGTTCTCAATCCATTCAGCTGGGTGGCCGGTCGGCAGGCCGGTATACCCATTGTCTAAGTGGAGAGATTGACAAATTTCAAATTCATCACTACCTACTCAAGCGAATGCCGGAATTCTGGCGCCACACATCCATCCATGCATCCAGGGGCCATTGTCCTTCTCGCCGAGGCATTCCATTAGCACCTGAGGTGTTGCCAAACATTTGTGTCTTATCAGCGCTTCCGTGAGGCGCTTGATTGCATTTGCAGGCCAACACAATGACAACAGGAAGGCGCATTTTTTCCCAACTTCTCTGTTTACGACACCGGCGACGACCCTGTGCATTGTCGCAGGGGAATGGACTCGACGCGCAATCTTGTGCATTTTTAATCGAATCTCCCTCATTATTATTATTGATTGAAATGCAATACAAAAGCAAGCTGCAACAGCAGCAGCAGCAGCCACGCAACGATATCAACAAGAACAAAACGACCACTCAATGAATAAAATCAAATAAAAATAATAAACACGTTTTTGTTCCGGTATAAGGCGTCTCGTCGTGTGTTATCGACATTTTACACTTGGTGGGGCTTCACTGATCACGTAAATCATGTTGACAGTTGACCAGGCGCCCCCGCCGCCTAACTCTCGACGCATCCAATGATAAGAGCTAAGCAGCGATGGCAACGTTGACGCAGATGGCTATTTATATGCGTTTAATTAACTCATTTAATTAATTTGTTAAATGAATGTGTCAGATAAAGTTGTGATTAAAATTTAAAAAAAAATAAATTCCTGGGTTAATTCTCACGGACGGGAAACTGAATCACCCTGTGAGGGGAAATCGGTATTTTAAACTGCCTGTCATGGGCTAACACCAAAGAAGCGAAAGAATTCAGAAAAATGAATAACTCAGCCGCTGGTTTAGATGGAGGATTCTGGCTAAGGGGCTAGCTTTCACATAGGTGGGGACTTAATTCAAGTGACGTCCCACAGGGGTTTCAAAGAGGTCCTACGCGATTTTTTTTATATAATAATTGAATACAGTCTACCGACCTAAGGCCCGGTTTCAAAATCAGACGTAAAGAGGTCTAGAATTCCAATGGAGTCCCAAAGGGGCATCGACTACGACCGTACGCCTTAAAGCCCGACAGCCAACGAACCGTCAGAATTCAGAAAAATGGATGATTCAGCCGCTGGTTTAAACGGAACCAGCCAGAACCTACCAGGGTGCTGGAGCCCTCTTAGGTGCAGACTGTATTTAAGCGACGTCCCACAGGGTTTTCAAAGATGGCCCAATAAATTTTTTTATACAACAATTGAGTTCGGTCTTCCGAATTAAGACCCTGTTTCAAAGTCGGACGCAGAGAGGTCTAGAATTCCAATGAAGTCCCAAAGGGGCACCGACTACGATCGTACGCCTTAAAGCCCAAAGACCAACGAACCGTCAGAATTCAGCCAAATCAATAACTCAGCCGCTGGTTTAGACGGAGGGTTCTGGCCAAGGGGCTAGCTAGGTGGGGATTTAATTCAATTGACGTCCCACAGGGTTTACAAAGAGGTCCTATGCGATTTTGGGTGCGAAACGCGGGAGTTCCTCCAATTTCCAGCCGTAAGGATGCAAAATTTTAACAATTTTCTGCGACTCTCTCTCGTTATTCCTTTTTGTGTTTGACGCAAAGCTGCATTTATCGGATCCGGGGGTAGCAATGCCGGGGACGAGATTGTGTGCAACACGTTTAAGGGGACTTGTGCAAGGCAAAACTTACAGGTCAACACCAAAGAACCGTCAGAATCCAGCAAAATGAATGACTCAGCCGCTGGTTTAGATGGAGGGGCTAGCTAGGTGGGGACTTAATTCAAGTGACGTCCCACAGGGTTTTCAAAATGGGCCCAATCGATTTTTTATATAACAATTGAATAAAATCTTCCGACCTAAGACCTTGTTTCAAAGTCGGTGGTGTCTGGAATTCGAATGAAGTTCCAAAGTTACATCGACCATGACCGTAGGCCTCAAAGTGTTTATTGGTGAAAACGTAGCAGACGACTCCGCACAGGGCGTGCCAGGGAGAAACTTATGCTACTTCGATCGTAGCAGATGACGGAATAGAGAATGCAGCACGCAATGCAAACGAGAGTACGACAGTAGGTTTAACAGAATGTCCTACAGACGATAAAACAGAAGCCGCGACCGGAGACTGAACTTAGCGAATGATGCAGTCGAGAATGCAACAAAGGATGCAGCGTGTGATACAACAGGGGATTCAACGTACCTAAGAGAATTTGCTGCAGAAGATAAAAGGAAAGACTAGCAGATTTTGCAGAAGAAGACACATTAAAGGAAGTCGTGGAAAACTCAAAACAACACGCAGCATGAAAGCAATTAAGGATCGACTTTTCATTCCTGAGAACAGGTTTGAACTTTCATTTGATCCAGCTTCGGGTTCAGTGTTTACCCTTGCTAGTTGCTGGACAACCACTCACTGAATTCATGTCCAAGCTTCCTCCACTCCATGCCACTTTCACGACAAGTTCTCAATTTAATCATCTTCTGAAATGCGCTGCTCGGTCAATGCAAACTCGCCAAAATCTTCGAAATTCCTTGAGTCACAGAGGCCTCCATTCAGTCTGCTCTTTAGACTTCAGCCCCGCGATAAGTAGGTCACTAAACTTATCGTTTCAAATTCATCAGCAATATTTTTAGAGCTCCACCGCGTCGTAGGCCGGGGAGTCGTCACAGCCATTTCGCGCACAACTGCTAATTTTTCGTTTTAAGTCCTCTGATTCACCCTGCCACCGGACTGGATGATGGCTAGCCGTATAAAAGTTATAGTCTGCTTGGTTATTTATCTCTGGCGCACCTTCGCGCTAAGCAAATATGGTACACACCCCTTGGGTCAATCAACCCTCACCTCGGTTATTACCCTGCTCCTTCTGACACACACGCAAGGACTTCATTATCGGAAGGAATCCCAAGTACCCCGAGCAATTCTCACTCAAAAGACAGTCTCTGGCATCTCACTCACTCCCGCGTCACAGATGACAGAACAAGGACACCAACACTTCCTCGAATGAGTCACCACGTGGTGCTCGCTGTTCAATTGCAAAAGATTTTCAACTTACCACATTGTCATGGGACAGCTTCGCTGGATCCTTCAGCTTGCTGCGAACCGGCCACGCCAGGGTACCGCTTGTATTCCAAAGGACAAGTGAGCACAGTGTCACGAGCAGCCACAGGAGGCTCTGCACAATCATCTTTACCATTTTCACTACCGCCGACAGGACAACAAACAGCACAATCACTTCAAAGAACTGTCGAGCGGGGGAGGTTCCGCTCTCAACTCTCTCTTTCTCAGCACTCCTCACCGAACTTCCTGCGCTGGCTAGTGTGTAAGGACGAAAGGCTAAAACACAACAAGGATACAGAGGCGAACGTTTCTCTGCGCGACACGCCGACCAAACTTCAAGTTCTAATTTTATTGCAAAATTTATGAATCTCACTCATTGCTTAGACGAAATTAACATAATTCACAGGGCAGGCCACCACACATGAGGTGGCTCACAACAAACACGCCGGCGACACGCAATGTAGGCGGTGACAACGACCAAGCCGACGACAACACACCGAAGGATGGCGGCGGGACGAAGGACAATCCACTTGAGTGCGAAACACGGGAATTCTTCACAATTTCCAGCCGTAAGGATGCAAAATTTTAACAATTTTCTGCGACTTCTCTCGTTATTCCTTTTTGTGTTTGACGCAAAACTGCATTCACCGGATCCGGGGGAAGCGATGCCGGGGACGAGGATGTGTGCAACACGTTTATTTGGACATGCGCAGGACGAAATTTACTCGCGATTGAGTCTCACTCACTCACAAAGCAGGACACAGGGGCAAGGATCGAAGGATATCGTACACGGCAAGGGAGCACAAAAGCCAGAAGCAAAAATAAAATCGAAAATAAAGGAAAAACGAAAAAAAAATTGAAAACAAAATGCGTGGAGTCCACTCAAACAGCAGACAGAGACTCCGAACGCAACGAACACACTCGCACCGAGTTCGAGAGGTAACTGAGTTGTAGTTTGACTTTGAAGAGCGAATGAATGAACGTGCGTCTTTTGTTGAGCAGCCAGCGAGCGCACAGCTCGCAACACACAGCATACATGCGGTAGCCCGCACCGCTCCACGCCAGCAGCAACAGCAACAGCGGCAGCGGCAGCATAAAGAAAAAGAAGAGAACAAGCAGTCCCCTGGATAATGTTGTTTGTTTGGCTCGCGCAGTAATCAGGTTTTTGTTCGGTCTGAAGAATTGGATGTGTGCTGTGCTGTGCTGTGGACTAGAGGCTGAATATCGATGATTTGCAAATGTTTCGGTAATCTTAATCTGAAGAGGAAAGGGCGGTGATGATGATGACGACGGCGAGAGGTGCTTTGGAAATTCCTTCTGTGACGTTGGGAGTGACGAGGCAAAGTTCCATTGACTAGATAGTGACAGTTGGTGACGGAAAACTGGGCCACCGACAAGACAGTCGAAGGCGTTGGAGTAACAACGCCAAAGGGGAAGTACTGATGACTTATTCAATAGGCAACATAATATTTGGAAAGTGTGGTAGCTGACACTCGATTGGGAACTCTGATCGATGGAATCCAAGTTGGCAGATTTTTTCCAAAAATTTCGGTGAACAAGTGAGTTATACTCACGCATTAATGGTTTCGTCTATGCTTTTCAATAGAAAGCAAAGTTCCATGGTTGGTGACGGAAAACTGTGCCACCGAAAAGACAGCTGGACAGGGACAAGGGAAAGATGACGTACTCGTATTCAGTGGGCAACGTAATATTTGGCAAGTTTGGAGGTGACAATCGATTGGGAGTTCTGTTCGATGGAATTAAAGTTGGCAGATTTCTATCGAAAATGTCGGGGAATAAGTGAGTTATACCCACGCATTAATGGTTTCGTGTCTGTTAAAAAAAACAATTGTTTGTAGTTCCTATTTTTTGATATTAATTTTCTGTTCCAGACACGGTCTTGAAAACTTAGCGTCAAAATTATTGCGGCCAGGAGAAATGATGAGACTTCGTATGGTAAAGAGACCAAGAAAAATTTTCCAATTCGAACGCGAATTGTCAATAATGATAAATAATTGTCCCTCAGGGGGACCAGGGCCTAACTTGCTCATCAACTAATTGTCTTGTGCACGCTACTGTTCTCTCAGGAGTGGAAGGGATTTACAGTTTGGTACCTTGCTTGCGAGAGTGATGATTAAAGCAATGGTAAAGAGAGTATTTGCGTTGACCTTCACAAGCTCCATGAAGTGCCTTTGTTTATAAAAACAATAATTGGATGGCGCGACAGTCCACAGGGGATCAGGGCCTGGTACTCTCATCAACTACTCGTGTTGTGCGAGCTACCGTTCTCTCAAGTGTGGAAGGGACCTACAGCTTGGTACCTTGCTTGCGAGAGTGATGGTTGAAGTTATGGCGAAGGGAGTATGTGCGCTAACCTTCACTAGCTCCACGAAGTGCTTTCCTTTATAATAAGAACAATTGAATAGCGCGTAAGTTCACAAGGTATCAGGGCCTAGCTCTCCCATCAACTACTCGTGTTGTTCGCGGTACTGGTCTCTTGCGAGTGGAAAAGACCTACAGTTTCTTGCCGACACCAAATAGGGAAGCTTTTTTTTTGAGAAGCTTTTTTTTAAACAATTGATACTCTTTGTGTGTTGAGCAGCTTGAAAGATGGTGTGCCGCAAAAAATTCGAGATGTTCAGCCGATCGAACCTGGAACGTGGACCTGGAACCTGGATCTGGAACCTGCGTGTTAGCATCTACCTACTAAGCCACAGCGGCCATCGTGAATCGGACGTGAATCGTTGCACTTGGCTTTTAATTATTAATAATTAATTGTAATTTAAAAAACAAAGCCTACAGTAAAAAAACAAAGGACAAAAATTGTACGCCTGAGGTATTCCATTCATTCTATCAGCATAGTAGGTTGATAAGAAATTGAAGGTATTTCACTAACTTGTCAACCGATGCCAATTGAAACCTCTTCCTTCCTAACAAAACGAAGATGAGGACATCAACAGAGCAAAAGAGGGATGAAGAAGCCACAGGCCTCACAAAAGAGTGAGGCATTCCATTCATACGATCGACACAGTATGTAGAACTTTTCCAAACTAAAGGCATTTCACTAACTAGTCAACTGATGCTAATTGAAACAAAACGAAGTTCCTCATCAACAGAGCAAAAGAGGGATGAAGAAGCTACAAGCCTCACAAAGAGTGAAGGAGCCACTAGGAAAGTTTCTTCTTCTCACCGGTTGCAACTGGAAACTGAGAAAAAAGCTTAAGGCCAGAGTGAACAAACCTGAGGCACTCCATTTGAAGGTTTACAACGGGCTCTTATTTGTTCAATTGACTTCTGTTTTAAATGTGGAGGTTGCATTCGCCTTAATACTTAATTCTTTAAGAATAAACCTGAAATAGTTTCTATTGTCTCAATAAACACAGATCTCCTGAAGATGACTGCCTGGCCTGTCGAGGCGTCGGAACAATACAAATGACATAAACTAGTTTCATTTGACCGAAAGAGCCGACGAGCAATTATATTCTTCCATACAGAAATAGTTCCTAAATTTTGAGGTTATTTGACAATCCACAAAAAGTTACCACGATTTCGTATCGTTAAGCCGAGGTACGCCATTCCGTTGATGGAGGCCTAAATAATAGACAATGGGCAATCTACATGAAGTCGGCACAATTTCGGCTGTCATATGTATCATTCGACCCTGATGGAAGGTGACACTAAACGTGTTAACTAAGACATTAGAAGGATGCGGAAGCAATGGACGATACCGGACAATCCACAAGAAGTCGGCACAATTTCGACCGCTGTATGTATCATTTAACACTGATGGAAGCTAACACTAAAGTGTTGAGGCCAAAACGTTGCTTCCTTCAAAGAATGACAAATTTCCAGAAACAATGAGGAACCGAGCACATAAAGCTGAAGCATAACATTCCATTAACAAGGGCTGGAAACGGTTAAGAATACCGGACTACATGCAGAACCCTGTGGAACTTCATAAGCCCATGAATCATCCCATTCCCCCATCACCAAGTTGAAGTTTTATGCAAACCACCACCGCTGGCGGGAAACAGCCATTTACAATTGTAACAGTCCCGCACAACAAAGATAATTGCCAGCAATTATCTTCTGCGTGCTGTGCTGAGTGTGTCAAGCTAGGTGTGTCACAAATCACCGGACGACCACCGTCGTCGTCGTCGTCGTCGTCGTCGTCGTCGTCGCAATTCATCAAACAGAAGTGACTGTAACTTCAATTAGAACCTTCACTTTAATGTGACCTACCAGAATGCATTGAGAATGCGCTGAGTCTCAGCGCAGAATTGCAACTCAGTGGGGGCTGGGAATTGCCCGCCACTACAATTGTTTTGCGGTCGCAGGTGAGTGGCCACATCCGAAATGGCATTCTTTGGAGTTGCGTCAGGTGATCTTTTGGTCAGCAGCAGCGAATATGACAAATCACTGCGGAAGTACAAATAAAGACGAATTTCACTCTCTCTCTGCCGTCATGCGTGCGTCCGTTGTCGGTCTCTGGACCAGGGGAGCTATAGTGGGCTTAAAGTACTTGTAATTGGCAGCCTTATTCGGGCGGTTAATTGCGAAACAGTGATGATGGAGGCGATTGAGGTGGCTGCGGCGGCTTGCGGTGGATTGAGACATTGCGCGATACTATCGTGCGGAGGGTGGCCGCCGAGTACGTGAACTGATTTCCTAAACGAAGAGCCATCATTCCTGACATGAATTCCAATTGATTGCCGTGTCCTTTGCCAGAGAAAACAAAAAAATATGAAAAACAACACAAATAAGCTCAGCCCTCGCGGTAATTGTTGTCGTTACACGCGCTTAATGTTGGCGTTAATGACCGCTGCGGCATTACGTTAACAGTTTTTTTTGCCTTAATTTGGGTTCGCTTATTTTTAGTTCGGTTGGAGCGCGCATTCGATTAAATCGCCTCGAGACGCGGCGCTGAATGATTGAATACTCAATTGGCACCGCACCGGACTTTCCAATCGGATGCTGTGCGGCGTCAATAAGCGAACAGACAACAGTCACACAGGTGACCGTCTGCAGATTGAATCATCTCCGACAGTTCGTGAATAAAACCACATTCTTCCTAAATCTGAATCAGACATGGCGATGTCTCCCGAGAAAAGGGCTGCTGTCACGGCTTCCACGACTTCCTCATCCACCACCAAGGATGGATATGAGCAATTAAAAGAAGAAACTGATTTCGGTGTCAGAGATTGAGTGGGCTCGATAAGCGGGGGTAACTTTGTAATTTTTTAATTGCTCATTTTACGTGGTTACGCGGTAAATTCGGTCGTTAAAGTCGACAGAACGCGTAACCCAACAACGCTGGTGCTGGGCTGGGCTTAGTCATGCCGAGTCCTGGGCCGTCATCGTCGTTGAGAGAGGTTATTTTTGAGATTGAGCAATGTCCCTGTCAGGCAACAGCGCCCGAATAAGGTTGAAGCGGGTGGGAGCTTACGAATCCACGCTCGACGAGTGCTGCTTTTAAGAGGTCGTATAAAGCTCGTATACTCGGCGATTATAAATCAACTTTCCGTTGTACGCCGTTTATGTGTTTTGTCTTCCGACGACGACTGCGGGGATGGGGACAGCTCAAAGCCCCCAAAAAAATTCGCAGGCGGTTGATGAATACTCTCCGATTAAGGGAATTAAGTCTTAACGAGATAATGAGTATAATCACACGACGCGTTGTCGGTTTGATTAAGACCAGTTGCCAGAAGGAAATCTGATTGAATTTCAGCGAAGTTGAGTAAGAGTTATTTTCGACAAGGCACAAAGGGCATCCAACCTTCAATCAGACAACGGCACCCTGCCGTGTTCATCTTCCGATCGAGTCTTCTTGTCTCACCTTTCAGATCGGTAAACACAAAGCTGGACCAGCTCGCAGCCGCTGCAGTGTGTCATCCTATTCACACAGCGCCAGCAGCCGTCGCAACCTTATCTTGAGCAACCGAGAAATAAGGAAGTAAACAGCACTGGCACATCCTCCCCTCGCACACACTCGTCAACACACCACAGCTGCGTCAGAACAAACACTCGCGGCCGCCGCCTTGCACGCCAGAAACTCCGATCGCTTGGTCGCGGTGGATGCACCATCGGCTGCGACCTTATCACGCTGATTGGCTGGAGGCACATAGATGCATGAAATTATCGCCCGCTTCACACCTGGCCGTGAACAATAGACTTTTGTTTTGATCGCAGTTCGAATGCGGAAGAGAGTCTAGCGGCGGCGAAAGTCGGGCAAATGTCACGCGCCTCAGCAGTGAGTCACAGGAACTGCACAAGATTACCGCGTTGCGATTGCTGAGCTTGACTTTGACATTCAAGCACGTGAGGCATTCGCTTGCGAGCTCTACGACAGGATGTGGAAAATCGAAGCAATTCTGTTTCGGTTGGGGCCATTGTGCAGTCTAGTCGCTCCCCAAGATGGATCGAGCAGCGTCATTTACCTTTCAGAGTGTAAACAAACAATCGCGCGACAGTGTGTCCACGTAGGGAATACCAGGAAAGGACGGCGCACTCTCCAAAGGCGAGCGCATTGGCAGTGGCGTTGCAGTGTGCGCCGCTGCTGGATCGGCGAGATCGGATCTTGCTGCCCTTATGTGCCCAGCAAGTAGATTGATTGGCGCGACTTGATGGGGCACATTGTCATCGACGTCGTCGCCGTCGCTGCCTGCATTGTTATGCGTTCTCAGGCGCTCGATATGGACAGGACGGGCATAGGAATGCACGCCCAGTATCCTGCCTGATCTCTTTCTTGCTCAGATTCTTGGAAAAACTACAATTTCCATCAGTGCGACGAGTCATAATCTGGAATCCCCAGGCATTAACCACCAAAATCCGCAGAGATCATACAACCCCGCTCGTCGCTTGCGCAGTTCCGCGGAAAGTCAACTGATGTCACGAGGCGGTGAGAGAACGAGAATCCGGTCAATCGTCTTTTTGTGTCATCCTTACACGCGGCCAACAAACAAAGTCGGCAAAGTGCCAAGGGAGCAGTAGATTGACCAGAACTTCTGACTTAATGTGATGATAGGCAAACATTTTGCGTATGTTCAACATCGATGACTGGGCGCGGGAGTTCCACGGAACAAACTATTCCTGAAACCGCAGACTGTAAGTCGACCAGTGTTCAGGGCCCTTGCGCGCACCGACCCCAAGACGGCCGGCTACGAAATGAACTCGTGGGTCAAGTGATCGAGCCCCGAAACGTATGGTCGGCTGAATCTTTTGTGCTCCGTGCTGCGTCGCTACACCGCCGATGGCGGACGGGAGCACTGCGAGGGGACGACAACAAAATTAATATCAGCTTGTGCTGAACGATAATTTGTGGGCGAAAATGTGTCAAATATTCTGATTCTGGGAACTGAAAAAGGGTTGCCATCTCATCTGTTTATTTTTCGGAAGCCAAAACTTCTGCTCCCAGAATAAGCTATCTTGTCACGAATATTTTTAAATCGTTTTGGAGAGCTGCGAAGTAAATATGTCGTTCAAAAAAAATCTAGAGAAATACTGAAGTGGTTGGCAGCCGAACAAAGCATCTGCTGTGGGGGGAACAAAATTTCTCAAAGAAAGCCACAAAGTGGTTCGTGCATTGAATGTTTGTTAGCAAAGGTTTGTGTATAAGACTTAACGAACTTTCTGAGCTTTTCTGCAGTTATACTCTTGTACAGTTTTATATCAATTGTTCCAACTTGTTTCCGTGGTGTAGTGGTTATCACATCCGCCTAACACGCGGAAGGCCCCCGGTTCGATCCCGGGCGGAAACATGATTCTTTTTTTTTCATTTTTTTGTTTTTAGGGAGAAACCTGTGTCGGCAGTAAACCACTAAAGTTTTGTGGCAATTATTTAAATTGCATCAAAATGAGCAAAAAAATGACTCTGTTTCCGCCCGGGATCGAACCGGGGGCCTTCCGCGTGTTAGGCGGATGTGATAACCACTACACCACGGAAACAAGTTGAAAGTTGAGTGACCAATTTCAAAGTTGCCAATAAAATAATTCAAATAAAATAAGTTTCTAATTTGACAGACTCAACAGTTTGAAGAATCGTTTTGGGCTGCCTCCGACAGTCTTCATCATTTTGATAAATGATCTCTTGTCTGTCACTTCTAATCCAATTCACTCATTTGCTGATAACAGCCTCGTTGGCTTTTCAAATTGGTTCCTCGGCTCTCGACCTTTTTCTGTGCACATTTGTGCTTTGATTCACAATCAACGATCCTTAATGGCGAAAAAGAAGAACCTTTATGGCTGAAAAGGATGAGCAGTCTGAGGACTTGGGAAATCCCTCCAAACGCCCATTCACTTTACTATCACCCGAGCAGCAAGGCTGACGTGAAGCTGATTTTAAGGCGATGCAAGGACGCATTTTTTTGAAGTGCGGGAATCGTCGGCATGCCTCTAGTTTGTTCATCAATCAGAGCCCATGTAACGCCAAACTTTTGTTTTTTTTTATTCTCACTCAGTTGGACAATCCTCTCTGCATTGAACCCTCTTCTCTTCTTTTCAAGTCTCTTGTTAAACCCGATCATCTGCTATATCTTGGACCGTCCTTCCCACCTTGGATGATTCTCGAATTTCAGTTCACCACTTTGGATGCTTCTAGCTGTCTGGGACCCATTTCGCTGCTGTTGGCCTTCCGCACTTTGCTACACCCTTATCACGATCGCTGTACAATGGACTAGTATTTGAATCTGAGCGCTCCAGTGTAGTTTATCCCAACCTCCAACAAAAAAATCACGATCGTAGTATCTCCTTCTTAAGCTTCTTCTTCCTGCCTTGGGCTGTACCGCTGCTTTTCGCTGCATTTTTTTAGTAATTGGCGCTCGCTAAAAGGATTGTTTTGTACTCTTAAGTGAACAGGATTAAGTCACAGCTCAGGTCGAAGGTATACAGGAAAAGAGGGATTGGAGGCATCGGTGCACATTGATTTTAAGTACCTGGGAGAATTAGAACCCTCATCCCTGTCTTGCTGTCTTGGGCTGTCTTAGATCTTTTCGTTGAGTTGGATTTTTCTCGCTCCCCTCTGCGTAGAACTTTTTTCGCTGTCGGGGACATGGCATTCTTTCTTTTTTATAAATGATCTCCTGTCTGTCACGTCTAATCCAATTCACTCCTATCCTGATGACAGTCCCATAGCTTTTCATATTCGTTCCTCGCCTCTCGACCCTCCTCGTCGGCCATAGACCTGGAACGACAGCATATTAAATTCCGATCTTGGCAGCAAAAGAATAGAGTGGAATTTAATGCTTCCAAAACTCAGTGCTGTCTACTGCCACTCAAGCGATCTCAAAATAACTTGTTGTTGTTGTCCCAGATCCACCCCTTTCTTTAGACAGTTGTTACTCTTTGAGTGTTGTCAGCAGCTCGAAAGAGGTGGTGCCGTAAAAAATTCGAGGTGTTCAGCAGGGAATCGAACCTAGACCCTTCGTCGCACTCTACCCACTACGCCACGGCGGCCACTGTCTAGCTTGTTGTTGACCCAAAAACTAGGCAATGCGGTTAGGGGACTATCCCTTCTGAGTGTGGAGAGGCATTCTCAACCGGGAGCTGCAAACCAGAGAGCGGAAGGAGTTTTAGAAAGGCAACAAACCAAGGTGGGGTGATTGCCCCTCAAGCATGATCTCAGTTTGGTACTTGTGTAAATTACTCGTTTAGTCTTGCTTACTTACGACTCTTGGGAAAATGGACCCCGTGATATAAGCCGTAAGGGCAGGTGTTCACGTAAAACCAAATCTCACATCTGTTAGTTTGTTAGTTAGCCAGTTGCATGCTTCCCCTTCAAGAATTCACCCGCAATACCCACCTCGCTGGGACTGCTCACCCGTTCACCCTTAAGCCCAATTAACTTTAGAGACTCGTTCTTCAGCCGTCCCACACGAATATGAAATGCTCCTAGAGAGGCAGATCCTCAGCTTCCCCCCGGGACGCACGGAACTCCTGGGGATGACTACGAGAAATGATGTGTCAAATAGATCACGCGCGACACAGCAAAGGAAGCTTTAAGAGACACACAGCGCTTGATTATAAGGCACAGTCGAAGTAAACTCAGACAACATGCTGATATCGGTGTTTACTACTCCATCTTGAAAGCGGACGCGGTTGAAAGAATTCCCGTCTTCTTTGTCTGTCTTACTTTATCAAGGACGGATGGAACAAGGCACGAGAGAGATGCTGCAAACGCCAATGGGACTGGTCTCCAGTTCAATGAAGCCATCACTCTCCGTTGAGCCTCGAGAGTCCATTGAATTTCAAATTTATTGGGCAACTAGGACCCTATCAAGTGCTCCAGTTTCTCAGGAAGTATTTTATCCTCCCTTCATCATGTCAAGCGATTCAATTTGTGACTAGAGAAAAAACGCGCAAAAAAAAAAAGTTGAATTGTTTCCGCCCGGGATCGAACCGGGGGCCTTCCGCGTGTTAGGCGGATGTGATAACCACTACACCACGGAAACACATGTCGACATTTAGGCAATGTTTCCATACCAAGGTTCTGCAGAATTTCACAGAAATCCTCAACACACCCACCCCTTGGAACATATTTTTAATTATTCCGTGCTGCTTCATTGTCGCAGCCGCTCCCCTGTTACAACTCCGTGGAGACCGACGGTATATTCCCCGCGCGTCGGCAGTAAACATTTCTTTCGATTTTTTCTCGTTCACATTGGAAAAGGTCAAGGAAAGTCTGCCGCACGCAACGGAAAGCGAGCCAGAATTTTTAACTTTCTCATCGTTTGCGGCTGGCAAAGGCGTCATCCGAGTGCGACACTGGTCAGGGCTCAAAATGGAATTCCCTCGAAGGAATTCATCGACCTGACGTGTGGTCCCACTCCGGACCAAGAGCACATAAAATTGTCGCCGCGCGGTTGGGATTTTCCAGACATTCAATTAGGCTTTGATTTGATTCTTGCGAATCCTGTGATAAGGTCTGCACTCTCTCAGAGGAGTTTCAGGATGTCCTAGGACCCAGAAAAACCAAGGAACGTTCCTCTTGCAAACAACAACCCCCACTGGGTGTACAAACAATTACGCACGCATGCCATCCACTTGCTGTAATCAAACCTCCTTTAATTATGGGTCAACTTCTAGGCAAACGTTTTTACACCCGACTAGCTGACTCTAGGTGTAATCGGAGAAGTCACCACCAGCAAGGGTTCGTTTGTGCTGGGTGCTCGTTGGACGCGTACAGCGATTCGTGTCTCGAGCCGAAATAACTCAGAACCGAGGACTCTGAATCGATGAATTCATTTTTATTCTTCCAAGCCTCGCACGTCCTGCTCCTGGTTGTTTTCCTTTGTTTGCGCGTCACCGTCTCTTCGGCCCTCGACAGGGGTCGTGCGTGTGAGTAATCAATTCAAAGGCGTTCTAAGGATATACCTTTCGGACTGACTCCAGTTGAAGTGGCAAACTAGTTCGACACGAGAAGTTGAAACGGATCGGTGGTGTGCTCGAGTCCTCGCGGATGGTTGGCTTTCCCGTCGTGAATCTGTTCCGTTGTGTTGGCTGTGCAATGTGGAAGTACGTGCCACATGTGAAGTGCGTGAGTGAGTTCTGACGAAGACAAAGGACAAAATGTTTATCAGGCTTTCTACAAGGTGGCGTCTCCTAATTGGATTTGGATGTAAGTCACGGCTGATTTTGTGATTTCCGTTTCGTGAGCTGGGGTCGTTGGGAATGGGGACAGGACATGCATTAGCCTTATGAAGTCATTTTGTGGTGAGATCAATTTTCAATTTGAGATCAGTGATTTCGCGGAATGGGCGCGTTAGTCCCATTTGACAAGTTGACACAGAGGTTCGTTTATAAGTGTGTTGAGTGGAAAAATCCGTCCCTTCGAGCCAACATTGACTGGCATTGCCTTTTGTAGTTTCATCAGACGTGACGTGAATGGAGGGACTAGAATATTCAATCAGATGGCCACATTTAACGCGCATTATGAATCGTGGCAGGCTAAATATTGGTGAAGGAATTGTTAATTTATTGCCAGAGATATAAATACACGCGTTTGATTCATTCTGAAATTACCTAATTTGTCGCAAGGGTCCTGCAGTGTGTCCTACGCCCGCGTAGAAATTTGAAAGGAAAAGTAAATTTAGCGTGTGACGTGGAAAAAATTCCATTTCGATAAGAAATTCCACCTTGTATCAGCTGGCACTAGCACTAGGACTAAACGAGGACGTCCACCAAGTTTATGCGGCACACAAGCGGAGAGGAACCCTTGAGGCACAGGTAGAAGATGAAGACGAAGACGAAGACGAAGACGAAGACGAAGACGAAAACGAAGACGAAGACGAAGACGAAGACGAAGACGAAGACGAAGACGAAGACGAAGACGAAGACGAAGACGAAGACGAAGACGAAGACGAAGACGAAGACGAAGACGAAGACGAAGACGAAGACGAAGACGAAGACGAAGACGAAGACGAAGACGAAGACGAAGACGAAGACGAAGACGAAGACGAAGACGAAGACGAAGACGAAGACGAAGACGAAGACGAAGACGAAGACGAAGACGAAGACGAAGACGAAGACGAAGACGAAGACGAAGACGAAGACGAAGACGAAGACGAAGACGAAGACGAAGACGAAGACGAAGACGAAGACGAAGACGAAGACGAAGACGAAGACGAAGACGAAGATGAAGACGAAGACGAAGACGAAGACGAAGACGAAAACGAAGACGAAGACGAAGACGAAGACGAAGACGAAGACGAAGACGAAGACGAAGACGAAGACGAAGACGAAGACGAAGACGAAGACGAAGACGAAGACGAAGACGAAGACGAAGACGAAGACGAAGACGAAGACGAAGACGAAGACGAAGACGAAGACGAAGACGAAGACGAAGACGAAGACGAAGACGAAGACGAAAACGAAGACGAAGACGAAGACGAAGACGAAGACGAAGACGAAGACGAAGACGAAGACGAAGACGAAGACGAAGACGAAGACGAAGACGAAGACGAAGACGAAGACGAAGACGAAGACGAAGACGAAGACGAAGACGAAGACGAAGACGAAGACGAAGGCGAAGACGAAGGCGAAGACGAAGACGAAGGCGAAGACGAAGACGAAGACGAAGACGAAGACGAAGACGAAGACGAAGACGAAGGCGAAGACGAAGACGAAGACGAAGACGAAGACGAAGACGAAGACGAAGACGAAGACGAAGATGAAAACGAAGACAAAGATGAAAACGAAGACAAAGATGAAAACGAAGACGAAGCTCATTGTATAGCGGGACAGTCCAAAGGGGACCAGGGCCTAGTTTGCTCATGAGCTACTCGTATTGAGCGCGCTACTGTTCTATCTAGAGTAGAAGGAACCTAAAGTTTTTTGCCGACTCCGAACGGCAAGTTTCGAAGCTTTCTTGGCCAGTTATTACTCTTAAAGTGTTGGCAGCAGATCGAGAGAGGTGGTGCCGTCAAAAAATTCGAGGTGTTGAGCCGGGAATTGAACCAATACCTTCAGTGTATGAGTGTCATACTCTACCCACTACAACCACGACTTCTTCTTGTGGCGCTACAGTCCGGGGTGGACCTAGGCCTTAACCAACATTCTTCTCCAGCTAGCACGATCTTTCGTCGGCTGCCTCCAGTTACGCACTCCAAGTTGGTTGAGGTCCTTCTCCACTTATGTGCACCACCGTAGTCTAGGCCGTCCTCTGTTGCGTTGTCCCAATGGCTGGGATTGCATCGGCTCTTTTACTGAATTGCCTCTTGAGCCCAAAGGAACAGCGACTAGCAAGATTGATTCTACGTTGGATTTCGGTTTTGGTATTGTTGTCCCTACTTACCGCGGAGCCGAGGTAGATGAAGTCCTTGGCTGCCTCGAAATGTCTGCTTGCTTGGCGGACGCTCTGTCCGAGACGTCGATGTTGCGTGTCCTTCCTTAATGATTTGTACTTCGTTTTTCTACCAGACCCATTTTAGCCGTGGAAGCTTCCGCTTCAATGCCAGCAAACGTTTCATTGACGGTGTTCGTCCAATTTCATCAATGTCGTCAGCGAAAGCTAGCAATTGAGCTGACCTTTGGAAGGTCGTGCCTCTGGTGTTGACTTGTGAGTTGTGCACGATATTCTCGAGGATTACGCACGATCCACAACGATGCTGCAGTTCGTTAAAATCCACCAAGAAAGTACACGGCCGGTACGTCAAGCTTGAATTCATTGTTCACAAAGAAGGAATCGCTAACATATCAAGCAGAAAGCACCTTTTCTCAATGATGAAGTGTATTGGAAAGAAAAGAACTGCAAGAGACCAAAGATGTTCGATCGTACTTTCCGCTCTGATTCTGGGATATATCTGTCAGCCTCCCCACCCGTTTGGGGCTTTATGCAGTTTCAATTTCTTTTTGTAACAGAAGAACTATCGCGGCAGATGCCATGAGCGCTTTACCTCCTTCCTAGGAGTACATGTGTGGTGCTTAAGCGCTTTATCTCCTTTCCTAGGAGTATGTGTGGCCCTTAAGCAATTTATCTCGTTACTAGGAGTATGTGTGGCACTTAAGCGTTTTACCTCCTTTCCTAGGAGTATATGTGGCCCTTAACTACTTTATTTCAGTCCTAGGAGTATGTGTGGCGCTTAAGTACTTTATTTCGGTCCTAGGAGTATGTGTGGCGCTTAAGAGCCTTATCTCCTTCCTAGGAATATGTGCGGCGCTTCCTCTGTATCCTGCAAATGTCTGACACTCGTCATTTGGTATGTTAAGTTCCAGAGATTGGTGAGTTGTGGACGTTAACAGACAAAGTTGAAAAGAAATACAAAATTCGAGCCGGAAAATAGTCGATCGGGTACACTCTAACAAAATGCGGCTGTAATTTTGACAGATCTTGTATTTGTCGACTCTCATTGACAACACTCACCAAGAGACTGAAATTTATTCACCACACTATGAATAGACGTCACTTTACTGAGTCGACGGAGCTCTGTCTCGACAGAACACTGAATAATGGATTTTCTTTAACTTAGTGGTATTCTGACAGCAGAGAATGTACAAATGACAGCAAATTTGAAGGATGTCACTTAAAGATGGAAGAAAATGACCGCTTTTAGCTGTCAAAAAAATGAAAATTCGGTTTGGAAAGGAATCAATTTTCAGTTTTTTGGCATTGATCCTAATACAATCCATTTGAGAAGCCATAAAAAACATTCTTTTGACCGCCACATCCTTAAATTTTGACTTCTGCACTCAGCACTGACCCTTTGTGTGAAATTCCAGTCGCTCCAAGGACTCATAATTCAAATCGGCATTAATAAATGAAGTCTCCATGTCTAACAAGAGCTTCAATAAGCTAATTGCTGAGACCCCCAGCAGTCAACGTGGAGTGAGAGTTTAATTAGGTCCTTTCATGGGCTGCACCTCCCCTTTAGCGATAATGAGGGGTTAATACAAATTCGCGTGACCAGCCTTTGACACATTGATGGCGCACCGATCCCCTGGCAGCGTGTACTTAGAACAGAGTTATGAATTATTTAACACCCTAAAACTGGTTGATTTGTTTTAAGGCATCTATTTACGTCGTTCACGCAGTGCGGCCAATGAACTTTTTGCGTTTTCTCGTCAGATAGCCATCACCGGGGAGTGTTGAATATTTACGAAGTGAATAATCTCCATCATCTACTGTAATTTGAGAATATTTACATGTCGTTAGCATTCATTGCCGATGTGGATCAGATCGTAATTTGGAGTTATCGCAGCTTCGATAAAATGTGTGTCACAGTAAAAAGCAATCAGAACCAATCAAACCCTGGGTGATGTATCAGCTAACATCCGATGCACTGAAACTTTCTCTCAAAAGCTCCGCTGTCTTATCATTCCCGCAGCGACTTTCATCACGCCCAGCACTTGTCAGTTGAGCGCAAATCGCACTCACACTCAACGAATCGCATGCAAGGCGACGCAAACAAAAACAAAGAACTTTCGCACGAAGGAATCCAGAATCCGAAGCAGAAGCAGGCGAAGACGAAGACAAAGTCGAAGAGGAAGGCAGAAAAGTAACCTCCAAGCAGCTCCATCCAACTGAAGACCGTCGAGTGTTTTTGCTTTCAGTCGGTTTGGGAACGTGCTCGTTGTTGCCTGGCGTGTGAGTAGTTCGCCTCGTAGTGTGGTGTCGCGTTTTTTAATTTTTCTGGGGTTGAGGATTGTTTGTGTTTTTTTGTTCTTTTGTGTGTTCCTCCTTCGCGCGAGCGTGTTACCCATCTTTAATTGCTGCGTTTTCCACTTGGACTTCCGGGTACTTCTCAAGTGCATGGATCAAACAGAATTCATATTTTCTCAGCTGTAAATCCACCACCAAAAAGGTAAAAGAACGAAACAGCAGAACAAACTGCTTAGCAAGAAATTTCTTTTCGAAGTCGCTTCGAAGCCCAGACTTCTGGTTGAAGGTGTTTTGTTGCAAGTTTTGATGGTTTTCGTGCACCTAAGCAGAAAGGGGGTTAAAACGAAAAAGGAATTCACCTCACCGTGGTGATGGGCGCGCTTAACACATTCTCCCTGGCTTATGTCATTTTCAATTGAAATTTCCTGTAAACAGTGTCAAAAAGAAAGTAAAAGTGACTACAACGACGACGACAACGACGACAGCTACACCAAGGGGGGCATCACACATGTACATACAGATGAGGGGCAATATGCTCCGCCAGTTCAAGGGATGGTAGCGCGCATGCGTTTGCGATGCGTTTCCTTCTTGGGGCCGATGCGTGTGCAAGACATGCAACTGTCACTTTGTCATTCCGTTTCGATGTTTTGTTCTTTGTGTGCGCGCTGCCCAGAGCCAGACCCAATGGGCGGGGGACGTGCCACATATGCTGTCGCTTTGTTGTCTAATTGCACTCTCGCGCGGTGACAATGAAATATAAATAAATCAATACTGACGATTGAAATTCAATTTTTTTTCCGTCTGCGAAACCTGTCCCCATCATTTTCTCGGTTCTGCTTCGGAGGCATCTGGCCGCTCCTGAATTTTGTAAGGTTCCGTGAAGTTGGGTTTTCTTTTCCATTAGACGTAATTGCTCAATTTGTTTGCGGCCGAGATACCGTCGACGTTTGCTGTGGACATTGCTTGATAGGCGTCTGAATGGATTACTCTAGGATAAGGGTAATTGTCAGGGCGGCTTGACGGCGACCTGACAGGAAGGCGGCGATTATTAGAAGTAATTGCGGGGCTGGCGCTGCCTTGAGAGTTGGTAAATAAGGTTTCTGTTGATTTTTGTTTGTCCTTAACCTTTGGTTTCGAAGTGGAACAACTTGTAATTACAGATGTGAGTGCTGGGAGTTTGGGCTGGCGTGGCTGGGAAGGGGAATATGGTTGTGAAGGGCACTGTGGCTGGGAAGGGCACTAAGGCTGGGAAGGGCACTTAGGCTGGGAAGGGCACTAAGGCTGTGAAGGGCACTAAGGCTGTGAAGGGCACTAAGGCTGTGAAGGGCACTGTGGCTGGGAAGGGCACTGTAAGAGTTTGGGGTTTAATCCTGTTTTTGAATATTGTTTCCTCATGCCTTATGGAACGTAGGGCGCCATTTTATGTCAAGACAGTGGAGAATCTTTCTGTGACCAGTGCAATGGGCAAAAAGAATAGATTTTGTCATTGATCGTCGTACTTTCAATGCACCAAGAGGTTTACTGAGACTTCGAGCTTCGTGACAGAAGTATTTGGACCATCTGGGAATAATTCCACTTCTGTACCTCCTCTCTGTTGTTTGTAGAGGGACCTCTTCATGGCCCCAGGCTCATAAGAAAGACATGGAGTGCCTTAAAGTTTATTGCAGTTTAAGGACTTCCATACTCACAAAAATCTGCCTCAATTCAACCACCAGGACCACGTCTTTTTGAAGACATTCCAACTTCTGAATTTTATGAGAAGCCCGTCTCTGTCTGTCACGCGCTGAGTGAATGAAAAAGAATTAAAGATGGAAGAGCACTTTATCCACGTGCTACTAACTAGAACAGCAAGTCTGAACAACCTCTAGCAAGCCGCAATTCATGATTTATTCTTCTAATCGGCCTTGGCAGCATCGAGAGTGAATAGCCCTCCCCACACTTGCTCTTACTCCAATAAATTACGCTGCCATGGTCGGAATTGAACGCTCTACGCATAAGCAATCGATCGAGGTCCAAGCTCAAACAAGAGGAACGAAGTTGTGGCATCTATTAGCAGACGCTATCTGCAAGAGACGATAAAATGGAAATTAATTAAGGTGAGGCTGTGATCCACAGATGACTAGACTTCTCAACAAGCTTACAGATTGCGTGCATTCAAAGTCGTGCCACAGGAGAAAGTCTCAAAAATTCGAAATCACAGAATGATGCTGCAAAGTAGTCCGCATAGCTTCTTTGGTCACATCGGTGTAAGGGTCACCATGAAGTAACCATGGAAATCTAATTTAAACGGACATTAAAATTCAACACCAAAGTTAGTGCGCCATCAGTGAGGCTACGATGGTAATTCTGAAAAATTCTTTAATCTTCATCTGTTGCGAGAGTTGTTCTTTGGAAGCTGCTTGACGTTAGACTTTTCACGAACAAGCTGAAGTCTACACAGAGTTCGAGGAATTTTCCTTTGCGTGGTCCAGTGGGTCAACTTCTTCTCCTTCTCCTTGTGGGTGGACCTAAGCCCCAACCGACATGCCTCTTCTGTCAGCACGATATTCCTCAAGTTGCGCACTCCAAGTTGGTCGAGGTCCTTCTCCAATTGTGTGCGCCACCTAAGCCTCGGCCGTCTTCTGTTGCGTGGACCTGGGCCTTAACCAAGCCTCTTCAGCCAGCACTATCTTTGGCCAGCTGCCTCAGGTTGCGCACTCAAAGTTGGTTGAGGTCCTTCTCCACTTGTGTGCGCCACCTAAGCCTCGGCCGTCCTCTGTTGCGTGGACCTAGTCCTTAACCAAGGCTCTCCAGCCAGCACGATCTTTGGCCAGCTGCTTTAAGTTGCGCACTCCAAGTTGGTTTAGGTCCTTCTCCACTTGTGTGCGCCACCTTAGCCTCTTCCGTCCTCTGTTGAGTTGTCCCAATGACTCAGATTAGAAGAATTTTCACACCGAACCAGTGGTCTTCATACGCTCTACATGGCCTAGCCATCTCAAGGGTTTTGCCCAAAGAGACTTGACCAGGCGCATGTCGCTTGGCTCTTCTCTTGTTGCACTGATCAATCTCCCTCCCCTTGACATCCCCATCATGGGATGTACACTCAAGGCCATCTCTCGACTAAATAGGAATGGTCTTTAGTTCAACTCGGACTGGACCTAAGATGACCTCGCGCACCGCATCTCCTTTGACACTAGGCTCATGGAAACGTCGTCTGATGGTCTGAGGTCACCAATGACACACTGCGCCGCTCATACAAAGTCGACTTTCCCCGTGTCCTGGACCGGCTCTGGTCAGAAACTGAACCGGAAAGGGAATGTTGTCGGAGCTTCACGGGCGGCCTTCCGTGGAAGACGACAACACAAGACTTTACACCTCCTTAAATTATTTCGCGTCGATCTTCCAGGCGGAAGCTTTCGCGATCCTAATGGCCACTAACTAACACATCACTCAATATGCCCCGGGATATGTAGGGGGCGCCACTAACAAAGAAATTAATATTAAATTAATCATTTTCGTTAGTGGCGCCCCCTATATGTCCCTTATTTAGTGATCTGTTATATTGTGAAGAATAAGGGCGAAGTAAGTAGCTGCCGTGGCGTGGTGGATAGAGTGCGACGCTCACACACCGAGGGGTCTAGGTTCGATTCCAAGCTCAACACGAATTTTTCGAATTTTTCACGGCACAACCTCTTTTGAGCTGCTGACAACACTCAAAGAGTAATAACTGCCTAAGAAAGGTTCTCAAACTCTTCGCCGTTCGGAGTCATCATAAAACTGTAGGTACCTTCTACTCGTGAGAGAACAGTAGCGCGCACAACACGAGTAGTTGATGAGCAAGCTAGGCCCTGGTCCTAATGTAGACTGTGACGCCAAATAATTATTATTTTTATTAAGGGCGCAGCATCTGTGCCTGTAGCGACAGGTAAGCTTAAGATCTTACTCAAGCCTTAAACCGCTTCCAAGATAAACCAAGAATGCCCTTAAAGTAGTCGGCAGACTGAATTGGAGTCTTGTCTTGGTCCCGGGATATCACAGAATTGCCGATGAACTAGCTAAGCAAGGTTCAGAAGAGGCATTCAAAAGAGGCATCCACGTTGGGACTCTCTGCATCCTTGGTTAGGACCTCTGTCGACGGTTGGGCCTCCCAACAGGACAGCCAGAGATGGCATAACTCTCTAGGACGCGGGATGACCAAGTGCAAACTCTCGAACGTTAGCAAGAAATCCACGGCTTTTCTTTTATCTCAAAACAGGAATGAGTGCAGACGACTTGTCGGCGTAATCACGGGGCACTTCAATTCGCTAAGCCTCTAAGTCGGCATGGGCTTAGTGATGGCACTCTTAGCGATGCCTGTGGAGTAGGTGAGGATACTTCAGAGCACTTTCCATGTCAATGTCCCGCTTTGCTCGTATCAGGTCTCGACTGTTTGCCGCCGATGACGTTCAAACTGAAGACCTAAGTACTTTACTACAGACGCGCCTTCTGGTCTTTCTTCGGAAAACCAAGAAAACACATTAAATGAAGTTGACTGCCTGGTTGTACAATGGATCAGTTTTTGAATCTGAGCCCTGCAGTGTAGTGTTTCCTAACCGCCACAAAAAAAAAAATGTGTTAGCTGATCGAACAAGTTTTGACGTCATCACCACTGTCAAGATCGACAAGTCTGTCCCAGATGCCGAACAAATCTTCCCGAGTCTGTAGAAACCGGCTGTGAGTTGCATTTCATCCAGACTTGCCTTATGAGCTGCTATTGTTGCCTGATGATGACCCGTGCTTCATAAAAATGTCACAAATCACATTTATGTCCAACGGTTTCATTAACGACTCTCTAAACGTGGATCACCCACCTGAACCTCCCAAATTTCGCAGTCACCACTGGCCTGTATTTTATTTACACAAATTCACACCTCTGTTGACCGAGCTTTCTCTGCGATGTTAATTGCCGCTGCAAACAGTAGCAACTTCGTCCAACACACTATCCCACACACCTTTGATGTGATCGTGGCCGGTGTTGTTCACCCTAGAGAGACGATGATTGCCCCCACAATCGCCTACTCCAAGGCATGCACTTTGCATTTGAAACTAGTTTTTGCATCTCATTTGCGTTCTTCTCCTTGGCGGGGCCACGAAGACTTCGATGTGGATTGACGCACAGCCTTGCCAGAAAGGATTGGCCACTCTCGAAACCTAGAATGCAATTTCTTTTGTGTGGAAAGAAATGTCCAATCATCGGACGTGAGTGAAGACTTGGAATTCCCGTCACGTTTCATGCCAAACCATTGGGTACGTGGTTGTGAACAAGAGTTGAATTCACCTGTGGCTGGGCTGTTTTTCTCTGTCTCGGAGTCATAAATCACCGCACGCGAGAGATTCGATTTGTGTTCACATTCCAAGTAGAGACGTATAGTTGCGGTCTGAAAGTCGGCGGCTGTAAGTGGTTTTTTGAAAGTTTCATCAAAGGTTTTGTTTTCCCCGTTGAATGACCAATTTGAAGCCTTCTCTACAAGAGGTTTGATTGTGGCGCCAGTGCCTGCATCGTGGTTAAGCGCCTGAAACATCTCTCTGTGACAGACCCAAAGGTATACACACAGCAACCCCTGGTCCGCACTCCAGCTAAACCCTTGATGTTCCCAATTGCAGTCAGCAATTGGGTCGCGTATAGTGTGTCCCGCTGTTGAGTGCGACGTGCTTATCAATTCCCCATGAATACACCCCTTAATTCGATTGGATGCCTTTCTATCCGCGGGTGTGAACTTTCATCCGAAACGAGGCTAATCACTCTTTAGAACTGGAACTGCAAGTTGGCGATTTGCAGTAGACTCAAACTGGGTCAGCAACCGCGCAGTAAATACGTCTTGCTGGGAGATGGGTGATCTACCTGCTTAAACCCACCCAATTGGCGCCCGACAAGCGGTGCACCCGTGCCGCGGAAGTTGCGCCGAAAACGTGCGGCAAAGTCGCTTATCCCTCGTATCGTTACGCCTAGTCCGTTGCATCGTTCATAATCGCATTGTGGCGCGCTGGAAGGGACTTAGGCGGTGACCTTCGGACAAGCTAGCGGTTTCCCGCTAGGAGAAAGCTTATCTTTTGTGATGGCGGCCGTTTTATTTTTTTTCCTCCTTCACTGCATTTCTTGCGTTATCGGGGGCTTGCAAATTTGTTCTTGTGGCAGTTTGAAAACTGTTTCCGATTGGGACAGTCCCTCGTCTACGACTCCGAGTGGCGTCGTCCACAGCACATGTGCGCTACACGAACGAAATGTTCACAAGCAGACGCTGAGGTGTTCTCTCGATTTTCGAAAAAATAAAACGACCAAATCGCAGGAATGAGAATCCAAATTCGGATACAGTGTCGGCGTTTTGAAGTTCTTGGTAAGATACAGCTTTCCCGATCGAACCCTTCGCGCGTAGTTAGAGCGTTCCAATCCTTTGATATCTGCGCAGTCCCCCTCTGAAGCTGTTTTTTTGGCAAAATTTTCGAGCAGATTACGATATTCCAACAAACCACGAAGGGGTGTGTGTCGGCGCCGTTCAGTTGATATCAAAGAGTCCGGCATTTGTTGATTCATTCAGAGGCGGCGACCAGTCGAGCAGATTGAATTCGATTTCGAGACGTGGGCGGAATTTGAAAAGTCGTGAAAATTGGTGGATTGATCTCTGGTGAGTGCTGTGCCTTGAATTTCTCCAATACTGCATGCTCTGAGTTTTTTTTTTTCGTTTTCTAATGCATGATTGTAAGTAGTTGCAGTTTCGATTTGGTCTTCATTTGCCGCGACTCACTTGAAAAATCCTCGTTCTTAGGTGGCATATGAATTGGTTTTTTTCGTGATTCACTATTTTTTTGTCTCCATGATTCGGATTGCCATACGATTATAAATGTTGGAAAAGTTGGGTTTTTTTGGTGCAAAAGTTGCATTCGTCATTATCGCTTAAATGGTGCTACAACTTTTTTCACACTTAGTGACAGAAACCGTTCCCTTTCAGGAACGCTACAGTAAGTTGGTGTTCAGTTGGTTTGTTCACATTGTCTGACTTTTAAGTGGTTTTCAAGTTTCCGTGACGTATGATGGAAAACAAAGAAATGACAACTGTTTTATTTTTTTTCGGTAAAATATTCATCTTCAGTGAGCGATATGCTCGCGCGTCAATCTTCACTCCCCTTCAGCTTCTTGTCAAATATCTGTAATGTGTTTTATCCTTCATCGTGCTGAAAATTGCTGTGAAGTGCTGTCCACTATCGTCAAAAATTAAAATAATCTAAGTCAGATGCTGATTATCCTTACACGTATAAGGTTTCGTTCATAGTTTCGGAGTTTCTGTTGTCAATTTTAATCCATCCACCATCTCTCTCAATCTCTCTTCATCGTGGTATACGGTTGCTGTGTTGTGCTTCTACAATCGTCGAAAATTACAGGATTCTTAATCAGGTGCTGATTTTCCTCACACGTATAAGGTTTCGTTCATAGCTTCGGCTTGTTGTCAATTTTAATCCATCCACCATCACTCTCAATCTCTCTTCATCGTGGTATACGGTTGCTGTGTTGTGCTTCTACAATCGTCGAAAATCACAAGATTCTCAATCAGGTGCTGATTTTCCTCACACGTATAAGGTTTCGTTCATAGCTTCGGGGTTTCTGTTGTCAATTTTTAGTCGCCTTTAGCTTTGTAAAATCTCTGCAATCTCTTTGCAATCTCTCTCAATCTCTCTTCATCGTTGTATACAGTTGCTATGTTGTGATTTTGCAATCGTCGAAAACCATAGTAGTCTCAATCAGATGCTGATTTTCCTCGCACGTTAAAGGTTTTGATTACATCTTTGGTGTTTCTATTGTAAATTTTTAATCTTCTTCAGTTCCTGCTATAAAATCGCTGTGTAAAAGCCTGTATCGTGCTGAATACTTTCCGTGGCGTAGTCTCCACCACCGTCAAAAAGTTAAAGAATCTAGTTACTTACTTACTTATCAGGCAGACAAACAATGAAGGGTCAAAGCCTGAGCAGTTGCTGCCTTCCATCGGTGACGATCCTGGGCACGCTGCTTCCAGTCATGGCCAAGCTGTCTTACGTCCGCGATGACTTGATCTCTGTACCGGAGGTTCGGTCTTTCTCTCCTTCTCGAACCAGGAGGCTCGGGTTCGAAGACCCTCATTGCTGGAGCTTTGTTGTCCATTCGCTCAATGTGGTCGAGCCAGTGTAGTCGACGGATTTTTGCCTTCCGGACTACATTCACATCCTTGTACAGCTCGTTGAGTTCGCGGTTGTGTCTTCTCCTCCATTCGCCTTCCTCGCAGACGGGACCATATACCCGACGTAGAATTTTTTTATCAAAGGCACCAGGAATCTGCTCTGCAGCCTTACTTAATGTCCGGCTTTCGCCTCCATGAAGCAGGACTGGCAGAATAAGGGCTTTGTAGAGCATGACTTTGGTCCTTCAATTCAGGACTTTCAAGCCCAATTGTTTTGACAGACCAAAGTAGCATCGGTTGCCAAGGGCGATTCTACGTCGGATCTCCACTACAATGTCATTCGTAGAGCTTATGTTTGTCCCGAGGTAGACAAACTCCTATACTACCTCCAAATTGTAGTTGTCGATTGTAGCGTTTTGGCCTAAATGGTGTGCGGTGGATCGTGTTTCAGTTAGTTCTAGTTCTATGCTCATTTCTTTCACACGTTTAAGGTTTCGTTTATAGTTTCGGTGTGTCAGTCTATCCGTTTGCCATTTCTATCTAACTCATCAGAACTCCCAAACTTACGCAAAAATCTATTTAAGTGAGCAATCATCCTCTTTCCTCTTAGCGGTGGTTTCCCATGACATAGAACACATTCGGTGGTATATTTGTTTGACATTAGCGGTCGAGCAAAAACAAAATTGACTATACATGAAAATTCAAAATTGTTCATAGAGGAAGTATAAACATTTTGGCAGAGAGGAAGTATGAAATATCAAGATGCAGATTCTTACAAAATTCGAGTTGCTAATAAACTAAATGTTAAAAGTCAACTGGTTCCGACTGTTGGTTGTTATCTGGAATTGAACAGCGGATGGATTTCTGGTCAATGATCATGAAACTACAGAAAAACCTCTTCAGATTTCGCTTAAACAGCATCCAAGAGTGCTCTCTTTTGAGTTTACGGGTGTACCTGTTGTGCAAAATGGGCACACGCAGCCCTCGCCTCGCAAAGAGAACGAACTCTGTAAATGTCAACATATTATGTGGAATGTGTTTACAGCCTCATACGTCTTCAAGTTAGGCACGGTAAGGCAGTTCAAGATCTTGTCAGCGGGCGCTACACGATAGGAAAGTTCTGTTGCAAATAGAACCTTAATAAGATAAACACTTGTTGGAGCATCTCTGCTTTCTTGTGGCACAAGTAAAGTTTTGAAACAAGAAGTAAAGTTTTGCTCTGTAAGACCTGGACAATTCTAATTTTCACCTTTTCTTAGGACTTGGTGTCTCTGTCTGCCCACGAATCCTGAAAATTACTATTTCCCATATCAGTTCCGTGATCTTTTCTAAACATTATTTCTAAGAATGTGGTCACCATTGCGTAGTGGGTTGAGTACGGCGGTCACACGCCAAAGAGTCTTTGTTCTATTCCCGGCTGAACACCTCGAATTTTTCACGGCACCACCTCTTTCGAGCTACTGACAACACTCAAAGAGTAATAACTGTCTAAGAAAGCTTCTCAACTTCGCCGTTCGGAGTCGGCAAAAAAATGTAGGCCCCTTCTACTCGTGAGAGAACTGTAGCGCGCACAACACAACTAGTTGATGAGCAAGCTAGGCTCCGGTCTCACTGTGGACTGTCGCGCCAACATTTATTATTATTATAATTCTAAGACTGTCTTCAATGTAAACATCGTAAACCAAATAATTGATCTTTTACCGACTCCGTGGCGTTCAGTAGCCTTTACGTGTTCATTTAGGATTCGAAAAGCGTGTCGCTTATCTGCATACGTGATTTAATTGCCATCGCAGTATCTCTTCCATGTCATGAATGAAGAACTTCCACCAAGAATCGGTTGAAAATAGTGGCCAGATAGGGGGACTGAACTGGAAGCCGCTTAATACTGCAGAAAAGTGCTTCGGTGACATTTGATAGTCAATCAGGGGGGAATAACAAATTGCGTGCAGATTCGAACTTAGTCTCGTCGGATCTTATATTTTCCCATTTCAAAATAAAGATAGAGATAGATTTTCAAATAAAATGGGGTTTTCTTATAAACTTTTAAATATGCCTTAAGAAATAAACACGCAACCATGTATGAGTGAACTTTGCGCACACTCTCAAATTTGATTTGTGTTTAAAATACAAGCACCTATAGGCCATTGCATGCATAAGTCCAAAATAAGTAAGACTTATAACATATTACTCAATAAGTCCCGGGAAATATAGGGGGCGCCACTAACAGAAAAAAAATTAAAATTATATTAATATTTTTTTAAATGTCTCGGGACTTATTGAGTGATCGGTAACTTCAAAGTTGGCTTAGGAAGCCTAATTTGTCAATAGCTTAAAGATGAAGTCTCTCGTCACTCACAATATATGATATCTGCACTTCCATTCTATTTTGAGACATTTCATTCGTCTAATAAGGTAACTGACAGTGTGAATTTCGTAAAATCGACACAAAGTGTAGCGAAACCTAACAAAGCGACACTCAGGAAGCGAAAGCAATAAAAAGGCTTCCCGATGCAATTTTCTGAGGAACGCCGCTAAAATGAACAAAGAACATTAACATTTGTGAAATGATGGGTGGTATGCGCAGTGTCATGCACTTACACATGCAACTGTAAACGTGTGCTACTTCAGAGGGGGAGTTTCCAGAGTCGTGACTGCAGATAAACGGCTTAATGTTCAAGTTTTAAAATGCAATTTAAATGGTGTGTGCTTAGAAGCTCCGTCCGAGTCGATGTTTGCCTTAATCTTCGGAAATGGCTGTAATCACGTGTCATGTGATCATTTCAAAAGTTTATCATTTCTAGCAAAAACGCGTAAAACTCAGTCGAAGTCGAAGCAGATGTCTTAATGGAATTTTAATTAGTCAACGCAGCTCTAACGCAGCCGCTGCTAGTCGATAGCCTCTGTGACCTAGTAAAAACAATCGTGCAGCGATTAGAGACGCGCCATTGGGTGAGGGCCTATTGCGTAGATGAGTTGATGAAGTCAAGCGCCAACAATGTAAGTGCAGCGCCCTACAAATCAAGACACTGATAACTTCCAGGGGCGACAATTAGTAGCGTTTGTAGCACCCGCTGCCGTAGAAGATTTTCAGCTCCAACACGTTTAACTTCCCACAATCTAGTCTGCACCTAAGACACGCTTTGTCGCTAATCAATTTGGGTGTCCACTACCCCGAATCTCCAGCAGCCTTGCGCCTGCAGCCAGCTCGCGGCTGATAACTCCCAGTGACGAATAAGCAGAGTTGGTGGCACCCGCTGCCGTAGAAGATTTTCAGCTCCGACACGTCTAACTCCCCACAATCTAGTCTGCGCCTAAGGCACGCTTTGTCGCTAATCAACTTGCGTGTCCACCACCCCGAATCTCCAGCCGCCTTGCGCCTTGAGCTAGCTCGCGGCTGGAGATTCGCTGATAACTTCCAGCGACGACAATAAGCAGCGTTGGTTGCACCCGCTGCCGTAGAAGATTTTCAGCTCCGACACGTTTAACTCCCCACAATCTAGTCTGCGCCTAAGGCACGCTTTGTCGCTAATCAACTTGCGTGTCCACCACCCCGAATCTCCAGCCGACTTGCGCCTTCAGCTAGCCCGCGCCCTGTCCCTCCCTCCGCCTCGTGCGAGCAATCTGAAATTGAAACGAATGAAAAATTGTGCAATCTTAGATGTTTTGTTTTTTGGTGATGTACCAGCGAGCTCGTGGAACTCGTTCTAGGTTGATGCCTGCTGACGAGACGACGCCTTGTTTGTAGACTAACACGTTTCGAGAGACGGCGGTTGATTGGCCGAATGAGAGCTGTGGGGAGTTCGAGTGCGTTCAAGAATGTCGGGCTTGAGTTTGAATTGGCTTACCAAAGATGGCCTTGTTCTGGGTGAAGGCCAGAAATTGAAGGAGTTCAAGTGAGACGTTTGACGAACTGGAGCGTCACAATCGACGTGTCAAATGCGGACTACTCTCGCACAGGGTGACTTCATTGCCGTTTTGGGACTCTGCCTCTGTCTTCCAATCTGTTGGCAAGCCAAGAGTTAGCGTGTTAAACACCTAAAACGTTATGCTCGTCACAACCGTCCACACCGATAAGCCATTTGCTGATTTTCTCAGAGTTCTAATTCGATAAAAGTCCATCAACTCGAAACAAAGCGCAGCGGCTGCTCCATCACCCCACATTTGATGTGCACACATTCATCACCGACAGCCCGCCTCCCCCGCCATGTCAAGTCATTTATCGAATTTGTTCTCTTTCACTTTGGAAGCTCATGCTCTCTTATCTGGTCACATGCTGGCAGCTCCAGTCATAATTCAAAGAGAGTGTCACTCTCCTCTCTCTGGCTCTCTCTCTAAAAAGGCAAATTGTTTATCGAGCACGTCATCAAAGAAAACCGAATGTATTCACCTGACTCGACTCTAGCGCTGTGCCGACGACGCTCTTTGTTCAGTTCATTTCAGTTGCGCTCGTACTATGGGTCTCCATCGCATTATAAAGGGTACCCGCGCGGCGCCCCCCGTCGCCGTTCGATCGTTTTGACTAATTCCAAGCAATTTGCGTTTGGAGTAGTTTCGCAATTCCATTCAAGGTCGCTTCTTCCTCCGTTGACTAGTCGGTTTCTGTGTGATTTTTGACCGACAGCACGCGAAATGAACACCTGTCAGCGGGCGAAGAAGAACCTGATCTCTCTCCCAGTGATTATTTACATTTTCTTCTTTTTGTTTCATATACGCGGTGCGTTGCAATTGTCAATTGTTCTGGTCGTCTTTCTCCGTGCCGCGAATTTGTCGTCAAACGACGTTTTGCTTTGCAATGCCTTTGTGCGTCTCGCTCTCTCCTTCTTCAACTTTTCCACTTGGCTTCGCTTGACATCACCGCAATGGTCGTCTCCGAATGATGTAAGTATTCCAGGGTACAGTTCTAGATTCTAGGTGTCAGGGGCTGGGGAAGCACGCGATATTTTGGATACATAATACGGAACTGGGTGAATGTTGTGTCACCGTGGCGCACATGTTTTGCTCTGATTGATGTCGCGCTGTGAGGGATTAGCCTCTAAGGAGCCATGATTTATGCATTTAGAGTGGAAACACTGGACATATCTGGGGGCAACTAACACACTCCAGATACCGGAGAGATAAGATAACGCTAAAACGTCGTCCCCAATTCAATCGATTGTGTTACTTGCACCGTTTCAGTTGATTATTTACCGGGGAATTCTGACGGTGTTCGGGAATGGAGTGCTTTGTGATATGGATTTATGAGTTCCTGTCCCTTTCTGTGACCAGCTTTCAGGGAGTTGTGGCTTGGTCGACAGAGTATCCGGGTAAGAGACGCATGACGTCGTGAACCCCTGAGTTTGTATCTCCCCTTCGGTTTTTGTTATCTTTTCTGTGTTAATAGAGCGTTACTAATCACTTGCGTATGTTTCGTAAAGGAAATCACTTCAGTTGACTAACAACCCCCCATTTTCAAGAGTTGTTTTGGTAGTCCTTATCTTGATCCTCCCTCCCTCAAACTTATTCGAATGAGGTCTGGCATGACATCATGTTTCAGTCCCTTTTTAAGAACTCCATTTCGTTGTGGAATTGAATCAAGGTCTCTTGCCATATGCCAATGTCATATTGTCATTGATCAGTTTCTCATTTAGCGTCCACTTTTCATGTCTGATGTGGTCAGAATCTCCGATAGCAACAAATTACTTCACGAAGACCGTTCTTTTCGTTTGCATGTTCCTCCTGTTTGAATTCTGTGACAATTTCAGGCGCTAGTCCATCAGAGATTCCGTTCTTTGCATGAGGCTTGTCAGTGCAAATTAATACTTTTACAAGCTTTTCTGTGCTACCCTCCTCCTGGCATGTGCCACCTTAAACGTGTTAATCCTGAGTCCCCTGTCTAACCCCCCGGGTTGCAAGTTACAAGCCATCCCCTGGTATGCCCCTCAATTGAAGTTAGTTCCACAGCGACTTATGAAAAGATTTGGCGATCTTCCTTCAGCTACCCACTTCTGGCTCAAGTCATCGTTGTACTCACTGTGCTAAGTTCCCTTCGTGCTCTCTCCTCTCTTCCCTTCCTGTCCCTGCGGAATTTATTTTCTGCCAGCATGTGTGGCCACGACAGACATTGATTCCTCAGTTCGTCGAATTGTCTCATCTCATAACATGACGAGCCCCCAAAGTTATGACTGGTCCAGACCTACGTCCTAAACTTAAGAATTAATTTTAGACTTTGTGCTAGAGCGAGATGCACCTTTCAATGGCCATAGGCCCCCAATGTCTAGCATGGTGGGGAGTTTTTAATTCTACTCCTTGACCCATTGCCACAAAATTCGCCCACGTCTTGATCGAAATTTCAAAGAAATGTATCAAGCAAGTCCATCCTTCAACGAAATGCCAAGGGACCAAGTTTCACGATCACCGAGAATCAGGCCTGTGATTACCAAGCGGTCGCACGACTTGTGGTTCACAGCAAAAAAGATCAGTAAAGTGGTGCATTGTGCACAATGCGTTGTGCCCCTCATCAAACATTACCGAGGAGTTCGAGTGGCAGTCATGCACATCTGTAGGCTTCTTTACTAATGGACGCCATATCCCAGAACATTTCCCAGAACTCCAAACACACAGTTTGAAATCCACTAGCAAACAGGAATCACTCATCTAACTGGGCAGTCGTTGCCGCAGCCGCCCCTTAATTCGCTCCCATTCGATCCTGATCCCTTTCACATTTATCACGCCATGTCGACGCCAATTTACATCCCCCCTCGATTACTTTCACAAAACTCCCCGTACACTCGCCGAATGAAATGTCTCAGTAACATAACCTCAACTCGTCACTCGGAACTTGCTTGAATTTCATTTGTTTTGGTTTTCTTTTTCGTTTTTTGCAGCTTTTTCGCTTCTTGCTATGGGCACTGTTGTTTATTTAATTCATTTCGCGCTAGGAATGATGATTGTGCAAAATGACGTTAAGTATACAGTGGGGGTCCTGTATCCCAGGGAGTCCGAGACGCGAGATGTCCGCAGTCTGGACGGCATGTGGAACTTTCTCAAGTCCGATGAAAGTAATCCAACACAAGGCATTCGCGACAAATGGTACATGGATGATTTGAGCAAGGTAAGTCCACTCAGATGGTCCAACCGCCCCAGTTGTCTGAGATGTGTTCTCTCTCGTGCAGGTGAAGCCTACAATACCGATGCCAGTGCCAGCGAGCTACAACGACGTCACAACCGAGGCTAGTCTGAGGGATCACGTCGGAACGGTGTGGTACGACCGAAAATTCTTTGTCCCTCGAGCCTGGGAAGGTGGCCAGAGGGTTTGGATTCGGTTCGGAAGTGTGCACTACGAGGCTTTTGTTGTAAGTTTTGTCCGGAGGTCCCTGATGATCTGAAGTTCAAGAGGTGTCACTTTTCTGCAGTGGATCAATGGAGAAATGGCTGTGAAGCACGAAATGGGGCATCTGCCATTTGAGGCCGAGATTACAGAGCTCTTGTACTATGGCAAGGAGAATCGCATCACTGTCCTCTGCGACAACGCTTTGATTCAGACGACAGTCCCACAGGGAAAAATTTCAGAAGTCGCAAAGTACGGACAATGGTTTCCTCTGTTTAAGAACACTTTCAAGTCTTGCTTGCTTCTTTCGTCTTTTCAGAGATGGTGGCGTGTCCATAGTACAGTCCTACAGCTTTGACTTCTTCAACTACGCCGGTATCCACCGGTCTGTCCACCTGTACACCACACCAAAGGTCTTTATACAGGACGTTGAAGTGACCACAGATCTGAATGCAGAGAATACAGGTCTGCCTGCTCCTCATCCACGCCAACAATGATCTCTCATGCCTTTGAATCCCACTTGCAGGAATCGTTTACTACAAAATCAGCACGAACGAGGCGAAGGACTTGAAAAACGTCTACGTACAAATACAGCTGCGCGACGCTGAGGGAGTCATCGTGGCCAATGAGACATCAAAGTCCGATCTAAAGGGAGTTCTAGAAGTGCGAAATGCCAAGCCCTGGTGGCCGTATCTGATGCACCCCGAACCTGGCTACCTCTACCAAATGGAAGTCTTCTTGCATGACGACAATGCGAGTGTCCTGGACGTGTACCGGCTGAAGATCGGTATACGAACCCTCACTTGGACCAACACATCGTTTCTCATCAACGGAAGGCCCATTTACTTCCGCGGATTTGGGAGACACGAAGATTCCGATGTGCGTGCGAGGCATTCTCCCTTCAGAGACCAAGACTCACTCTGTTCTGTGTTTCAGATTCGCGGCAAGGGATTGGACTTCGCTCTCCTGACCAGGGACTTCAATCTGCTCAAGTGGATTGGAGCCAACGCCTACCGAACATCCCACTACCCCTACTCGGAGGAGTCCATGCAGTTCGCAGACGAGCATGGAATCATGATCATCGATGAATGTCCCAGCGTGGACACAGAGTGAGTTTCATGTGAACTTTTGGCTCTCAGAAATGTCTGACGGCGGCTTTCCTCCTTTCAGAAACTACAATCAGGCTCTGTTGGATAAACACATCTCTTCCATGGAACAGTTAGTGCACCGAGATCGAAACCATGCAAGTGTGGTGCTGTGGTCGATTGCCAATGAGCCTAGGACAAGTCAATTCCACGCAGATTCATATTTCCAGTAGAATCAATTATCTCTTCCCCTTGAATGTTTTCTCATTCTGTCTCCCATTCTAGGTATGTAGCAAATTTCACAAGATCTTTAGATCGCACCCGTCCAGTCACTGCCGCCATTGCAGTCCCCAACACAGATGACAAAGCTGTAAGTCCCCGTCAGTCTCTCTCTCTCGTCCCCCTCTCATTTGTACCACTTGCAGGCCAAACACTTAGATATAATTAGTTTTAATCGCTACAACGGATGGTATTCGAATCCCGGACGTCTGGACATGATCACCAACCGCGTGGTCTCCGAGGCGGTCGCCTGGAACAAGAAACACAACAAACCAGTCCTCATGTCGGAGTACGGAGCGGATACAGTTGAAGGATTGCATTTCGTAAGTAATCCATAAATTTCCTGCACTCCAAACTTAGACTCCGCACCCTCCTCTGTAGTTGCCATCGTATGTCTGGTCAGAGGAGTACCAAGCAGAGCTGTTCGCCCGCCACTTCAGAGCGTTTGACATCCTCCGCAAGAAGACCTGGTTCATTGGAGAGTTCGTGTGGAATTTTGCCGACTTCAAAACTGCACAAAGTGAGTTGGATCCTCATCCCCAGAACCCATTTTTCTCATTTCTGTCCCTCTTCGCAGCTGTAACCCGAGTGGGTGGCAACAAAAAAGGAGTATTCACACGCAATCGTCAGCCCAAGGCAGCCGCTCATCTCCTCCGGAAGCGCTACTTCGCCGTTGGTCACGAAGTCGATCAGTGCAATTTCCCTGAAGATCTCTTCACCTACATCACGGACAGCTCGCCGAGCAAAGCGCACGACTCCACCGAACTGTGAAGCGGGCCACAATTGAGTTCAAAAAATGGTTTCATCGATGGATAGGTACACACCAACCAAACTACACGTAGAAAGGATTTCTGTACATAATTTTATTTTTTGTTTTTACTAGACCATAAGTTCCATTCGCCAAGACTTTACTATTGTGACAATTACTTACACTCGTAAATTGAGGTTTTATATAATCAAATGCTACTTCCTGGGTGGTGTCTTTTATTCAGTCCTGTTCTTCCTCGGTTTGAGGTTCAACCACTTTCAGGCATTCGTCGGCGAATTCGGTGAAGAGGGGTTCATGCATTGCCACCCGCATCGCGTTCCAGGCATTGGGCGCCGTGTCGATTTGATGCAGAACGCTTCGCATGTGACGATTGTAGAGGAGATTTTTCAGCGGCTCCGAGTGTCCTACAAGTGGGAGTGAAGGTTATCTCCGCGCGTCAGCAGTCTACAATTATTTGCTTACGGAGTTGCTCCAGTTTGAACGGATCCACTGTGTCTTCAGTTTTGAACGGGGTGAAGATAGTTGGCTCCTCTTTGGGCTCCTCTGGCGGTTTCTCGGGCGCTTTGCATTCTTCCTTTTTGTGCTCCTTGTAACAGTTCACTGAGCAGCTGTAATTTTAAATTTAAATAAATAAATAATTAAAGAGGAACGGTAAATGCAAAAAAATCACTAACTATGGCTCAACACAGGTTGGACATTTGTATTTTTGAGTTAAATCTTTGCACACCACACACTTCGTAGTCATCTCCATGATTCGCAGTAAATTTGATATATATCACACACATGGACTGATGACATTGAAAGACTACTGGTCGGGTCGGACTTCACCAGAAAAACCAAATCTATAAAAAACCCGACTATTTTTTGTTTATTTCCTTGAAAATATGCTTCACTGCCGACGTTGATAGAGCAATTACATTTGTCAAATGTCAAATTGAGGGACGCTCTTGTGTGCATCTACACGCTGCTAGGTGGCGCAGTGAACATTTGAAGGCAATTTGGTGATGGAACGTTTAAAATTTAAAAGGTTTGTTTTCAACTTGGAGTTCTCAATTGGAGGCAGCTAGCGAAAGATAATGCTGGTTGGAGAGGCATGTTGGTTGAAGCCCGCCCAGCGCCACCCGCCCCTCCCGCAGCGCCACAAGAAGAAGAAGTTGTTTACAAATTGCTTGCACGAGTCCGACGGAAGTTCGCAGCTGGTTTGTCTGTTCTTAGATGTTGCTTGACTCTTCCCGCCTTGAGTACAGCTAGTTGTGTAGCATTGAATGCTGGTTACTCGCCTGTTTCTTGTTCTTAGAGGCAGGTGCATTGTTTAGGCGTCTTCTTTCTGGTGCATTGTTTATGCGTCCTTTTTCAGGTGCACTGTGTAGGCGCCTTCTTTCAATTCCCCTTTAGTGCCCTTTTTTGTTTCAACTTCGCGGTCCCTGAGTACATTTTTCGCTTGAGTGGGTAGCCGATTTCTATTCCTAGAAGTTTTGTATCAATTTGTAGAGTAACCTTTTATTCATTCAGTAACATTTTATTCATCAATTTTCACAGTCACACTTCTTACTGTTGCGGACTACACTCAGGGTGTTCTTATTTCCTTAGACAAGCTTCTCAAACCTCGCTGTTCAAAGTCAGTAACAAACTGTGTGTCCCCTTTCCACGTGCGGAAACAACAGCATGTCCAGAAGGAGTAATCGCTTAGGAGGTAAAGGCTGATTGCGGTACTTCTTGCAAGGAAGAAGGATTTTCATTAAGAAACTGCTCCTTCGGTTTCCTGGAAGTCCTGAGCAGACTGTTTCACATTCCTTTACAACCTGACTCCATCTGCAAGTTGGTTAAGATCTGGTCTGACTTCCAGAGACGTGTCGCCTTGCGCCTTCGGCTCCCATAAGTTTGACGTGCCTCCGTAAAGGTGTCTTAGGCGCCTAGCTTGTCGACAGTCCGAATTACTTTTCAGTTACTTAAGCGCCTTGTAAACGATTTAAATTTCGTTAACGCCACAAATGTGTGCATTAAGTTTCAATAAAGGAACCGCCTTGTGCTGAAAGGACTTTACACGCTCATGACCGCACTCACGCTCCTGTCCACTGTGTTCACTTAAGCTGTGAATTTACTTGCATTTCACATGAAAAAATTTGAATTTCGCCGCAAAAACGAAAAGAAGGACCTCGCCAGGAAGAATTGTGTTTTAAACTCACGACACAGTTGCACCGTCACGAGTTTGCAGCGCAGCAGGGTAGGAATGGAAAGGAATTTTAAACCGAATTGTCACGCATTGTGGGTGCCAAACTGCATTCCCTATTCCTAATCGTTTGGCTAATTCTCTTCGAAAAAGCAGCTTACCCTAATGCTTCCCTGAACGCGTGTCACATGTCCACTTCGCCATGGAGTTACCCAGTCACGAACAAGTTTCTCTCGACAATCCACTTTGGTAAATTAACGAAAAGAAACAAAAATGCCCACAAATGAACGAACTAAAAATCCACTCTCCACACTCCACCCCAGAAGGGAAGGGAAGAGTGAGTCAGGAAATCAAAATTAGCAGAAAAAAGAGTAAAGTGAATTCCCAAGCCCAGTCAACAGCAGACTCACCCTCGTCACACCGCCATTGTCGACACTCCAAAAAAAAGGATTCAAGTGTGGAACAAAGGATTAAAAAACAATTCGCCCTAAATTTCATTCCGTGATACACTTTTGATGCATGCGAGGCGCCAACTTCACGAACCGAAAATTTAGGAAGCGGCATGGGAAGTGGGCTGTCGAGGACTTCCATTAGATCCTCACTCCCTGAGCACTCGGCGCGAGGGTGTGGAGTGTCGTTCTGTGTGTGTGGAACTTCCTCGAGTCTAAAACTCTTAAAATTCCCGTGGCAATAAATCAAAGGAAGGACCGCGCGAAAAAAATATGTATTACTTCAACTCGCAGCTCCTTCCATGTGTGTGTGTGTGTGTTTGCTCCTTTTTCCCGCAGGCAAAGTGGTGACCACCCCGCGACACCCACATCGAGCAGGAGTCCTTCTGCAAGGAACGACGATGAATAGTAGTAGTTCATGTTTAAATAAATCGTTTTACGATTTTTCTTTATTTTTTGTGCCCTTCCCCCTCTCCCGGTCCTTTTCCTTTTTGTTATTGTTGTTGTTGTTATTGTTGCCTTCTATAATTTCATTTTGTTGTCGCTATGTACGGTGGCCTCTAGTGCGCTGGCGATTACGTAAAAGCGAACAGCCTGCAGGCACTGAACAGAGAGAGGGAGAGAGAGAGAGAGACCGCACCGAGAAAAGGGCGATGAATCCGTTAATAAGGCAAATTTGTGTGGTTAAGATTGTGGCCCTGCGGATGTGTGCTGTGCAGAGGTCTTTTTCGGCCTGGGCGATACACAGAGGATGATTACTTTCTAATTGGGTAGGAAGACGGTCAGTTGGTTATTGTACCAGAGAGCCGGGCTGTGCGCTGCTTTAGGGTCGACCAGGGGTTTCATGAAGCGAGCCTCCTGTGTGCCGCTGTGCGGGGTATCGCTGGAATCGGTTTCTCGTATCGGGTTCATTTGAAAGTGCCTTCACGATGGGGCGGATAAATTGTTATGAAGTCGTTTTGGGGGCAATTTTCGGCGGGGTTTCGAAAGTTGTGCAATTTGTTTCTATAAGAGGCGGTTGATGGGATGGAATGGGTGATTTTGTGGCATAGTCGTGACAAAGACGCCACAGAAGGTGGGACACTCCATTGCCATCCATCCTTTGAGGGATTTTGATTATCTGAGCTTCCCAGTGGGAGAATATAGGCTACTCTCGATTAAGTTTCGATTCCCTTTACAGGATCGGAATTCCCAATGAGACGTTCTTGGCAAGAACATTTTCGTAAGTGACCTTGGAGCGAGTTTCACTTCCTTCCCGACCATCCGACCTTGCCGATGGGAGAATCTAGAATCTCTAAAAATTCGAACTTCTTATGGCAACCAGTACTTCCTGACAGGACAACGGCCATGAGAATATCTTTTGATGATTGTGGTAAGTCGTTAACATCGTTGATTGAGCTTTTGTTGTTATCCAGGCCAAGTACTGCCTGCCCAGCACCATTGGCATAACTTTTATGTAATCCAAGATTGAATACTGAGACAGTCCCATCGAAGGATATACAACAGATGGCTTCCAATGGCAACCCTTTGGCGTGGTCAATAGATCCTTTAAACTTCGGTTGACTTATGGTTATCTGGGACTTACAGTCATTCCGGTCTTGTCACAGAAGCCTGTAGTCAGTTATTTAACAAGTTAAAGTCAATACTCCGCCGTTCAAAGTCGACAATAAATTGCAGACCTCTTACACTCGCGGTAGAACAACAACATGCCCAATACCAGCAAGTTGTGAAGAAGCTAGGCCCTAGTATAGCATGTTTTGAAAGCTGTGCATCGTGCCTGGCACGTTTGAAAGCTGCCGCGACGATGTTGGCGCAATAGTTTGAAGAGAAGTCGCATCAAAACATGCGTGAAGCAGCCTAGGCTTAGATAGTAATGAATATTGACAAGGGTTTGAAACTTTAACAGCACCGTCGACGGGCCTGCGATGATGCGTCAGTTCTGAAGAAGGGTTCAGACTTTCACTGCTACGAAAGTTATTCTTTGAACGATTTTTGACGTTGGACTTCTCGTGAAGGGAATCTGAGAAGGGAATCGAAGCAAAGAAACAAGCTAAAGTCGAGAAAGAGGTCGAGAAAATTTCCTTTGCGAGGTCCTTTTGACCGACTTCTTCTTCTTCTTCTTGTGGCGCTACAGTCCGGGGTGGACCTGGGCCTCAACCAACATGCCTCTCTAGCCATACGATATGTCGCTAACTGCCTCAAGTTGCGCATTCCAAGTTGGTCGAGGCCCTTCTCCACTTGTATGCGCCACCTAAGCCTCGGCCGTCCTCTGTTGCGTGGACCTGGGCCTCAACCAAGCCTCTCCACCCAGCACGGTCTTTCGCCAGCTGCCTTAAGTTGCGCACTCCAAGTTGGTCGAGTTCCTTCTCCACTTGTGTGCGCCACCTTAGCCTAGACCGTTGTCTATTGCGTTGTCCCAATGGCTCAGATTTGAAAACTTTTCGGGCCGGAGCAGTGGTCTCTATACGCTCTACATGGCCTAGCCACCTTAGGCATTGCCTCTGTAAGCGCTTGACAATGGCATGTCACTGTCATGTCACATGTCTACTGATGCCACCAACGCAAACCGGCCCAAAACCCGCTTGGCCAGGCGCATGACGCTGTACAGCCCATGGAGTTCGTCGCTAAATTTTCTCCCCCAGATGTCACCAACGCAAACAGGAAAAAATTGGACGCAAAATTTTTCTCTCGAAAGGACTAAGGGCGTCCTAATCCGCATTTAGAAACCCTCAGGTTTTCGCACCATAAAGTAGGACTGGGATGATGAAGCTGTTATATAACACATCACTCAATGAGCCCCGTGACATATAGGGGGCGCCACTAATAAAAAAAAATTGAATATTAAATTATTTCCTGTAAGTGGGGCCCCCTATACATCTTGGGACTTATTGAGTGATCTGTTAAAGCAAGCTACGTCCTTCGAAAGAGGGCTTTTTTCCTCAGTTGCCCAAAGGACCAGCGATTGGCAAGAGTGATTCTGCGTTTGATTTCGGTACTGATGTTGTTGTCCCTATTAATCGTGGAGCCGACGTAGACAAAGACCTTGGCTGCTTCGAAGTTTCTGCTTGCTTGTGGGACGTTCTGTCCGAGATGCCGATGTTGTGTGTCTTTCCTCGATGACGGTATGTACTTCGTTTTGCTACCAGACCCATTTTAGCCGCTTCCGCTTCAATGCCAGCAAACGCTTCATTGACTGCTCGCTGAGTTCGTCCAATCAAGTCAATGTCGTCAGTGTAAGCTAGCAATCGAACTGACTTTTGGAAGATCGTGCCTCTGGTGTTGACTAGTGAGATATGGAGGTTCTTCTCGAGTATGATGTTAAAGGAGTCGCATGACAGTGCGTCGTCTTGTTTTAAGCCTTTTTTGACATTGAAGGTCACGGTGAGTCCGTAAGCGACCTTGACGGAGCAGCGAGAGTTCTCCATCACCATTATCGTCTCCATTATCGTCTCCATCATCGTCTCCATCATCTTCTCCATCATCGTCTCCATCATCGTCTCCATCATCGTCTCCATCATCGTCTCCATCATCGTCTCCTTCATCGTCTCCATCATCGTCTCCATCATCGTTTCCTTCATCGTCTCCATCATCGTCTCCACCATCGTCTCCATCATCGTCTCCATCATCGTCTCCATCATCGTCTCCATCATCGTCTCCATCATCGTCCTCCTACACAATCTGGCTAGCTTGCTAGAAATGCCAAAGCTAGACATGGCACGGTATAGCTCGTCTCTGTGCACACTGTCATATGCGGCCTTAAAATCGACGAATATTCGGTGAGAGTCAACTTGCACCTCTTGAGTCTTTTTCCAGGATCTACCGAAAAGTAAAAATCTGGTATAGGCCTGGAAACGACATTGACAGGGATCTACCAGGTTGTAGACAAAACGTTTCAGGCGCTAACATAATACAGGAGAGAGAGGGTGTTGTAGGCGACTTTAAGGAGGCTGATTCCTGGCAGTCAAAGGGGTCTCCTTTCTAGTGGACCGGGCAAACGAAGCTGAGTTTCCGCTCATCGGGCAGACTTCCCTCCTACCATATCTCACAAATGAGTTGGTGCATGTGGTCAACTAGGTCATCTCCTGCTGCTTGCGCCCAACCAGCTAATCTCCAGTTGCTCGAAACAGATCTGCGGGCATTCCGTCCGCTCCAACAGCTTTGTTCGACTTCAGCTTGGTATTCCTTTCTTCACTTCGTGTAAGTCGTGGGGACGGAATTCTTGTCTATCATCGTCTAAATTGAGTAGAGGATTCTGCCTAACAGTGGCTGCCGTGGCGTGGGCGATAGATTGTGACACTCACACGCTGAAGGTCTAGGTTCGATTCCCGGCTGAACACTTCGCGCCATCCAATTATTATTATTCTGCCTATCAGCGGAATTGGGGGGGCCGTCACTGTCGTTAAGGAGCCTGCAGAGGTGATCCTTCCAAATTCTCAACACAGACCCCACCACAAGTTGTCCATTTTGACCCCAACAGGCTTCCAAGTCTTGTATCCGCCGGAGAGATGTTTTCCATTTTGGTAAAACGTTCGGACTTCATTCCTGCCATAACACCTTTTCAGTTCCTCGGCCGCGTGCTTCTCATGCTCCTTCATTTCTTCCCTTCCATTCTTCTCTGTTCGTAGAGCTCACGAACAGCCCTCGTTGTTCGATGCAGCGTTGCGATATAGGCGTCTTGTTTGGCTGAAACCACAACATAAGTGGTAGCTCACGAGCACCCCTCGTAGTTCGATGCAGGGCTGTCTTACAGACATCTTGTTTGGCTACATGCGCTTGTCTGCACTCGCCGTCAAACCATGTGTGCCTTCTGGGTTTTGACATAAAACCCAGCACTTCAGTGGCAGCTTCTTTGATGGCTTCTTGACAACGTTTCCAGTCTTCTTCTATGGTTAGTGCAGGCAGCGTCGAACTCTGAGCGAGTTTCATGGAGACTCGGCTGGCAAAGTTCCCAGCGATCAGTTGCAATTGTAGCTTTCCGACATCAAACCGTTATTGCATCTCTCGACTCCGTTTGTCTCTTGATCTCCGGCTTCTTACCTTGGCTACAACAAGGTGATGTTCCGAATCGATGTTTGCACCCCGGAAGGTCCGGACATCGAGAATACTTTAGGAGTGTCTGACGTCAATCGCAACTTAATCAACCTAGTTAACGGTGGATTGATCAGCCAGTTTCCTTTGTTCAGGTGTGGGAACCGCGTGCTAGTCACAGAGGGGTTCCACCGCGAGGCGAAATCCAACTGCCGAGCCTGTTTCCTTATGTGTTGTCGTGCAGGCTGAATTCAGCAAAAATGTCCCCCTTTCCGAGCATAGCGTTGAAGTCTCCCAAAACGATCTTGGAGTCGTAGCTGGCGCATCGATCGTATGTGCTTTCTAGGAGATCGTAGATGTTCGAAATTAGGGAACATCAGCCTGATTTGCGTTCACGCCCCGACAGAAGAGAAAGATGACAACACCGAGGATGACGTATACGATCTCCTAGAAAGCACATACGATCGATGCCTCAGCTACGACTCCAAGATCGTGATGCGGATTGTCATGAGGTGGACGCTAACGGGGTCGTAGCTTAAGACTTTTTGCCTAAGTCTGCCTCGATGAACAAATCCGTATCCGAGCGCTGTCTTCTCTCTCTCTCTTTCTCTCTCTCTCTCTCTCTCTCTCTCTCTCTCTGTAGCAGTTGCTTAAGTAGATGTCGCAGTTTTCCATCGTTTCTTTGCCGAGCCCGTCCCATCGCAACTTCTTGGATAGCTGTCATCTCTGCTTTGTGGCCCTGTAGCAGATGATGTCTGCTTTGTAGCTGTGAAGTCTGCTTTGTAGCAGCCTCCGCAAGTTGTTCGGCAGCACGCGGTCTGGTAAGGAACCTCACGTTCCACGTGCAAAATCGAAATGCTTTGTGGCCTTGTAGCAGATGTTGTCTGCTTTGTAGCGGTGAAGTCTGCTTTGTAGCAGCCTCCGCAAGTTGTTCGTCCACACGTGGTCCGGTAAGGAACCTCACGTTCCACGTGCAAAATCAAAATTCGTTGTCCTTAAAACGTTTGCTGGGTTCGTCAAAAGCTGATCCGTCCTTATCCGAGGCATATTGCTGTCTAGTGTTGTTTTACGTGGTGAGGAAGTTACGCACAACCCACAGACTGGTAGGCCAGGTCCATTGTTTAACCCTCGGGCAGAAGGGTTCGCTGCAGACATTGGTTCACGACACAACGTGTGTTGTGATGGCTATCCAGGGGGCGTCGCAAGGGGCTGTATGTCAACTTGACCTGTGCATAGTGTTGGCAGCTCGCCTTGTTAAGCACTATCAACAACGTTACCTCGCGTGGACAGTCCCATGGCTCTCAAAAGGAGGGTAGTCACTTACTGTCCTCGTTTTCCTCTTAACTCTTACCACCTAGTGATTGTGTTCCGAGCGTCCAAGCTTTAACCACGCAGTCGCATGAAGTACCTTCACCTGAAACTTTATGGCGCTACGACTTATCCAACTCCTTTGGCATCGTTTTCTTTATTTTTCCCAACTTTTGCCGCCTTGTGGTTATCCCTCTCCTGGCAAGCGTCCTCGCATTCAGCTAATTTCCAAAATTAAGTCCTCGTCCTCGTTCTCGTTCTCCATCCACAAATATCCATCATCCATCTTGGCTGAAGGAGTGATTTACGCCGCAGCTCCACCGATCGCAATGCATTCCCTAAACGTTTCAACAAATGTTGGCACCCATTCGGTGTTATAATCAGATATGCGCGCCACCACCCCCGGCCACAATTCACTTCGTCAAATCCGTGCACAGTGCAGTGCCCAAAATTACACAACAAACAAGACGACCGCACCACAATCAATCTCAAACAAAGATTGTGACTTTATTATCCCTGCCAACCGAGGACAGTGGTGTGGCGGTGGCGGTGGCGGCGACCGACTCCGACCGAAACCACGGCGATAAAACAAACCTGTCAGACCGAGTTCCACATTGATTGGAATCAAATAGCTTCGTAGAGCGTGTGTGCCTGTGTGTGTTTATTGCTGGCACACACCACCGTAACGCTGCAGCATCCTTCCATCAAATGCACAAACGTCGACGACGACCTCCTCGATGGACACACAACTGGGCAGCTCTGCGCTCAGCTCTCCAAGAACCTGCCACAATTCAAAACTCAAAACAAATAAATACCCCCTATCGGCGGGGATCGAACCGAATGTCCGCATACGTGTGCGGTAAGTGTACAATTCCAAAGAAATAAATAGCCCCTCAGTCCTTTATCCGGGCCTGTCTATGGACTTATCGTTAATAAAACTTTAATTTCACCACCGGCTAATGATTTATGCCCGGGAATAGTTGGACCGGTTGGAGCTGCTTCTGGGGCTGCTGCTGCTGCTGCTGCTAGGAGCCAGAAGTCGCAGTGGCCGCCACCGTGCCTGATAATTTGACCATTGAACGATTCCAAATTGTTTATGCCACCTTGGGGGGTGGGCCGCCCACAAAAACCGACGCTATCCCTTCATCAAGTGCTGGTTGGTTGTGCATGGGCGGGCGTGAGTGTGTGTGTGCCTGGGAATGTGTGTGATGTTTAAAATAATAATTTTTCATTTTGGCACATGACTGCATTTCGTCGTAGTCGTCGTCAGCGCCGTCGTTGTCGTCGTCGTCGTCGTGGTCGTCGGCGCTCGGGTTTGCTGCTGTGATGATAATAATAATTGGTCTGGCGCACATAGGTGCTCCCGATGCCATCCATTGATCTCTCTGTCTCCCTCTTGCTCTCGTGCGGATGTGTGTGTGTGGGGGTGGAGGGGGGCTACTTAAACATCATCAAAAGCAGTAGCTGGAGCAGGAGCCGGAACCTGATGGTGGTGGTGGTGGCTATGGAGCCTGCCGCTGCTGCTGCCGATGGTGACGGTATAAGTGCATATTATCATTATTATTATTATTATTATTGCCAGAGTTCGGTCGGTTCATCATTTTAGGTAGTGCTCGTACGCTCGTGTGCTCTGCATCCTTCTGCAGTCCCTTTCGTCGTCGCGCTCGCCCTTTGGTGTCTGTGTACATCTCACTTGGTAGTGGTTTGGATGCTGTGTTTGCTTTTCTCGACCGACATTCCCGCACATATAATCCCCAGTGGATGGGCATTTTGGCTGGCAGCACTTGCCTACTTGCCGCCTGTGGAGTGGCAGTGGGCGGCGACAGTGGTGGTAGCTGGTGGCAGCAATTCATTTTGGACCAACTAAAGTGCACCAAATGCAGGTGAAGAGAAATGTGCGGGACTCCGGACTGAAGGAATATGTGCTTCACTCGAATATCGATCAAATTCAGCAGTTCTTTCTTATTCGCAACTGCTTTGTGATGAGACTTTGGAATCAGGCGCGGCGCTGGTGTCGTTTGCAGCCTTCTTTTGCGATTGATCTGCGATTCTATTCCTTTTTAAGATTTTTTAAGGTGCGACATTGTTTCTTTAAGAAAATCATTGTGAAACAGAAACTAAGGCGAGAGGAACCTACTTAAGCTCCTTCGTCCTTCCGAGTCACTTTCCACTTTCTCTCACAAGTCCAATCATTGCCTTGAGATAAGACGACCTTTCAGAGCCATTTTTTCTATCTGACATTGTTGCCATGACAATGTGTGAGTCAGAACGTCGTCTTGAGCCAGTTTCTACCCTCCGACGTAGGTTCCATCTCAAGCCTGAAACAAGGCGACCTTCTAGAGCCGTCATGCAAATCTAGTTAAACCGAGAGCTAATCTACTTGTCAACAAGGGGGTTGGAAAGTGGGAGAAGTTTTTGAAAAATTTTGTACACCTTACCGTCTTTCCATCTGGTCCCGGTTCAGCAAGTCTTTTCGTCACCTTGGCACCCAAATGTTTTTATTTTTACACTCTGATATGAGCACAATTGCGCCTTAGTAGACCTGCCACATTTCCTTTTCCAGGACAAAAATGACCCAACTTTAGCCGGTGACACAAAGTGAAAGGACCGCTGAGAACTAAGGAGAGGCATACGATTAATTCTGGGTTTCCTTGAAACAAGCTCGGCTTACATTCTTCTGAATAGCAGTTTCCGAAGATTGCTTAAGAGGTGCATTTGGTGCTTCTTCTTCGTAGATGAATCGGTTCCTGCAACTTCCAGCATGGCAGATCTTCGCAATAAAGCATTAGGCTGGCAGAACCCAGATTTTCCAAGTTCTTCGTGGTGGCTCCTGGCACTAACTTCTCCTTAGGTTGTGCAAGCCCATTCCAATTTTTCCGCAACAAGACCGGTCGTCCATGAATTTCCACGAAGAACAACTCCAAAGTGGTGAAGTCGTAGATTTGGGGCAGCCAATTGAATTTGTTAGGAGGGCAGAAACCACGATTTGTGAACTTTGTCCGCAACAGACGGTTGCAGCATGGAAATGTGTCAATAAGCGTGAAGCAGAAGAAGAAAGTGGTCTTTGAGCAGAAGTCAGCCACATCTCTGTCTTAATTGAAATGGAAAAGAAATCGGTTTAGATAAATCTGCAACTCTAAACAAGTAGCTTTCGAAGAAAGGTTCTATAGCGCCATCACTGACCAATCTAGAATTTTCTTCGAAACCATTGACTTCACAACAATTTCCTTACGCCTGAACCTGTTCAAGTTTTCTAAGGCCAAAACAGGAAGGCGATTCGAAAGCGGAAAGTCAATTTTCCTCAACTAATTGGTCAACTGATGAGTGGAATTTTGGAGTCGTTTGCCGGGTCCACAAGAAAGGAGACCCCTTTGACTGCGAGGGATCAGCCTCGCTAACATCGCCCTTCAGATCCTCTCTGCTGTATTGTGTGAGCGTTTGCAACCGTTAGTACACAGTCTGGCAGCTCCCTATCAGTGCGGTTTCCAGGCCCAAACCAGATCTTCACTTTACGGCAGATCCTGGAGAAGACTCAAAAAGTACAAATCGACACTCACCACCTATTCGTCGATTTTAAGGCCGCATATGACAGCGTGCAAAGAGACGAGCTATATAGTGCCATGTCTAGTTCTGGCATTCCTACCAAACTCGTCAGATTGATGAGGATGGCGATGGCGAACTATCGCTGCTTCGTCATGGTCGGCACTCACCGAGACCTTGAATGTCAAACAATGTTTCAGACACAGACATTGTCCTGTGACTTTTTTAACATCATTCTTGAGAAGATAGGGCGTAGCTTACAAGTCAACAGCAGAGGCATGATTCTTCTCCTGGCTTACGCTGACGACATTGGCGTGATTCGAGGAACACAGCGAGGCGTGACACGGTGAGGCGTTCGCTGGCATTGAAGCGAAAGCGGCTAAAATGGGTCTGGTGGTTAATGAGGGCAAAACGAAGTACATGCCGTTATCAAGGAAGGACACAAAACACCGATGTCTCGGACAAAGCGTCATACTAGGGAGCAGGAACTTCGAGGTAGTCAAGGATTTCGTCTACCTCGGCTCCACGATTAATAGGGACAACAACATCAGTGCCGAAATAAACGCAGAATCACTCTTGCCAATCGCTGTTTCTTTGGGCTTAAGATACAATTAAGTTTGCCAACTTGAGGCAGATGGCAATAGATCGAGCTGGCTGGAGAGGTATGAAGGTCGAGACCCAGGTCCACCACGGACTGTAGAGCTACAAGAAAAAGAAAAAGGACCTCCCAAAGCAAATTTTCTCGATCTAGACTTTAACTAATTTCTTGGCTTCGATTCCCTTCTCAGAAATGACTTGTCTTCAAGAGAAGTCCAACGTTAAAAATCTTTCAAAGAATAACTTTCATAGCAGTGAAGTATTCTTCACAATTTGACACATCATCGCAGCCTCGTTGACGCCGTTGCAAAAGTATTAAACTCTTGTCAACTTTTATAGAAAATAGTCTGCTTCACGCATGTTTTGATGCGACTTCTCTTCAAACTATTGACACAATATCGTCGCCGCAGCTTTCAAAACATGCTAGACTAGGGCCTTGCTTCTTCACCGCTTGCTAGTACTGGGCGTGTTGTTATTCGTCCGCGAGTGTAAGAAGATCGCGGTTTATTGTCGACTTTGAACGGCGGAATTATTGTGGCTGTTTTCCTCGACTGTATGAGATCCGGAGTTTATTGTTAACTTTGAATTGTTGTTGCTGTTTTCCTCGACTGTAGGAGATCCGCAGTTTATTGTCAACTTTGAGCGGCGGAATTGTTGTTGCTGTTTTCCTCGACTGTAGAAGATCCGCAGTTCATTGTCGACCTTGAACGGCGGAATTGTTGCTGCTGTTCTTTCGCGACTGTAGGAGACCCGCAGTTTGTTGTCGACCTTTATCGGCGGAATTGTGGTTGCTGTTCTTCCGCGACTGTAGGAAACCTGCAGTTTATTGTCGACTTTGAACGGCGGAATTGTTGTTGCTGTTTTCCGCGACTGTAGGAGATCCGCAGTTTATTGTCAACTTTGAACGGCGGAATTGTCGTTGCTGTTTTCCTCGACTGTAGGAGATCCGCAGTTTATTGTCGTCTTTGAACGGCAGAATCGTTGTTGCTATTTTCCGCGACTGTAGTAGACCCGCAGTTTGTTGTCGACCTTGAACGGCGAAATTGTTGAATTGTTGTTGCTCTTGAATCAAACCTGGGTCCCTCAGCGTGTGAGCCCCCACGCTGCTGCCGTTGCAAAATATCTCAAGTTCCAGATCACACCCACCCCGAAGTTCACCGCCGAAAAAGCACTTCAACCTGCACCCCTTAGTCCGCATCGCCAATTGTCCTTTTTCATCCTGTCTGTGCAATCCGAACGTATGTTTGTTTTTTCGTGACAAATTTTTCAATTTTTGCATTTATATGTCAGAAATAAATTTGAGCTGAAAAGTTCTCTGCGAATGTGGACGACGGGGCTGGCCCTCTGCCCTCCCCCCACCTCCGCCATCGTGAACACAAAAACACAGAGGAACCGGAAAAAATTGCTCATGCATCCTTGTGAATTGGCTGCAGTTCTTCCGTAATTATTACCAGCCGATTTTTTTTGCTCGTCCTTTTTGTTGTTTTTGCCTTTTTGCTTGTTCCTGTGCGGCTTGAGTTGTGTGTGCATTTTTTTTTGGAGGGGGGGAGCGAAATCATGGACTAATCGTGTCGTGCCTTGGCTCGCCTTACCCCGGTGGCGTGTCTGTGTTCGTGTGTGTGGGGCGCCGTCCTTTGTCCTTTCGAATTAACCCACTCACCTCCCCGGTGATGGATTGGAATGCAGCCGGTTCATCAGTGTGCATCACCTCTTTTGGTTATCTTCTGGTTGGGTTTTATGAAGGACATATCTCTGGGGTGTCAGGGATTGTTGTTTCACTTTAAAGTCGATCGGTGCGAGGGGGAGGACGCAGAGAGAGAGAGAGAGAGAGAGAGAGAGACTGTGGCGGTGGCGGTGGGCGTGAGTGACTTCGCGCAAAGTGAATACGAACGTATTAATATGAATTTTCTCGGCTGCACACAAGGATGTCGGCTGCGGCGGCAGTGGGGCATTGAAGCGACGGAGTGAAGACGGCGGCGGGGTAGCCGTTGTCATACATTGTGCGAGACAGGCTGTGCGGGCCTTAATGACTACACCGAGATAAGCCTTGGGAAACTGAAACAATCTCTCTTGAGTTAATTGGATTTTTTTTCCCCAGCCTCCCTGTCATGTGTGAGGGATAGGGGCGGCTGGGGAAGGCGGCGGCGTGTGTGCGTTTTGGCATGCGGTGTGCATGTGCGTGTGTTGGCTCTGAAAGTGTTTATTATAGCTTGTGTAACGGTTCTGATTAAATTTCGCTCATAAACTTCAATAAATATTGGAGAAGTAAATTATGTAGATGAGCATCAGAGCGTTACAAAGGATTTCGAATATTGTGTGTATGCGGTTGGGCGAAATGGAATGCCGGATGTGTCCTGAAAGCCGTCGGAGGGGGGCGGCACGACGGATGGTGGCCCGTCTCAACTCAGGTGCGGTGTCGACGGTTGTGCTTAATTCGTGGCAACAGAAATGAGATTCCTATGCGATTAATTTGCAATTTCGATTACATCCTGATTGGGCTGATGAGGCGTGTCCTTAATAAAGGTGCGGCGCGTTATAAGCAAACACTTAAGGGATATCGCCTGTGAAATTTCACAATATAATTGTTGGTTGTGGGCTGAAGAGCCGGGTGTGTGTGCGCTTTTTTGATAGGGTCGGGAATTATTCACTGCCAAGGGGCAAGGGTGCGGTCTAATTAGATGTTGATTTCGGAGTCATATCGGGTGTGGGGTGCGCTGATTGCCGGTTCAGCGGTTTCGGGTTCGATGGGCTGCGAGATTTTATCTGAATTCGTAAATTGAAGGGTTTGTTTGATTATTACTGGGCAAGTGCAGGGGTGTTTTCTCTTTTCAATCAGCTTATTGCTAATTGATGAGTTTTTGACTCTTGACAGATATCTGCAAAGGACCATCACTTTTGCAGTTAAATCTCTTATGTTGTCAACGGTTAATGGCGATGAGCAAAGATACCAATGATCTGCGTGAGGATACTAAAGTTTTTTTAAAGACCCTTTCCAAATTTTAGTCCAAGATCTTGTCCAACAACTTGTCCAAGTTCTGTGCCAACACCTTGTCCTAGTTTTGTCCAAGTTCTTGTCCAAGTTCTTGTCCAAGTTCTTTTCCACGTTCTTGTCCAAGTTCTTGTCCAAGTTCTTATCCAAGTTCTTGCCAAGACCTTGTCCAAGTTCTTGTCCAAGTTCTTGTCCAAGTTCTCATCCAAGTTCTTGCCAAGACCTTGTCCAAGTTCTTGTCCAAAATCTTATCCTTGTCTAAGTTCTTGTGCAAGTTCTTGTGCAAGTTCTTGTGCAAGTTCTTGTCCAAGCCCTTGTCCAAGTTCTTGTCCAAGTTCTTATCCAAGTTCTTGCCAAGACCTTGTCCAAGTTCTTGTCCAAGTTCTTGTCCAAGTTCTTGTCCAAGTTCTTGTCCAAGTTCTTGTCCAAGTTCTTATCCAAGTTCTTGCCAAGACCTTGTCCAAGTTCTTGTCCAAGTTCTTGTCCAAATTCTTGTCTAAGTTCTTGTCCAAGTTCTTGTCTAAGTTCTTGTCCAAGACCTTGTCCAAGTTCTTGTCTAAGACCTTGTCCAAGTTCTTGCCCAAGACCTTGTCCAAGTTCTTGTCCAAGACCTTGTTCAAGTTCTTGTCCAAAATCTTATCCTTGTCTAAGTTCTTGTCCAAGTTTTTGTCCAAGTTCTTGTCCAAGTTCTTATCCAAGACCTTGTCCAAGTTCTTATCCAAGACCTTGTCCAAGTTGTCCAAGTCCAAGACCTTGTCCAAGTTCTTGTCCAAGACCTTGTCCAAGTTCTTGTCCAAGACCTTGTCCAAGTTCTTGTCCAAGACCTTGTCCAAGTTCTTGTCCAAGACCTTGTCCAGGTTCTTGTCCACGTTCCTGTCCAAGTTCCTATCCAAAACTTTCTCACTTTTTTTTGATTTTAATTTTAATAAGTCTTGGGTTAAAGACAACAAGTCAGTGGGGGCTTATTTGGTACTATTCACTGTGAACCGCGAGAAAGCCGAAGTTCTCGAACTCACTGTCTTCTTCGCATTTTGTGCCCCAAGTCCGTAGCACGAAAAGTGGAACTCAAACTGTCGGCAACTTCACTTCATTTACTCCCTAGCGGCAATCAATTTTCTCAAACTTCCACCACTTCTGGATCCCCCAGATTAAGCCAGTGACTCAATTCACAATGAAATCCAATTTCACCCAAGACCTCACGGAACATCATATCCATTCATTTAAGCAAACACACACCTCGGCTTTGGGGTTTCAAAATATTGCTTTAGTCCAAATGGAATCTGCAAGCCACCACAGCGCCAGTTGAGACAGTTAAACAGATTCATGTTTACAGCGTCACACACCGAGCGGAGGAGGACTTGCAGGAAGATAGCCGTCTATCCCCTCCATTGTCTTCGTCTAAACTGGGTTACACCGCCGTCTATGGAATATGTTCCCTTCCGACACTTGCACACACACCGACATATGGCACTGAACACGTTCTAAAAGTGCCATGCAATCCGCCGCCACCGTGAGCCGCAGCCAGTGTGCGAAAATTCCATTGTGACAGTGTTGCACGTCGCGTCGCATGCGGCCGTCGCAGCTTGCAGTGGATGACATCGCAGTTACATCCCATTTGCAATCTTAACAAAGCAATTTAGACTAAATTGAATTTCAACACATGAAAGTTGGTTGCGAGTCCTTCTGGCTGCCACCTAAAACCATAATTTGTTCGCGCCACTTACACCGACGACACCGAACAGGAAGGTGCTCCATTATTATAATCACATGAGTACCCGTTGGTGGCGTCCCTCCGCTGGGAGGGGGCGGAACCTACACAGAGGGTGAGGGGACGGCTTTACCACTTAAGACACGGATGGTAACGAGAAAGATGGCCACCTGCCAGAATTACACTGAATAATTACAAGGAGCCAAGCTCCCTTACACATACACACAGGAGTGGTGTGGAGGGGGTAGGTGTGGGGGTAGAGGTAGAGGTGCACCGCATTAAGCAGGACTAGCCAGAGATATGTGGGGAAAGCACGAAAGAAGAAGGAATTTAACACTTTGAGGGAATGCGAGTGGGCTTACCCCAGAGAACAAGTGCCGGGGATACATTACGACGCCGTTTTGTCCGCAAGCATCGGGAAGGAGCACCGCGCCCTGCTCTGCGACGGGTAACAAGGACGTTACTGCTTATCTGAGCTGGCATAATTCATAATACAACTCATGCCAATCTCACCGGAAGGATTCGTTTTTCTCTGCTTGCCTCGGTGCGGCTCCGTGTGTATGTATGTGTGTGTGTGCGGTGCGGTGCGGTGGTTTATGAGGCGCTATGCGTCAGGGTGTCTCTGACTCTCCTGAGTGTACCAGCCACCAGCTCTACCGCATGCCGCAAGCAAAAGGAAAACTTGTGGAACTAGCAGAGGGATGTATGCGACCGACGCGCTGAACAAAGGACAAAGTGGAAGTGGAACAACGGCTCTGTCGTTGTCGTTGGGGCTCATCAATCATCGTAGTGTGTTGGCTATCCATCGCACAATCTGACATCATCGTGCTGAAGTAGCTTCCGCATTGGAAACGCACCAAGCAGTCACTCAGTCAGCGATCCTAATGGCATACGGCAAGCCAGCCAACCAGCCAATCAGCCAACCAGCCAGCCAGCCACCATGACCTGATTTCTTGTCCACTTGACGCACACACACCTACACTCAAACGTTAGCACACACACACACGGGGTATGCGTGCGTTCGGGAGACGCGTCAGTGTGCGGCAGCAGCGCTGTGAAGTGGCTCTTTCAAGGCCGATTACTGACTTTACGTCAAGTGTCACTCCGAAGCGTGGATGTGGATTCATGCACGATTCGCATTCGGTCGCGTCGTCGTCGTAGTCGTCGTCATCGGGTGGTGGATTCCTAGCCGCGGTGTTGGTGGCACTGTTTGGATTACAGATTATACGTGCTTGCACTTCCATTAGAGACTTTTTTTCGGTTCGGTCGTGTCTTGGATTCTGATTGCTCCTCTGTCGCAGTTCACTCAGAGATGAGTGTCATGTCTGCGTGTTTGATTGATGGCGCGTACACTGCTGAATGAAGGAACTCATTTGTGACGCTATAAATTATCTGCGGGACGTTTTGTTCGCGTTTTTCCCGAAAGCCCCGCCCTTCGTCCGCAAATTCATTTTTTCTCGTTCGGAGGAATGCTAATTCGCTGCGCTTTCCTCGTCAGGATCTTCATTCGTTTATGTCCTGCTGCATAATTGCCCCGTGTCGTGTCAATTTCTTTGCCACACATCCGCCAGCAATCGCGAGCACTTCGCGGGCCATACTCGTCCATCACCTGTGACAGTGCGTCTGTCTTCTGCGCTCTTCCGAATCGATACCTGATCCCTTCGCAACGGCTGCCACCGCCGTCGCGGCCCATTGTCAGCTGTGACACATGATAGCATCGTCTTGGGGAAACATCGGACAAACGTCGCTTTTTTCATGCGTCCCCTGGCGCCCATAAAGCAAGTCAACTTCGGTGTCCTCCGCGCCACGGTGGACACCTTTTTAATGGGCCATCACTTAAATCATTTCCCGTCTCCTGCATTGGCACATTGGCCCTTGTTCCTGTTTCGCTTGTCCCCAGTTGGACCTCAAAACTTCTATCATTCCCCCAGCCGGCCGTACGCCGTCTGCTGCTCTTCCGTCCGTCGACGGAGTAAGGCAAATGAGCAACTTCATGACGTTTGTCACCACCGAACGTTTATTGATAAAGACCTGGTGACATTCGTCATCGGATTATCTAGACTGCGACATCGGCAGTCGGCCAGCCTACCGCCCGGCCAACCAGCTGCTGTCATGCCCTTGCCCGTCCGTCGTCGCTTTCCGCCTGCTTCAGCCGCTGCCGCAACACAGCCTGTCTCGTTGCGGAAGTTGAGTGTACTCTGTTTTGACATCTTATTTGCGGTGACGATGGCAGTGGCAGTGCCGACCGCGTCGCTGTCAGACTCGACAAATGTGTGTGTCCTGGGCGAGCGATTGAAATGTCAGATTCCTTCGTGGGGTCCCCATTCGAAGTGCTAATCGCCGTCATAACAGGCGCAGACCGTATGACAGACACAGCCGGAGTTTCAGGAGTTTCAGAGTTTGCCTAATTAAAGCGAATGCGCCTCTTCTTCCCTCTGCCGACGGCTCGGCCTTTGGTGGGCTGCGACGGGTGTTGGTCGATTTTTTCGGTGCCTGGCACTGCACCCGGAAGCCTCTTTGTCGTTGTCGTTGGCGGTGGCAGTGGCGGTGGCGCGGTATCAAGCCACAAAAGTTTAATTGTGACACTGGACGACAGTTTTTGTGGTTTGCCGTTAACAGAGCCCTTAAACTGATTGCAATCAGCTGTGATTTAATGGCCTTCATTTGGAAAGTTGCTGTTGGGTCCTCTTTGGCGTTTTTCTTCGTCTTCGTCTCGGTTTGAGGAACTTTTTGGGGGCGTCTCCTCGGTGGGGGGATCGCATGATTGAGGAAAATATTCCGGCTGTTGTTAGTGCCGTATGGAATCTGCTGCATCCAAGAAGTTTAAGTTTGAACTCAACTTTTGACAGGTAACCGCACGGAGTGTGTGTGTGCGGGGAGCGATGACAAATTAGTGCCTTCCACGCATCGCGAGCGCAATACGTTTTACATTTTGATGAGGGGAAGCTTGTGTCCTGTATCGGAGCGCCGGTATCGCCCGCGTTGACCTAGATAAATGGATGAAATTTTAATTCCATTTGGTGCGAGGACGGCAGCGACAATGACAACAAATAAGCTTAATCGATGACAGGTCATCGCTGCGAGTGCAAAGGAGGATGAATGGGAGCAAGGACGGTGTAAATGGCAAGCTGAAAGGTTTTTTGGTCCTACTCACCTCCCCATGCACTCTCCTATCAAGGATCACGGCGTGCATAGGGTGCAATAAAGTGGTTTGAACAGATGCATGGACTGAGAAATGCAAATGTGGTGGCTGTGTCGAACGGGGTGTGCAATCGGGTGCGACTTAGAAAACAGGGTGATCTGATGAAACCCCAGAAAATTGAAAATATTCTTTCTCCGAGGACAAGGCAGGAGAGGGAAGAAGATAATAAAAAGAGTTATTTGCACAGACTTCAATTCACGTCTGTATGAATCCTGATTCGATTTCTGATAGGTCTCAAGACCGTCTGGATCCAAATGCTGCCCACACCAAGTGTCTGCATTTCCATATGTACTCAAACCCAATGTTTGACAAGCTTTAAGAGATAACATATTAAAAGGTGGCCGCGATGGCGTAGTGGGTAAACTGAGACACTCACACGCTGAAGGTATTGGTTCAATTCCCGGCTCAACACCTCGAATTTGTTCGCGGCACCACCTCTTTCGATCTGCTGCCAACACTCAAAAAGTAATACCTAAGAAAGCTTCTCAAACTTCGCCGTTCGGAGTCGGCAAAAAACTGTAGGTCCCTTCTACTCGTGAGAGAACAGTAGCGCGCACCACACGAGTGATTGGTGAGTAAGCTTGGCCCTGGGTGGTCCTATGTGGACTGTCGCGCCATAAAGTTTATATTATTAAAGTGATGCAAGGCGACTTACTTTTCACGCTCGACAAACATTTGTTTGTCTGATTTTTTGAAGCTTTGAACCCAGTGGAGTTTTTGTGTAATTTTGCCGATTTGTGGTGAGCAAGCTAGGCCCCGGTCCCCCTGTGGACTCTCGCGCTATGCAATTTTTATTATTTTTAATGATTGTCCTGAAGCTGATTGTTTGTGGTATCCCACCAACTCAGACCAGGCGGTTAGGCAGTGATTGGTTCCAGGATCAGTGTGAAGTTTAATATTCGACCGGATGCTGCGACCCAGAGAGTAGTAGAGTTATTTTCAGGAAGGCCTCGCTTTCATCCATGGCAGGGTGGAAGTCCCTCAATCAAGAACTTACGGTTCCAGAGAAACAAAGGCGTCTAGTCTTGCATAACCTACGAGTCCTTAGACAATGGATCCCGCGGTATTGGGGCATAACTTGAATCATTGGAATCCCACATTTTGGCCCACCTTCCGTGATTATCGAGTGGTTGCTGAAGGATTTTATCTTTTTCCTCCTTTTCAAGAGCCTAGTCTGGTTCTAGACTCAAACAGTCTTGAAAGGTTTCTGAAGTCGTTTTTCTATTTTTTCTTTATTTTGAGTCTAGTCTAGTTCTAGACTCAAACAGACTGTGAAGGGGCACTTAATTGCTTCTTTGTTCAGTCGGAAGTGACTGCAGATGCCTCGCCAGCACAACAAATCCTAAGTTTTAAGACTTTCGTGTTTTTTTTTTTTTTGCTGCTGCCGCTTATCCAGTCAACCTCCTTCGCACTGCCCGCAAACTGTGTCAAACTAAATACCAATCTTAAGAGCTTCCCCACAACAAGGTAAGTTTGAACCGTATTTAAGACATTCTGCAGACTGCATTGCTCTTCAGAAGCGAAGAAGCTTTTGTCAGCCTTTAGCACACCACTGTCTTAAGGGCAATCAGGGCTGAAGAGGTCTTGTGTGTTTTCCAAAAACTGTTTCAAATGTCATTGAAATAAATAATCAACCATCTTGGAACCTGTTCATCAACCCAGTCTTCCTTTTTAGCTCCCTAGGGTACACCATCCAGCACCATCAACCATCTCCCAGTCACTCCATGCGTGTTCCCCTCCTCGAACTCGCTCATATTTCAAATAAATAACAGTTATTGCTCCGGAAAATTGTGGAAAATTTTTATTATGTACGTATTCCATCATCAAAAAAATGCATATTAAAACAGTCACAGCAGTGGAGCGGTTGCGGAGTGGAGTGCTGCGCACATTCAAGCATAAAATGCACCGAATTGGTCGCATGCTGAACGCCGCACGTTCAAAAGTTTGACTATTTTACGTGCGCTCATCTGCGCTCGCCTTTCATTTTCAGCTCTAGCGGTCATTGTGACGTTATTTAAATTTTAATTCACAGCGACGCTCACACCCAGGCCCGTGCAGTGGGTGGACAATTTCAAACTGATAAGTCCAAAAACGTATTTAAACTGAACACGAAACCCGTGATTAGATAGTGCATTGAAACGGGGTGACAGGAGGAGGGGCGGAATGGAATGTGATGGCGTTCAGCAGTCGCACTGCGATACAATTTGATTTGATTATCTTGAGGCTTTAATTGGAAAATGATGGCACGCAGAATGACATAAAATTGTTGCGATAGGGGAAATTTTTAATCTCTCTAAATGCGGGGTTTGCTTTTTCGACGGGTTGGAGGTTGGAATTTTGTGTGGTTGGTTTATTGATGATTATGGCGGTGAAGTGAAGACTGCTACTGGGCAGATGTCGTTATTGGGTACGTCAACACGTACCGGGACCTATAGGGGCCGTCACTAATACTTTTTGACTTGTTGAGTGATCTGTTAGAAAATGAAGTAAGTTCTAAACTACTCTATTGGTTCAACACAGTTCTAAAGGGTGATTCTCTGCTCTCTGCCTTGAATGTGTCTACCACCCACGGCTATGTTTATGCGGATGATCTCGCCGTACTGGAACTGGCGGCCGTTTGCGCAAGCGAGCGGGAGAACATCGGAATATCATAAGCTTCTCAGGCAATAATAACAAAATCAGTCATTTTCTGAGGTCACTACCTCCCTGACTCGATGTTTCCTATGTAAAAGGTTCACGGTTTGAATCTTTTGTTGGAAGACTTTCGTTTCTATTTATCCCATCGACTTCCCTGAAGCATAATCTGCAGCCTTTTGAGCGAAATTAAGGCCGAGCTGCCTAAGGAGCCCTAATTTGAAACCCTCTCCTATGCAAAAGGTTCACAGTTTGAATCTTTTGTTGGAAATTTTCGTTTCTATTCATCCCATCGACTTCCCTGCAGCATAATCTTCAGCCTTGTAAGAGAAATTAAGGCCAATCTGCCTAAGTAGCCTTCATTTGAAACCCTCTCCTATGCAAAAGGTTCACAATTTGAATCTCTTTTTGGAAAACTTTCATTTCTATTTATCTGATCGACTTCCCTGAAGCATCATCTGTAGCCTTTTGAGCGAAATTAAGGACGAGCTGCCTAAGTATCCCTCATTTGAAACCCTCTCCTATGTAAAAGGTTCACAGTTTGAATCTTTTGTTGGAAAACTTTCATTTCTATTCATCCCATCGACTTCTCTTTAGCATCATCTGCAGCCTATTCAGCGAAATTAAGGCCGAGCTGCCTAAGTAGCCTTCATTTGAAACACTCTCCTATGCAAAAGGTTCACAGTTTGAATCTCTGTTTGGAAAACTTTCGTTTCTATTCATCCCATCAACTTCTCTGAAGCATAATCTGCAGCCTTTTGAGCGAAATTAAGGCCGAGCTGCCTAAGTAGCCCTCATTTGAAACCCTCTCCTATGCAAAAGGTTTACAGTTTGAATCTTTTGTTGGAAATTTTCATTTATATTTATCCAATCAACTTTCCTGAAGCATAATCTTCAGCCTTTTGAGCGAAATTAAGGCCGACCTACCTAAGTAGCCCTCATTTAAAACCGAAAAACGAGTCTCAGATTTAGCCGCTCAAGTGCCATGTCTGTGAAAACTGTTGCCACGTTTTTCTTCACTCCTTCCCCGACACTGCCCACCCGCTCATTAAACAATCATCTTACTTCCGTTTTGCCATCTTGACGCCGCCTCATCTCAACTGCGCGCACTTTCATAAATCAAGGTGTCTCCGAGTGTTGGCTGAAATCCGGCAAAGTAACAGCCGCACACAAGCCTGACACCGTCACAGGATGTGTTCTCACCCCTGCCGTCGCTGCTGAACCGTTCGCAAAGCGAAGTGCTCTTTCATTTGCATGTTTTCTGGTCTGGTTGGGTCTGGTCTAATTACGGAAAGCATCTCTCCACATTAGAGCCCGAAATTAACCAACCGCAATCAACGGCTTCAGATGAATCCCTAATTAAATGTCAAATTGCACCCTCGCCCTGCATCGGGGAACCGGAGAGAACCCAGGACCGCACCACCGAGTGAGGGAGATGGCGCTATATTGGAGGACAGTCGACACAGCAGCTGCCATCAATTTTTGGGGAGCGACAACGAGATGAGACGACGACAACGACAACGACGACGAGTGTATTCCGTGCACACTTTCGTAATGTTGTGCAATTCCATTACCAAGTAGCGGCAACGAGCCTCGAGTCGGAGGGGGAGGCTTTAAAGAATAATGAGTCGCCTGGTTTTTTGGCGGGCGACCGTTATGAATGGGCCGAGAGATTACAAGCATCGACATTTTTTCCCACTGCATCCACAGCTTCACCCAGTTCTTCCTCCATCTGAATTTTAAGTTTTTTTTTTTCATTTCGGAGGGGGACTGACTTTGCTCCCTTAGTTTTGCCACACTCTGTGTTTTGTCAGAGTGGCGGAGTGGCAGCAGAGGGCGCGACGGCGGTGGGAGTGTGAGCAGGGTTACACAGTGCGGTTCCGGGCATCCATTCATGTAAAACGAAATAAAGTTCATGTTCGTTTGTCAAATTCTGGCATAGATCCAAAAAACACAGAAAAGGCAAAATGGCGAGCAGCGCTAACAACAACGAACGGAGTGAAAAAAAAAACAAGAAGCGGCCAAAAAACCATACACACTCCGCCACCATCATCTGGCATTGGCAGCGCCAGTGCCAGTTTCAGTTCCAGTGGTGCGCTAGTGTGCCATAGACTTCCAGCTAGAGGATTGTGCTTGTACTCGGAGCGGCACCAGTGGTGTAGAGCGCGCAGAGAAAAATGAATCCTTGTTATCCTGTGTACTGGGAGTTGTTTAATTAGTTAATAAGGTTTTGGGCCAATAACCCAAAGGGAGTACATTCCGCTGCTGGCTGTGCCGTCGCAGTCGCAGCGGCAGTAGCTTTCCAATTTACGGAATTCGGCTGATGATGATTTTTCCAAGTCAATGACGTTGGCCCTGTCGTTTTTGTGCGACTGGCTGCTTGGCTGAATGCTGGCGTTGCACCCTCTTGCGGGTGAATCTCAATCTCTAATGTTATTTATGAAACACAGTGGCGGCTAAATAATTCGGAAATGAATTATATGTGTTTCTCTCATAAATCGTGCTGCAGTTTGAGGTCTCCGTCGCGGTGGACCATCGCCGAGATTGTCTGATTCTATGGCAGGTTGCAGTAATTTTTGCTGTACGTTGCAAAATTATATTTTCGAGGCAATGATTCATGTTGCACCATCATTCGCTGCTGCAACTAACGGCCCGGTGACAGCGGCGACAGCAACATGGGCACCTATGCAGAAGCTATGGGCACGGCAGCCAACTGCCGTCTAACGACAACGATGACGACAAAAGCCACAGCGACAACATCGAAAACAGAGATATGAGCAAAGCAGAGGGAAGGGCAGTTTGAGAATGACAAAGTGCAGGACAGCGGGAGAGCAGCCGAACGCTCACTCGCATCGTGACCTATGAAAAAGCTTCCTTCTGGAGGCTAATTCAACAGTCTGACACTTTGAATGGCCATCCCCCCAGTGCTCGTCGGAGACAAACTGCGGCGAGGATATTTTTTGAGGGAGCACGGAAAATAATTGCCGATGAGATAAGCCTCATGTAACACAGTGCCCTCGTGTGGCAGCAGCAGACCAGCGGCAGCGAGAAGTGAAAAAAAAATAGAAGGGAGACGGACACCAGAGATTGGTGTAAGTTATTGCAATTTTTGAAATTCCTTGACATCGGACTGAAGCGTGGGGTTTCGGTGGGGCTTGAGTGATGGATGTGATAGCGCTGCCGTTTTACAATTGCCTCAGTGGTCTTAAGCAGACTTAGGCTGACCAGGTCGGCGATGGTCGCCGCCCTATGTTCCACGAGAGATTGAGGAACATAAGTGCTCTGGAATTACCCTCGATTTGTCGCAGATTATTCACTAAAATGTGGATTTTTAGGCCCTTGTTGGCCTTGTTCCTTCGGCCTGTGGACAAGTTTGAGAAGACTCCGAAGAAGCGAACGAACGGGCAGAGTGAGTATTGTCACGGGGGAAAACTGACAGCAAAGATTAAAAGAACAAACAAAGGAGTCAAACTCGCTGCCTTGTGCGTATGCAGTTTGAAGGGCTATTCCCAAATAGCAACTTTAAGAAAATGCCAGATTTTGCTAACCTTCAACAAGAATGAATTTCTTGTACCGTTGGTCTGTGGCCAAGTTTGAGAAGACTCCTAAGAAAATGTGAATTTTTAGGGCCTCAACTGCTCAGAAGGATGGGATGAATGAATTTCTTGGTCCGTTGGCCTGTGTCCAAGTTTGAGAAGACTCCGAAGAAGTGAACGAAGGAGCAGAGTGAGCATTGTCACGAGGGAAAGCCGACAACAAAGATTAAAAGAACAAACAAAGGAGTCGAAATCGCTGTCGAATGCATATGCATTTTTAAGGGCTATTCCCAAGGAGCAACTTCGGGAGAAGGCCAGATTTTGCCAGCCCTGAACAAGACTGAATTTCTTGTTCCGTTGGCTTAGGGCCAAGGTTAAAAAGATTTCTTAGAAATGAACGAACGGCAGGCGGCCGAGAGGAAGCGATGAGACAAAAGAAACATACAAGGGAGTCTAACTCGCACCCTTTTGAATGGTTACTTGGAAGGGCTAAGGAGCAGCTGCTGGATAAGGCCAGATTTCGCTTCCCCCAAAGCCATCTTGTTTCCAGCGGAAGACACTTTTTGCATGTGAATCCACGTGTTCCTTGTTGGTACTAATTTGTTCCCACTCTTGGGTGGTTTGCGTCCAGCAGAAGGTTCGAACTGGGGACGTTTTAGAGATGTGTTCCTTCTTCCTTTTGATGCTTCCTTGATTTTGACGTATTTTAACCAACAGAAGGCTTGAACTGGGAACTTGCGTGGCGAGTTCCTTGATTTCTTTGCAGTTTAGGTAACTTTAAGTTAGCCGCAGGCTGAAACTGCTCAACGCAAGGGGGTTCCTTGTCCTTTTCAATGTGCCCTCAATTTTGGAACTTTATCACCAGCAAGAGGCTTGAATTGGGAAAATTCTTGCGATGTGTTCCTTCTCCTTTTTGATGGAGTCTCGGATTTGACACATTTTTACCAACTTTGTGTGAGGTGCTCCTTGATGTCCTTCAGGTTTGTGTAATTCTTAATTAGCCTACGGCTTAAACTGTCCAACAGAGAGAGGTTTCTTAAACTTTTCATTGTGTCCTCAATTTTGACTTTATCAACCAGCAACAAGCTTGAACTGGAACAGTTCTAGAGATGTATTCCTTCTCCTTTTTTATGCAGTCTCGGATTTAACGGATTTATACCGACTTTGTGTAACCTGTTTCTTTGATGTCCTTCGGGTTTGGTTAGCCGGAGACTAAAACTGTTCAACAAAGAGGAATTCCTTGTTCTTAATGTGTCCTCAATTTTGGCACTTTCCAACCACCAAGAGGCTTAAGCAAGAAAGACACAAATGCTTTTCGAAGTTCCCCTTATCCGATGTCTTCCCTGTTAAGTTTTGCTCAGCTTGCGACTTGCCGCATGCACAAGTCTTGACCAAATGAATCGAATGAAGGTGCATCATACCTGCAACAACCCCCTCTGGAAACTGCAGAGTTTTCCCCGGATCATCAGAGCATTTCCTTTTCCTGGCAACTACAACCAAAACACAGTTAATCCAAAAATCCACATATTGTGACAAATTCGATTCAGGAAAGATTACCCAAATACCATTCACCGATGTGTCTACTCACCCCTCAGCCCGGCGTATAACAAATTCCTGCTCGAGAATAAATTTGCCAAGATGTACACACACACACAACGGGGGCGCACAACACTCTGAAGCCAGATTCGAGGCAATCTTGGCGAAGCTTAAACTCAAAATCTCCGACAAGAGACAAATGAACTCATCTAGCAAACTAGCTGCTGTCGGGTCATGTGGTCGTTTCTCTTTCAAACCTCTTCACTCCCTCCGCCGCCCGGTCGGCACCCCGAAAAGGGTACCATTCTTCACTATCCAAATGGAATTTCATTTTCTTTTCAGAGCGCAGCAACCACTTAATCAAAGGAACCATTCGCCTTACATTCGTTGATGCGAGCACAAACCTCTCGGTGCGTAGCCTCCACCTCCCCTTTGCGTTCACATCCTTTCAGCAGGAGGCACCAGCAGGGGGAGACGTTGTGGCAGTAGCACCAGGACTCTTCTCGCTGTCATCCCTTCAATTCGACGTCGACAAACATTCCATTCATGTGCACAAAATGATCTATAGACACGAGTTCATTATGTTCGGAGGGAAAAACTAACATTATCAAGGAATTCATGATAAAAAGCGATGTTGTCTGTGCCCCCTGACTGTTGGGTGCTGCAGTGCTTCGCCTTATCTGGGGAGCGCCTTTCTTCTCATACAAATGGGGCTGGCAGCATCCCCGTGCTCACATGTCCGGACGGTCCGTCCCCCTCTGCACACGCAATAAAACTTGTATCTGACTGGGTGGCTGGATGGCTGGCCTGTCCCGGCTCGAGGAATTCTCCCCGTCTTTGATATGCCGAAGAAGAAATTTCTCAACACATTCAGAGGAGGGGTTGTGGCTCTGTGTGTGTCTAGGACTAGAAACCTCTCTGCGAGTGAGGGTGTGCGGCAGCAGCAGCCGTCTGCATGCCAGATGAGGAATGAAAGCGTTTAGGGGAGCAAATCCCGCAGAAACAGTTGTATCAGCCAGCCATCCAGCCAGCCAGCCAGCATGGATGATGGCATCAATTAGCACCGAAATGTGCAGGATTCGAAGAGAGTCGGCAAGATGATTGTGTGCGAAGCAAGAGGGAGTCGCGTTGGGCGCGTGTGTGCGCGCCGTTTCCCATCAGAGGCCATTTGTAAGGGCGAGACGATTACACTTATCTGCAAATGCCCTTGTAATTGGCGACGGCGGCAATGTGATTGCGATGGTCTTGAAAACAGTGTTTTAATCGTGCGTTTGATGGGTGAGGGGGTGTGGGAGTGGTGTGGGAGTGCGTCCGCACTGCGAATGATTTGGGGATTCGTTCTTGGAAATCTCGCAATGGGTTCAAGTTTGGGCTTTGGTTTGGATCGTGGAAGTTAAAGGCGATTGTTATGAGTTTGTTGGCATTCTGCTTAAGACAGCACTTAGCCACAGTCCCAACCCGATCCAAGGTAGCGTGCTGCTAGTTGTGTCCTTGTTTAGTCAGGCACGCAAATTGTACTTGGGCCTTTGCCGTTGGCATTACAAATTTGAATAATGAGTACTGAGCCGCATCACTCTGCATGCCAGGAATCACGTTTGTGTTGACAGCCAACAAGAGGACGAGGGCCTAGCTGCCTCATTAACTTCTCGTGCTGTGCACGCTACGGTACACGAGACCTACAATTTTCTTGCCGACTCCGAACGTCGAAATTTGACACTCCCTTCCCTCTTCCTTTGGAATAACGCGTTTTCAGTGTTCGTCCTCTGACGCTAACTTCGAAAACCTCTCCGAGACGTGTTTAAAAAGGGCTCCTCCATCTATCCTCCAGTCCGGGTACCTATCATCACATCATCTGCATCATCTTGAAGTACCAAAGATCTTTGGCATTGACGGACACCGTCGCTACTTCCTCATTTGCTCTAGATAGAGCATCAGTAACCAAATGTTCCTTTTCTTTCCGATGTACGATGGTGAAGCCGAAGTGCTGCACCCTGCCCATCCACCAAGCCAACCTGCCCTGTGGGTCCTTTACGTTGTTCAGCCAGACTCATGAGTGCTGATCGGTGCCAACCGCGAATCGACTGCCTTCCAGATATGGACGAAGCTCCTCTACTGTCCAAATCTCGCTCAGTTGTAGAAAAGCTTCGCTCGGTTCTGGTTAGCTTAGGCAGCTCACCGCCCTCTCCGGGTATCTCTTGCGTCAACACTGCTCCTATGCCTACGCCAGGTGCATCGGCGTGGACAATGAAGAGGGGCCCGGAATTCGTGTGACTTGGTGCTTCCACCAATTTGTCCTTTAGTGTCCGGAAGGCCTCCTCACACTCATTTGCCCGTTCAAACTTCAGCTTCTTCTTCACTAGTTGGGTGTTCGGGGCGACCACATTCAAGAAGGGGCGATCAAGAAGGGTTCGGGGCGATCACATTCAAGAAGTTGTGGACAAAACGCTGAGACCATGAGACCATGCCAATGAACCTCCGTACCTGCGACACAGTAGTAAGAATTGTTAAGATTTGATGCCTGTAACAGTCCTTGGGTACTGCACCATACACCAGACTTTCTCTGGATCGACCAGAAGATCATTCTCGTTGACGATGTATCCCATGTACTTCAACTCCGACTTACAGAACTCCGACTTACAGAACTCCGACTTACAGAACTCCGACTTACAGAACTCCGACTTACAGAACTCCGACTTACAGAACTCCGACTTACAGAACTCCGACTTACAGAACTCCGACTTACAGAACTCCGACTTACAGAACTCCGACTTACAGAACTCCGACTGACAGAACTCCGACTTACAGAACTCCGACTCCGACTCCGACTTTTACAAAAGGAAAAGTGCCTCGGCGCTTCTTGGATGCGCCTGATGACTTCCTGAGCATTTCGAGGTGGCTTTCAAATGTTTCGTAGAAAGTTAGTACGCCTAGAGTGCTTTCAGCTGCTCGAAAACGGGTTGTGCCGTGCAAAATGAGAGATGTTCAGTCCAGGAATCGGACCTGGCTTAGACTTAGACGTCTGATTGTAGCACTCTGCCAACTATACCACGGCGGCAACTTATATTTATGGTTTTCCCCGACTATTGTGGTGGCTGCCGTGGTTTAGTGGGAAGTGTGTGACACTCATACGCCGATGGTCTGGGTTCGATTCCCGGCTGAATACCTCGAATTTTTCACGGCACCAACTCTTTCGAGCTGCTGACAACACTCAAAGAGTAAAAACTGTCTAAGAAAGCTTCGCCCTTCAGAGTCGGCAACAAACTGTGGGTCCCTTCTCAAGCTTCGCCGTACGGAGTCGGCAACAAACTGTGGGTCTCTTCTACTCGTGAGAGAACAGTAGCGCGCACAACACGAGTAGTTGATGTGCAAGCTAGGCCTTGGTCCTCCTGTGGACTGTAGTGCCACTCAATTATTATTATTGTGGTGGCGTGCATTCTCATTTAAAGTGTGTGGACATTCAGACAGACATTTCGTTCTGCAACTGACCTCTCGTGTGACTTTGTGTGACGTGTTCCTTGGTGTCCTTTTGGCTGGGTTGGTTTTTAGTTAGCCAGAGGCTTAAATTGTTCGTCAGAGGTGTTCCTTGTCCTTTTCAATGCGTCCTCAATTTTTAAACTCTATCACCAGCGAGAGGCTTGGGCTGGGACAGTTCTAGAGATGAGTTCCTTCTCCCTTTTGATGCCTTCTTACTTTTGACGCATTTTAACTAACAGAAGGATTGAACTGGGAACTTGTGTGGCGAGTTTCTTGATTTCTTTGCAGTTTAGGTAACCTTGAGTTAGCTGCAGGCTGAAACTGCTCAACGAAAGGGGATTCCTTGTCCCTTTCAATGTGTCCTAAATTTTGGAACTTTCTCACCAGCGATAGGCTTGAACAGTGAAAGTTCTGGAGATGTGTTCCTTCTTCTTTTTGATGCAGTTTCGATTTATACACATTTTTACAAGCTTTGTGTGATGTGTTCCTTGATGTTTTTCAGGTTTGGATAACTTTTAACTAGCCGGATGCTTAAGATCTTTAATAAAGGATGGTTCCTTGTCCTTTTAAATGAGTCCTCCATTGTGGCACTTTCCAAACAGCAAGAAGCTTGAACTGGGAAAGTTCTAAAGATGTGTTCCTTCTCCTTTTTGATGCAGTTTTGATTTTAACACATTTTTACCAACTTTTATTGACGTGTTCCTTGATGTCCTTCAGGTTTGTGTAATTCTTAATAAGCCTACGGCTTAAACTGTCCAACAGAGAGAGGTTTCTCAAATTTTCCATTGTGTCCTCAATTTTGGCTTTCTTCAACCAGCAACAAACTTGAACTGGAACAGTTCTAGAGATGTATTCCTTCTCCTTTTTGATGCAGTCTCGGATTTAACAGATTTATACCGACTTTGTGCAACCTTCAGGTTTGTGTAACTTTTAATTACCCTAAGGTTTAAAATGTCCTACAAAGAGGGGTTCCTTGTCCTTTCCAATTTTGGCTTTTTTCAACCAGCAAGAGGCATGAACTGGAACAGTTCTAAAGGTGTGTTCGTTCTCCTTTTTGATGCAGTTTCCATTTTGATGCATTTTAACCAACTTTGTGTAGCGTCTTCAGGTTTGGATAACTTTTAATTAGTCAAAGGCTTAAACTGTTCAACATAGGGGACTACTTTGTCCTCATCGCTTCCCACCAATGCTCGAGACGTTTCCTTCTGCAACCGAGCCCGCTTTTAACATCTGCCAATTTGCTCAACCAAAGGAATCGTCCCGATGGCACGTTTTGAATCAACAGGAGAGAAAGGAACCGAGAAGCAGAAGAAATTGAAGGCTGTGGCTAAGAGGGACATTGCAGGTTGATTGAACTTCCAAAAGAAGGTCTCAAAAATGAATTGCGTCTGAAGAAGAAATCCTTTTTGATGAAGTAACTTGTCTGAGACGTTTATCCACTTCACACTTCACTGACAACCAGAACCCTCCTAGCGAATGATTCAAGGGATTCTCCGCTTGTAGGTGAATAGGGTATTCTCTTTGTACACTTGATGGATTCCTTGATCTCCTCGGCGGCAGTTTGAACACGTCCACGATCTTTCCTCTTTGTCAGAGGAGTGTATTAACATATTCCGAAATAATGTTCCACGCTTGGGCCACAAACATAAAACGAGCACTCTCAAGTTTCTTTTCGATCAACTCGCATTCAAGTTTTCACAAAATTCCGCACCGCATCCTAGCCTGCACATCCGAAGACAGTAATCCAATCCTCCCGACCTTCGATTACCTCGAACGAAAGGAGAACATTTGTGTGCAGAAAAATACAGTAACGTCCACGTTGCACCACACAGTCGTTTCTTTCTCTCCCCTAACGAGCTCTGAATAAACTGGGACACTGTAATCTTAGACAGTGATGATTCTTTAGATCCGATAAATGCGCTGCACTTCGCGTACCCCGCACCACTCCCCTGGATGATAACGATAGTGATGAAGCTGCACTTTCACGTCCCTGTCCAAGGCAATCCCCCGTCCCGGGGTCGTTGTACATTTTGTGAATATTGAAAAACCTTGACGTTCAATTTGACAACCCCATTAGGGTCTTATTCTCCCCCACAAGACCCGGGGGTGGAGGTCGTGCATTTCATCCACGTACACACCGATCATCCCTGCCAACATCACTTCGTAGAAAGAGAAATATTCACACAAGTTAATGGATTTCTTTTGCCCGCACACACACGCGCGCTCTCCGACCGCAACCTTAAACCGCATAGAAACACGGTATTCGTCTAAAAAGTGTCTGGCTGTCGTCCTGTGTTAGATCCACACACACGAGACTCCTCAGTTGTGCATCTTGAGTGGAATCTTTTGATACACCCGGCCCATTTGTCAGGGGCTCTTTGAGATTTTTGGCTAGAGGAAAAATTTGGTTGACAGCCTCTGCTGCGACTAAATGTGGAGCAGGTCCTCCTGTCACACACAATAAAGCGTTTGGTTGCTCGCACAAAAAGAGCATCAATTTAAATCAATGAAAAGATTAACGAGACACTCACACAGGCACACACACGGAGAGAGAGTTGGGAGCTGGGAGTGTGGAGTGTGGATGCCCGCACCCCTCTTACACTGGCTCGTCCAATCATTTATCATTCGCCTAAGCCCATGCACACACGGCTTGCGTCTCATCATCATTCCCAGCTGGCACCTCAATCCCTGCGCCAAGCATATCATTCCGGCTGCCCTGTCGAGAGCCCATCGTTCGGTTGGTGAGGGATAAAGACTGCAAGCTGCAAGCAGAAATCTCATTCATCGCACTGCATCTTCTTTCCGCCCGTAGACGTCGCTGTCGTCGTCTACTACGGCGAAGTGGGGAGCTGGCGACAACGACGACGACGTTTCACTGCATGTGGAGAGGGCTCACAAATAATTTAATGACGTTTTTATTACTCTCGAATACGGAATAAGTCATCGCAGAATCGAGAGACCGGGCGAAGACACTCAACCCGTCCTTTCGTCCTTAAATCCTTGCTTGCTCCTTCGAATCGCATTGGGAACGAGTTCGCACCCCGACGACAAAAGTGACGGCGACGATGGTGGCGCGGCAGCAGCGGTGGTGATGGCAGAGTCGATGGAAACGACAGAGGCAAACACAACGTGTTCAGCTGCCAGAGAGTGTGCTCCTGTTGGTGTTACCTATGCCAACGTGTGCCCCCCGCACACACAGACACACACACACAGGACCAGGCCACACTGCCTGCATGTGGAGGCATACACACAGGAATCACTAATAAAAATTAAACTAGCCTATCCAAAAAGCCAAAGTACAGCAATGCGGATGTCGAGGACGTTGCACTGCACTTTGACCCACATTCCATGCGAGAAACACCCCGGCAATTGAGCCCCAGCCGCTGTCGTCGTCGCCGCCGCCGCCGCCGTCGTTGCTGCTGCCGCTACTACTCCTGGCTGTCGGTGGTGATGATGATGATGATGGTGGTGGTGGTGGTGATGGCGGTGTTGGCGGCAGCGGCAGCGGCAGCTCGAGCCTGCCTGCCCGCCCTCCGCTTCCTTTTGTACGGTGGTGTTCGGTGGTTGATAGCTAGCTGCCAGATACACATCCATCTTAACGTGTTAACCACCCTGTAGTCTCTCTCGTACGGCATGGTGTGTCGTGTGACAGTGGTGGAGACTTTCAAGTGGCGTTCGTTCGCGTGGAGTATGTTAGATCTGCTGCAGCGCTCTCAATGATAAGGAATCCCCGGCCGTCGTTTGTCGTCGTACACCGTACGTCCGTTTGTCCTTTCGTCCGTTGTCCTCATCATCGTCGTCGTGGTTGTCGTCTGTCCGTGTGCCATACAAAGAATCGTCTTCTCAGTACGCTCTCAGCACGTCACCAACACCATCACCAACGTCACATTCGTTCTACTATAGTGCACTTCAGTGGGAAACGACAGGCAGGGCTGTGCTGTGCCCGAGCGAAAGAGGGGCGAGGACACTGAAGAAGGAACTCTTGATTTTTGTTGAAGATAGCATATTTGAAAAAAAGGACACCCTGCACACAAGAGTTACACACGGTCTACAACTGATGGAGAAGAAAGGAGGGACGGGTGAAGGAGCGAGAGAGAGAGAGAGGGTAGGAATAGATATTGTAGGACGACGAGTACACCGTCTCCGTTCGCCTGTCACCGCCTTCTTGTCCCTTGTCTTCTGCTGCTGCTGCTGGTGTGACCTGTACTAAGAGACTTTCAATCCTTGCGGCATGGGGTGACAACATCTCTCTACTGCATACGAAGGATGTAAGAGTGTGTCGGTTGATGCCGCTGTAACACTGTGGCGTTGAAAAGGGGCTCGATATGGATCTGCTTACCAACTTGGTGTAACAAGGTTGCGGAATGATGTCGATTAATTCAGGCCATTCAAAAAGAATGCTCACTTTCAGCGGCAGCGCCATCTAGCGATGGAATTTTTAGTCACTAGGCTACGTAAAGCAGGCCAACTTTCTTTGACCCTTCTTCGCATGTTTTATTTTACTTAATGTCCTACTTCGCGTTTTCTTTTCCACTGTTGTTTGCGTTGTTTTCTACAACCCTCGCGGAATATTTTATGCGATTTTTAAGTCTCCTCCGTTTTGATTCGCTTCTGCAGCGTGCCTACAGCTTTCTTTTTAATGCACTTATCGCTGCTTTTTCCACTTATATGTTTTTTCGTTGTCCCCTGCGTCATTGTTTACTGCTGACTCTGCCGTAAAACTATTTTCCTTTACTGCATTGGCAGTTGTATACTTTTAGTTTAACTTTCTGCTGCATGCATCCTTTTAATAACACGTCTGCTCCGTTTAAGGTGTTTCCTCTTATTTCCGCTTTTCGGTTTGCCAACTGCGTCTTTTACATTTTCTTGTGCACCTTCTGCTGTCCATTCTGTAATTTGCTGCATCCTTTACTGCGTCTTTAGCTGCGTCTTTAGCTGTGTCTTCTGCTGCGTCTTCTGCTGCGTCTTCTGCCGCGTCTCCTGCTGCGTCTCCTGCTGCGTGTTTTGCTGTGTCTTCTGCTGCGTCTTCTGCTGCGCCTTCTGTTATGCATTCTGCTGTGTCTTCTCTGCGTTTTCTTCTGTGTCCTTTGTTGCGTCTTTTGCTGCATCTGCTGCTGCGTCTTCTGCTCTGTCTTCTGCTGTGTCTTCTGCTGCTTCTTCTGATATGCATTCTGTTGTGTCTTCTGCTATGTCTTCTGCTGCGTCTTCTATTATGTCTACTGCTGCTTCTTCTGATATGCATTCTGTTGTGTCTTCTGCTATGTCTTCTGCTGCATCTCGTGCTGCGTCTTCTACTGTGTGTTTTTCTGTGTCTTCTGCTTCGACTCCTGCTGTGTCTTCTACTGTGAGTTTTGCTTTGTCTTCTGCTGCGTCTTCTATTATGCCTTCTGCTGCGTCTTCTGCTGCGTTTTTTGCTGCATCTGCTGCTGCGTTTCCTGCTGTGTCTTTAGCTGTGTCTTCTGCTGCGTCTTCTGCTGCATCTTCTGCTGCGTCTTTTGCTGCGTCTCCTGCTGCGTCTTTTGCTGCATCTTCTGCTGCATCTTCTGCTGCGTCTCCTGCTGCTTCTCCTGCTACGTTTTCTGCTGCGTCTTCTGCTGCGTCTTCTATTATGTCTTCTGCTGCGTCCTCTGCTCTGTCTTCTGCTGGGTCTTACGCTGCAACGTCTTCAGCTACTTTATATTTTGTTGCATATTTAGCTGAGCATTTGACAGCATTTTTTCTTCTTTTTGGTGCTCTGTTTTTCTTTAAGTTTCCTTCTGGCCCTTCCCCTTTCTGACGCCACTGTCACATCGACTACAAAGTCCCAACTATTGTTGGGGAGGTGGTTGAGATGTCGCAGAAGAATTTATGCCTTAGTCAGCCGAATATCACCCCGTATGTTGAACATACGTTCTTGTTGCGGGACTGTCGTTTTATGTTTGCCCGGCTGATTGTTGAAATGGCATTCCGTGTGTGCGTGTGTGTGTGTTTGTGTGGATTAAAGACTGCTGGGTGTTGCTGGGAGGGGGAAGACTCAAGAAGAGACACCGGGTTTGAGGCGTTCATTCACAGAGGCAGTAGGTCTGCACCACCTTCAGGTGTTCACCGAAGAGATATGGGCAGAATTGTAAGTGACGGCTGTGCATACATATGTGTGCTGGGCAACTGCAGGATAATGTGTACCTGTGCCGTATGCATGCATGCACTTCCTTGGGATCCACCTCATTTCTTTATGCAATCGGCTGCTTACCGGGCGGCCGTCCTGTTCGCCTGCCTGCCGTCTGGATGAGCTGGACAGAATTTTTAGACACCGTGATGGATGTCCTTTTTTATCAATCCCCATAAATCGGACACAAATAACCGAGTAAGAGTCAGGCAGTCAAGTGTCTTCCGATTTAGGTTTGTCGGCACAGAGGCACAGAGTCAGGGAGTCAGTTGCGGATTCCTGTCTGTGCCTTTGATTTCGTTCCCCTTTGGCCGAGATTGAGGCTTCCTGTCGTAACCCGGAAGGAGCAGTAACGTAATCTCTGGGCAAAGCAAACGAAAAGGTATTAGTCACACTAAGTGAACGGAATTGAATTCTGTACTTTGTCGCAGCTCACCTCTGAGTAGTAACACGTGTTGGGGGAGTTGTACCGTCGGTATTCGGTCCTCGGTCGTCGGTCGTCGGTCGTCGGCGTGGTTATGATTAATGGCATCGGATGGTTTTATTATTTAGACGTGAAAGTAGGTCGCAGCACTTCCGGTTTGCATTTTTCTTGGGCCGCCTTGTTCTTGATAAATGTCCTGGCGAATCTTATTTCGTGCGGCGATCGGAATAAATTTATCATCTCAATTGCTTTTCGCCGCCACGGGAGGGTCCTTGAAATTACAAAAAGTCGGTGGACTGTGTGGCAAGAGGGGGAAATGAAATTAAGTCTACTTTAACTGGAATTCCTGCGAATGTGATTCAACTTGAAGGGGGCTTATGCGTGAGAAAGGTGCACTCCTTACTGTGGGCTGTAGAAGGAGGAGGAGTAGGAAGAGGAGGAGGAGTAGGAGGAGTAGGAAGGAGAGAAGGAGTAGGAAGAGGAGGAGGAGGCGGTGGAGGAGGAGTTTGACCTTAAGTGAATAACATCTCAGAGGGTAGGGTAAATAAAATTTCGTAAATCTTTCCAAACAGCTCTGTTCGGTGCGCCTTTCTGCTAGTCCCCAACACCTGAAACCGAAAAAGCATCATCCCCCAGTGCTTTTGTTTTTCCGACCTTCATTGGTTATTCAATTTCAAGCAGATCCTTCCACCTTTTAAATTCACAGTGGGTTGTCACAAAGGACGAGGGTGGGAAATTAGAAAACGGCAGAGAACCCGGTAAAAGACTCAGTAAGGTATCAAGCGGACCATGGACCAGAAGGCTAAGCTGAGGATGCAGGACGAAACGCAGCACGGGTTGAAGCTTGAAGCACAAGGCCTAGCAAAGTAAAGTGCAGATCTTGAAAAATTGCTTATTCGACAGTGGTTACCAGATAACACGCCAAGTCTTTGAGGACGCGATTATGATTAGAAGCAAGAAGGAATGCAGCAAGGGACACAAAAGTTGCCAGAGCAGTGGACGTAGTAGATCGGAGAATAAAAAAGAACGACCGCATGCCGTTCGGTCAATCGGAGAGCAACGCAGAACGACCGCACGCCATTCAGTCAATCGTGTAACTGGACGCTAAACGGACTAATGGTTTGCAGAGGACGCAGTCGGTGACACGACAGCAAATGGCCTTGAAGATGCAGGCAGCATAGTCATTGAGACAACGTTAAGCCATTTGTTGTTGGCATGTAGAAGGCTGCATACAGATGTCAGTCACATATTCATCGAGCAAAGGAAGAAAAAGGGCCAAGAGTTACCGGTTACCATGAAAGAATGAGCCCGAGGGCTTCGTTCAATGAATCCTTGCCGATCTTTAGTTGCAGCTGAAGCAAAGCAACAGCATCAGCAACATTTCATAGAAATAAAGATCACCGGGCACAAGTAAGGATGACCAGGCACAGCTTAGAAAGAATGAACGAGCACAGCGCAGAAAGGATGACCGGGCACAGCGCAGTAAGGATGACCGAGCACAGTGCAGTAAAGATGACCGGCCACAGAACAGAAAGGATGACCGAGCACAACGCAGTAAGGATGACCGGGCAGAACGCAGAAAGAATGACCGGGCACAGGGCAGTAAGAATGCCCGGACACAGCGCAGCGCAGTAAAGATAACCGGGCACATCGCAGTAAAAATGGTCGGGGACAGCGCAGTTCAAATGACCGGGCACAGCGCAGTAAGGATGACAGGGCACAGCGCAGTGAGGATGACCGGGCACAGCGAAGTATGGATGACCGAGCAGAGCGCAGAAAGGATGACCGGGCACAGCGCAGTAAGAATGCCCGCGCACAGCGTAGTAAGGATGACCGGGCACAGCGCAGTAAGGATGATCGAGCACAGCGCAGTAAAGATGACCGGGCATAGCGCAGTAAGGATAACTGAGCACAGCGCAGTAAGAATGACCGAGCACAGCGCAGTAAAGATGACCGAGCACAGCGCAGTAAAGATGACCGGGCAGAACGCAGAAAGGATGACCGAGCACAGCGCAGTGAAGATGACCGAGCACAGCGCAGTAAGGATGACCGGGCAGAACGCAGAAAGAATGACCGGGCACAGCGCTGTAAGAATGCCCGGACACAGCGCAGTAAGGATGACCGAGCACAGCGCAGTAAAGATGATCGAGCACAGCGCAGTAAAGATGACCGGCCACAGCGCAGTAAGGATGACGGACAACGCGCAGTAAGGATGAACGGGCACAACGCAGTAAAGATGACCAAGCATGGCGCAGTTAGGATGACAGACCACAGCGCAGTGAGGATGACCGGGAACAGTGCATTAAGAAGGACCGGCTTACAGCTCCTGCTGGAAGTTAATCAATGTCTTCGCATAATTGAAGACTTTCAGCCCTCAGCTCAGCCAGCCATATCCAATACAAACTCGTTGTGTAAGCTTAAGTCGGTTTCGTCCACTGTCGCGTTGTCTTCAGGATCCTCTCTCTGTCATCTACTTCATTCCTTTCTGCGTCCTTTTAGCGTTTGCCTGTTTTGACTTACTTTATCCACTGAGTCTTACATTGCGTCCCTTGATGCGTTGCCCACTACACACTTCAGACATCGCCTTTGAATCAGAAGGCCATGGATGGTATCGCCGATAACTGGTGAATCGTTGTGTCATGCTGGGAACACAGATCGTAGCTGAAATAAAAAACTCTCTACATCCTTGCGTCAATTCACTGCAAAGTCTAGCACCCGCAAAACATGCTTCACACACCGCCAAACGCAAAAAACGTCGTCCAACTCACAAACCGAAAGAAACACGTGCTCTCCCGAGCTCTAAGTACTTCCTTAACTGGATGACAAATTTTCGGACAATCCACAAAATCCATTTCCATAATTTAGCCGTTCACTCTTGGCCCATAAATTACCGCGTGCCCTCGCCGACGAAGCGGGAGACTCCAAAAACAGATTCGCACGCCGCCGCGTCGCGATACCCTGGCAAGGAACGAAGCCAACTACACAGTGACTTCAACAACGACAACAACGACGACAAAGAATAGAGTGCCCTATAAAATATGTGCGGAGCTTTCTTCCCCACCGAATGCGTAGTCAAAACCGTCCTGTCTGCTGCTACTTTCCATTGTGTGTGTCGTGTCATGCAGAAGGGAACGTTGGCCCTATCATAATTATTTTTATTGTAACACTCGACCCAGATTTGTGCTGCAAGGCGAGGACCAGCAGACATCGCGGAAGGCGAGCGAGAGAGGGAGAGAGAGAGACAGTGTCCCCAGAGCCACTTCACATGTGCATCAACCTTTTTTAACCGAGTTTGTTGCATGTTCGGGTCCGAGTCGGCTGTAAATGTCCGCCGCGTCCTTTGTTCGTTTGTTTCCTTTTTTGTCGTTGCCTGCATTTGAAATTTGTGTCCCAATGTCGTTGTTTTTAAATGGCCAGGGGGGTGGATGGGCTCGATGATGGTGACGGGAAGGGCGGAAGGCGGAAGGGGGGCGATAATAAAATGTGTTTCGTTTTGGTGCCGCAGAGCAGATACACATCCTTTCCCATTTAAACACAACCACTCAACCCAGCCCAGCCACCCGACCATCCAGCCAGCTAGGCAGCCACTTCACGTATAATTTCCATCGAAGGACAAGCTCCGTTCGCGCAGGACTCCACCGGGGGAACGGGGTCTATTGCAACCGTTTTCTTTGCGTTCCCCCGACGCAGGGGCGGGGGCCAGCGGGAGTTACACTGCGGCGGACGGATGAAGGAGAGTCTCGACCGCACAGTCGCCTTTCATTAGATCTACCCGAAGAAGGCACTCCATTAAGGACACGTAGGAACACAGCCACGGCAGCAAAGGGCGGCAGGAAAAAAACCTCCGAACGAAAGAATTGCAGAAATGAACTGCTATGGCATTATAATAACATCAAATGTGTCTTCATACTTTGCGCTGGCTGTTGTCCTTTTCAGTGCCCCCGTCTCGGGGACTCAACACAGTCGCACAACTTTTGCTGTTTGTTATCCTTATTGTTGCCATCATTATTTTGTACGTTATGTGAATTTCCTTTCGTGAATTTTATTGCTCCTGATTGCGGATATAATTTTTTCCCTCGTCTGTCCTCGACTCGGACACAGAACACAAACAAAGACCGCTCCACTCAACCGGTTCCGGTGGGACAGACAAACACACACACAGGGCATGGGACAGTAGTTTGGAGGCCAAAAATCAGTGTACTACGGTTCGGTTGGTTCTATTTTGTGGTCATTTTGCACCTAATTTCAGCAAACTCATTCTTCACTTACTCGTTCCTCGTCCCTGCGTCCCGGCCGGTCGCCTCTGCTGTTCTGTCCTTGTTGTCCTTGTTTTTGCTGATCGCAGCCGCACCACCCTCCCGATTGGCTTTGCTTTGCTCGTTCTCTTCATCTCCCGGAGAGTCGAGCACTACAAAGGGAATTATGGTTTCATCTTGCGTATGTACACAAAAAGCCAAACCAGAGTTCTGCCAATTTCGGCCGCTACGGCTGACAATGCTGCCGCTGCCGCTGCTTCTGCTGCTGCCACCGCTGGCTGGCTATTAGACTGCAACCTGTGAGATGCCCCCACAGAGACGACAGGCCGGTAAACGAAGGGCGAGTCTGAGGTGTGAGAACAAGCACATCCTTGGAGACCCACAAACTCACACACACACACAGTTAACAACTTAGGACTGAGACTGCAGTGAAATATCATCGAGGCTCATTTGTATTGTGTGGAGATATCTAATTGAAGTCAGTCAGAAGCTCTTAAATATTGTTTCCTGTTGTCTCGTGTTTTTGCCATCCTGACACGAGAAACGGCCGAGCATGTTGTTGCGGTGGATGGCGGTGGCATCGAGACGACACACAAGCGAACGTAGCCGTGGTGGACGAGGGGGCATTATCTGCATTTTGCTAAGGCGTGCGAGTCGAGTGGGTGTGGGTGTGGTTTTGCTGATGTTGGGATAGGTGATGTCTTGAAGTTGTTGTCGTCGGAGGCGTAGCCAGATATGTGATTTATGGTTAAGTCAGGTGAAATCTGGTTTTGTGGGCTCCATCATTGTTGCTGTAATGGGTTTGGGGTTTGGTTGGCAAGAGTGTGAGGGGAGTGGACTAAGTGGGTGATTATAGAGTGATTTCTCATGTGGGGGAGGTGGGAGTGTTTGAATTGGGACAGAGCTTGGGAGAGCATGTGTGTTTTCGGGTTCCAAGAAAGATGACTGTTTTGATTGTTGTTCCTGCGATAAGCCGTCGAAGTGGGAGTTAAAATACAGTCGAAGGAAATGGCGATATTTTTTGGCACGACTATTATGACCCGGTCTGCGCATCCCGAAGAAATTCTTTCCTTCCATGCCAGTCATTCGCCAACACCACTGTGCAGGGAACCTTAAGGCCTCGGCCGTCTTGGTATAATCCCTCTCTTCAGCGAGGGCGTAGTGTTCCACAACATATGGAACACCATTCCCTCGCTAAGGAGACAACATCGCGGAACAGCATGCCCTCGCTAAAAAGACAACATTGTGGAACACCATCCCAAAACACCACCAAAGACGACATCGTGGAACACCATGCCCTCGCTAAAGAGACGACATTGTGGAACAGCATTCCCTCCTTAAGATATGACATCGGGGAACAGCATGCCCTCGCCAAAAAGACGACATCGTGGAACAGCATGCCCTCGCTTAAGAGACGACATCGTGGAATAAAGGACTATCCGGGCATGTCCTTCATTTCACCTCATCGTTATTGCTCGCTCTTTGTCATAAGCGAGTGCTTTCCAGTTTCAGGCATACATAACACTTCACTCAATAAGTCCTGAGACATATAAGGGGCGCCACAAGCAAAAATAATTAATTTAATACAACTTTTTTTTATTGGCGCCCCTATATTTGTTGGGACTTATTGAGGGATGTGCTATGAATCACAACAAAAAAAATGTATTAACTTAACAATTTTCATTAGAGGCGCCCCCTATATGCCTTATTGACTTATTAAGTGATCTGTAATACCTTTCTGACTGTCTGTCACACTCTTTTGGCTTCACATGTTTCTCACGTGCAATAAAAAAAAATGAAAAAAAAATAAAAGCAGAACGGAACCCTCTATGTGCAAGAGTTACATACTTGTGCAGTTTACTTCTTGATAAAGTTGGGTCTTAATCTTTCCAATCACTGTAGCGTTTTCCAAGCTGAAGTAATGTCCATTCGCTGATATCCTTATTCTTACGGATAGTCAGGCATCACTCAGGGCCCTGGAATCTCTCTCACAAGCTCCAAGACGGTCATGAACTGCCGCACATATTTAGATGAGATGGCTGAGCAGTTCAACGTTAGCCTGTGCTGGGCGCCAGGTCACAGAGACATTCCGGGTAACTGCCAAGCAGACGAATTGGCTAGGCTTGCCACAACGCTACCACTACTTCAGGAACACGAACACCTCGGTTTCCCTCTCGCCACATGCAAATTAGTGCTGCATTTGAACGCGATCCATCAGACTTATCAAAGATGGTCTAACCGTAGCCTTTGTCGCGTCTCCAAGGAGATGTGGCCCTCTCTTGAACCCAAACGCTCCAGACTGCTACTATCGCTCAAAAGATCAGACATAAGCCTGGTCATGGGAGCCATAACCGGGCACTGTCTAATCGGCGAGCATGCTAGCAGGCTAGGGGCTCCTTCAAACGATTTTTGCAGAAGCTGCAGGGATGAGGAAGAACCAGAAACTCTCCTACACCTGTTATGCACATGCCCGGCGCTCTCGCGCCTCAGACACAAACACTTTGGAAGCTATTTCCTCAACGGCCTACATGACCTCAATAAAACCCCTCCCGCCGACATTTTAAGCTTTATCATCGGCTCCAGCTGGCTTTAGGTTCTTCCCACATTGTGTGGTAGCACAATGGTCCTGTATGAGACTTAGTGTATTCCTCAGCCACCTTAACCTACCTACCTACCTGGGACTTAATCAACGTGCCTCATCCCTTAAGTTCGTTGTATCCACCCGTTTTTCTTCATAATATTGTTTCTCGGTATTCGATGCAAGAACTCCTCAATACCCCGCCATCTTAGCCGTCTCAGTGGAGATGTTAGACTAGTTCATTGCTCTCTTCGGATTGTCTTTACAGAGTGGAACTGAAGTGAGCTGCTGTATAAAACTCTCCTGATCTTTCAAGGGAGGATGCTATTTTTCAGCCAAGCTTTGAAGCCACGCATAACTTCGGTAGTAATGGCTTTGTGTTTACTTCCTGCGTAGCCAAGTTATATAAAATTCTTCGCTAACTGAACAGTTTTGCTGTCGTGAAACGTGGAACGAAACCCTCTCTGTGCACGAGTGGCATTTCTACAGCTTATTGCTTGTTGGACCCTAATCAACATGCCTCATCCGTTAAGGTTTTTGAATACAGCGGATGAGGTGGTGGATGAGGTCCTCTACAGCTGTGCACGGAGCCCATGATGACATCTTTTGCTCTCTAACTCTATAACGTTGTTTCTCAATTTGGGGTATAAACGTTGGTATTCATTCCCTCCTCATTACCTCGCCATCTTAGTGGAGATTTTCGGTTGTTTCAGTTTCTGTTGTCATTTTCGGTCTTTGTTTCGACTTTATTGAGTGGAACTGAAGTGAAGGGAAGAAGTTTGAGCTGCTGTATAGGGAAGACGAATGAGCTGCTGTATAGGGAAGAGGATTGAGCTGCTGTATAGGGAAGACGAGTGAGCTGCTGAATAGAGCGGACGCTGTTTTTTAATCAAGCTTTGACTTCGGCTTTGTCCTTAGGTTCTGCGTGGCCTTGTCCTTCGCTTACTCAACAGCGTTGCTGCTCCTTGTGATGCTCTGCCTGAGACGCCGAAGTTGCGTGCCCATCCATTGTTTTTCCCTCATTCCTAGTCAGATCCAATCAACTAAAAACAAAGACCATCGAAGGCCACATGCTCCTAATCTTGGCTGTCAAAAGACCCCTTTTTCCAATCTCGTAGTCGGTACCCTTGCACCTTCGAGCGAAGACAAGTTTCTCAATTTTGAGAAGCGATTGAGCTTCACTTGCTTTTTGTGTACCTGTGACAGATCTTAAACGAGACAGGTTTAGTCATTTTTGATTAGAAAAGGGAGGCAAATGTGTCTCAGTTGGAGCTAGAAATCGAAGCGAGTTGTTCCCCCATAATGAGTACTACTTGGGACTGGTGAACTTTGACAACACCTGCTACAGCAACTCCGTGTTGCAGGCGCTGTACTTCTGCAACCCGTTCAGGGAGAAGATCCTTGAGTACAAAGCTAAGAGTAAGCCGTTAAAGGAGACGTTGGTCTCACGTTTGCAAGATCTGTTCTATACTGTAGCCACGCTGAAGAAGAAGGTGGGCTCCATAGCTCCGAAGAAGTTCATTGCACACCTGCGAGAGGAGAAGGAGGAGTTCGGTAACTACATGCAGAAGGATGCCCACGAATTTTTGAATATCCTGATCAACCACATTCTTCTTCTTCTTGTGGCACTACAGTCCGGGGTGGACCTGGGCCTCAACCAACATGCCTCTCCAGCCAGGACGATCTTTAGCCAGCAGTCCAAAGTTGCGCACTCCAAGTTGGTTGAGGTCCTTCTCCACTTGTGTGCGCCACTTTAGTCTAGTTCGTCCTCTGTTGCGTTGTCCCAATGGCACGGATTCAAAGACTTTTCGGACCGGAGCAGTGGTGTCCATACGCTCTACATGGCCTAACCATCTTAAGCGTTGTATCCGTAGACGCTTGACCAGGCGCATGGCGCCGTACAGCCCATACAGTTCGTCGATCAACCACATTAACGAGATTATTTTGGCCAAACGCAACTCGAACAAGAGCAAGAATGGCAACGGCAACGGAAACGGCGGCACGGCCCCACAGGGTCGACATGGGTGCACGAGATATTCCAGGGCATTCTGACAAGCGAAACGCGTTGCTTGATTTGCGAGACTGTCAGCAGCAAGGATGAGAACTTCTTGGACCTACTAGTGGACGTTGATCAGAACACTAGCATCAACCACTCTCTGCGCTGCTTCGGCAACACGGAGACTCTCTGCAGTGACAACAAGTTCAAGTGCGACAACTGCTGCAGCTACCAGGAGGCACAAGAATGAGGCTCTCGAGCCGATATAAGCAATGAATTCATGCATTGTCTAAAGCACTTAAAGTCACACTCATGCGGTCGTTGGACTGACGTTGTACGCCACTTAACAACTGAAAGAGTGTGGTGTCAGGATAAAACCGGAATCAGTTTCATGTCTCTCCCCAATCCTCTTCTGCTTCAATTTCCTTGCCTTTTTCATTTCTATCTAGTCACCTTATGTCAGTGTAAGTCCCACCTGATCTAAAGCTAATCTCACTCAACTTCAATGTCCATCCCTTCCCCAAAGTGCTTGCCGTTCGTGCGGAACTACAAAGTCCACAAATGTTATCGCGCGCAATCAATACCAACCCAGTTTTACACCAACATTCCACCGCCCCCTGCCCCTCCACTCCACCGCTCCGCAACTCAATCTATTCTTTCGTAAATGAAGTGGAAATTAGCATTTCTTATGCAAAAGGCCATCAGTAACTTTATTAATGAGCTCCTCTCACCGTCAACCCCATCGGCGTTGCCTGCCCGCCATCGAGGGAATACACGCACCAGCGCCTATTAGTTCCGCTCCACATTTCATGTCCTAACCCACAAACCGACGACGTTTTGCTCGATTCCCCGCCAACCACCGTCCCAGTCATTAATTGCAAATTGGTTCTAAATCGCGAACAACAATCATCCACTTTGCTGCGTTTTTCCTTCTCGTGCACCCCATTCAAACGAGGAGCATTTTTTTCCAATTCAGAATCTCGATTACTCACGCGCCACACGTCGCTATCCTCTCTGGCAAACGTGTCCGGGGGGAGGTACAATGAAGTCAAGCGTTTGCAAATCATGCGTGTTTCACCTCAATGGTGATCCACTGGAAACACACAAAGGGAATCTGCTAATACCATTCAACTCTGTGGTGCTCGCCGCATTTGAGTGCGCCGGAGTGTGGTGGGAGGACGAGAGCCCGGTTCATCGTGCGGTGGCCCCAGCTCAAAGTTTAGTATTGTGTTCCGTAATTTTATTTACCACTCACTTTCAAAAGCGACAAAACTTTGTTCGCAAAGTTCTCTGCTTCTTCTATTTTTTTTGCAGCAACAGAAAAATCCAAGCGCCAACAGCAGGGGCATGGGTTAGGGATATACAAAAGAATATCCAAGCACTGCCCACCCGTCCTCGCTGGTTGGGTGTTTGGATGTGGGAGAGTGGTGCATTGCAATCCGATTCCTTGGCGTGTGGATGTCTGCTTTCTTTGCATGTTGGCGAGGATGCATGTAGACATCTAATCCTTTCAAATCAAATTACGAACACCGAACGTGTTCGTCGACGTCGTCGTCTTCGTCGTCGTCCTTTCTTTCTTCTGAGGGCTGCTCGTATGCGCACGGGGTTTTTCTTTGCTTTAATCTGTTTTCTTTACACCACCTGCACCTGCACCAACCACCACACCTTTGTGCGCCCCTCGTCCCTTTGCTCCCGCCCTCACTGTGTTCGTCTTATTAGTTTTGCGTTTCCCGCTGCCTGCAGAGGAGCACACCGTCTTTTTCCCAAAGGATGAGGAGCAGCTAAATTTAGATCTAAAATGTACACGCAACGATGGCGCATCCTTTTGATTCTCCTTTGAATCTTTTGTTGGAGATAACGATGCGACTTGATTAACAGGATCACAAGCATCATCATCCAAGTTGTCGGTGCACTCACCGGAGTACTTATGTCCTTCATTTAGCAATTCGTGTCGGCATTGGTGGCTGGAATGGTGGCTGAGTACATGGCTGCGTACGGAGCAGATTCTTCTTCCTTATCGTTGGTTGTGTCAACTCCTCGGATTTTCTGTGGCAGCTTTTGTCTTTGTCGCATGATGATATCAGGACCAAGACCAAATCTCATCTATCGACAATTGTCGTGTGAATGTTGGCCGGGGACGCAGTGTGTGTGTGTTTGTGTGTGAGTGCGCGGGGGTGAAAGAAAGAATGATGACTTTGTTGAAGGATCTTCCTTTGCACCTGTTATTGTTTTTTTTTTTCATCATTTTGTTTGTTGTGTGCTGCGTCTTGCGTCATGCGAAGTTCCTTTGTGATGGCGAATGGAGGCCATGTGCAACGCATTTGCAATGGAATGGAGGAAGTCGTTGACGGCGATGGCCGAAGGGGATGCGACATTTGCAATGGTGATGGCGGAGGAGGTGCATTTCAGGTGGATTTGAGAAGAACTTTGAATCGTCACACACTTTATGACAATCTGAGCGTATGCGTAAGTGGCGACGTACGGTCGAGGGGTGAGGAATCTTGTAACCTACGAGACTGGTGGGGAAGGAGGATGATGTGAACAACTTTAGGGAATCTCATCATTCTTTAAGTATCGTTTAATATGCTACGTTGTCAAGAATTTCTTTTCAGTGGTCCAGTCTATGTCTTAGACGAATGGGGGGGCACCTATCCAAGGTCTGTTCCTTGAGAGAAGTCGCTTTAACGATCACTTCAACGATCATGTAACTTGACGTGATTGTTGGACTCAGTTGCAGGGATGGGACGGTGCTCTGGAAAGCGGAAAACCTTCGACAGGTAGATGATTAAAACAAAAAAACGAAACCAACGTCGTGGTTTAAAAAGGAGTCGCGTCGCCAACCCAAAAACAACGCATAGTACCCTAATTTCGACCAGTGTTGTCCTGTCAGCCGCACGTGCGATTGACTTTGTGGCATTCCTCAGACACAGTGATGACATTTGACATCGTTCCTATTACCTTGCACGCAAGTGTCTCAAAATATGCAAAACGTAAACATTTTCTGTTCAGTAGCCCAACCTTTGGCTTGTAGAAATGGAGGGTACTTAACGAAGGCTTGTTCTTTAAGAGAAGTCTTTTGAAGCGATTATGAAACATCACACTACAGGACCATGTTGCTGGGATCGATGGTGCTCTTGAAAGCGGAAAAAGACCTTCGACAGGCAGATGTAGAAACTAAACACACACATAACGAGACCAACGTCTAAAAAAAAGCCGCTTCGTCAACCGAAAAGACAACGAACGTTAAAAAAAAGCCGCTTCGTCAACCGAAAAGACAACGAACGTTAAAAAAAAGCCGCTTCGTCAACTAAAAACACAACGAAGGTTAAAAAAAAGCCGCTTCGTCAACGGAAAAGACAACGAACGTTAAAAATAAGCCGCTTAGTCAACCGAAAACACAACGAACGTTAAAAAAAGCCGCTTCGTCAACCGAAAAGACAACGAACGTTGAAAAAAAAGCCGCTTTGTCAACCGAAAAGACAACGAACGTTAAAAATAAAGCCGCTTAGTCAACCGAAAACACAACGAACGTTAAAAGGAAGCCGCTTCGTCAACCGAAAAGACACATTACAACGCATAACACCCCATTGTCGGGCTGTGTTGTCTGTTGTTGTCCTGATAGTCGCACATACAAACTCAGTGGCGTTCCTCAGAAACAGTGATGACATTTGACATCGCAAATCAATTCGAATTTGCCTTTCAATCGCTTAAAACAGTCAATTCAACGCTCTTCACAAAACGCAAATCCACTCGAATAGAACAAAACCTCTCCTCTAACAAATCCACACTCCGCACACAGCAGTAAACCCAATCAGAGCAGATATCAAGGCACCCTAACAATGTGCGGAGTATCTTCCAGCTCTCATACAAAGTCCGCACACAAGTCTCCTTACCTCGGCGAAGTGAAGAAAATCGTCCCAATTGCGGACAAGCACACTTGAAGGGATTTATTGGACCTTTATCTCCGTCGTCGCAAGCTTCCCTTTACAATCTCCGAAGTAAACTTCTCTTAACCACTTCAAAATGTACTTGCCACTGAAGCGAAGCGGCAAGAACTGCACACAGTCGGCTGACGGAGGAGCAGGAAGAGTGGAAGAGTGCCAATGGATGTGTGCTGTATGCAGTGCCGAAGTGCAAACAAAAGTTTACCGACTCTCGCACACAGGCACAGTGCGGACATTGTTCACACGGTCTTTTGATGTTCCACATACGCCAGAGTGAGAGCTGGCCGAATGTAGGTTTGAGAACACTTTCAAAAATGTTTCCAAACCGAATTCGACAGAAATAGAACCCAAGCTGCACCTCGCCTTCTCCGTGATCCTTTGTGAGCAGTCGAACAATGAACGAGGCTTTAACCTCCAAGGAGAGAGTGGGATATCGATGAATTACCACGCGGTCCTCCAGAAGCGGGAGCACTTTCAAGCACAAGTGTGTTTCTATTTCCGGAAGCCGCCCTCTTTTTCGGGGAAATTCTCTGGAAGGAATTCCATTTGAATTTCGTTCATAAAGCAGCGCCACACTTAGCCCCCCAGCCAGTGCAGAGCCAGCACGCCAAACTGCCAAGGTTTTCCCCCGTCCGCGTCGTCACCTCGTCGGTCGTGGCCTTTGACGCCCGCCCGCCTACCCACTGCCCGAGATAACGACGCGCAGCGGGGAGAACTAGATGTAAAGCATGCTTTCCGAAAAGTACAATGCCTTGGAGTTGTAAATTTGGAATTAAGGCGGCAGCGCAAAGGACTTTAAGGACTTTGTCGCTGTGTGGCTGCACAGGGCGTTCGTGGGAGTGATGTTAGCCCATGTTCCGGTCGCCCCACGAAGGAGGGGCGCTCTTGTTCCCAGAGACAATTTTAATTGTTTACGGTAAATCATGCCATTTAATTGTGTGTAATTATGGTATTTATTTCGCTCGCTCGATGTTGTAAATAAATACCAATGAAATACGGAAACATGCAGCGGTAAATTCAAATTGTGGGTGGCCCTCTGGAGACTGGCGACGTCGAGGTGCTGGTGCAGCTCCAATCCCAGCACCAGCGGCAGGACATTGCTTGCCAAAAAGTGATAAAATGTATTTCCAGTTTTTCAGTAGTTTCACGTTTTTGGTTTTTTATTTTTCTTCCTGCAGCTGTTGGTTTTGGGTTTTGTTGTTGGTTGCAGTCCTCTGCCTTTTGTGCAAAAGGATATTTACAGAAACCGATTTCGGAGTGAGATAGTGTCCTCATCGGCACCGTTTTCTGTTTCGTTCGAAATCAAAATTAAGGACGACACATGATGATTGTGAAATTTAACTTTTCATCTTCACCATGGACAGCCGAAAAGGACACTCGGTGGTCCGGTGAAAGATTTGAAAAAAAAAAAAACTGACGAATGAAACAAATGACAGCAAGGGCTGTGATCATCTTCATAATCAGCAGCAAATGATGGTGAGAGCTGGGATGATGGCCGTGGTGATGTGCCTGCTGGTTGTGGCGACTGCCTGTGCTCCCCAATCAAGTTTCCTAAACAAAAGTTTTGGGTAAACTTCGTTAGTTATTCGGTGTCATAATTCGGGGATGCATTTTAATTAATGCTTTTTCAATCAGCATCGGGGACAACATTTGCTCTTCTCGCTTTGGGAGATTGGAGTTTAGGGAAAATTTAATGCTAGCCAACCACAGAGTTACAACAGAATATTGCTTTTGGGAAGGAGTGGTGTAAGCGCTGTTGGGTTCTAATGACCGATTTAGGCAATCCTGCTGGTTTCACCAATAGATGGCGCCACTATCGCAATGAAAACTTTACCTTTCTGTAGCGCTTCTTCATCGACGGCTGTCACGATACCCGAGAATATAGAAATATGGAAAGTACTTCACTTCTGGTTTCACCAATAGATGGCGCCACTATCGCAATGAAAACATTACCTTTCTGTAGCACTTCTTCATCGACAGCTGTCAAGATACCCGAGAATAAAGAAATATGGAAAGTGCTTGACTAGAGTCTTGGATTTGGATGGAAAATAAAGAGTAGGACGCCATTTTGTGACCCACAAGTCGCAGAGTTTTAGCAAAATTTGGCTTTTGGGAAGGAATATAAGCTTCGTTAATTGGACTGATTAAGGCAATTGTTCTAGTATCACCACTAGATGGCGCCACGATCGCATTGAAAACGGATCACTAAATAAGACCCAGGATATATAGGGGGCGCCACTAACAAAAATTGTTAATTTAATATTATTTTTTTGTTTGTTAGTGGCGCCTCCTATGTGTCCCGGAATTTATTGAGAGATGTGCTATCTTCCTGTAGCACATTTTCGTAGACGAGTGACAAAATACCCGCGAATATGAAAGTATGGAAGGAGCTTGGATGGGTTCTTGTATTTTGATGGATAAGAACTGCTGGGACGCTATCTACTGTGACCAGAGTAGGACGCCATTTTGTGACCCACAAGTCGCAGAGTTCAAGCACAGCTTGACTTTCGGGAAGGAATGGTGGAAGCGCCGTTGGGTTCCATTGACAATTCGTCTAATTTCACCACTAGATGGCTCCACAATCGCAAGGAAAACATTAACAAATTACTCAAAATGTCCCGGGACATATAGAGGGCGCCACTGACAGATATTATTTATCTTATATTAATTTTTATTTTGTTAGTGGTGCCCTCTCTATGTCCGGGATGACTTCTATCACGCTAGGAAATCATTATCTATCTGTAGCCTACCTTTTGTAGACGGCAAATATGGGAATATAGAAAGAACTTGAATAGAATCTTGCATTTGGACGGCAAAAAAAACTGCTGGGACGCCATCTTCTGTAACTAGCTAATAGAAGAGTTTAGGCACAGCTTGGCTTCCGGGAAGGAATGGGTTAAGCGCCGTTCCATCGACTTATTGAGGCAACAGATGGCGCCACTATCGCAAGGAAAACTTTATCCTTCTGTAGTCCCATTTTAGTAGCAGGGTTTCAAAATATCCGCGAATATGGAAATATGAAAAGGAGCTCGAATTAATCCTTAAATTTGGACGGGAAAAAACTGCTGGGGCGCCATCTTCTGAGACCCCTCTCCTGGCCCATCGAATTTTTATTACTAACGCACATCGGTTGGTGATGCATTTCTTCCGAAAACGCATCTAAAACAACCGTGGAGCTTTTTGCCGCCGTTCCTCACCTCATTCGGAGTAATTTTTGATACAGTTTGTGCTCAATCCGTTGCTTTGTGATCGGCAATGAAGCAGTGATCCACTAGTATGCACTAGAGCAGATGGTGATCTACTCAGTCATCCACTAGTATGCACTAGAGCTGATGGGTCGGGAGAGTGGATTTCGTTCAACGTCTGTGCCCCGCAAAGAATGCGGACTTTCCTATTAGCCGAGAACTTATAGCCGCCACTATCTAGGTCTCACGATGATTTTCATCGACTAGAGCAGGCCAATGGGCTCCATTTCAAGTTTTTGGTGGAATATTCACTCAACCTAAAAATCCTTATTTCCCGAAAAATAGTCAAAGTAGTGGTCAAAGCAATGGTCAAAACAGTGGTCAAACCCGTCATACAGCTGGTGCAGTACGTAGCGCTAAGTATTCACTCAGCTGTGAGTTATTTGGGTAGTGGACTGTCATCAGTCAAAATAACAGCCACGGGATGGCTTCCTAAGCTAACTTCTCCTCCGCTCACGTGACGAGAAGATTTCACAGCCTTTTGCCAATCCTAAACTAAAAATTTAGAAGCGCTGTCCTATTCTTCGAGGGAGCACCGTGAACAAATTCTGAATACCCAAACGGAGGCACTAGTGGCCGCCGTGGTATAGTGGGTACAGTGCGACACTCACGCACCACAGGTCCAGGTTCGATTCCCGGCTGATCACCTCGAATTTTTCACGGGACCACCTCTTACGAACTGCTGACTACACTCAAAGAGTATCAACTGTCTAGAAAAAGCTTCTCAAACTTCGCCGTTCGGAGTCGGCAAGAAACTGCAGGTCTTTTCCACTCGCGAGAGAACAGTAGCGCGCACAACATGAGTAGTTGATGAGACAGCTAGGCCCTGTTCCCCTGTGAACTGTCGCTCCATCCAATTATTATTATTATAAACGGAGACATTCCAGGGAGCTGGTGAAGGTCTACGTACATACTCCTTTGACAACTGCTTTAACCATCACTCTCGCACGCAACAAAATTTACTGCAGGACTCCAAACGATGACTGAAGTTCTCAATTCCGGCGACGCATCAATCCCATTGTTGAATGCGACAAATTTTTCAACACTTTCCCGCACTAAATCACTCCAGTCTCTCATTGCTATCACACGGTTCATTGAGCGCCGTTCCGCAGAGTCATCTTCTCCGCCAAGGAACTCAACCAGTTGTCCCTTGAGTGGCTGTGTTCCGCAAACAAGTCATCGAAGCCATTCTCCAGCACATCCCACAAATCCCAATTGTCTGCCTTAATTTGGTGGAAAACTTTTTCAGAGAAAAACACCGCCATCAAGCGCCCAGCGAGTCCCAATACTTGCAAGTCAGTGACGCGTCGGGGAGAAACTTTATTTCTCCTTGAAACATGACCTCTCAGCAGACCACTGTTCTAATCATTTCATCCCGCACATTATTCATTCGCGCTACTTGCCAGCGCTCCCCTATCCACTCCGCCACCTCATTCCCTTGCAACCCCATCTGTCCGTGCTCTCCCGTACACTTACATTTTCTTGCGAAAAATTATAATTTCGCGCGGCGCCTTTTCTGTGTCATCGACGACGGCGGTGTTGCTGCTGCTGGTACTGGCGCTGGTGCTAGGGTCGTGGTCTCTCGATGGTGTCACTAAACTTTGTCCATTTGCATTAGGGCTCACTCTCTCTCTCTCTCTCTCTCTCTGTCTCTCGCGGGAGCTGCTGCTGCTGCAGGAGTTTAAGTGGAATTTATGAACTTGCAGGATTCAAGGGAAAATAAATTTCGGTCAATTGCGTAGCGTATATGCGCAACATTGCAGCTGTCCCACGAAGTGCGGCACAAGACACAGAGAACACCATACAGCGCCGCACCAACACGCGGAACTGCCAAAGTTGACATTTGGGGTATTTTTATGACGCTCCTTAAAAGTGTCATGTTGTTAAGACCGGAACCGGATGCTATTTGTGTTACGTTTCCCAACGTACGATTTGTGGAGTTGCTGTGCTGGTAAATTTGTCCACCTCGCCGCCATGCCGCCGTGGGAGTGGGATTTTCGTAAGACGCGATAGTCGCCACTCAGCCTTACACTCAATTCGGTCATTGAAGGGTTTCTTGAAAGCCACTTCCCCGTCCTACCGGCAGCCAGTCGTCCCTTCGATTCCTGGTCTTGTGTGGGTTGCTTGGCCCACAACATATTTTATTTAACGTCCATCCGGTGGCGGCAGCGGTGGGGGGCATTATTTGCATCGATTGCCGTGGAGGGGACTCGGCCACCGTTGTTGGGTGTCTCGCGCATTTTCAATTACTTCGAGTTTTTCGATGATGACGTTTCCTGTGGCCCGTGGTGTTGTTGGAGCTATTTAAAGCAGCCTTGAAATAGTGCAAAAAGAATTTGAATTTTTTTCCTCTCGTACTGTGGCTTCATGCGAAAAGCTTTGCTGTTGACTTTGTCGTGCCTGGTGGCGGTTGGGGCGGTGGCAGCGATGGCTGTGCCTATGCGGTCCCCGTTGAGGTTGTGTTCAGGTTCGTGGCGAGGCGTGTGTGACTTTTTGTCTGGTTTTATGACTTGGATTTGAATAAACATTCACTTTTTTCGGGTGTTTTTCTTTTTGAATAAATATTTATGTTTAACGTTTATGAAGACCACTGCTTTGAAATACTGCGGCGGTTAATGTGACGCAGGCTATTCGGAGGCGAGATGGATTGGGTTGCGGGTGCGGGTTAATTGTTTGGGAAAATTTACTCCTCGCAGCATTCATACGGTCTTTGGCAAAGACTACGTTCCATAGTCAGTGTCTCTCTTCTACTTTTTCTTCCGGGTGGACCTGTGCCTCAACCAACACGCCTGTCTTTCTAAGTCTGCCGAGCGTCCACCATCCTCTGACATGAGTCCTTTCTACTTCTTCTTGTGGCGCTACAGTCCGGGGGGGCCAGGATCTCAACCAACATGCCTTTCCAGCCAGCACGTTCTTTCGCCAGCTGCCTCAAGTTGCGCACTCCAAGTTGGTCGAGGACCTTCTCCACTTGTGTGCGCCAACGTAACCTCGGCTGTCCTCTGTTTCGTGGACCTGGGCCTCTCTCTCCAGCCAGCACAATCTTTGGCCAGCCCAGCCAGCACAATCTTTGGCCAGCTGCATCAAGTTGCGCACTTTAAGTTGGTAGAGGTCCTAGCCTCGGCCGTCCTCTGTTGCATGGACCTGGGCCTCAACCAAGCCTCTCCAGCCAGCATGATCTTTGGCCAGCTGCATCAAGTTGCGCACTTTAAGTTGGTAGAGGTCCTAGCCTAGACCGTCCTCTGTTGCGCTGCCCCAATGGCTCAGATTCGAAGACTTTCTGCATCCATATGTTCTACATGGCCTAGCCATCTTAAGCGTTGTATCCGAAGACGCTTGACCAGGGGCATGTCGCTGTGCAGCCCATGGAGTTCGTCGTTAAATTTTCTCCTCTAGATGCCACCAACGCAAACAGGACCAAAAACCGCACGCAAAACTTCTCTCTCGAAAGGACTAAGGGCGTCCTCATCCGCATTTATTAACGTTCATGTTTTCGTGCCATAAAGTAAAACTGGGATGATTAAGCTGTTGTGTAACACATCACTCAATAAGCCCCGTGATATATAGGGGCGCCACTAACAAAAAAAAATAATATTAAATTATTTCTTGTAAATGGCACCCACTATACATCCCGGGACTTATTGAGTGATCTGTTAAAGCATGCTATGTCCTTCGAAAGAGGGCTTTTTTCCTCAGTTGCCTCTTGAGCCCAAAGGACCAGCGATTGGCAAGAGTGATTCTGCGTTTGATTTCGGTAATGATGTCGTTGTCCTTATTAATCGTGGAGACGATGTAGACAAAGACATTGGCTGCCTCGAAGTTTCTGCTTGCTTGTGGGATATTCTGTCCAAGACGCCGATGTTGTGTGTCCTACCTCGATGACGGTATGTACTTCGTTTTGCTACCAGACCAAGTTTAGCAGCTTCCGATTCAATGCCAGCAAACGCATCATTGACGGCTCGCTGAGTTCGTCCAATCAAGTCAATGTCGTCAATGTAAGCTAGCAATTGAGCTGCGTTTTGGAAGCTCGTGCCTCTGGTGTTGACTAGTCAGCTATGAACGTTCTTCTCGAGTATAATGTTAAAGGAGTCGCAAGACAATGAGTCACCTTGTCTTAAACCTTTTTTGACATTGAAGGTCACGGTGAGTCCGTAAGCGACCTTGACGGAGCAGCGAGTGTTCTCCATCACCATCATCGTCTCCATCATCGTCTCCATCATCGTCTCCATCATCGTCTCCTTCATCGTCTCCATCATCGTCTCCATCATCGTCTCCATCATCGTCTCCATCATCGTCTCCATCATCGTCTCCATCATCGTCTCCATCATCGTCTCCTTCATCGTCTCCATCATCGTCTCCATCATCGTCTCCCTCATGGTCTCCATCATCGTCCTCCTACACAATCTGGCGAGCTTGCTAGAAATGCCAAAGCTAGACATGGCACGGTATAGCTCGTCTCTGTGCACACTGTCATATGCGGCCTTAAAATGGACGAATATTCGGTGAGCATCAACTTGCACCTCTTGAGTCTTTTTCCAGGATCTTCCGAAAAGTAAAAATCTGGTCTAGGCCTGGAAACGAAATTGACAGGGATCTACCAGATTGTAGACAAAAGGTTTCCGGCGCTCACATAGAGATAGGGTGTTGAAGGCGATTTTAAGGAGGCTGATCCCTGGCAGTCAAAGGGGTATCCTTTCTAGTGGACCGGGCAAACGAAGCTGAGATTCCGCTCATCGGGCAGGCTTCCTTCCGACAATATCTCACGAATGAGTTGGTGCATGTGGTCAACTAGGTCATCTCCTGCTGCTTGCGCCCAACCAGCAAATCTCCAGTTGCTCGAAACAGATCTGCGGGCAGTCCGTCCACTCCAGCAGCTTTGTTCGACTTCAGTTTTGGTATTCCTTTCTTACACTTCGTGTAAGCCGTGGGGACGGAATTCTTGTCTATCATCGTCTTAATTGAGTAGAGGATTCTGCCTAACAGTGGCTGCCGTGGGGTAGTGGGTAGATTGCGACACTGACACGCTGAAGGTCTAGGTTCGATTCCCGGCTGAACACTTCGCGCCATACAATTATTATTATTCTGCCTATCAGCGGAATTTTGGCCGTCACCGTCGTTAAGGATTCTGCAGACATGATGCTTTCGAATTCTCAACACAGACCCTACCACAAGTTGTCCATTTTGACCCCGGCAGGCTTCGGTCCGAACCTTTTACCCTCCTGATAGAGACTTTCGAACTTCATTTCTGCCAAAACACGATTCCATTTCCTCGACCGCGCGCTTCTCATGCTCCTTCCTTTTTTTTCTGAGAAGCCGGTGCTCTTCCTCTGTTGGTAGAGCTCACGAACAGCCCTCGTTGTTCAATGCAGCGTTGCCCTATAGGCGTCTTGTGTGGCTGAAACCCAGAATATAAGTGTCAGCTCATGAACAGCTCCCGTTGTTCGAGGCACCGTTGCATCTTGTTCGGCTGTATGCGCTTCGTCGTCAAACCATGGGTTCCTTCTGGGTGGTAACGTGAAACCCAACACATCAGTGACAACGTTTCCAGTTTTCTTTTATGGTTAGTGCAGACAGCGTCGAACTCTGAGCGAATTTCAGAGAGTCTAAGTCGGCCCACTAGCCCAATAACCTCGAATTCACCGTTGGTGTAAGGCAGTTTTTCGTTTTCGATAGAAGCAAATCGCTCGGTGTATTTTTGGGTACTATTCTCTTCAGTGTGGTCGCCGTGGCGTAGTGGGTAGAGTGGGACGCTCACACGCTGAAGGGTATAGATTCGACTCCCAGCTCAAGACCAATCTTTCGAATTTTTCACGGCACCCCCTCTGTCGAGCTGCTGACAACTCTCAAAGACTAAAGACTGTCTAAGAAAGCTTCTCAAATTTCGCCGTTCGGAGTCGGCAAAAAAGTGGTCCCTTTTACTCGTGAGAGAACAGTAGCGCGCACAACACGAGTAGTTGATGAGCAAGCTAGGCCCTGGTCCCCCTTTGGCCAACAATTATTATACTCTTCAGTGTTTAGAAAGCTCGCAGCTGCATGGGTAAGGTTATTGTCTCTTGTTTCACCCAAGAACACCCCTTCTTCCTATCACGAGTGAACTGTGCATCCTTGGAAGTCAAATCTTTGGCACAGTCGACGCACAAAAAATTCGTTGTTCAGGCGATTTCTCTTTCTAGAAATTCTAGTTTCTAGTCTTCACAACGTCTCTCCCCTTTTTCGTCTGAAGATTGATTTCCGTGATCGCACAGCAAACACGTGCCATGTTTTATGCCCTCCAACCAATTCTGCGGGAGCCTCTCTCCCGCAATCTTCCCGACCACAGAAACAGTTGCGACTCATTCTAAGTCTCTGCCATAAATTTAAAGGTCCCAGAAGCCACCATCGAAGCCCCAGATCAGTTTTCACTCCCCATCCCCGACTCCACGAAAAAAAAAATAGAAACCAAACTCAGAATTCGTTAACAAACCGATTTCGAAGTGCAAACGATCGCAGCGATAGGCCTCCTGTTCGCCTAATGGAATGCGCGCTGTGAAGCGCTCATTGTTCACCGCTTCACAGCCGCACGGCACAGAAGCGCAGCTCGGCGTCGCCACAGGCCATAAATTATCAAGGTCACCCAAGCGAACAGCAGCGGTGGCAGCAACAGTTCCCCATTCCCATTCCAATTCTTCCCTGCATTCGATCCCGACAATTGATCATGATTTCTAAAAATACCAAATAAGTATCTATTAATAAAACATCGGAGCACCGGTGCTCAACGGAGCTGCTGGGGCGAGTACTTTCGAAATGAGAAATACCAGCCCACTCGAAAACTGGTTCTGTGCGCGGCTGTGTGCGAGGAGCAGCAGCCTCCTTCACCTGAATTTCCCCTCGCACACAGGCGCAGCGCCACGCACTCACACAAGAGCGTGCCGCGTCGCGCTGACATTGTGCCGTGTTTTCAAGTGCACGCTACAAATAAATCAGGAGAAGCGAAACTGCGTCAGTGTGTCAAGTTCGTTTCTAATTGTTGGGTAGGCCGTTGGAGCAGCGGGAACGGATGATGGTGGGCCGCCTCGTCGTACCAGCTCCGGCGACACGGATCTGCGATCGTGCGTGTTGATCGGATAGGGGGAGAGGGCCTTGAGCTGCGGCGACGAAGAAGTTGCGGCGCATGTCTCATGAATGGAGCTTTTTTTTCCATCGTTCCGTTCCCGGTTTGATACAGAGAAGTGGGGATCGTGACGGCAGCAATAGAGACGACGGCAACGGCAACGGCGCAGGCCCGGTGCGAGTGGTATGGCGACTGGCGAATGCCGAGTGCGCCTGTGTTTGCTTCTCGGGGTAAATGAACTTCCGGTTCGGCGATGGAATTTCCATTCCGATGATCTCTTACCGCATTTCTTTTTCTCGTCTTTTCACCGTCTTCGGTGCCGTCGCTGCCTGCGTGTGTGAGTGTGCCTTGGCGTTGGCTTTCTTTGACTTGCGGCACGGCGCATGCAACTGATCCAACACGCGAAGTGGTATCTTTCCTCTACTCACACTCGCACACAGGCGCAGTTGCGCAGTGCGTGTGCAAGTCTTCGGCTTTTAATTGGAGTTTTGTTTGCTGGTTCGTTCGTTCGGTCTGACCGTCCATCTGCTGGGGCTTCGATTAAATGCCTTCGCCTTGGCCGCGGTTGTCGGCTTATGAGTGTTAATTTGAAACAGCTGTTAGGCAACGTAACGGGAAATTGTAACAAATCCGTTGGAAATTTCATGGAATTTGTGTGTTTTTCTCTCCTTTTTGCGGCTTCGTCTTCCTCCCCTTTGCCAGATGGACGAAGACGAGACCAGGCGCTTCGAAAATACTGGCTTTGCGATGAGATATCGTTTAAGTGCTCTTTCGACATTTAATTGCGAGAGAAATTACCTGCAGCGAGCGCGGTCATTGTTGTGGAGGTCTGCATGTGACGGTATTATTGAGGTGACTCTGTCACGTTAGATGGGTTTGCGCCGAAAAAGTGTGGCGTTTCGAAATCCATGAGAGGCGGGGGGGAATTTTTGAAATGTTTGTTGGAGAGGAAGTTGCGTGAGAAAGCTTTTTGAATGTTTTTTTTTTTTGTTTGGTTTGGAATGAGCGAGGCTTAGGGGTAAAGCAGATCACACGTGCTTGGGAGGAGTTTTGACTGATTTGGTAGAGGAGAGCAGTTTTCTTGAAGACATGCTTGTAAGGGAAACCAAAGATTTGAGACTGGAACAGCGGAGGTGCGATTTTGTTGCGTGGGTTGCAAGCCAGTGACTTCTTTCCTTGGTAAACAAACCTGTTAGAGAGTTCGTCGCCTTACAGATATACTGGAGCCTGTATATACTGGAGGCTGTATATACTGGAGGCTGTATATACTGGAGGCTGTATATACTGGAGCCTGTATGCTGTGTCCATGAAGACGAATTTTCTCTTCTTCGTCTTCGAAACAGATCCACTGGGACAACGCAACAAAAGATGGCCTAGCCGCACCCAAGTGGAGAAAGACCTCTGACTGGGGCTGGCTGGAGAGGCATGTTGGCTGAGGCCCAAGTCCACTCCGGACTGTAGCCCCACAAGAAGAAGAAGACGATTTTTCTCTCTTACCAAATATTTTGAGTCTATTAGATCCAAGTGAGTAACAGCCTGAGAGATGACAGTGTAAAAGTAACTGCACCTCCATTCCCTTCTCCTCCTAGTGCACACCAAACAAAATTTAAGTCAGATTTGACTTCTCGCCTAGCCCTGTTCACTCCGCGAACGATCAATCCTTACAGCAGCTACTTTCCTCATTTGCCAACACCATCCCCCCAGTTGTCAGACTCATCCCCTTGCAACAATTAATCTCGGCGAGGGCATTCCGCATCCCTTCCCACTGCGTTGTCCTCCTAATTAATCTCAAAATTCCCCTAAATTGTGTTGTTCTCTTCATCAGTGTCAGTCTCGCTTGTTGTTCGTTGATATCCATGACAAACCTGCCGAATTCCGTTTGATGGCGCCCAACATGCTGCCGTTACAAAAATTCCCACCTCTGCATGCGGAGGTAGCGAGTTCCTTCGCCCTGTCTCTGATTAAAAATTGAACGCTCGTTGCGAAATTCGGATCAACTCTCAATGGAGCAGTGGGTTAATTGGGTTCTCGCTCGAGAGCTGGAAGAGGAAGTGCAGCTAAGTGTGTTGGGAAGTATTGATTGCAGCCGGGAGTCCGTTGCAGTGCAGCTGGGTGTTCCTCAGGAGCTCAGTAGCTGGTGCTCATTACAGCCTCCGGAGAGGGGACGCTGACTGCTTGAAGTTTGTTTGGGAATGAAATTTAATTATTTTTACTTGGCTGCAGATGGATTTCATAATGAATGCGAATGGGGTAGAGGATCTGTAGCCGAATGGATGAGGGGGGGAGCGCCAAGGAACCTCAAGTGGAGTGAAGTTTGAGATGGAGAATGAGATCAGGAAGCGGGAATGCTGAAGAATTCTGAATGTTGTAAGATGAAGGATGAGAATGACGTCGGGAACGAAGATTGAAATGTGACGCCTGACAGTTGCGTTTCTATTTGGGGATTGATGGTGTTAAAAAACTGGAAACCAGAAGACAGAGGAGAAATGGAGTATACTGCAGGCAGAGGGGACCTGCAGACACGGAGTTTAGTCTGCACGACGGGGAGGCACTGTAACGGCACAAGAATGAGAAGGAGCTAGTTGCCGAACTGCTAGAATTGCAAATAAAAGAACGTAGCAGACAACATTGCTGCCAAATGTCGCTTCGAGGATGCTTGTCAGTCTTTGAAAGGCTCCCAGAAAATCCGAACTGCTAGAATTGCAAATAAAGGAACGTAGCAGCCAACATTGCTGCCAAGTGTGGCGTCGGGGATGCTTGTCAGTCTTTGAAAGGCTCCCAGAAAATCCGAACTGCTAGAATTGCGAATAAAGGAATGCAGCAGTCAACATTGCTGCCAAATGTTGCGTCGAGGATGCTTGGTAACCAGTCTTTGAAAAGCTCCCAGAAAATCCACACTGCTAGAATTGCAAACAAAAGAACGCAGCAGTCAACATTGCTGCCAAATGTCGCGTCGAGGATGCTTGGTAACCAGTCTTTGAAAAGCTCCCAGAAAATCTGGTTTATTCTACGCCGCATTCCATTGACGGAAAATCCCAAAAAGACCCCAGCCGCCATCTGTCACCAATCCACTGACCCACTCGAGCTCCTCTCGCACGCTTGTCAGGCCCTTATGATAAATCCCAAAACCAACCGAAACCATTCCCAACACACTGCACGTCCACTGCAGACAATAACACCGATTCCCAAAGAGAATCCAGAAAGATTCAAATCGTTTCCCAAACTCGCAGCCCACAGCTCATCAGTTATTCACAGCCGGCGCACTTCCGTCACCTAGAGTCGCACTGAGCGGTCATTCCCAATTTGGTCACGCCAAACTTCCACCTTCTAACCCATTTACGTGCTGCCAGCGACGCCACTCTTCACTGTCGGCCACTTTGCACCGATCATTGGCGATGTCTCCCACGCCGGCTTGGGGCAATCACCTGCCGCAGTGAGTCGGCTGAATGACAAGCTGCTGCTGCTGCCGTCGCCAATCCGGCCATTTGTTAGAAAAGTTTCAGCGCTCCGCTCAAATGACCAAACAGAGGAACAGAGCAGAGCATACCTCGTGCGAGATGTCAACTGCAAACGGCGCGCCATATTTGGCTGCGCAGCGGCTCGGTTCTAAAAATATCATCGCGCTCACCAGCAGCCAGCTGTGTGAGGCAACGTCAGAGGTGGCGGTGGCAGCGGCAGACTGACTATGGCCTGTAGCCGTGGGTAAATGACCTTGCCATTCTCCAGCCAATGCCGGCGACTGCCATTCGACTGGAATTAATGCCACACAAATGAAAATCCGCTTTCTTCTGTTGGCCGCCGTCGAGTGTGCCGGGAGGGAGACTCATACGAGCACCATCCATCCATCCGCAAGCCAACCGCACCGGCTGCATCTAGCCTAGGCCCGAAGAGGCAGCAGACCGAATGAATGGATTGCGGAGTGGCAGTCAATGTCTGAGAATTCGTGCGCGGCCTACTTTCTCCGCATTCCATTCGAGCTTGAACTCTTAAGTTAGTTAGGTAAGTGAGAGCTCTGCTTCGCCTCCTTTCCTGCCGCCCGCCCTCCCCAGCTCCTTCCTGTGCTTCTTTTCTACCGCCGCGCCGTGTGTGCGCCGAGGTGAGGTGAGCCGCGTTGCGGTTGCGGTCTTCGCGTGTACCGTAAATGCGGCCGACGGACTACTGTTGCTCAAAGTGAGCAATTATCTGCAGTTTGGAGATTTTCTACGATTCGTCGTCGTCGCTTCTCTCCCCCTCGCTGCTCTGCCAAACGGTGCTCGGCCATTAGCCGTCGGGTACCTAACCGATTTTGGGGGGGATTCGCGATGCCGGACAAAGCGCTAAAAATATCCGAAAACCTACGGTACCGGCGGCCGTTTGGTTGCATAACCGGGGGTTTCTTCTTCTAGTTCGTTTGACGGATGGACGGCTCTGCTCTGTGCCGGTGCTTGGTTCGTTTTCGATGCGATCCAAACTTTGAACCGTTTGAGCGAGGCAAGCGCAAAGCATCTCTCCGTCGGCAACGTCCGCACAGGTACGGACGTCAAATCAATTTGGGTCACTTGACTTAATGATTAAAATAGCAGAACCAGACCCAGAAACGGAAAAAATCAAACCACACCGGTCGGCGAACGAACAGGCAGACAGCGACAGAGAGAGCCACACACAGGCGGCCACGGGGACGGGCCGCGGTAGCGGCAGCCCCGACCGAATCGACTCTCTGATCTAGATACGGCTTGCATATTCATTCATGAATAAAACAATTCCCGGGAACATCACGTCGGATCTATGGTCATGTGGCTGCGCGGCTGCTGCTTCTGGCTGGTGACTAGTGGCTGGCGATGGCTGTGGCGGTGGCGGCGACGGCGGCTGTTCGCAGCAACCTCTGTAGCCTGCCCTAGGATGAATGGTCTGATAAAACTGTGCTGGTCGCATCGCATCCCAGGTGGGTGGCGAGTGGGGGGAGCGAAGGGATTTGCATATGCATTTGACAAGAGCAAGTCGGTCGGTCGGTGCTCTATCAATTTGCTTGGCAGTCGACTATCGAGACGACATCCTGCCTCTTGGGCCTTCGTTTCTGACTTCTGACGGATGCCTCACACTCCCCCGCACTCCAAAAGGGAGATATGCAATTGACATGACTCACACACCGCTTCCAGTGGAAAAAGAGCCAAATCAAAGGTGCGCTCCGTTTGACTCCGTATTTGCTGGGGCGTCTGCTGCAGGCAGGCAGGCAGGCGCTTGATCCAAATTTCGAGTGCGATGGCGGTGCTCCTTCCTTTGCCATTTTTTGTTGCCCCCCTTTTTGTTTGATTCTGATCGGAGTTCCGTCTTGAGTGGCAAACGGCTGAGGTGGGCCGCGCCTAGGCTGAAGACTGATTGCCATCTTGTTCGGCGGCATTGTTGTGTCGTTTCAATCATCGTCTGAAACGGCCGCGGTTTCGTCGCTGCGTTTCGCGGTGGGATGCCTGTGTGCTGTACTTGTGCACTGCAACTACGCGACGACCTACTGCTGGCTGTGCCGGTTGGTGGCTCTGATGTTTCTTCTGCTTCTGCTGCTGCTGCTGCTACGGCTGGTGCTGCGTTAAATGTGTCCTCTGGGGGAATTCTTTGCGCATTGCTGACGGCGACATCGGCGGTAACCTCGGCATCGGCTGAGGGGACTCTCAAATGACTTTGAATGTGGATTCGGAGTTTCAAGAGAGGGGTGCGTAAATTGTGGCCGAAAACGATTGAAGGGAGTCTGGCTTTCCTTTGTAGCAATGGGGAATCCATTAGTAGACCCCTTCAAAACTTGACTTAAGCCAACTTCAAAGGAACAGGGAGGACATGTGATTTTTCCAATTCCAATGAAGCGTCCATCAAGTTGTTGTGCTCCTCAAATTAGCTACAAATTGCATTGCATCCCGCCCCAGTGGCTCTCTCAATCATCCTTTCCTCGCATCGCGCTGTCCACCACCACCCCTGAGAGAGTGAGAGAGTGTGTGCTCGTTGTCATCACAATTTAGGGACACTTCCACACAGCGGCCGCACTGCAAAAAGAAAGAAAAAAGGAGACAGGAGCTATGTACCCACCCGTCGGGGGATAAAAACAACCACAAACTACGTAACCGACATCCTGCAGCAGGCGCAGCAGTGGCAGCAGAACCACCTTTGCCACCACCGGGAGCAGGAGCCAATACCGAACACGGCTAATAGTGTGCATTGTGGGAATTGGACTAGAACCTGGCACCGGCTAGATTCATGTGCGGTAATGCGGTGTCACACACCACAGTGCTTGTGCTAAGTTTTCGGGTGGCCGCCGACGTATGATTTAGTGCTTCCTCGCAAAATCAACCGAAAAAAGCGACGACGTCGGACGTCCCGCTGACACGCCCTTCATTCACTCGCACACCTGCCCGACTGTGCCTGTCTGTGTGTGTGAATGTGTGTGTCGGCCTGATAACAGGATATGCAATGGAATTTTTCGAGGATCTCCCTGCCCCCGACACACACCCCCGGCGACGGCTTATTTTTTCGTTTTTCGTGTTCCGGCTTGATTTCACTTAACCACTCTGACGCCCTTTGGTCGGGGATTTCAGGGCAAGGTGACACCTCTAAACGCCTCTGCCAGTGTTGACAAGCACTCCCCGGCAAACGGTGTCAACTGAGAACCGAAAAACTTTGCGAATTGTTTTTGGGATCGTCGTGTTTGCATGCTCGAGAGACTGCATCCAAACTCCTGGCTGGCTGACGGACGAGAGATGTGCACTGAACGGGAGGCGGACAGTGCCATTTTATCCGTCTCTCTCTTACTTTTTTGGCGACTGTAGATTTTATCGCCTCGATAAATAATTCAAAGTCAGGGGGAAGTGGCCCGCAGGTTGAGTTCATTAAAAACTGTGCTCTGAGGGGCGAATAACAATTACCGGGGCAGCTCAAGGAGGCGACCCGCGCCGGGGTGGCGATGACTAATGATGAAGAAACAGTGCGACATGTAACAAGAACTGATGCACATGGGTGAGATCCAGCGGCATGGGGGACTGCATAAATCTTCCCTCTCAGCAGGGCATTACTTGGGGGCAATTCAGCCGTGTAGTCCATCATGCTAAGCAGGGGAGGAGCGCGCGCTCGTGCTGTGTGTAGTTGTGACAGCTGTGCCAGTGGGGCAGGCTTAGGGATGATGATGCACGGCAGCCGCAAGCCTGTGTTATTCCATTTTTCTGCGGCTGTCATCGTTAATAATAAGCTCTGCGATGGTGGAGGATCGGATTCACACCTTGACATGTTTCTGCGGGGATTTGAGCCGGAGGAAGGATGTAAATTGGATTGTTGCAGTGTGAGGCGAGTCTTTGAAGTAAATCACTTGTGTGGAGTGTATTCAACTTGAGAGAGGTGTGCAGGCCTTTGTGACGAAGTCCTTTTGCATTACTTTGAGTGGATTTTACTTGCTGGGTTCCTTCTGGCTTAATCCTTCCTTGTTTGCTGTAAGCCTGCACTTGCCTATGCAAACAAATTCGTGTGGGTACAGCTTGACTTGAAGGAAGGTAAGGATTTCTTTGAAATTCATGAAGCACAGGATTGGGAAAAGACGATCGGACGACCTTTTGGTAAAACAGCTATCCGCCGGTTACAAGGTTCGGACCGAAGCCTGCCGGGATCAAAATGGACAACTTGTGGTAGAGTCACAGTCTATGTTGAAAATCTGGAAGAATGATTTCTGTAGACTCCTTAACGGCGATGACGGACCATTCCGCTGTTAAGTAGAACGTTCTCCTCGATTCGGACGATAACAGACAAGAATTCCATCTCCCCGACTTAGACGAAGTGAAGATAGGAATACCAAAGCTAAAGCCGAACAAAGCTGCTGGAGCGGACGGACTGCACGCAGAACTGTTTCAAGCAACTGGATATGAGCTGGTTGGGCGCAAGCAGCAGGAGGTAACCTACTTGACCACATGCACCAGCTTATTTGTGAGATATGGTCGGAAGGAATCCTGCCCGATGAGGGGAATCCGGTCCACTAGAAAGGAGGCTCCTTTGACTGCGAGGGACCAGCCTCCTTAAAATCGCCTACAACACCCTCTCTCTCATGTATTATGTGAGCGCCTGAAACCTTTTGTCTACAATCTCGTACATCCCTGTCAGTGTCGTTTCAAGGCCTAGACCAGATTTTTACTTTTCGGTAGATCCTGGAAAAAGACTCAAGAGGTGCAAGTTGACGCTCACCGAATATTCGTCCATTTTAAGGCCGCATATGACAGTGTGCACAGAGACGAGCTATACCGTGCCATGTCCAGCTTTGGCATTCCTATCAAGCTCGTCAGATTGTGTAGGAGGACGATGATGGTGATGGAGAACTTTCGCTGCTCCGTCAAGGTCGCTAACGAACTCACCGAGACCTTCAATGTCAAAAAAGGTTTAAGACAAGGTGACGCACTGTCATGCGACTCCTTTAACATCATACTCGAGAAGAACGTCTACTCACTAGTCACTAGTCAACACCAGAGGCACGAGCTTCCAAAACGCTGGCATTGAATCGGAAGCTGCTAAACTTGGTCTGGTAGCAAAACGAAGTACATACCGTCATCGAGGAAGGACACACAACATCGCCGTCTCGGACTGAGCGTCCCACAAGCAAGCAGGAACTTCGAGGCAGCCAAGGTCCTCGTCTGCCTCGGCTCCGCGACTAATAGGGACAACAACATCAGTACCGAAATCAAACGCAGAATCACTCTTGCCAATCGCTGTTCCTTTGGGCTCAAGATGCAAATCAGTAGAGAAGCCCTCTTTCGAAGGACGTAGCTTGCTTTACCAGATCACTCAATAAGTCCCGGGATGTATACGGGGCGCCACTTACAAGAAATAATTTGAAATTATTTTTTTTTGTTAGTGGCGCCCCCTATTTATCACGGGGCTTATTAAGTGATGTGTTAAACAACAGCTTAATCATCCCAGTCCTACTTTATGTCGCGAACCTGAACGTTACTAAATGAAGATGAGGACGCCCTTAGTCCTTTCGAGAAAAAAGTTTTGCGTGCGATTTTTCGTCCTGTTTGCGTTGATGGCATCTGGAGGAGAAGATTTAACGATGAACTCCATAGGCTGTACATCAACATGCGCCTGATCAAGCGTCTTCGGGTACAACGCTTAAGATGGCTAAGCCGTGTAGAGCGTATGGACACCACTATTCCGGCCCGAAAAGTCTTTGAATCAGAGCTATTGACACAACGCAACTCCTTTGCATCCAGTTATTAGAGAGTCTAAAAAGCACTCTTAACTCCTTTCCTGGGAAAGGACATTGGAACCCTTGAACAGACTCCTAATCATTCTGTGATGTGCATGTCATCGAAGAAATAAGAAGGAACAGAATTGGCAGTGGTCTTCGAATCCGAGCCATTGGAACAACGCAACAGAAGACTGCCTAGGCTAAGGAGGGGCACCGAAGTGGAGAAGGACCTCGACCAACTTGGAGTAGGCAACTTGAGACAGCTGGCGAAAGATTATGCTTGCTGGAGAAGCATGTTGGTTGATATCCTGGTTACTCTCGGACTGTAGCGCCACAAGGAGAAGAAAAAGAAGAATAATTGGGGATCATTTCGGGCTAAGTTAAGACTTAGTTTCTCTAGAAAATGGCTTAGTTCGTGGCGGTCAAGGAATTAAGAGATGTAGTGGGAAAAGTGCGACGCTCACAGCCCGAATGTCTGGGTTCGATTTCCGGGTGAACACCAATTTTTTGAATTTTTCGCGGCACCACCTCTTTCTAGTTGCTGACAACACTCGAAGAGTCTTAACTGTCTAAGAAAAAGCGTTAAACTTCTCTGTTTGGAATCGCAAGAAACTGTGCGTCCCTTCTACTCGTGAGAGAACAGTAGCGCGCGCAACACGAGTAGTTGATGAGCAAACTAGGCCCTAGTCCCCCTGTGGACTGAAGTTCTACCCAGTTATTATTATTAAGGAATCAAGTGGCTGGGACTAAGGAATGTAGGTGAGGAAGAAGAAGCAGGACGTTACCTTCTATTTTGTCCGTGGAAGGTGTCCCGGGGGAAAAGAATTTTGAAAGTAAGTCTCACTGCCCCAAATTTCAACACCTCAATCCTGGCTAAAAAGGAATGATATTGGAACAGGATTAGTTTTGAAATCAAGCGTCGCTTATTCTATGATGTCAGGAAGAAAAGGAATTCAAAGTCTCGGCAAGATTTTTGTACGCTCGACGTTATTCACGCTTTCTTTGGAATTCCAGCTCCTGAGCGAAGACAGAACCAATTTCTTCTTCTTCTTGTTCTTCTTGTTCTTCTTGTTCTTCTTGTTCTTCTTGTTCTTCTTGTTCTTCTTGTTCTTCTTGTTCTTCTTGTTCTTCTTGTTCTTCTCGTTCTTCTTGTTCTTCTTGTTCTTCTTGTTCTTCTTGTTCTTCTTGTTCTTCTTGTCCTTCTTGTTTTTCTTGTTCTTCCTGTTTTTCTTCTTCTTCATCTTCTTCTTCTTCTTCTTCTTCTTCTTCTTCTTTTTCTTCTTCTTCTTCTTCTTCTTCTTCTTCTTCTTCTTCTTCTTGTGGCGAGTAGTCCGAGGTGGACCTGGGCCTCAGCCCACATGCCTGTCCAAGCTGTTCAACCTTTCGCTAGCTGCTTGCAGTCGCTCACTCCAAGTGAGTTGAGGTCGTTCTCCACTTGTGTGCGCCGCATTAGCCTAGGCTGTCCCCTCTTGCATTGTCCGAATGGTAAAGAATCGAAGACTTTTCGGGTCGGAGCAGTGATGTCCATTTGCTCCCCATGGCCTAGTCATCTTGAGCATTGTTTACGCTTTAACAGGCGCATGTCACTGTACAGCCCATAGAGCTCCTAAACTGGACCAAAAATTGCACAAAAATCTTTTCCCTCGAGAAAAACAGAACCGACCCATAAGCTAAATTCCTGTCCACCTTCAACACAGTGTGCCCGTAAGGCCATAACACAATCTTTGAAATATCGGCTTAGAACCGATAGAACTTAAGTACAAACGTACATGGCCTTAAGTTCATTCCAATGCCGCCCCTGCTTGGTCAAGTCTCAAGGCAAGCCTTTTCAAAAACCCTCTGAGAACTATCATCTATTGGTTATGAACTCCCGGTATGGGAATCACAATTTTGTTCGGTCGTAGGTCGTCTGTTGTGATCCGATGTCCCCCATGTCATGGAAATTTTGGATCGCTGCCTAAAGTCCAACAAACCACCGTCTAACTACACGTTAATTTTACGTAAAGCTCAATCGCCCGACTCGACTGTTAACACACTGAAGACTGTAATTTAAGGAGGAAGACAACAGAAATATGGCAGAAGTCTTAACTGCGATCCGTTCGTGCAGGAGGCGTTTAACTGCTGTCACTCACATCAAACCCAAGCTCCCATCGCCCACAGACCACAGAGCGGATCTCATTCAAATTCAAATAAACAGACCACACAACCTGCCTGTTGTCCCTTTTCAATTCACCGATATGTCGCATAACCCAAATTCGCCTGAGCCCCACTCAACGAAAAAAAAGGAAACTAAATCCTTTTAGCCTACACACAACTCCCTAAGCCACAAAAATGATTATGTGGCTTGAAATCATAAACAAACCCCCAGCAGCACACACACCAAACTTGTGTAGCCTAAAACTTATTTCATTATTCACGTGATTCCCATTAAAAGCACCGTTCCCCTAACCCCGCCCGTTCGACCCCAAAGTGGACAATTCGAGAATGCGCCGACAGTGTGTACGACAACAAAGCAATCTCCATTCAATTACGCTGCGCTCTCAAGGGCCAGAGTGACAGCAAAAAAAAAAAGAGGAAAAATTCGCCTCCCCACGGATAAGACAACTTAAGTAAGTTGTAATCCAGAAGATGATCGCGACAAATCCAATTAATTTCCAGCTCAATAATTGAATTCGCCTTAAAGTCCTCAAGCGGGGCGGTGAGCGCGTAACAGTAGGGAGTCACGGCCGCCGCTCGCACACACCATCGGACACCACCCCCCAGCCCACAGCCATGCATACATAATTCCATTTGCAAAATTAAAGTGCTCTTTTGACACATTGACCGCGTTAACCCCCCAGCCGGTGAATGGGCCTACCCCCGACACAGCCAATGGAATGACAAAACTCCCTCTCAAAGATGAGCAAAATGCGAAAAAAAAAACCGACAAAACGGCAGACAAAAATAAATGGGCGACGGAATGAAGCGGACGAGAGGACATAACACAGAAGGTGCATCCCGGAGATAGATGAGATGGTTGGTCGGCTAGTTGGTTGGACGGTTGAATGGACAGCACACACCACCAGAACAGTAGCAGCAGCAGCAGCAGCAGCAGTAGCAGCATCGGGAACAGCACCAGTAATCGAATAGCGTGGGTTCGGGCGGCAGGGCGGCAGGGGGCACTCCTCGCTACGTCATGAGATAGTGTATCCGTCGGCCGACCAGTCCATTTGGCCATGTCCACTCTTTATGTACTTATATTTAATTACCCACAATATGGTTGCAGGTATAATAATTTAACTTTTCGGTTTCGGGGTGCATATTCGTGTGGCAAGCGACCGAGACCGAGGCCGGCACCAGCACTCGCATCGGCACCAGCGCTGGATTGGACCCCTTGTGTGCAGAGGCGAACGAGGCCGGGCCCCACACCGCCCACAAAATGGAACACATCACCCATCAGAGCAGGTGCATGACATTGTTATGCGCATATATGCATGCATTCATCTTTCGACGAGGGGCTGCGGGCTGCGGGCTGCGGGCTGCAGAGATTCCATACAACAACTTAGCAGTACGTCATAAGAAACCTCGTGTGTGGTATTGTTCGTCGTCGTCGCTGCCACTAAAAGACGACGACGACGACTACGACGACGACTACGACGACGACTACGACGACGACAACGACAATGACGAAGTCAATGTAGCCTAGAGCGGTTTTAACATCACAGAGAAGTCACCACTTGATGTCCTCATCCCAAGCAGCCTGCTGCTGTGACACTGCTCGCCCCGCTAGCCAGCTAGCGATGAGATCTATTGTTGGCGCTGAGTCCTTGCTTGTTTTTCTTTCCTCGATCCATTCCTTCACACATCCACATCCTTCCTGCCTATTACTGTGAACTGTGGCAAAGGAGGAAGTACAAGTCCTGGCTCTCGCTCTTCCAAGCTCTCTTTGCGCACATATGCATTGTTGGAGGGCAGAATCTGTTCCCCGCTTCGTGGAGGAGAGCTGGATTTTTGTCACCAAAAAGTTAATTGGGAAAAAAGGGACGCGCTGAAAGGATAAAACTGGAGTTGAAGTTGTTTCACACACATGCACGCCTTCTACAAGGCTCTCAGGACTCACTCCGTATTGAAGACGAATGCATACATTTGCAAAAATTTATGGACATATCGAAGTCCTGCCTGAAGCGCTTTCGAGGTACGAGAAGAAGAACGACGACGGCGGCAAGGCGAAGAAGAACACTTCTGTGTAGTGTGTGAGAGAATACTCAATGGGATGTCCTGTGAATTTACAGTGGCAATAAAAAATGATGAAGCGAGCACACTTCTGAGATTGCAATTTCGCTCCTCGTAAATTTTAATTAATCACTGCGCGTGCAGCGAGCCAACGGGTGGACGGATGATGGGCGGGTGGGTGGATGCAGGTGGGGAGTAATGTCGTTGTGCATGCAACTTCCACCGAGGTGGCGACGACGCGGCGCAGCGGTACGCCTTGTGCACAGTACAGGTCTCATCGTGGGGAATCATTCTGGCGCAATCATCCTGCATGACAGTTACACAATGGATTACACTGACGTTTGTTTGAGACGAGTGCGAATCATTTTCGGTGTCGCTTTAAGTTTAAAGAGCATCGTCCTTGGCTTAATTCAATCGAGGCGATGGTTGAGGTGACTGTGGGGTCGCCGCTGGTCTGAAAAGTGGAATCCTCTATCGAATGGAGGTGCTGTCAGGGAAGACTTAACAGCGCCAAATAGAGGACATTCAATGACGAACTGTACAGCCTCTAGTCGCTCGACTACCCGATTTGTCCTGCATTTGGACGACTAAATCTGGCGGAAGGAATTGACAACACAGCATGATACATCCTTACAGAGCTATTGGGACTATGAAACAGATGTCACCCTTCTTTGAGTTCAAACACAATAATGAGTAACTTCGACCAATGTCTTCAGGTTTGTTTCCACAAGCTTTAGGAGGTCATGGGCTTCAGCCGTGTTCAGAACACTTCTGCAGGTCTGGAACGAATATTCCCAAAACAGATCGCTCAATAAGTCCAAAATAAGACATGTAGGGGGAGCCACTAACAAAAGTTAGTAATTTAATAATGATTTTTTTTGTTAGTGGCGCCCTCTATATGCCCCAGGACTGACTGAGAGGTAATATATTGTGCATTATTCGATCTGTCTAAAGCTGTGTACCTTCCTGGCAGTGGTGTCATCGAGTGATCATAAAATATTGCCTTGAAGCAAGCCACATAATCCTCGGATAATTGCCAGTTGGGTTCCTACACACCCAAAGTTTGGCTTCTGGACTCCTTAAGTTGACGTTCACTGTTTCAGGTCGACTTGTGGGTGTCAGCAGTGAATCCGCGAAAGCTATCGGTAGGAACAATGATAGACGCAAATGCCAGCACTTCTAAAGTTGGGTTCCTCGACACCCAAAGTTGGGTTTCTCGGCACCCAAAGTTGGGTTCCTCGGCACCCAAAGTTGGGTTCCTCAACACCCCAAAGTTGGGTTCCTCGACACCCAAAGTTTGGCTTCTCGACACCGAAAGTTGACGTTCACTGTTTCATGTCGGCTTGTAGGTGTCAGCAGTGAATCCGTGGAAGCTGTCGGTAGGAACAAAGATGGACGCAAGCGCCAGCACTTCTAAAGTTGGGTTCCTCGACACTCAAAGTTGGGTTCCTCGGCACCCTAAGTTGGGTTCCTCGACACCCAAAGTTGGGTTCCACGACACCCAAAGCTGGGTTCCTCGGCACCCAAAGTTGGGTTCCTCGGCACCCAAAGTTGGGTTCCTCGGCACCCAAAGTTGGGTTCCTCGGCAATCAAAGTTGGGTTCCTCGACACCCAAAGTTGGGTTGCTCGACACCCAAAGTTGGGTTGCTCGACACCCAAAGTTGGGTTCCTCGGCACCCAAAGTTGGGTTCCTCGGCAATCAAAGTTGGGTTCCTCGACACCCCAAAGTTGGGTTCCTCGACACCCAAAGTTTGGCTTCTCGACACCCAAAGTTTGGTTCCACGACACCCAAAGCTGGGTTCCTCGGCACCCAAAGTTGGGTTCCTCGGCACCCAAAGTTGGGTTCCTCGGCACCCAAAGTTGGGTTCCTCGGCACCCAAAGTTGGGTTCCTCGACACCCAAAGTTGGGTTGCTCGACACCCAAAGTTGGGTTCCTCGGCACCCAAAGTTGGGTTCCTCGGCAATCAAAGTTGGGTTCCTCGACACCCAAAGTTGGGTTACTCGACACCCAAAGTTGAGTTCCTCGGCACCCAAAGTTGGGTTCCTCGACACCCCAAAGTTGGGTTCCTCGACACCCAAAGTTGGGCTTTTCGAAGCCTATGGTTGACGTTCACTGTTTCAGGTCGCCTTCTGGGTGTCAGCAGTGAATCCGTGGGTGCTGTCGGTAGGAACAAAGATGGACGCAAGTGCCAGCACTTCTAAAGTTGGGTTCCTCGACACCTAAAGTTGGGTTCCTCGACACCTAAGGTTGGGTTCCGCGACACCCAAAGTTGGGTTTCTCAACACCCAAAGTTGGGCTTCTCGATACCTAAAGTTATCGTTCACTGTTTCAGGTCGACTTGTGGGTATCAGCAGTGAATCCGTGGAAGCTGTCGGTAGTGATAAAAATGGATGCAAGTGCAAGCACTTCTGGTTCCTCGTCACCAGAAGTTTGTAGTCACTGTTTAAGACCGACTTTTGAATGTCACCCTCTGTCATTCGGAAAAAACGTGCAAGCCCTCCTGGTTCTGTGGCAATTCAAAATTTCACATTTTGAAGCGTAAGCTTGGTATTTAAAAGGTTTGAAGTTCTTATCACTGACCAGGGTTATTTTTCTCCAAGGCGAGTGTGAGCACGAGCTAGTGACAACTGTCTTCTGTAGCGTTCCCTTGTCCTGTTCAGATTCTTTGATTTTCCTTAAATGAGCAGTGTGTGAAGACAGTCGTCTCTTGGGAATCGGAGAAAACATCCTGAAGAAGAATGCCTGCCAATGAACGACCAGCAATCTACATGTACAAGTTTCAGACCTCTGAGCTTTGTGTTAATCCAAGAAATTTGATTCCACTGCCGAGTCTTCTTCGTCTTCTTGTGGCGCTATAGTCCCGGTTGGACCTGGGCCTGAGGCAACATGACTCTTCAGTCAGCACGATGTTTCGCTTGTTTCCATCAGTTGCGCACTCCAAGTTGGTTGAGGCCCTTCTCAACTTGTGTGCGCCACCTTAGCCTAGGCAGTCCTCTGTTGCGTTGTCGCAATGGCTCGGATTCGAAGACCACTGCCAATTCCGTTCCTTCTTATTTCTTCAATGATATAGTCATGTACATCAAAGAGTGATTAGGAGTCTGTTTAAGGTTTCCACTTTCCTTTCCCAGGAAAGGAGGTCAGAGAGCTTTTCACACTCTCCAATAACTGGATGCAAAGGAGTTTGCTTCACTCGCACCGCCACTGTTACAGCCAGGCTTATGGGTGAAGAAGAGGCAACTGAAACCCGTACTTCATGTCTTGGTCATTTTAGTTCCACAATCCAACAGCTTCTTCCAGCATCTCCATCATCCAAGGCTTCCTTTCTTCCTTTCCTCCTTTTTGTTTGTCCTCCAAATGATTTTTCCTGTTAAAGAAAACTAGAAACTTAATTTTGTTTCCCCTCCGCCATCGTTAAACCCGACCAACGTGAGCCCCTGCACCGCCCCACAGTGCAACGTGTTTATTTCCCACAAGACTTACAACTCGAGCGTCGGCGCTACAAGAGCAGCTTTGAATGCACCCGATTACAGCACACGAGCCGTGTGGGTTGCGGGTGTGAAGGATGGGTTGCAGTGGCAATAGCAGCAACCCCTGCAGCGCCAATAGCAGAAGCATCTGGTGCATACCTCCAACGACCTAAAATATTCAATTTATCTCTTCCGTAGTTCAGCAATGCCCTCTGTCAGTGTGTGAGTTGAATGTGTGTGTGTGTTGCATTACACTTGTAATTATTTCATGAGATTTATCTTTTCGGCCGAAGTAATGCCCATCGGTGAATGCGACAAAAATTCCATTGGACATTCCTTCTACTGCTTCTCTGCATCTCTGCTGGGCTGCTTTTGGTTTTTGGCACCACTATGCCTACACAGGCAGCCCTCTGCCGCTCCCTCATCGATGCAGCGTCCGCTGGCTGTGTGTGATAACTCATCGAGATCCCAGGTGTTTTTATGTGTGTGAGCGAACCGCCAGGTGATTCAATCCTTTCCTGTCACTCGACTCCCAGTGGGCATCCGCTTGTGCTCAATGTGTGTGGCGCTGTTTGTGGAAAAATGATTGGTGATAGCACACAGCTATTCGTAGTCCCAGAGCAACCCCCTCCCACCGAGCGGAGGCCATAAAAAAGACATGACCTTTCAGAATTTAGTCTCCGGAGGCATTCCAATTTTTACTGCATCATAAATTAGATTACCCCGAAGCCAAACATGGCCCACACCACAGCCGCCTGCCCCATCATCATCCATCGGCTGCCTGACTGCCCGAATGGTAACCCTCTCGCAAGGATTCATTCAAAAATGAAAGGAAAACAACCAAAAAAAGGACTCATCAGACCAACAACCAAAAAATTAAGTAGACGCAGTCCCGGCACTAGGACTACCACAAGCACCGGCACAGCAAAGAGTTCTAGTTTGGTACGTTACGTGAACCCAAACTAGATGTGACATCATGGACCACTCTGGTTGCTTGGCTTTGGCTTCGGATTCTGGCTGCTGGTCGTCGTCGTCGACCGGGTGGCGAGTCTATTGGAAACCACTAAAAACACAGATACGAATGCGGATTTACCTGCATCGGGTTTTCGGTCAAGGAGCCTCCCTCGGGTGCATTAACTTAAAAGCAACCACCATCCGCCATCCACCGTCGACCTGCTCCCCAGGTGACGTTCACATTTCATACCAGTTGCGGCTGTTTAGTTATGTAACCCGCAGAGGATGTGTGCAGGATTCCCGAGCGCCTCCCCTCCACTTCAACATGCGAGACGACAACCAAGGAAGGGAGCGCGCAGTGCAAGAAATGCAAAAAAAAGAACGCCCAACCGACAAATTCCTGGTACCATTCCAATATGAAATATGTTCGGATTACCATTAGACTGGGATTGGGAGCCGCAGCCAAAACGTGCACCCATATGTGTGCGTTCCCCGCGCGGCACCCGGCCTCGCCCGGAGCAGTCTATAATAATAAAATTCACACTTGGGCATTCGTGTGACGGCTTTATTTCGCAGTGATCATAAAACTTCCACTGGCTGCCGAGAGCCTCCCCCATTGCGGCGGCGGCGTGGTCAACGCACCGGCCAGCCGTGGCGCAAGTGCCAGGAAATTGACAAGCAAAAAAGCGGACGAGCAAACAAGCCTTCTATCCATCGTTGCGGCGGTGGTGCTAAACAACAATTCAGAGAATTGCCGCGCAAAAAAATTTCAGATTCCAGTGTAGGCCACATACCTTGGCCGCGGACAGGGGCAGCTGACACGGACACTCCATCGAATCTTGATTTCATAATTTTCGTTTTTATTGCCTCGTCCTGGCCAGAAGGGGCAGTGGCAAAAACTGCAGCCACCAACCAACAGTTTGTTTGGCGCTGAGTTCGATGTTTTGCTCGTTTTGCAGATTTAATTCGGAAATCGAATGATGTGTGCCTCGCTACAGAGCTCTAGATCTAATCGGCAACAGCGGCGGTACTGGCAAAAAGGACTACCCAGAAGTGTGGGTGGGTGGCGAGAGGTCCCGCCATATGCAGATGAATATGTTGAAGCAATTAGCCGCGAGGCTGTACGGGGGAGGGGAACTAGTGGGCGATGAGCTGGTGATGAGATTGGATCCCACTGCAAAAAATTTGTTTTTCAATTAATGGGATTAGGTTCGGGGCCCTTGAATGGGGATTCAATCCGGTGGCTAATGGAAGTGATGATGGACGGGGTTGATTGATGGGTTTTCAAGGTGACCGGTTGAAGAAGGAGGTGTTGGGTGAGGAGGAATGGGCCGACTGAGGTGTAAAGTTCTAAAGTTCAAAACGAAGAGGTCTGCTTTTGTTTGAAGGTTTGAGTGAGATGAAGGAGGAAGGACTCCTTAAAAGTGAAAAAAGAAGGTATGCGTCTCTCCTAAGACAGAATGAAGTTAATCCCTTCTTGGCTCTTTTAGTCAGAGATGAGCGATTCTGTTCCACCTTCATCGGTAGCCGAGTCCCTGTCTGTACAAGTCTCTAGAATGAAGAAACCCCTGGCACATGTTTTTTCACCTTTTAATGATCTCTTAAGAGCTTGCAGACTAATGAACAAAACCGCAATGGCTGAGCCAACAACTGGGCGATGAAGCGTTCTGCAAAGACGTTGAGAAAACGATGACACTGCAGATCACCTATGCTCGGAGGCTGCGTGAATCAGGTGACAGATAAATGGTATCCTCCTTGATAATTTGAAAGACTGAGGGACAAAAGCAAAATGGAGGTTTTGGCCTAGAAGAATTATGGAATAGATTTGGAGTCTGAGTGATCCAGTGTAGCCCTGCAAAAAAAACCTTACATTTCCTTTCGATTTTGGACTTAATAACATATCACTCGAAGAATTCCGGGACATATAGTGGACCCCACTAACAAAAATTATTAATTATTGTCGCCCCCTACATGTCCTGGGACTTATTGAGTCTCTTAGATCCACTATATAGCAGTGGCTCGCGCGGAGTATTTATAAGTATTAACTATTTTTTAGAGAATATCTCTCAATTCTCAAAGGGCTCAGCAGTAGCTTTCTAAAATTTTGTGCATTTTTGCTTTATTTGAGACCAATTTGCACTACCTTCGACCACTTTGAACCAATTTGAAGATTTTTGGACCACATTGGACAGATTTGAACACCTTTGGAAAACTTTGGACAACTGTGGACAACTTTGGACAACTTTGAATCAACTTTGATCAACTTCGAATAACTTTTGACAATTTAGGACAACTTAAGAAAGCTTTGGATTATTTTAAACAGAAGCTGAGAGAGAGAAGTCTTTATTTTCGTTACACCCAGACTATGTCAACTAAGTCAATCAAAAGTTTAAGCTTAATGTAACGCCTATTGTCTAGTCTCTTTAGTCTGGTTAATCCAATCGGTAGCAGTGGCTTGCGTGGGGTGTTATTATTATTATTATTTGAGACCAGTTTGGACTATTTCGGACCACTTAAGTGGGTTTCAGACCACTTCGGACAGTTTCAGACAACTTTGGACAACATTTGACAACTTTAGAAAACTTTGGATTATTTTAAGCAGACAGGCAGTTAAGAGAGAGAGAACAGTGGCTTGCGCGCTGTATTATTATTTATTATAATTATTTAAGACCAATTTGGACTAATTTAAACAGTTTGTAAACTTCGGACAACTTCTGACAACTTCGGACAACTTCGGACATTTTTGGACAAATTTTGACAACTTTGGACAAATTTGGACAACTTTATATATCTTTGCATTATTTTGGATCAAGAAGAATATTAAATAAGAAAAAAATGATTTATACTCAGTTGCTAAAGTGGCAATGGAGATGGCGATTGACTAGCACAAAGTTCCTAAACTATTAAGGAGTCATCCCTACATGCCCCAGGATTTATTAACTGATGTGTTACTTTTTCATTCAGCATTCGTCAAGTGCCATGGTACACTTAAGACCGTTGTGGTTAGTTGTTAGGTCTGTCTTACATTCCCTAAGTAAACATAACCTAGTTTATGACGAAAACTTTGATAGCGAATAGCGCCTCTAACAACTCACAAAAAATGTACACAAAGGTGAAACCGGTAATGGCCCCCAATTTGTCATACCCGATTGAGCCCTCAAAACAAAGCACACCTTGCCACCTCAACACATTTCGCAGGAAATAAGTCCTGCTCTCAATCAACTACAGGAAACCCTATTTAACCCCCCATCCCGAATATAGGCGATTTCCACTCGAATTACCGACCCACAGGGACTAACATTCAATACGCGCACTGTCCCTGAACTCAAAGGACCGAGCGCACACACCACAAAGCAGCAAACAGTAGTTGTAACTCGTTTAACTCGTTTCGATAAGCGAAATCAACTATGCATGCGCGCTCCCAAATGAGCGAGCGGCGAAATTTTTATTTTATCAACTTCCCGGCAAAGTCATAATCCCAATCCGGGCATGCCACGCGGGACAAACCTCAGTCCACGTTTAAGTTCGATAAGTGGTTAAGCGATTTCGTTCCCTCAATACACATCAAATGCCCGGAAGGACCTTTGGCTAATAACCGACCGACCGACGCCCAATTAGGTCAGCAACAAAAATTTCCATCATGTATTGTCGTCCTCGTCGTCGTCGTCGTCGTTGTTGTCGTCATCGGACTCAACATCGAGTCCGTAACGAAGTTAGTCCTGGAAAATATGAAAATTTAAAATTTCATCTCCCGCCTGCGCTGGTGTCGCCCGTATACCGGCGTCGGATAATCTCCTCTACATGCTCCGAAGCACTTGGTCAGTTGGAACATTTCACACACACGGAAGGGGTGGCGAAGCCGTGAAATGATTTTCTAACCGCCTCCCAAATCTGCCGTCACCAGTGGCCAAAAGGACAGTGGTTCAGAATTAAACAATTTTCTAATTTGCACCCAGCCAACAGCCTAACAAGTCCCGCTGGTGATTCACCATCACCGACCAGCGCCGGCTCCGGTGATGAACAGACAGGCGAACCGCTGCCCCAGTCAGCTAGCCATCCAGTCAGCATTAGCGGCGGCATTCTAGGAGCTCTAAGCTCATTTAATGAAATTGGCAGCTAGGTAATCCCAGTTTAACATATAAACGAGTTCCAGCCGGCGCGAGATGATGTGCCTGAGCGAATATGCAGATCAATTTTATCTGCTGTTTGGCGGTCAGGGAATCTAATTCAGAGCAGTCCTCGTCTACTTTTTTCTCTCTCTCTCTCTCTAATTTCCTGGTCGGATACTTTGCTTTGACCGCGTACGCTAAAATGGAGCGCGTTTACAAAACCAAATGGACACGAGTAAAAATGCCCACAAATTGTGAAACGTTTTCAGTCTCTAATGAGGTTTTCCTGAAGCGCCCTGAGTTGCTCCTGGCTGTTGTCCTGGTTTTTTTTGGCGGTTTTTTGTTCTGTTTTGTGGCTGTGTGCTGCTCCACACAAAACCCAGCTAATTTCAGATTTTATCTAAACACATGGTTGTGAGGTGGGTTTGGTTGGGTTGCGCATTTCGAATCGGGGAGTGCGCCAAAGTGCGGTTTTGGCGTTGCAGTTTTTTTTGTTTCGATTTGTTTTCAAAACTGGCAGTGACTGAAGGACTCACAGGGACTGAGAGTGGACGCGCACCACCTGAATTATGATTTAATTTTGGTTTTCGGGCCAAAAGTTCGTCGAATTAGTGTAAATTGTAAAAGGATTCCTTGCGAATTGAATTAAATTAATTGATGATGAGATGCCGGCTGATGGTGTCGACCGGTTTTTGAATGAGTTTTCGCTTCAGTGGGATGAGTGAATGTCTCCTTTTGTGCAACCGAATTAGATTTCGGTGGGAAGTGGGTTCTGTTCTGAACTGTGTAGAGTTGACAGAAATCGATCGTAGAATCACTCTTGCCAATCGCTGTTTCTTTGGGCTCAACGTGCAATTGAGTTATAAAGCCCTCTCTCGAAGGACTAAGCTTGCTTTAACAAATCACTCAATAAGTCCCGGGACATGTAGGGGGCGCCACTAACGAAAAATTATAAAATTCATATAATTTTTTTTTTGTTAGTGGCGCCCCCTATATGTCCCGGGACTTATTGAATTTTGTGTTATATAACGGCTCCCTCATCGCAGCCCTACTTTATGGCGCGGAAACCTGGACGTTACTATAAACGGATGAGGAAGCCCTTAGTCTTTTCGAGAGCGGTTTTTGGTCCTGTTTGCGTTGATAGCATCTGGAGGAGAAGATTTAACGGTGAACTATATGGGCTGTACAGTGACATGCCATTGTCAAGCGCCTTCGGAGGCAATGCCTAAGGTGGCTTAGCCATGTAGAGCGTATAGAGACCACTGCTCTAGCCCGATAAGTCTTCGAACCTGAGCCATTGGAACACCGCAACAGAGGACGGCCTAGGCTAAGGTGGCGCACACAAGTTGAGAAAAACCTCGACCAACTTGGAGTGCGCAACTTGAGGCAGCTGGCGAAAGACCGTGCTGGCTAGAGAGGCTTGGTTGAAGCCCAGTGAACGCAACAGAGGACGGCCGAGGCTAAGGTGGCGCACAGATGTGGAGAAAGACTTCAACCAACTTGGAGTGCGCAACTTGAGGCAGCTGGCAAAATATCGTGCTGGCTGGAGAAGCATGTTGATTGAGGCCCATGTCCACCCCGGGCTGCAGCGCTACAACAAGAAAATGAAGAAGATGATGAGATGGCGGCTGCAGAATTCGAATTTGATTTTGTTATTAAGTGGGTTCTATTCTAAGCTATGTGTCTAAGCGTGACTTACATGACTTTGTAAGGGCTTCAAGTTAGTTGTCCTCTAATTGTGTAAGCCATCTCAATGTAAGACGTGTTCAGTTTCCTCGTGCCAATGGCTTGGGCTATTAAAAGATCTCGCACCTCTAGCGTTACACCAATGTCTTGGATTTTGGCCAGACCTGTATTGTCCATCCAACAAGGCTACCTAGCCTTGGACCTCTTTCTTAAAGGTATGATGCGACAGTCCACACCGCGGGACCAGGGACTAGCTTGCTTATCAAATATTCGTGTTGTGCGCGCTACTGTTCTCTCACGAGTAGAAGGGACCTACAGTTTTTTGCCGACTCCGAACGGCGAAGTTTGAAAAGCTTTCTTAGTTTTTAGACAGCAGCTCGAAAGAGGTAGTGTCGTGAAAAATTCGAGGTGTTCAACTGTGAATCGAACCTAGACCCTTCGGCGTGTAAGCGTCGCACTCTACCCACTACGCCACGGCGACCACAGCGTTACACCAATGCCTTGGATTTTGGCCAGACCTGTATTGTCCATTCAACAAAGCCACCGTTTCCTTGGACCACTTTCTTAAAGGTATGGCGCGACAGTCCACAGGGGGACCAGGGCCAAGCTTGTTTCTTTGACTTCTCGGGCTGTGCGCCTTACTGTCCTCTCACGTCACAAAGGAACCTACAGCTTTTTGCCGACTCCGAACGGTGAAGTTTAAGAAGCTTTTCCTTAGACAGTATTACTCCTCGACTGCTGTCAGGAGCTCAAAAGAGGTGATGCCGTGAAAAATTCCAGGTATTCAGCCGGGAATCGAACCCAGATCTCCGGCGTTTGAACGTCGTACTCTACCCACTACGCCACGGCGGCCACAACTTTTGAACTTACCCGATTGTTAATTTATTCACGTATGCCCAGATTTCTTCTGAATGAGTCACTTTAGTTAATCTCTCATTTCTGACGTTCGTTGCGTTGTCTCCCTTCCTAAAGTGAAGAAAACGTGATTAAAGACGTACAGTGGTCAGCGCTGAAATGCTGACCACTGTCATGAGGGCTTGACAGCTGAAATGAACTGGCCACTGTCCAGAGTGCTTGACTTTTATTCCATAAGCCGTGCCTTCCTCTCTGCACCAAATGTCCACTGAATCGTCTTCCAAATCAAACTACCATCTCATCAACAATCAACACGTTAACCTTTTCAGACGAGCAGCGACTTCTGTCGCTCCTTCCTTGCACTAATCCCCGAGGCTCCCCAATTGCTATTTCCTAATTGTTGTCCCCCGGGATGAGTTCCTAGACAGGATACATAAAACCTCCTGTGAATAACTTGCCCCAATAATGGATGCACACTGGACACCGACTACAGCTCCACTAGACAAAATGACAGAAAATTATGAGGGGTGACGGCGGCTGTAGCAGCAGCAGCAGCAACGAAGGGAATGTAAAAATCCCACCATACTTTGGTAGTCCTTTAGTAAATTGAGCAAATATGCTTCACATCGTTGTCGTTCCACTGGCACCTCCATATAATGGACACGTATTGCAATGTCAATAAAGTCGAGAATGTGCCCATAGATGGAACTTGTTTCCCCATCCTTGTCAGGGCGAATCTTCTTCAATACACGAAGGAACACACATTTTAAATGCTGTCCCATACTCCGCTCCAGACGGAAGACACAAAAATTTAGTGAGCCCTTACTTACTACGCCACCACCAACAACGACAAGGGCTGCGGATGAGAAAAGAAAAAAAAATCAACGGGATGAAACTTAAATAGAAAAAAGGAAAAACAAGTCGCAGGCATGGTCCAGGATACAGCGTGTGGGGTGTATCTGTTTGAGGAAACAGACAAAAATACAAAAAAGAAAACGAAGGAAACGAAACGAAAGACAAAACGAATATTTATTTTGCGGACCGTGAACGTGTCTTAAATATCTAAGGATACACCATCCTGACGGAGATGGAGCGGGAATATCTCCTCGCTAAACGATGGCATTTTATCCTTGCACTGATAATTTAATCCCACCAATCCACTTCTTTGGAAAACTTTTGTCCATTCCTCGCCCCATCCTGCCCACCACTCACTGATGATGTTTCCGCGAGTGCTTGTGCTGCAGGATGGAGTGCGCCGCCCTTACCAACGCCGCGCCACGTTATGCCACAACCAATTAGGCACTCAAGGAATCACTGAAGAAACCAAAAGTCACTCTTCACCCAGCTAACCCGTCACACCCCCGCCCCGGACGCAGCGCCGTGTCGTTTCAACCACAGGCCGACGACACAAGCCTGGCAAGTGGTGGAGGGGTAGGATTCAATGCGCTCATCAATTTATCTGTAGCACCAGTGACAAGTTCGCAGCGCAGTCCCGCTTCAAGTGAAATCCTCGCTAATTAAATATTTTCTTAGGACTACACAAAAGCTCTCCCGTCTGCTGCCGGCCCCTCCGGTTGTGGTTATGGGGGTGAGCAAGTGGGCTTCAAGCCCTACCTATACCTCAGCACCACCTATAATGAACCTACCACATTCGGAAAAACGTTTTCCGCAGCATGGTCTTGTACTTTTAAACCAAGCCCCCAGAGCCCACACCCAGAGCGCGCCCGCGTTGGCCCGCTGCCGCACACACAAAGAAAAGTAGCGCCACACAAAACGAAACGAGCCGGGACACAGTGGAAGAGCGAAAGAAAAAAGATTTTAATAATCCTGATAAAAGATGAAAAGCCAATGTTCGACGGGGGGTGGGCGGTGAATAGGCAGCGGGCAAACACCAACTCGGTGCCCGTCCACCGCCGCAGAGGAGCGAGGAATTGCTTCGGAGCTCTTCACCTCGGTTGCATCGAGGTTGCCGGGACGCAAAAAAGCTGTCAACCGAACACTCTGGTGTTGCCAACATCGAGACTGCTCTGGGCACACGGTCGGGAGGGGTCGCGGGAAAAAGAAAAACCCGCGCACTGTGTGTGGATGCACCACCCCCTGCCGGTCGGCCAGAAATTATGCTAAAAAAAGCTTTTCGTCCTTTTTGCTTCCACGCTTCGCTCTCGTTCGCACCCAGGCGCAGTCTCTGATGCTGTTTCTGTCAGACACGGTCTTCCCTTCCTTTCAGCCGTTCAGCGATTCAGTCTTTTGGTCGCTCGTTCTTGCGGGGGCTTTGTTCTGCTTTGTGTTGCGAGTGTTTTTCTGAGGACATAGAAGGCGCACAGAGAACGTGAAGTGCTCAGAAGACCGGTTAAATTGAAGCTTTCCGTGTTGGCAGGCAGTGCCTATTGTTCCCGCTGTGCTGTGTGCTGGGGTCACGCATAAAAGCGCATCACTTGCATCCACCTCCAAGCCGCGCCGCTGCCGCTGCCGTCATCCGCCGTACCCATCTCCGCCACTGAAGGACGACCGGTGTGGCCGTGTGTGTGTGTTCGTTCCCCTTGCTGCTGCTGCATGCCAAACACAAAGGCACTTACTGTGTGCACTATGTGTTTCGGGCGGAGGTTGAAAGGTTATATGTGTGGACAGAAAAGGATCTCTCTGCAGTTTGTGTGTGTGTGTGTGTAAGCTGGCAATGCATGTGTATGCGTGCGGCCGCCCTGTTACAATGGGAGAGCGCATGGATGGGCAAAACTGCAGAAAAGTAAATGATATCTCTCGCTAAGCGGTGACGCTTTTGTAAGTGAAGAAATGGGATTGGAATTGGGCCTGGGCCTAGACCTGGGCCTGAGCTTGGCGGGTAAGCCTACGGAGGAAAGTGATTTTTTATTGCTGGTCTTAGGGTGGTTGATTTGCTGGGTAATCCACGAGTGGTAACCGAATCCTTGTGGATTGCGATGCAGTCGGGAGATGGATGCAGACTTACATGGGGCGCGCGTGTGTGTGTGTGTATGTTTGGAAGAGAGACCAAGGTTGTGGAGGGTTTGGAGGCGCATAATAGGGTCAGTGATCGTTGTTGATGCACACACGACGAGGAATAAATTGACTGGAAAGCTTTTATGGACACAAGTCTGAACTTGTGACATTCTAGACGGATTACTTCGCTGCACAAATTTTGTGGTTAGCCTAGGTTAGGGGAAAAGGTTAATGAGGGTCTTACGTGGGGCTGACTGCTGTGGGGCGGTGGCAAGATTTGCCAGAAATTGGAAAGTTTTCAATTTAAGGATTCAGGTGGTGTCGCAGGCAGCAGGAAAAAGCAGGAGATGGTTTTAATGCGTCACATAATTTCGATTGACATTCTGACGAGGACCCCATTCTTTTCTATCGGCGCTCTTGGTTAATTTTAACCGATCTTCAACAGAAATGAAAAAATTAACGCCGAAGATCGATCGTACAGGGAACTGAAAATAAAGCATGCATCCGCAGACCATTAAAAGGAACAGTTTACTGACTTCAGAAGCAACAGCGCAATCCGGAGAAGAAGTCTGTTCCGACTGATCTTCAGCAGGAACTACAATTGCGTCGAACAGACCCGCCAGACAAGACTTCAAAGAGCAGTCTTCGTTCGTGTAAAAAAACCTGCAGAACCTAAGAGCGGGTAGTTACACTTTAGCTTCAGCAGAGTCCTGAGTTTCATGTTAAAGATTGTAAAGGCCCACCAGCCAAGACTTCAAAAAGCAGTCTTCGTTCTTGTAAGAAAGCCTAAGATCGCCTTGTTAAATTTGATCTTCAGCAGAGCCTTGAGTTTGATGTTAAAGTTCGAAAAGACCCACGAGACAAGACTTCTAAAAGCAGACTTCGGTCGTGTAAGGAAGCTTAAGATCGCCTCGTTAAATTTGATTTTGAGCAGAGCCTTGAGTTTGATGTTAAAGCTCGAAAAGACCAGCAAGACAAGACTTCTAGAAGCAGACTTCGTTCGTGTAAGGAAGCCTAAGATCGCCTCGTTAAATTTGATTCTGAGCAGAGCCTTGAGTTTGATGTTAAAGGTCGAAAAGACCAGCAAGACAAGACTTCTAGAAGCAGACTTCGTTCGTGTAAGGAAGCCTAAGATCGCCTCGTTAAATTTGATCTTCAGCAGAACCTTGAGTTTGATGTTAAAGATCGAAAAGTCCCACGAGACAAGAAGAAGAAAAAGAAGCAGTCTTCGTTCGTGTAAGGAAGCTTAAGATCTCCTCGTTACATTTGATCTTCTGCAAAGTGTCCAGTTTGATCTTAAAGACCGACGGAAATGGGTGACTTAGAAACCTACACACTTGCACATTTAAAAGCCGAATGTGGCTTTCATCGGCCCCTCTTCGCCAGCATACGTACAAAATGCATACGACGCGCTCAGGGCAAACAAACTCTAGTTTAAGTGCAGCACTAAGGAATTAAAAAACTTCCTCCTCCAAGGCTTGCCTATAATTCTCCACTTGGCATTCTCTAAGTCTCCAGCCAACGCCCCAAATGTCCACGTGTGACGATGCCCACCACTCATAGATTCACATATTCAGCCCGTGGCCCAAAATCGAATTCATCGAATGATTGATTGCCTCGAATGAATGCAGGCATCTGGTGCACGCGAGATATCCTTATAAATCACTCTCACGGGATTCCACAGGGTCCGCACTGTGCCCCGCCGTCCCAGATGAAAATTTAAAGCCTTCTCAAAGTTCTCCCGTTTGTAACCGCGTTTAAGTAAATAACCAGTATTCCCAGTGCTCACTTATCCCGCATTGAAGCATTCCTCAACTATTTTCCTACAGTTCAACCGCATATCTCACTAAGCAGTAAACCAACACCACCACCACCACCAGGACTGCAGGCAGAGGCAGACCCATCCCATTCAACCCCTTCCCATGACTGCATGAAAAGGAAGAACAAATTAAAAAAGAATGCCTGAGATGAGAGTGAGAGATGAATTGTGGGGAGCAGGACCAGAAGCGGGGTGTGGTGGTGAGTGGAGGAAAAAAGGAATTCATTGACAAAATTCATCAAGCATCAGCAGGCGCATCAGCTTCAATCACACGTCCATTATTTGAAGAGTTACTGTCATCTCCTTTTGCGTCATCTTCTTCCTTCGTCAGACATCGCCCCAATGTGCTCCTCCACCCGTGCCCATTCCGGCCTCACTCAACCTCACCCATTATCCGTTTTCATTTTATCATTTACTTGCACAGTAATGGTCTCTTTAACATTCCCAACGATGTACGGCGATGACGAGAGTATGCTGCACGCTGTAAAGGGTCCTCTCCTAAGTCCTGCCAACCACCATCACCATTCAGCCGGGCCCCATCAACCGTATCCACCACCCGACAAACGAACAACCTAGACAGTCAGTCAGCCCACAACTCCCCCTCCCCCCTCTCAGCATAGCACCCATCGCGCATTTTTCCCCTCTCAGCCGACGACGACGACGTGTATAGCACAGCACAGCACTCTCATCGTGCATGAGGAGTATCTGCTCGAAGTTCTCTGCTATTATGCATGCAATCAAGCAAAGCTCACCCTCGGCTCACCCCGAATGGGGAGCATAACAGAAAACAAATGAAGCAAGCTTGCGCGCGTGTACAACGGTGCATTGAACACAGTTATATTAACAGCAGCAGCAGTAGCAGCAGCAGTGGCAGCAGCAGCAGCGCCAGCAACGGACTTTCTTCTTTCTCTTGTGCCGCCAGCCCCCGTCGAGACGTCATTCCCCCCCAATGGCAGAAAGTATGTGCTGCTCTTCACTCGCATGTTCTTTCGTTCTTCCATGGTTCACGTGCGCCGGCCGACGACATCAGGCACGCACACAGGCTCACCATCCTACACACAGCCACACACACGCCGGCACTCTAAGGCTGGCTGTGTGAGTTTGGAGAAGCTCCCCCATCCATCCGAATGCGAATGGAATTCCATCGATGGACTGCATCCGCGTGTGAAGTGTTGGTGGTTGGCCTGGTGGTGGTGGTTGTGTGTGCGGCAGCTCTTGTGCGCCTCAGACCAGCGCATATCAGAGAATAGATGAATTCCTGCACACAGCCGTATCGTCGCCGTATCATCAACATCACAGTCACAGCACAGTTCGAGTTGAGTAAGTCCAAGTTGGATGGCATTCAAGTATTTCAGTTGAAACGGAACATTCGCACAGAACGGTCATGGTCTTGGAGCTGCCACCAAGAGTGCGGGCTCTTCCTCATTTGCTCCACGTTCACACACCGTCGCATCGGTTGGCAGTTGGAAGTCATCGACTGCTGGCTGAGGTTTAGTGTGCTCGTGCTGGTCGTCTTACTTGCGCCAGCAGCAGTCCGGAGCTCATTCCTTCATCGGCCATCGTGGCGAAAGTACCTCACGCTCTGAATGGGGCATCGCTCTTGCACTTGACGGAAATTTAGCCGGCCCGAAGGACCATCGAATCCATCCAGTGGAGCAGTGTTCAACTTCAAATCAGTGTGTCTCGCGGTGTTTCGTGTCGCAGTCGCTGTCGTCGTCGCAGTCGTGCTGTTGTTCGGGCGCCTGGTTGCGTACACCGACCTTCGCAGCCTTCGAAGCGTGTGTTGCGAGCTTTCCCTCACCGCCACCCAAATGAAAAAAAAATTATCCAGAAAAACACAGAGAGAGAGAGAGAGAGAGAGCTTGAAAAAAAAACATCCCAACCAACTCGTGTTTGATGTCAATTTGGAGAAAAGCTTTCGACAGTCGTGGTGTCTGTGTCTGGCGGCGGGCGGCATTGCCAGCGCTACATTGCGTTAGTCGCTGCACGAGTGTATTTGAAAGCAGAGACCTTATTCGTGCTCCATCCGTCCGGCGGCGGTGGTGTGCTGTGGCGGCGCCGTACGCGGGCGATGTTGTTCTTCAATAATGTTTGCGGCTGTTTGTGAAATTGTGTGTGAATTATCTTCTGTTTCTGTTTTTTTTTTGTTGGTTCGGTTGCGTGTGTGTTTCGGGCAATCGCTTAGTAATCAGTCGTCTGCTGCCACGATTCGGGTTAACAACAGTAAACGGCATCTCGGCACAGAAACGTTGCAGTCGGCTCTGTTTGGTGACAGTGGCCAGTGGCTAGTAGCTAGTGAACAGTGAATACACCGCTCCGAAGGGAGGAAGTACTTGTGCATAGTGAATTTTGTTCGACGAACTTTGAACCTATGACTTGACTACAATCGAACGAACACTTAACCTATGCGGCAGCGGCAGCACCGATGAACAGATGAACAAGATACGGGAGAGTTTTATTTGCAAGTCGATGTGCGCTGCGAACAAACGACGACGACCACCCCACACATATCGCGAAGCCGAGAAAACTGCGCAGTTAACACAACCACCACCGCTCGGCGTTGTCGCTGCCTGCGGTTCTGAGGAGAGGCACAGCGGTTTATGAGCTTGACTCCAAAGGTGAACAGAGCTGGCGGTTTCAAACAAACGTGTCCAGCAGCAGTGCAATCAATAGTTTGTCCATCAAGCAGATAACAAAATTTCCAAAGACTCACGAGGAACGACCGACGAAAGTCATAAGTGATAAGTGCCCCCCAATTTTATCTGACATTCACTTGTGTCGTGCTTTTTGGCCGTGTCGTCTTTATGGCCATCGTTCTTATTTTCAGTCCCATCTGATTGTGAACAAATAAAAAAGAAAATACTTGAACTACCCTACCCCCCAGCGAACAGAAGTGCAGAAGAAAAAAGTGCAAAAAACCACCCCCCGCCTCTCAGGCTTGAAGAAAGCAGATCTCCCCATTTCCTTGATCCTTTGGCCGCCTCTTATCTTGGCCCAGAAATGTAAGTACTCCACACACGATTGCATGAAACATCTTTTCTCTTCATTTTTCTCACCCCTCCCTCCGTTTCAATAGCCAGAGCTGTGTGCAGTGGCAGTTGGGCCAGCCAGTCAGCCAGTCAGCCAGTCAGCCATCCATCCAGTCAGTCGGTAGACTGTTCATAGAGCAGTCTCGTAAGATACATTCAATTAATTTAAGAAGCAGCCACTCGAGGGATCCGGCACCTTCAAGAAAAGATCACAAAAGGCGAACAGCAAAGAGAGAGAAATCTCCTCATACTTTGGCTTTACATGTTCTTTTGGTTTTTTTTCTTTTTTTTTTTGCGTTCTTCGTACATTCGCTCGGTTCTTTGATGCCTACATTATTCGTCGACGTCTTCGTGTCTTACACTCCACCACGCTCGCTCGCTAGCTCGCTCTCCATCTGTGCGGCGTGTGTCTTGCATTGAATTTGTATCTCAGTAACGAAGGAACAAAATAAAAACGTATCGCTGCTGGAATTGCTGCTGCTGCTGCTGCTCGGCTCCACTCCATTCACTCGCCATCATTCTCCCACTCACCCCCACCCCAAGACCAACCAAAAAACTAAAAAATTGAGCGCCTGTAGCTTTACCTCTGCCTATGTGTCTTGATGGTCTCAGAATTTCTATTTTCGGTTAAATTACGTCAACATTTTCAACATTTCTTCGGTTTGGTTTTTTTCGCCGCCTTCCATCATCTCTGCACTGCAGCGTACACAGTGTGTGCGCGAGAATATCCCATATGTTGAGGCAAACATACAGCCCGCCGCTGATGGTGATCTGTTTGACTTTCCCCCCTTCAGTGTCTCATCGGATCTCGTCGTCGGCAAACAATAATGATGATTTCATTGGACATTGATTTCGATTAAACTTCTAGTCCTCCTGTCAATTTAACTCCAACCCCTCCACTGCCCTCCAACCCAGGGGAAGGTAAAGTTTTGGCGAAGCCCTCTGGGGATGGCTGTGGTGGTTTTTCATCGTCTTCCCTCCTTCGCCAGCGTGACACAAGACGGTAATAAATTATCCTCAGTCTGAAAATTTAATCGGAAGCTGTCTGAGCAAGATGGCAGTCAGTTTTCAATTCCCACTCACACCCTCGGCAGCAGTCTTCCTTATCGCATGCGGTGGCTGGCTCGTTTTATCTGTTTGACATGAGACTCCTTACGAAAGTTGACGTGCCGCCTCTCTCTCTCTCTCTATCTCTCGTGCTCTCTGGTCAAATAGAGTTATCACGAGTTCTGTTTGCTTCCTCTTAATTTGCAGTGCATGCAAATTTGCCGGTTGCTAAAATGTTCGACAAACACTACCGATTTCGGTGTTCAATTATCTTTGAGACGGCGGAGTCTGGGGGAGGTGGCGGTGGTTGTAGAAATTTTTTGGGTTTTTTTTTTCTTCTGATCAACCGGATTGAAGAGGGGACTTTCCCATTGTGAAATGGTGTGAAATATGGACATTTGAGGAGAGCGAAATCGGCGTTGAATGAACGTTCAGAAGGATTCCACTTTGCATATTTTTGACTCAACAAATGTAAATATTTTGGTCTGGAAACAGCTTAGGCTCGCGTCTAGATTTGTTTCAGTTTTTTTCTTAACTTTTCTAGATTTTGGTTAAAAATAACACAAAGTTGGTGTTAAATATTAGATTCAAACGAATTAAAGTTTGGACCAAAAATGTTTGAAAACTACTGAAAGTTCTGAACTCTCAGTGAATAAAACTCTTAAATGTTGCAACAGAGATCCGAATCCGTGCCCAAAGTCGCTAAATTTATCACATCTTTGTAGGAGACTAGAATTTGCAGTGATCTTTGAACTTAAGGCCTGGCCTTCGATTCAAAATTTGGGTCAATAATGTATGAATTCTATACAAAATTCTGAACTCGGCGAATAGCAGTCTTAAATGCTGCAACAGAGACTCGAATTCGTGCCCAAAGTCGCTCCATTTGTCACCTCTTTGTGTAAGGTTAGAATTTTTTGAGCTTAGGGCCTGGCACTTGATTCAAAATTCGAGCCAAAAGTGTATGAATCCTATCAAAACTTCTGAACTCAGCGAATTAAACCTTAAAATGTTGCAACAGAGTTCCGAATCTGTGGCCTAACTCACTAAATTTGTCATCACTATGTAGAAGGCTAGAATTTGCAGTCATCTTTGAACTTAAGGCCTGGCCTTCGATTCAAAATTCGGGCCAAAAGTGTATGAATTCTATCAAAACTTTTGAACTCAGCGAATAAAACTCTTAAATGTTGCAAGAGAGTTCCGAATAACTAACTAACTCACTAAATTTGTCATCACTATGTGAAAGGCTGTGGTCGCCGTGGCGTAGTGGGTAGAGTGCGACGCTCACACGCCGAAAGGTCTAGGTTCGACTCCCAGTTCAACACCAATTTTTCTAATATTTCACGGCACCACCTCTTTCGAGCTGCTGAAAACACTCAAAGAGTAATAACTGTCTAAGAAAGCTTCTCAAATTTCGCCGTTCGGAGTCGGCAAAAAACTGTAGGTCCCTTCTACTCGTGAGAGAACAGTAGCGCGCACAACACGAGTAGTTGATGAGCAAGCTAGGCCCTTGCTACAGTCCCCCTTAGGACTGTAGCGCCAACAATTATTATTATGTGAAAGGCTAGAATTTGCAGTCATCTTTGAACTTAAAGCCAAGCCTTCTTTGAGTTGTCCTCCGTTTTCTGAGAGTATAAGCCAAGTTCCAAAATCTTTTCAAATTTTTCTTCCGAATCGAAGTGAGGTCCTTGTGCCTCACTCTTGTACGTACTCAAGTGTCATTCAATTTACAATTTGTTTGTTAATTCCAAATCCGACGTGTTAGACAACAATTTGGAACTTCTAATCTTTTGCGTCATTTGGGTCAGATCAAATTTAGTAACCATCTACCACCACTTTGATTTTTTACTTTCGCCCAACAGCGGGGCGTAAGAGCTTGGATCACAAAGTGAAACCATCGGTTTTGGTTCAACGTCATCTGGGATCAAAGTGTGCCCCAAATTTGGATAAAATTTCGAACATATGAACTGAGACCTTATCTAGGTTGAGAGGTAACCTTATCTAGAGGGTGGAGAGGTAACCACTATGGCTAATAGGTGCACTAGCTCACAAGCTAGGAAATTGTCATGTAAAGACACAATCTCTGAACTGGAAACCTAGCCAGCACTTCCGTCCTTTCAATCATTGTTTTAAATCTACTTACATTCTACTTCTGGAGATCTGGCTGTCATGCAATGATTTAGGTCGGAATTCGACAATTTTTCTGGACTTCTTTGGCGTGACTCTGAGACTCCATGAAGCTATCCATCAAGTAACTTTTTCCTGAAACGTTTCATTCTTTCAAGAATTCACCGAAGTCCGAGCCTGGGGTACACACTCTATATTCTTTGCTGTTAGGGCACAATATCTGAATTTTAGCCAGCACGTACTCAGTGCTTTAGTTTAAGTTTTAAACCTACTTGCATATGGCTGTCATGCTAAGCCTTAGTCGGAGATTAACCATTTTTTGTGCTTTCTGACGACACTCCGAGACTCCATGAAGCTACCCATCGGGTAAACTTCTCATGAAACATTATATTCCTTCAAGCATTGATCGAAGTTCGTGCCTGGGATACATAGTCTATATTCTTTGCCTTATGTGAAGAGGAAAAATCACTGAAATAAATGAAAGGGATTCCAGTTCAAAATAGCTTGAAAATTGACTTAGAATGAAGTTGTCTTAAACAATGGACACGTCCTGCGCTCAGGCTCTTCATTGCAAAACTGATCAAATGTAAAGGACTTTCCTCCCAAAGCGACAAGCGTACAAGTCGCCTAAGCATTAAAAAATTCCAGGAAACTTAACTTTATTCGCAATTCAGGGAAACTTGACTTTATTCGGAATTCAACCATTTTTGTTTGTTCTTTCTGGCGATACTCTGCGACTCCATAAGGCGTCCAATTCTTTTAAGCATTCATTGGAGTCCGAGCCCTGTATTCTTCGACTTATGTGACAAGGAAACCAAACATTCGCACATTTTTCGATAATTTGCTTTGAATGACCAAATCACCTTAAACAAGAGACACGTCCTCCATTCTGGCTCTTGATGGGAAACCTGACCAAACAAGCCAACAATTCGTCTTAGCAACCAAAAAATTTGATTCCGGGAAAAGCACTTCAGACCATTCTGCTCTGGTCATTCGTTTCTACTAGAAAGTAGCCCGTTTTGTAACCACGCCCTACATGTGCGTACTTTCTTAAATTGATTCGATTTCTTGAATTTCTTGAATTTCAACTTGGGTCCGAACGTGATTCGATTGCAAACAGCCGTGTGACAAGTAATTTGTCTTGTGACCGAATCAAAAGTATGACTCCGCTTGTATTCTGATCACATCCACCGGAACTAACCTGGAAAGCAAACACAATGAGTCCACTGTGTGGATTCTGGAGATCACATGCTCTCTCTGATGCTCTTCCCGTGATCAAAGCGAATGTGACCATTTCAAGGGCACATCACTATGATCGTTGGGGTATGATGCTTCTTGACATCATTCTGAACGCGTGCCTGAAAGACCTCCATAAAACCTGCAGTTGCACGGCGTTCAGCAGAGGATTTAGGAAGGTAGTCTTTTGATCTGCAGGAAGATGGTATCATGCCTTGGACGAATTAAGGGCCAATAAGTGGCGCAAGTGGTGTGGTCGCCGTGGGGTAGTGGGTAACGTGCGACTCTCACACGCCAAAGGGTCTAGGTTCGATTCCCGGCTGAATATCTCGAATTTTTCAAGGTATCACATCTTTCGAGTTACTAAAACACACAAACAGAGTAAAGAGTAAAAAAACTTCGCCGTTCGGAGTTGGTAACAAACTGTAGGTCCCTCTCACTAGTGAGAGAACAGTAACGCGCACAATAAGAGTAGTTGATAATCGAGCTAAGCACTGGTTGGTCACATGTGGACGGTGGCGGCATAAAATTAATATTATTTAAGTGGTGCAAGGCGGCTTACTTTCCACGCTCGACAAATATTCGTTTGATTTTTCGCGGCTTTGAAGCCAGTGGTGTTTTTGTGTAATTTTACCGATTTGTAAAGGGCGAAGAATGTGTGATATTCTGCATCTTGCTGGCGGCCTAGCGGCTCTTAAAGTTGTCCAGGTCATCTGTGTCAGTTTTGAATGCTAAAGAAAAAGACTTTAATAGAAAACTGGAAACCTTAACACACTCAATAAGTCCCGAAACATTAAGGGGGGCGACTAACAAAAAGATTATAGTCGACTTTGGATTTTAATAGTGGCGCCCTCTACGTCCCGGCACTTATTGAGTAGTCGACTCTGAATGTTTTGATAGTGGCGCCCTCTAAGTCTCGGGGCTTATTGAGTAGTCGACTATGGAAATTTTGAAAGTGGCGCCCTCTACGTCCCGGGACCTATTGAGTAGTCGACTCTGAATGTTTTGATAGTGGCGCCCTCTACGTCCATAACTTATTGAGTAGTTGACTCTGAATGTTTTGATAGTGGCGCCCTCTAAGTCTCGGGGCTTATTGAGTAGTCGACTATGGAAATTTTGAAAGTGGCGCCCTCTACGTCCCAGGACTTATTGAGTAGTCGACTCTGAATGTTTTGATAGTCGCGCCCTCTAAGTCTCGGGGCTTATTGAGTAGTCTTCTATGGAAATTTTGAAAGTGGCGCCCTCTACGTCCCGGGACTTATTGAGTAGTTGACTCTGAATGTTTTGATAGTGGCGCCCTCTAAGTCTCGGGGCTTATTGAGTAGTCGACTATGGAAATTTTGAAAGTGGCGCCCTCTACGTCCCGGGACTTATTGAGTAGTCGACTCTGAATGTTTTGATAGTCGCGCCCTCTAAGTCTCGGGGCTTATTTAGTAGTCGACTATGGAGATTTTGATAGTGGCGCCCTCTACGTCCCAGGTTTTATTGAGTAGTCGAATATGAAAGTTTTGATAGTGGCGCCCCCTCTATGTCCCGCGACTCATTGTTACATGTTGATAATGCGAATGACAGACAGCGGCATGGTTTCTAATTTTTCCAAAAAATCCATAACCCCTTTTAATGGGTAAACCTCATGAAATCTCAATTCTTTTTGAAAATCTTCAATCCCCATGTGGTTTCCCAGGGCAATAGGAAACCTCAGCCTAAATCCTTAAAAATCCAAACCCATTCACACGGCCAATTAACAAACCGAAACAAAACACAGCTACAGGCAGACGGAGCATTTAGCGAACACTGATATTCCAGTCTATTAAGCAACACACCAGTCCCCAGGAGATAATCTAACTGAGCTCCACCTTTTCCGTTAAATGGTACGCAGCACGAATGAGCCTCATAGGAAGTCACCCATAATTATCCATAATTACACATCCCTTGCCGCAGTGTTGGCGCGCAGGATGGAAGAAAAGAAAGAAAACCAAAAAAAAATCTTAACACAATATTTGCGCTCCCAAAAGCGGCGCACCGCGGTGCCACGCACACACACGGAAAACTACTTAAGCGACATGAAAATGAAAATGAAATAGCAAGCTGCGTCAAGAAATTCCCCCGGTGACAAACAATGCCTGAACCGATAAAGTTCCTCTGCCGCCATCCACCTCCCCCAACAGTCGAGTCCTTATCGCTCGCTTTCATACCTCCGCCAGTGTCTCGCGCCTCGCGGTCGGCCAGATTCGGATTCAGGCAACCCCAGCTGATGGCGCCAATGCACACCATTCACTTCGTACACACACAGCAGACACGGTAATAAGCGCAGTCACGCTACAGTAAGTATACGCCCCGTAGCCCAGCGCGGAATGTTCGCCAGCATTACCAGCACAGCGTGATGCAGGCACGACGGCAGAAAAAACAGCAAATTGGTGCTGGAATTAACCTACTTTCAGCGCAACTGATAAGTTTGACAAAAAAATGTGTCATTTGTCGACAATTAAAATCACGCAGCTCATTACCACGGAGAACACAACTCCCACTCCGACCCCCTTCTAAATCGTCCTCAAGACAATCCTGATAATTGGACATTCCATCTCTCCGCCGACAACTTCCAATTTTGTGCGAGAATTGCATTTTCCGGCCAAAATAATTGTATTCGAAAATTAAGACTGAAAAGGACTGCTGATGGATATCGTTTGAATTGCAAACGGAAGCTAGAAACTGGAGCGCTGAGGATTCTCCTGCAATTAGTCTGCGAAAGGGACGGGCGGACGATGATGTGCGTCGGTTGAGCTCTCGTTTTGAAAGCGTAATAGATGTGCGTGCAAAGTCCTTCAGCCAACCGCATTGCTGTGCGCACCGATTAACGCTGATGCGGAGCTATAAAGCAAAATGCGAAGAGCTCAGATGATAATGTGCCAAGGGGAGTGGGGGCGGTGGCAAAAAAAAAAACAGCGAAGCACCAGATTCACCGGAACGATATAGATTTCACTTCCGATAGAGCTCATGAATATGAAAGTTGTCACGACCAGAGCTATAGTTGTCGCGGCAGAGCCACAGTTGCCAACGTGGGTGTTGGTCTGTGTGTTGGCTTAATTTAAAGGCATCTGAACTTCTGCAGAGGCTTCAGGAGGTTGGGGAAAAAGAGAGAAATTCGTCCACATCCTCTGTAAGAACAAATATTTCTGCAAACCCAAACGACTCCTTCAAAGTGACGGTTTAAGCTCCTTAAATGGATTCAGGCGGTCATTTCCCCATCTTCTTAATGACTTAAGGACTTAACGACGGTCCTTCTGGAGTCTAGAGCACATTAAAAAAAACAACAAACGGTGATCAGCTCTTTTCCCAAACAGAAGTAGCTAGTTTCTCCTTCAAAGTCAAGGTTTAAGCTCCTTAAATGGGTTCAGACGGTCATTTCCCCATCTTCTCAATGGCTTCACGACTTAAGGACTTGACGACGGTCCTTCTGGAGTCTAGAACACATTTAAGCCTTTGTTAAAAAAGACAAACGGGGGTCAGGTCTTTTCCCAAACAGAAGTAGCTAGTTTCTCCTTCAAAGTCAAGGTTTAAGCTCCTTAAATGGATTCAGACGGTCTTTTGAACATCTTCTTAACTACTCCACGACTTAGGGGCTTAACGACGGTCCTTCTGGAGTCTAGAGCACATTCAAGACTTGGTAAAAAAAGGCAAACGGTGATCAGTTCGCTTCCCTAATCATACCCAGAGTCGAACCGCTGAAGAAGGACCTTGTCTAAAATTTAAGATTGACGCAAAATCGACCAGAAAGAGAACGAATTTAATGCAAAGAGGTGCCGGACCACGAATACACTCAATCTCTGCGAGCCGCCTTCCCGAGCAACGATCGCAGCATGACTCACATTTCTCTCACCGCGCAAATCACGGGGAAAGTGCGTCACCCTGCGGTGGTGCTGGCGAGAAAACAAAAAATTCCACGCCCCTGCACAGAGGTCACTCATGACATAATCTCTCCGTCTCTCCCCCTTCCACCGACATGACGCACTCTCTGAAAATTTCTCAAAACCCCATTAAAAGCTGTAGCTGTAGCTGAATGAATCAAAAGATGATCAAATCAACTCGTCACGCGCTGGAATGTCTGAAATTCTCATAAAACCATCTAAGAGCGAGAGCAATTTGAAAATTCCCCACCCAGTGTTGTCATTCCGGTGGAATTTCGAGCGGTGGGCGGATTCGCCACCACCAGCGTGAGGTGTGCGAAGACATGATGAACTCAGATGTCGGCTGCAAACTCGACGACGAAGATCATCGCATCGATCCGATCTCACACGTGCAGGCCAAGGGGAATGTCAATAAAATCATCCAATGATTTAGACGCACACGCCCCAAATCATTCGACTGTTAAATTAGGGGTCAATCATAGGAGAGACTCACTCGTGGCCTCATCTGCTCTCATCTAATCGGCGCCGAGATCTGGGATTCATTGAATTTTGAAGACCATCTCGTCCGCGGCGCATGTATGCCGATGATGTTGTCTGTCGTAAAATTCACTTTGGTCACATTTTTTTCTCTTTCGTTTTACGACTGCGATTTGGATTATGTTTCGCTGTGTGTTTCGGCCTGGTGGCTGACGGCTTGACAATAAATGGACATGAGGCGCTATGCTCCGAACATATATTGCCTGCGGAACTTCTTCAAAATTTTATTCGAGACATGAATAGGTGTGGCGTTAAATTTGTAAATCCGTTCATCCATCCATCCATCCATCCACCAGCAAGCACTTAATGCTGTCGTGTATCGGTACGTTTATCGGTCGATAAATCGGTTTTATTGCCTGCCTGCTGTGTTTTTTTTTTTTTGTTCTCGCCATTTGCTGTGCTGCGGTGAAGAGGTGTCGTTGATTTGGAATGCATGCGAGGAAGTGGTAACAGCTGCAGCAAATTTTTTCGAGCTTTCGCTCTCGAATCGTAATCTCTGCCCCTTTCTCGAGTCATTTCCAATTCAATTCTTGCCCACTCTCCGTCTGCCGATGGGAAGTGTGAATCAGGTTAGGACTTCCTTGATGATCGTGCATGGGAATCGGAATCGGAATCGGTTGCAGGACGAAGGAGTTTCAAATGCAGAGCACATACTTAACACCAAACGCTCGCATAATCGTATATCTGCCTTCACTGCAGAATTATCGCACACAAATGTGTGCATACACGCCCACACAACCGCCGCCGATTTCAGTAAGCACCAATCTGTCTGCTTTTCCTGCTGCTGCTCTAATTTCGCCGCCCGTCCTCGCACGGAAACAACAACGACTGTTTGCGAAGGGTTCGTTTTTTTTTTTTGGGAGAAAAAAAATCCACAGTCATGCAAATGTTGCAAGGACAGGAGCTTTGTTGGCAGTAAGCAGGAGAGACGAAAACAAAAAATTGATGACAACGACCAGAACTTCGACACCATTCACCGACTTCGACGAGGATGGCGATGGCGACGCTCCATCTCGCCGAATCGCACATCACACAACTGTGCCACATGGATGTGTGTGCTCCTGTGTGTTAATTTCATTCATTATTTACGGCTTACCTCAACGATTTGAGAAACACAAGCCCCATCGACAGCAGCGCGCGTTGTATTCATCGACGTGTACACGACCTGAACTCAACCCCGGGGTGCTGAGCTGTGTGTGTGTGTGTGTGTGTTGGCCACCGCCCTGTGTATATGCGGAATCACAGTTTTAATTAGCATAAGGTACACACACAATCCCTGCCTCGGTTCCTCCCCTGGCCAGTTGGCCGCTGTGTCAAAGTTCTAAGGACATTTTAAATTAGTTCCTCATGTGTGTACACACCGAGACACAAATCCACAAACCCGACCAGGCAGGGTGGCAGCCAGCCAGTGAGTCCACACTCAGGACAGGAGTGCAAGCAGCAATAAACACACAAAAGGACACATGTCATTCTCGTGAAAGTTGAGGACGAAGCAACGTTCGCCAATTTGCGCTAAAATGGAATTTAAATGCGCTCCCTGCACCTATGCAGGCGCAGTTTCAAATTTTAAGCATTCACAACTGAAACTGACCTTTTAGAGTTGCGATTGTTGTCGCAGTCACGGTGCCACATTACCTGGCGCTTTCGTCCTTAACGTCGTACTCGGTTTCTTTGTCGCCGCAGAGTTGTCCTACTCCTTCTTAGTCCCCGAACTCGCCCTGTTCCCCATTAAAGTCGCTTTTCTTGTCGTCTTAGCAGTCCTCCTCGTCGTCGTTCTGATTTCGCCGTCACAGTTGTCACTCAGCTTCCCCTCGCCCTTATCCGCCAAATGAATTTCAAATAAATGTCGATGATGGCAATATGTATGCAACGCCTTTTCTTCGCCGTGGGCGCACGCTCCCCCTCCGAGGAGCCATGCCACATTGAAAAACTTTTATCAGCAGCGCAGTGTTTCCTTCGACCGACACCCCAACGCTGCATGGTGGCAGCCACTTGCGCCACCGCGCCATTACATACCCGTTTCGTTTCACTGGTGCAACCCCATTCTGGTCATTATTTATGAGGAGCTGCTGCTTGCTGCCTCCTTGGCGCATTCAAGTAAAGTGAGCCAGAGCACATATGTGCACAGTACACCACACCAACGAACCTCATTTCCCGGTCTCCATTCTGCCTCGTCGTGTGTGGGTCTATTTGGTTCAAGGAAGTTTCGAGTGGAGGCATGTTATCCGACCAACCCCTTGTTATGTTAAATTTGATTTTTAATATTGACGAGCTCTGGGAATATTCCCGCACTCACTTTCCCCCTTCTGTGGCCCCTCGAGGGTTGGGCGCGGCTGGCTGCATTTAGCTAAGAAAATTCAGAATTAATTTGGGCACACAAATTAATTCAAAACTTTCCCAGACTCTGATTGGCTGTGTATGGTGTCCTGGGGAGAGCCACCAATCCACAGGAAATGTATCCGACTTCCGTGAAATTCATCGCCACCGCCTTGTCGTCCTTCTGTAATGGCTCGCCGCAGTCTCAGCTCCTCGCAGTAATCATCAATCAATAACCCAGTTGGTTTGCAGCACAAGAAAATCGGAGGAAAAGTCTCCGACGAAGGAGTTCCTGTTTTCATTGCTTCCTTAGTGCCAAGGACCGGGGACGAGAGAATTGATTAAATCCCCCTAGAGGAAAAAATGCAAAAGAAAAGATTGTCAATAGATTCAAAGGAGCCATTCAGACGCCAGAGAGATGCCATCCGAGCCGAAACCGAATCGGGACAAAGGGGGCAACCCATTTGGGCGAACGTGTTGTCGTCGTCGTCGCACACATATCACCGAGCATTAACATACGATTAACATATTTTGACAAATCACCGTCCGAGCGATTGGAGGGCTTTGCTGGCGATGTTGGGATGCTTCTAATTGAGATGATAGCGCACCGTAACAAATGGTATTGTCGGCTTTGAGTGGTGTTTTGTTGTGTTGCATGGGAGATTTTCATCTCTCATCTTGCTGCCTTGGAATATGGAAATTTTGGGAAGACCACCGAATGTCAGGAGAACGTCGGCAACGACTTGCGGCGTGCAATCTTGTCAACAGCCGAGTTCCGTGATCAGATATGGTTTCGCGAGGTGTTTGGGAATGACGGGTTGTTCGAATGTGTGAAGTCTGTCGAGGGATGATGACTGATTTGGAAAAAAAATGGGAAACCTGACTTCTGGTGAATAGAGATTGGATGCCAGCATGGAATTCACCACATTGTACATATCACTACAATTGGTGGCCTTTGAAAAAAAGTATATTGCCGTAGAATCCGTTGATTGAAGACCAGATCCACCCCGGACTGTAGCACCACAACAAGAAGAGCAAAAGCAGAAGAAGTCGTAGATGCTTGTATGTGGCTTAAAAGGCTAACGAAACAAACTTGTACACTTTAATGAGTTTACACATGGAATCTTTGAAAAAATTGTATCATCGTAGAAGCTGTTAATTGGAAACCAGGTTAGTGAGAATTGACAGAGATAAATGCTTTCATGAGGTACTTCTTCCGGCTCGAAGGACCAAATTTGTGCAGGCGTTTATTCTTCTTCTTTTTCTTGTTGGAGTGGACCTGGGCCTCAAACAACATACCTCTCTAGCAAGCACGATCTTTCGTCAGCTGCCTCCAATTGCGCACTCCAAGTTGCCTGCCTTAGACGTCGACGTCTTTTCCTATTTCATAACAAGGGCTCAAATTTGAGCACGTTTCGGCAGGTAGCTCTTTTTTGTGTTCGTTCTGCTGCTCTCTAGGTCTGGCCTAGGCCGTCCTCTGTTGCGTTGTCCCAATGGCTCAGATTCGAAGACTTTTCAGGCCGGAGCAGAGATCTCCATAAGCTCGACATGGCCCAGATATTTTAAGCGCTGTATCCGAGGACGCTTGAACAGGCGCAGGCCCATTCAGTTCGTCGTTAAATCCCCTTCTCCAAATGCCATCAACGCCCACAGGACCAAAAATCGCACGCAAAACTTTTCTCCCGGCAAGACTAAGGGATTCCTCATTTGCCTTTACCAATGTCCAGGTTTCCGCAAGCTTTTCTATACAGTCTACATTTTAGAAAAGATTTCTGGGAGGTTATAGCCCCTTTGACCTATGCCTATAGGATTGAAGAGAAGGAAGCGTAGTTTGTCCTTTTCTACTAGGTGTCTAATATTAGCTTCCTGATTGTAAACAGATCTAACTTTTAAAGAGAAGATTAAGGGACAGTGACGGCAAGCAAATTTTAAATCGAAGAATAAAAATGAAGGAGATCGGCAGAGATGGCCTTTTAAGGACCTTGTATGCGATATAAGTATGGCCGCCGTGTCATAATGAGTAGAGTGCGACACTCACACGCAGAAGGTCTAGTTTCGATTCCCGGCTGAACACCATGAGTTTTTCACGGCACTACCCCTTTCGAGGTGCTGACAATACTCGAAGAGTAATAACTGCCTAAGGAAAAATCTTCTCAAGGCTTCGCTGTTCGGAGTCGGCAACAAACTGTAAGTCCCTTCCACTCGTGAGAGAATAGTAGCGCGCCCAACACGAATAGTTGATGGACAAGTTGGCCTTGGTCCCTTGTGGACTGTCGCACCATACAATTGTTAATTATGCGACATAATTATAAAATAAGAGAAAAGTTGTCTTCTTCAAGGAATTCAGATTCGTCTTTGATTATTTTTCGAGATCCAACAAAGGTGTTTAGCCAAAGCTGCAAAGGTACAGGAAACAACCCCAAAAGGACACGGAATCCTCTTCTTCAGGAGGCTAAGGTTTCTTAAATTTGGACCACGCTATCATTACATTTCACCGTGTGTGATCGAGGGGCTTCAATAGAAACTTCGAAGACAAGTATGTGTACAGAATCTGGAGCTCTATTTGAAGATATTAACAGATCACTAAATTATTATTTTAATCTAACTTTTTTGTATGTGGCGCTCTCTATATGTCCCGGGACTTATTGAGTGATGTGTTATTTACCAGTCAATATTGCAGTACGAAAGCTTGGCTGTCTTTAATTTTTTTTTGTAAGTGGCGTCCCGTATGTGTCCCATCGCATCACTCATTGAGCGATGTGTAACTCACCAGTGAAGATTACAGAACGAGATCCTGCCTGCCTTTAATTTTTTTCTCTAAGTGGCGCCCCCTATGTGCCCCGTCACATCACTTATTGAGTACTGTGTTACTTACTAGTGAAGATTGCAGAACGAAAGCCTGAATGCATTTTTTTTTTGTTTTTTCGTAAGTGGCGCCCCCTATGTGTCCCATCGCATCACTTATTGAGCGATGTGTAACTCATCAGTGAAGATTACAGAACGAGATCCTGCCTGCCTTTAATTTTTTTCTCTAAGTGGCGCCCCCTATGTGCCCCGTCACATCACTTATTGAGTACTGTGTTACTTACTAGTGAAGATTGCAGAACGAAAGCCTGAATGCATTATTTTTTTTTCTGTAAGTGGCGCCCCCTATGTGTCCCATCGCATCACTTATTGAGCGATGTGTAACTCACCAGTGAAGATTACAGAACGATAGCCTGCCTGCCTTTAATTTTTTTCTCTAAGTGGCGCCCCCTATGGACCCCGTCACATCACTTATTGAGTACTGTGTTACTTACTAGTGAAGATTGCAGAACGAAAGCCTGAATGCATTATTTTTTTTCTCTAAGTGGCGCCCCCTATGTGTCCCATCGCATTACTTATTGAGCGATGTGTAACTCACCAGTGAAGATTACAGAACGAGATCCTGCCTGCCTTTAATTTTTTTCTCTAAGTGGCGCCCCATATGTGCCCCGCCACATCACTTATTGAGTACTGTGTTACTTACTAGTGAAGATTGCAGAAAAAAAGCCTGCTTGCCTTTATTGTTTTTTGTAAGTGGCGCCCCCTATATGTACCATAACATCGCTTGTTGGGTGATGTGTTAAATAATAATTGTTGGCGTGACAGTCCACAGGGGGACCAGGGCCTAGCTTGCCCATCGACTACTCGTGTTGGGCGCGCTACTATTCTCTCACGAGTGGAAGGGACTTCCAGTTTGTTGCCGACTCCGAACGGTTTTGAGAAGCTTTTTTCTTAGGCAGTTATTACTCTTCGAGTGTTTTTTTTTTTTCTTAGACAGTTGTTACACTTTGAGTGTTGTCAGCAGTTCGAAAGAAGTGGTGCAGTAAAAAATTCGAAAAATTGGTGTTCAGCCGGGAATCGAACCCAGACCCTTCGACATGTGAGTGTCTCACTCTACCCACTAAACCAGTAAAGTTTGACGAACCAAAGCCTGCCTGCTCCAGCATGGAACACTCTTCTAATTCGCCCAATATGAGTTTCAAGAAATTTGCAAAAGAAATGATTTGCTTAAAATTCGACAACACCGGCCAATTTTTCTGTCCATTACCTCCTTCTTTTCAAGCATCTGTTCAGATTTCTTCCGAAACCACTCTCAAAAACCCTGCACGAAAGGAAGAGAAAAATTACAAAAAAGTCAACTTTGTCCCACAAATCACCCATCATCAACTTGACAACAAATTTTCATTGGTTTTAATGACACTTTTATGTAAAAGTCCTTTCCACCTCCCAGTCCATCACCACAAACTTTCCAGCAGTCTCCCACCTCACAGCGCCCCTGACTTTCTTTGTCATCAAAATGATGACTCTAACCCAGTGTAAGGTAACAGCATTCATCTCCGGTGGCACTCTCAAACATTGTATCCCCCACTCAAAGGCCATTAAACGATGATTAAACCACTCCACACTTTTCCGCTCTTGCAATTTGTAATCACACTTTCATCCCCTCCTTCAACATCCCTCCCTCGCTCTCCTCATCCCCAAACTCCACCAGCCCACTGTTCATCACTCTCGGCGAGCTCATAATATTTAATCGTAAAACCTCGAGCATCCTCGAGCTATTAAATGGTTTAAATTATTTTCCATGTCCGCCCTAAGAGTCCCCCGTCCCCAACTCCCCTTTCCCGGTTGACTTTTGTTCCGTTCTGTCCCCGATGTTCGTTCGCTCGTTCGCAAAAACGCAACGAAAATGTGCAAAAAACTGAAACGAATGCTTCGCGCTTTTTGTTTTAATCTTTTCATTATTAAAAATTTAAAAAAAAAAACATTAAACAAAAACACACTCCCCACTTACTATTGACTGCGCAAATTAAATCATTCATCATCAAGTTCTGTTTGTTTGTGATTTTTTTTCCACAGATCCTGCATCAGAAGCCGAGTGATGTCGTGGAGAGGGGCAAAGGATCCAGGGCAAAGGAAGGGGCGCAAATAAAAACAAAAAAAAAAAAAACTGAAACAGAATTGTACAACGAAATGCGGAATTCATTTATTTAATGTGCAACCGCCGCGTACTTAACAAAGTTAACAAGCCATCGGCAAAGAGAGGGACTTACTAGGACTGAGAGAAGGGGGACACCTCGCCACGAACTGAAGAGAGGTAATAATTGTTTAATTTTATTTAAATTGTGCTCACGTATCCTGTGCACGCATTTCAATTGCGCTCTACCACGAACACAAAAAAAAAACAGCAACAAACCGACGAGGGGCTTAAAAACCGTTCTGAATTCAGTTACCATGCTGCTGATTCGCTAAATACCTTCGTCCTTAGCGGCACGACACCCCGTGGCACCGGGAATTCAAGTGAATGCCGGAGTCCACCCTCGGAATAATTTAACTTGCAAACAATTTCCATGGCGAATAACCCCATGCCGCTGGAAGAGATAAAGCACTCTAATCACTCTGGACGGTGTATCCTGTCACCTTTTCTATTAGAATGCAAAAAGTCGAATGCAGTCGAGGGGGGAACAAGCGGAGCCCGCTTGAATGCGGAATTTAGTGGGGTCGGTAACCACAATACACAATCCTGGTGAATAAAAATAGAAAACAAGCACCGAAAGTGGATGGCGAGGTGGGGAACAGGACATGTGAGAAGAAGGCTTCCACTCAAAACTATCGCACTTCATGTCACTCCTCTCGGCTCACGTTCTACTGCGTGCGCTTGGCTGTGTACGCTGCAGGTGTCCGTGAGCTGCTGCTGCATGTATCCACTTTACTATTGGTGCTTCTGCTTCTCCCGTGGTGCCTCTCGTTTGGACGATAGCGACGATGAGTCTTTATGCACACCCTTCCATCCCATCCCAGCTCTTCACATTTCCATTTCACCACCCCCTAGTGGCCGTTTTTTGTCTCTGCTGCTTTGTATTTTTTCTTTCTCAATTTTGTTCTTGTTCTTCTTTTTCTTCTGGTAGTCATTGTCTTGTTCTATTGCATCGTCCTTGTAGAGTTTCGAATCAAGAGCCAAGACATGCATATACGACAATTTGAAAAACAGCACGACCAGCAGCGGACAGAGAGTACTTCCACGTCCTTGCTACTTGGTCGGTGGCTTGCCTCTCCACCCGTTACACTTACCACTGCTTCATTTCTGCCCTCGTCCTCTCATTCTAATCTTTATCCTCTTTCCCATTCACCACCACCACCATCACCTCCTATCCACCTTCCCGTCATCGTTGTCGTTGTCTACCGTCCTCGGCATCGTCCTCGTGCCATTCTTTCTTTTCTTCAGTCACCAAACCCATCCCTGCCGCCACCACTTCTCTTGTTGGCTTCTGCTTTCATGTCCTGTTTGCGTTGATTCTAATTACAAACTTGGTACTTCTCCGTCGCATTTGTGCTGCATTCTCTGCCTAGAGAGGGACAAGGACTAAGACCCACTGCTAACTATGGACAGTCGAGCTGGATGGTGGCGGTCCGGGTGGTAATGGTGATGAAGGTGGCAATGGTGGTCTTCATTCTCTGCCCCCCTTCCACCATCCGTGTCCTTCTTCGTGTTTGCTTGTGCACGCGGGCACACTTGTATTTATGTGAATTGTGCAAGGATAATGGGCCTATTTCCTTGTTATCTGCTTTTTCGTATACATACCACCACTGCATGCGGCTCGGCAGAGTGCCGGGGCAAAGAAAAACAGCAGCAAAATACTCGTAAATATTGTTTACAGTTGGCATTAATTTTAAATTTGTTTTCCCTTCGATTTGTGCAAGGAGGGGCGTCAAGATGAAGTCAAGGCAGGGGGTGCTGTGTGAATGCGAATGAGGTGTTATTCTGCATTTTAGATGTGGACTCGTCAAAGAAGTGGGTACTTCCTTTCAACTAAATCTGACTTGGTCTCCATATTTCTGAAAATGAGCGCTTTTGTCTCACGTCGCGCAGCCCAACCATTTTAGATGTGGACTCGTCAAATGTGAGTCTTTTTGAGAAGAAAGCTCCGGCGGCTGATGATTCGTTTCAGCTAAATGTGACTTGGTCTCCGTGGTCCCACGTCGGGCAAATCGCCCTCATCCCCCATTCCATCAACCGCTTGTGAACAGCCTCATCTGACACCGTTTACCGTCCGAAATGACACCGACAATCGCGGCATATAAATCAAAAAACCTCCTTCTCCCCGCTTCGAACGCATTGATTGTAGAATGGATGCAAAGCGCCGATTGACATGTTGGCAAATGTTTGCCCTAAGCACTGACACAACACAACAACGATCCTCAGACATGTCATGCTGTACACGGCATTTCTGACAACTCTTCCATTCAAAATTGTTTTGGCAACCCTTTCACCCTCCCCCGCCTTCCCACCACACTGCTCTGTTCAATCCAATGAACTGACTAAATATAATTGAGGATTTGCATGCGATAAATTATGTGCATTCATCGGTTTTTCGTTTGCCCCCCTTTTCGTCCTTTTTGGCTCACCCATCAACACCGGCCGCCAGCAATGCAGCCGTCCGTAGTGCAGCTTGTCTGAACTGCACCGCAACAGCAGCGTGCATTGATATAATTTAACTTTTTCACTTCCTCTCCCCACCCGTCACCCTCCTGGGGTACAGCCTGACCCCCGTCACCACCCCGACTTCGGCGGGTGCCAGGATTGTGTTTTTGGCCAAAAGGCTCCTTGCAAGCCTTTGCAATGCCAAATTGGTTAGACAATCATTTCGAATCAATGGCGCACTGCATGCCCCCCTGGCAGTGGGTGACCCCTTTCGCCCCGTGGACACATTTTATTAAATGAATAATTGCACGGCATTGTGTGTGTGCGGGAACGCTTTCGGTGGTCCTTTTTTTCAGAATCCATTGCATGCAGTGTGTCGTCGTCCTAAGTTATGCCGCTGGAAAAAAAAAACGATTCACTGGTCCTCGTAAATTCCAGTGCACAGCACACACACACAAACACATGCACATTCACATATTGCGCTCCAGGTGGCTTATTGTGTTGTAATCTTCAATTTCGAGTGCAGTGTACACCATCGTCGTGGACATGCTTGAATTTATTCGTTTTTTCCGAGGGACATTCGCTCTGGACGTGGACTACCTGCATTATGCACGAAACTGTGTATGGGGGTGTGTGTGTAGAGGAGGAGGAGGACCAACAAAGTAAATAAGCTAGCAGTCTATAAGTTCTGCAAAGTGTGTGCGCCCGGATGAATGGGGAACAAGATGTGGGTGGGTGGGAATAAGAGAGATAGAGGAAAATTTTCAGCTTAAAGTTTTCCAAGGAAATAAAGTGAAATTCCCGTCCGCTTTCAAAGTAAGAGCTTCTTTGAGGGAATTTGAAAGGATCGCTGCTGCTATACAAACTAATTCTCCAAATTGTCTTCGGGCTTTATGCGCTCAGCAGTGTCTACAAAGTGGTTAAGGTGGGCATTTACACTAGGGGAGTACAAAAAAAAAAAAAAACACTGGAACTCCACAGAGAGTGTGCGAAACCTTGAAAAGCGAGGGAGGTGGGAAGACAGGATGACCAGAAGGGGAGTTCCAATTAAGCAGTGGGATTGTGTGTGCTGCATTTACAAGACGGTGGGGGTTTGGGGTATTCGTTTGATTAAGGTTTCCATCAAAGGATAATTATCTTCGTTTTGCATGGCATCTCTTCATGTTTGCCGGAAAGTGTGTGTTTAATTTCTGAGAATATTCAAGAGTCTTGAATGTGTTAGCATTTCCTGTGAAACGTCCAGTTTCTAGTCATGCCTCAATGGTTTACAGAAGACATCTTTATGCCTTGCAATCGAAGAACCAAGAATCATGAGCCACCCAACTGTTTGCTGCAATCGTAAGCGAGCGGGATAACGAGAGTGGGTGGACATCAGAAAGCAAGCAATAGTTGCCGTCAGCTCTCGAAAGTTCACTTATCTCCGCCCCCATTCTAATTGAAATATGCCCTGCCTCATAAATCCAACCAATCCAATTTCCCTGTTCAATATCCTATCAAAATTCTGCAGAAAATCTCTACATCAACACACCTGTTCTCGGAGAATTATGCCCTCCCCCATCCCCGTGTGTACTCACCACGTATCCATATCAGGTTCTGATAATTGCTTCTCGGGAATGCTGCCATTAAGACCATTAACCATTAACCATGGAGAACTAGAACAAAAAAAAAACAGCACAGAAACCAAACCTTCGACTGATGGACATCCTTACATAAGTCCACACACACGCACGCATGCATGCATGCTCCCCATGGATGTGAGATGGCGTGATGGTGATGGCTTTGTGTTGATAACCAGAAATACGATCGCCAAAGCATAACAAATCTTCCACAAAAGAACCTAAATCGTGCAATCCAACACGCGACTGTGTACATAAGATCCAATTCTCTTCTGCCTCCTCCTTCACCCAAATCACATTCGAGGGGTTGTCGGGCAGGCCGAACTTTCAATAAATCTAATAAGTGTCTCAAATCTCAATCCGAGAGCACCCCAGCACCCCATCACCCCAGCACCCCAGTACCCCGGCAACCGGTCAGGCAGTAGCGTCGCGGAACAACAAAAACCAATAAAATCGCTCGAGAATTTAAAACTAAAACATCGCCAGAAAGCTGAATAAATACCAACACCGCCATCGCCACCGCCACAGCCACCCATTTGAGCTCTCATGCCATGACATCAGTCGGAGAGCGAATTCGAGTCCAACAGAGGGGCGGTGGCGGGCGGGGCGATTGAATTGTATGACGCGCGTACAAGAAAGCAGTGTGTGCGGCGACGGCGGCGGCTGTGGCGGCTGATAGTGATAAAGTCGATGACTTCAGATTGGTGGAATTCGGCGAAAAGTTGCGTCATTCACATGTCTGTCCCACCACCCCCAAATCCGCCCGAACACACACACAGTGGCACACTCAAAATTGGATATTGGATACTCTGTCCTTCTCCCTCATTCGCCGTCGAGCAAGCAGTCAGTGTAAAAAAGTTGGATTCATTTGGTTTTCCGGATTTCTGCCACCCCCCTCTCCACACTCTGTGCCCAACTGGCACATTCTCCTGGTAGCGTGCATGCATGCAATTGAGTTATTACAGGGCGAAGACCGATGTGAAACATCACTTCCTGCCTCCAAAAGTAACCCACAAGAGAGGACTTTCAAAGGACGGTCAGTAAAGAACCCGGGGAAGGGAGCTGAAAGAACAGAGAGCAGGACACAACTCAATAGAAGAGAAAGAAGCAATTAATCTAAAAGTCCCAAAAAGTCTCTCCACCAACACGACTTTGTGCAAGTGTGTATGTGGTTGGGAGTGGGATACAAGAGGGACGGACGTTCGTGGTTCTTTTGTGTGTGGGTCGTCCTTTGTTATCCCGGCCTGCCGCTCGGTTGTTGGGTTAGTCAGTTGGGCTGCGGCGAGGGGGTGGCGGTGGCGGTATCTCCTGCAATTGACATATGCTTTCAGATTTCAGATTTCAGCTCTCGCATACATATGTCCGAACAATTTCGCATGAAATGACATGGGGATTAATGGGCTGCCTGGATGGCTGGATGGCTGGTGTGCGGGCGAAGTTGTTGTTTACCAGGACATGAATAATGCATAATATCACTCATAAATGCCAGGAAAAGGTTGTTCGTCGCTCGGTGCTGGTCCTGAGAAAAGGAACGGAGATGATTAAATTGGAATCAGTTCATTAAGTATAATTTCCTCACGTTTTCGGGTGGGGGGTGTGTGACTCCTGCTTTTGTTGTCCTGCGGATGTTTGCAACACTTCCATCGTTTTTACCTCGTCTGCTGCCTCCGTCGTTGCTTTTGTTGCCGCAACTGCTGTTGCTTGGTGGAGTCTCTGGCAGAGAGCGGCATGTCCGCAGATGCGATGCATTCATCCGAGTGGATCGTAATTGAAAGATTTAACTGCGGCTATTGCGATTAATCAGGACATTCGCTGGCCATCCTGGTGAATGATCTCGTTTTTTTTTCGTTTTGTATCGCAAGCCTGTCCTGTGGGGAGGAATAAAAGTTAATGAGGGTAGCTCGGAGGCACGTTTTAAATGAATTATCTTGTCCCTTGTTTCAGAGACACTGGAGAAAAATTACGATATGCTGTCCTGGGTGCTCGGGTTTTTTGGGTTGTTCAGGCACTCAGGTGCTGCGGTGTGATTAAAGTAATCTGCTACAGGGTTGTTTAACAAGCACCGGATCTAAACTGACATTCTCCCCGTTGCCACGTCTGCTCAAAGTGTTCTCAGTTTCATGCCCTGTCAGTTTTACGCTCCTCCAACCAAAGGAAAAATGGTCTTTCAATCCCTCGCCCTTCATTTTTCATCCCGGCAGGGCGGCTCGTGTGTGAATCACTTAAAATCTACATAAATTCCATGTCATTTTATTCATGACACACTTTCTTCCATCCCTTTGATGGGACCACGACCACAGCGCCGACAACTGCCTTCATTTGGCAAGCAAATGAAATTTCAATTTCGCCGACCATTAATCTTCCATCCTCTTGGCTGCCTCCTCGATGTCGTCATATGACAACCTTTTAGGTAGATGAATGGTTTCCCACGAGGTGAAGAATCCCCCAAATCCAAAAAAATCCTCCCGCCGAGATGGGTGACAAACAAAAGATTCCGTGATAAATGACCCGTGCTGGGATATGCCACGACAAACTATGTGTCAACAGTCACTTCAAATTGATGCCGAGATGCCCCCACCTGCGCCTGCCCACAGTCAGATTCTTCACCGATCTGAGGCTAGAAGGAGAATCCAAGGTCGGCCTTCGAATCACTTGGTGCCTGGAACAGGTTCTCTCCTCGTCTAATCCAATTACTGGCCAGCTGAGACGCAGTTAGTAATTAGTTTTGGTTTCTGGTCTCTGATCCAGTTTGCTTGCGCCACCACGCGCACATCCGTCACACTTCAGCCTCACCTCATTCACTTTTGCAAACCGGAACGGCGAGATCAGCTGTATACCCTCGGTGTGTGTGTGTTCGTGTGAGCGCGATGATCTTACATAATCCAAAACGGATGCAGAAGCCATCAGTTTCTAGCCAAATCCAGTGTCTTTTGACAACATCATCCGGTTGAGTGTGTACTCTGCCCACTCACCGTGATGAGTATGGCGACGGCAATAGAATTCTTTCACGTCTGCGTCATTGGGCTGTTTCCGTAAGCACACTCTCTACGCACATGACGTCAGGCGTACACACCACTTGAGTCGTGAGGAACCAAATCCCATCCCCTCGGGGGCGGACTTGGACTTTGATTGCGAGCGTGTTAGCTTTTTGCACTTTCCAAACCCAAGTGTCACCTCGCTCCGCTTATCCTTTGATAGAGGGGGAGAGAGAAAGAGAGAGAATGCGAGAACAAAGCCGAATGAGCCGGGACTTGTGTACTTTTTGCAGTACCCACTTGCAGCCGTAAGTGTTGCCATTCATGCACACATCGCGTCATCGTCATCGTTCGCAAAGGGAATGCGAAATGCGTCTCTGGGTCAATTACTTCACTGAATAGCAGGATAACGCTGTGCGTTGTGAGCCGCATTAAGTATTCATTCCAGCAGCAGTTCGCCCATCACGCCCCCAAACTCTCTCAGGTGCCCTGGTGGGGGTGTGAAAACTCGTTCAATATTAAAACAGCCAAGCAGTCATAACACGTTTCGCAGAGGGTGGAGGAAATGGACAAAACACAAAACACATCATACATGCACAATGTTCCCCACTCCCCCCCACTCTTACAGACTCCATCATACGAAACCCTCCCCACCGCTTCGTAGCCATCGTGAATACGACTTCAGTTGAAGCTGGAGCTGAACCAGAAGCAGAAGCTTTGTGAGGGAAACCAATAAAAGAGCACAACGCACACACATAAAACTTTATGCACTATACTTTCGTTTAATGGCTAATCACGGGGCTATTCGAACGCCCACCGCCGCCGCGACGCCACCCTGCCACCACCATCAGACGCGAGATGGAGTGCTACGCGTGCTTGAGCTGGTTCAGAATTTCCTGCGAGGCTTCTTCAGCACTTTAATAGTTTCGGAGAAACTAATTAATTGCGCTCACCGGCAGAGCGTGTCGCCACCGATGATGATGATACCTCTCCACTAGGTGCGCGTTAAATGATCTAATTGCCGTCAACGGGTAAAGGGCAGTCATCTCTCACAAGTCAGTCTCTCCCTGACCAACACTCATAACAGATGTGTCGAATGTCATGGCGGATCACATCATTTTATGGGGCGGCTGGCTTTATTTTTCGGCGACAATGGCGACATAAAGTACACTCCATACTGCGGGACAACTGTCACCAGTGTCACCACTGCCTGTTTGAGGGGTTATGAAAGTTTTTTATCTCTTGCGCTAACGCGGCTGCTGCTGCTGCCACAACTTGATGGCTCTGACATGTGGGTCAACATTCACACACTCACACACTCGCCGGCACATGGTTGTGCGCAAAAATCTCCAGTGGTCACGGGGTGCGGGTAAGCGCGTGAGTCAGCACATAATTTTTGAGTTAGTTAGCGTGTGTACGTTACCATGCGGCGATGGGTCGACTGGACCACAAGTGTCTGGCAATGAAGTCTGTGCGTGTGAGCAATTAGAGCATGGATTTATGGACTTGGGGTGGACCAGGTCAGATTTAATGGAGTTTCAAACTGTCCCCCTCTTAATACTGCTTTCAGCTTGAATGGAGCCCTGTCTGTGAAGGAAGGAAGGGGAAATAAAAATTTTCCTTTCGCAATAAACTTTTAATTCCAATCTGTGGAGTTGTACTTCGAGTTTAGAGGAGTTTAAGAGGAAATAGTTTGAATCCGATTCTTAGATTAATTCAAAAGTTCGACCAGAGTTGGAACTGGAACTTAACGGAGATGAGATGGAGACAGATTTTGGGTTGAATCAGGGTGGGTTTGACCGAGAGCTAAGACTGAATTAATAGGAAAACTGGGACAGAGCTAAGACTGTGCCAGGGCTAAGCTGTGATAGAGCTGAGACTGAACAAAAACTAAGATTGGAGACTCAAACACAGCTTAAACCGACCCAGGGCTTAAACTGTGATAGAGCCGAGACTGAACAAAAACTGACATTGGAGACTCAAACACAGGTTAAACCGATCCAGGGCTTAAACTGTGATAGAGCCGAGACTGAACAAAAGCTGAGATTGAAGACTGAAGCACAGCTCAAACTGATCCAGGGCTTAAACTGTGATAGAGCCGAGACTGAACAAAAGCTGAGATTGAAGACTGAAGCACAGCTCAAACCGATCCAAGGCTTAAACTGTGATAGAGCCGAGACTGAACAAAAGCTGAGACTGTAGCAGATTGGAGACAGGCTGATCCAAGGTTTAAACTGTGATAGAGCTAAGACTGAACAAAAGCTGAGATTGAAGACTGAAGCACAGCTCAAACTGATCCAGGGCTTAAACTGTGATAGAGCCGAGACTGAACAAAAACTGACATTGGAGACTCAAACACAGCTGAGATTGGCTACTGAAGCACAGCTTAAACCGATCTAGGGCTTAAACTGTTATAGAGCCGCAACTGAACAAAAACTGACATTGGGGACTCTAACACAGCTTAAACCGATCCAGGGCTTAAACTGTGATAGAGCCGATACTGAACAAAAGCTGAGACTGTATCAGATTGGAGACAGGCTAATCCAAGGTTTAAACTGTGATAGAGCTCAGGCTGAACAAAAGCTGAGATTGGAGACTGAAGCACAGCTTAAACCGATCCAAGGCTTAAACTGTGATAGGGCTGAGACTGTTTTAAATTGGAGACTGAAACACAGCTGAAACCGAACCAGAGCTTAAACTGTGGCATAGCTAAGACTCAAACAGTGCTAAAAATGACCAAGATCTGAGACCGGACCTGATCTGAAACTAGACAAGAGCTTACAATGAAACAGACTGGGGTTTTAGAACTTGAATGTCCTTCTGGATTCGGTTTAAAGAAAGAAGCTCTTCTGATCAATCGAAGGTGGGAAAAAGTTCAGCAGCTGTTCCAAAACGACCAATTCCTTTGGTTTTCATTCCCTTCAAGCCCTTTTTCTCTCAATCTTCACTTCGGCAGCCAGTTTTGGCAATTATCTGAAGTCGTGCATCAAACAGAATCAGACGAATGTAATTCGAACCAATTCAACGTTGATTTATAGTTCGTCCTTCCACTCGATTCCCTCCACTGTGTACACCCTCCACTGTGTACACCCTCAATAGCATCTTTCGGCCATTCAATCTTAACAACTTGAACTCCAAAAATGAGTACACTCCAGTTTGCCCCAAACTGCGGGGTAACTCCCAACCCGCCGCCAAAATGCAAACAACACCCCAACGCATTTAATCAGAATTTCCATACCCCCGCCGCCCCCGCGGGCTTTTAAATAATTGAAAGTTCCATTCAATCCAACAACCCCCAACACAAGGTCCCAGTCTTGTCGTCCAGCTCAGCTATCAAACTCTAGAGCTCCTCTGAGATCATTCAACATTTAAGCCTCACCCTCAAACCTCCCGCCCCGCACACAAATTTTCAGTTTCTTGGCCCAGTCTTATGCGGATGTTCTCTTCTTTTCAGGCACTCCATCAACTCAGGAAGGAGCCCCGCTCACAGGTACCCATCTCACAGGCAAGTGCAATCCCATAATTATTCAATTAATTTCCTTACAAAACATTAGCTCACATAATTGAATAATTGAGAGGATACAAATTACTCAGTGCCCCCTAATGCCGGACGGATGAGGAGAAGTGCTGTGTGTGAATGTGCATCCGGTCCTTCCGGTCCCTTCGCATTATCGCTATTTACACAATTAAACGGCACAATGGTGCAATGCTCTCGCAATCATCGAACGGATGGGCACATTTATCTTCGAGCATCGGGTGTGTCTGACGCGCGAGAGTTCGAACCCTGCAGCCAGAGTGAGGATCCGATTCGGACTCAAGGGGCCGGATGCTCTCTGAATTACGCATTTGTAAGTTTATTATGAACCTGCACACAGATTCGACAGGAGATGTCCCAGTCAATGGAATATATTGATATGCAGGAGCAGCACCAGCAGCTCGGGGATGCACTTCGGATAGGTGTTCAATTGAATTATCGCCCGGACATGCTCTTCGAGGATTCGAAATAAATTTATGCGGTCAACCGATGTTCTGATATGGGAATGAAATGTACACATTTCCGTGGTGGTGTTGGTGGTGGCCTCTGGCATAAAGGACACAGTCGGACCATTGTGGATCTAGATCAAGTGCAGTTCATTGGAAAACTCAATTTTCTCTCCTCCTCCTCCTTCCCACATCCGCATACAAAATATTTAATTGGAAATAATTCCAACTTCGCTTGGCAAACGGCAAACGTGGGAGGAACTTTTTAATCTCCTGCCTCTGTGTCCGTGGCGCAAAGGACGAACGGAGCCCTATCTCTGTGTGTATGTGCTTGGTGGAAAAGGGAAAAATAAAGTGAAGGAAATTTTATCGAAACAAAGTCCTAATAGGATAATCGATACACAAGTTCGAGTCCAATTAAGAGCGAATAGTTTCCAGAATTGCCACGTGACGGAGTAACTTTGAAAAGTTTTTCGCTTCCAACGACGGGAAGAAATCAATTGAAAATCAAACCTACACAGCGCCCCCGCCATCCGGCAAGCGGCAGCCGCCAGTCAGCAGCCAGCAGCCAGCAACCAAAAGCAACATCGGATCTCCGAGAATGGATGATTGGAAAACGGAGCGTGTTGCGTGGTGAGACGAGTCAACATAAAGAGCTTCGACAGAAAACAATCTAGGCAAACTGTGAACATGAATATTTAACGATTGTTTACCGAAGTGGGAAGCACACTTCGTCCTTCCCACACAGCAACTAGTTTCAGGGCTTACTTGAGAAGTATAAGGATACTTTTGGGAAATGCCACCATCACCGCGGCAGCAATGCTAGCTAAAATATTCAGTTAAACCGTTTGCTCGGGGGTGGAATGAAAGCAGCCACTCTCTGTGGATGAAGGAGCAAGTTTTTAGATCAGTGGTGTGGCCGACTGGTTACTTTGTGCGCACGACGACGACTACGACGCGTGAGTTGTTTACTTACGCTCACGTTTGCGGCGGGAGGCGTCGACAATAATGGCTTTCGAAGGCGGGCAAAACTACTCTTAATTATCTCAAAGTTGATCCAGTTTTGATACATTTGCCGGGAGATTTGTGAAGAACACGTCCTGAAAGTTTCAAAAAGAAAGAATGGGAGGAGGAGATTGCTTTTAAGTTTAAGGGGGCTAGGGTGTTGGGGCTGAAAAGGGGAGGAGGTGTTTGCCTAAGACAATGCCTTGCCGAGGTTACGCATGAAGAAGTTCAGTGGTAGCTGGGAGTGTTGAGGAATGCAAACAGAAGTGAGCATGAGATTGAAATCGAAGCAGCACTCTGTTCGCTTTGAAGAAGCACGAGGTGCCTTCAACGAGGAATGTCGTTTTTCAAGTGGAAATTGGGTGTAGTGCGAATGAGGAGAAAGTCGGTTGTACCTAAAATCGAAGCAGCGCTCTGTTCCCTTTCAAGAAGCAATTTTCAAGAGACTGAAAGGTTCCTTCCTTTGACTCAGAAGTGAATAGAGTAGAGAAGTGAACGGGAAAGACGACGAGACACACTTCTCCAGTGATTCTTCAAGTCACTGCCTCTACTCCAAGAATCTGGCCAAACACAAAGAGTGAATCCTTTTTAAAAAATTTCAACAAAGATGAAGTCGTTGGTAATACAAAATTAATTATTTTTGTTAGTGGCGCCACCTATGTATCACGGAACTATTAGTAGGCAGTTAAAGAAGCAACTTAAGTCGAGAGTTAATACGTCTTTTAATAAAACCTGCGACATGGCTCTCTCTATATGTCCCGCGGCTGTTAGTTGGCAGTTATTCCAGAAGTCACTTAAGTCAAGAGCTAATACGTCTTTTAATAAGTCCTGGGTCATATAGGGGGCGCCACTTATAAAAATCCATTGTCGACTATGGCGCCCTCTGTATATCCCAAGACTGTTGGGCAATTATTCCAGAATTCACTTAAGTTGGAAGCTAACAAGTCTTTCCAAAGGTCTCGAGACATATAGGGGGCGCCACTAACAAAAAATTTAAAGTCGACTATGGCTCCCTCTATATGTCCCGAGACTGTTAGGAGGCAGTTATTCCAGAATTCACTTGGCTCGAGAGCTAACACGTTTTTCATTAAGTCCCGGAACATTACATTCATTAAGTCCCAAGAAATCTTTAGTCGACTATGGCCCCCTCTATATGTCCTGGGACTGTTAGTAGGCAGTTATTCCAGAAGACACTTGGGTCGAGAGCTAACACGTTTCTCATTAAGGCACGGGACATATAGGGGCGCCACCAACAAAAATTTTACAGTGGACCATGAATTTTTTGTAAGTGGCGCCCCCTATATTTCCCGTAATTTACTGAGAAACTTGATTGATTATAGAGGCAGAGGTAATTTCAGTTTTCTGAACAGAGATCTAAAATCTGACTCAGGGCGAAGCAAAGCAGCCAAAAGCTGTTCTAAAAAATTCAAATCGAAGGAGACAGTGAAAGTGCCGTCAGTGATTCTTAAAGCCGTGAGCTTTCATCTCTGGACGAAGTTTAACAACTCGGAGCAGAGGATCCATCACAGAACTTAAACAAAAAGTTGCCTCTTTTTTAGGGCGTCAACCAACAAGCTTCTCCAGCCAGCACAATCTTTCGCCAGCTGCCTCCAGTTGCGCACTCCAAGTTGGGTGCGGACCTTGTCCACTTGTGCGCGCCACCTTATCCTGGGCCATCCTCTGTTGGGTATCCCAATGGCTCAGATTCGGCCGCAGCAGTGGTGTCTTTGCGCTCTACATGGCCTAGCCATCTTAAGCGTTGTATCCGAAGACGCTTGACCAGGCGCATTTCGCTGCACAACCCATGGAGTTCGTCGTTAAATCTTCTCCTCCAGATGCCATCAACGCAAACAGGACCAAAAATCGCACGCAAAGCTTTTCTCTTTTACGCAAAGCTAAGGGCTTCCCCATCCGCTGTTAGTAACGTCTAGGCTTCCGCGTTATAAAGTAGGACTGGGATGATCTCTCTTTTTCAGACCAATCAGACGGAAAACCGGAACCAAGGCAAAGCTAATCCCATTGATCTAAGAATCGTCTAGAACCAGTAACTGATTTCTATCAGCATTCCCACATAAATTAATTACAGTCCTGATATGATGCCCTCTCCCGTATCCTGCTTCCCTCACTGCCACTGTCCAGCATCGCTTCGAAAACCCTTTTAGTCCTCCCACACTTTCCTCTGCTTCTCCTCCCCTTCCTCCCTTTCCACTTCCAGGCTCCACGTCTCCATGATTCATGACAAAGCAATAACGTCGAATATTTTCATTAATCCTTGGATGATTCGTTTCCTGCTTCGATTGTGCCCCTCTCCGCTGCAGCAGAACATTCTGCCCCCATCTGTCAAAATTAAATTCGAACTTTTAATGATTCCCCCCTGTTATAAAATTGAAAAATAAAATGACAGCAGTTACAGCAGTCAAAGAGGAGCTCTCCACAGGGCTCTCAGGCTTCTTCTAGCGTCGGCACCGCTGCCTGTGCCTCGCAGAGCCAGGCAGAAGAAAACAAACAAATTGTCAGGCCGGATGTAAACTCCATTCAATATCCGCTGCTGCCTTTGCTAGACCCATCACCGCCGCCACCACCACTCGGAACTTTGTCATTCCCCATCCAGTTCTATTGAAAATCCGAGCAAAAGTTCAAAATACAATTTTCGAATTTCGAAGGAGCAGACGAAACGGTTTAGTTCGTCTTTCTGTTTGCCCTCAAGCCGTCTTCCGCTCCATCCACCGCCACCTAGCCGTCCGTTGTCCACCAAATCGCCTTTCTATTGTCCTCGAATTGGTCCTTCATGCAATCCAAATCCGTCTGAGAATGACGGTCGTCGTCCATTCCGACAATCGTTGGGTCCTGCACTCCCCACCGAAAATATAAATTGATTGGCCACTTGTCCTCAATGGCTACAAGAGCGGCAGAAGCAGCAGCAGACAAGACATTCTCCATATCGTCGTAGCAATGAATAATGCGCCAGAACGGTCACATAAATCAGGGTTTCCTCCCCAGAAGCACTCGAGGAGGAAACTTCCGCTCCGTTCCGTTCCCTGGCAAAAAGTTAATATTTTCTCCCCAATTGACGTGTTGGGTGTTAATTTTTGAACTTTTCAAGTGGCGAGCCATTCTCGGCAGAAGTCCTGGAGGAACAGCGCAGTTCCCCCCCCAAAGTGTGCACGACTTGCCGAGCAAACATTTGCTACAATTGTCGACGTCCTTGCGCTACTGTCTCATCATCAGACGGCAACGAGGAGGAAGCAAAACGACGACAAACGTGACAACAAAAGTTCGCTCTTTCTCTCACTTTGGGGTTATCAAGGATATATCACTGCGACTCAAACGACGCGCCGCGTCTCGTGCCGTATTTGCACTGGTTTCGACAGGAGGAAGTTTTTGACTTTCAAATTGAAACATTGCCTTTGACTCCCATTGACATGACATGGATATAGAGTTGGACTAGGGGTTGGGAGCAGGGGCAGGGGCAGGAGAGGGGGATGCCACATTTGAGGAGCTGAGCCTGCTTTTCTTTGATTTGGGAATATTTGCATACACTTGCAGTCTCTTGCTGTGCCGTGTCGTTAGCAGCAGCACAACATCGATGTGTATCCGTGTGCTAGCGTCGCACCAGGGTCGTGCCTTATCAGCGTACGTATAATCATGCACCGAATCGTGAGAAGTATTTTTAGACCACATTTGCGATAGCGCTATCGAAGGTGACTTGACATTGTACCCACAGCGAGCAACGGCAACGGCAACGGCGACAGCTCCGAATAATTCGCCTCACCGCAGCATGGAGCACAAAAACCTGCAAAAAAACTCGCAAACAAAGTTTAGACAAACTACATTTGTTGCAAGTTGTGCATAATAATGGTGATAACGCCAGTGGGACCGAGACTGTGGACTGAGACCGGGGTTGAGATCTGGAGCAAGGGTGCGCTGCGGGCGACCGCTGTGAGAGTGCGGAGATAGGCAAAGTTCATGTGTCAAGTGATGTTTTCGGTTGTTCGACGATTGAGGAGGGGGAGGCGGCCGGCGATATATGCTCTCAGGTCCCCATTCCCAAGTCACTTTGCGGAGACGCTTCTGGCGTGTGTTTTGTAAGCTTTGTTGTTTCCCCTAATGGGAAAACTTGTTTTGCTTCCCTTCTGTCTATTCAGAGGAAAGTTTGTCACACGCACCGCCCCAACGGATGTGGTCTCGTGTGTATCGTGTCTCTGAATCGATGATAATCTTTAAATTTATTAGAGGGCTTTAGATTTTAATATAGACAGACGAACACGCGTTACGATCGACCTTCCGACCTAATGACAGGCTGTTTGGGCGAGTGACTAATGTAATGCAGGCTTAGCCGGGTGGGTGGAAGAGAATTTGGCGCTTCGGTGAGTTGTCGATCTTGGAAGGGGCGGTGGCTGCGGGGGAAAAGTTGCCAAAGAGTTTATCTCGGTGGCGGTGGATAAGTTTTTGCCTATTTGTGGGAATTGATTGAAAATGAGTTTTGTTTGTGTTGCTGGCACTTGAGGAGGAGCATAGATTGTCCGCATTATTGGACGTTAATGGCTGGCAGCGAAAAATGGTGTGGTTCAGGGTGACCGTTAAGTGGAGGATGTAAACTTGACGTTTATGGGATGGTGGAAAGTTTGACTTTGGTTTCGTACGCAATAAGAAAATCGACTCTGATGGGAGGGAGGAACTACAGTGACTTTGGATTGTTAGCCACTGAATTATTCCTCTTTATACGCTTCTCTTGCATCATCATGAAGGTCTAATCAAGGTTTCCAGTCCATGGAAGACCATAATTCCAGAAGAAGGTTTCCTGTGCAGTTCAAAGTATAGAGTCACACAAGCGCAATCTGATTTAGAAGGGCTGCATCTTGGCTTCGGGTCTCATTACTGAGAATAGATTCTCAAAAATAATTGACCCTACTAGGCCTCCGCACCACGTCGAGGTGTGCAGCCATGCGGAGGTTTCTGAGGAAGCTTGTCCATTTTTCTGATGCGGAAACACAATTATTGTCTTCAAAGGAGCTTGAACAACCTGCTTCGAAGTGCATTAAAAGTTACATCAAAGTATGACTGCAGAAGATGGTTCCTCCACGTTGTTACATTAGACAAGAAAATGTCAAAATTAAAGATTTATTGGCTGTACAGCCTTCCTCCTCCTCTTCACCACCATTCAGCCTTCAGAATCCTCTTCTCGTGTAGACGCCATCGGCGTTGCCTAGAGCTTCAGAGCTTTCAGAATCCTCTTCTCGTGTAGACATCGGCGTTGCCTACAGCTTCTCGTGTAGCCATCGGCGTTGCCTAGAGCTTCAGAGCCTTCAGAATCCTCTTCTCGTGTAGACGCCATCGGCGCTGCCTAGATCAATTGGAGATGCATTGGCTCTACAGCCTTAATTATCCTCTTCTCGTGTAGACGCCGGCAGCCTTCAGAATCCTCTTCTCGTGTAGACGCCATCGGCGTTGCCTAGAGCTTCAGAGCTTTCAGAATCCTCTTCTCGTGTAGACGCCATCGGCGTTGCCTAGAGCTTCAGAGCTTTCAGAATCCTTTTCTCGTGTAGACGCTATCGGCGCTGCTTAGATCAATTGGAGATGCATTGGCTGTACAGCCGTCAGAATCCTCTTCCCGTGTAGACGCCGCCAGCCTTCAGAATATTCTTCTCGTGTAGACGCCGCCAGCCTTCAGAATCCTCTTCTCGTGTAGACGCCATCGGCGTTGCTTAGACCAATTGGAGATGCATTGGCTGTACAGCCTTCAGAATCCTCTTCTCGTGTAGACGCCGCCAGCCTTCAGAATATTCTTCTCGTGTAGACGCCGTCAGCCTTCAGAATCCTCTTCTCGTGTAGACGCCGCCAGCCTTCAGAATTCTCTTCTCGTGTAGACGCCATCGGCGTTGCTTAGATCAATTGGAGATGCATTGGCTGTACAGCCTTCAGAATCCTCTTCTCGTGTAGACGCCGCCAGCCTTCAGAATATTCTTCTCGTGTAGACGCCGCCAGCCTTCAGAAGCCTTCAGAATCCTCTTCGCGTGTAGACGCCATCGGCGCTGCCTAGATCAATTGAAGATGCATTGGCTGCAAAGCCTTCAGAATCCTCTTCTCGTGTAGGCGCTGCCAGCCTTCAGAATCCTCTTCTCGTGTAGACGCCGCCAGCCTTCAGAATCCTCTTCTCGTGTAGACGCCACCAGCCTTCAGAATCCTCTTCGCGTGTAGACGCCATCGGCGCTGCCTAGATCAATTGAAGATGCATTGGCTGCAAAGCCTTCAGAATCCTCTTCTCGTGTAGGCGCTGCCAGTCTTCAGAATCCTCTTCTCGTGTAGACGCCGCCAGCCTTCAGAATCCTCTTCTCGTGTAGACGCCGCCAGCCTTCAGAATCCTCTTCTCGTGTAGACGCCATCGGCGTTGCTTAGATCAATTGGAGACGCATTGGCTGCACAGCCGTCAGAATCCTCTTCTCGCGTAGACGCCGTCGGCCTTCAGAATCCTTTTATCGTGTCGACGCCATCGGCGTGGAGTAGACCAACTGGAGATGCATTGGCTGCACAGCCTTCAGAAGCCTCTTCATTGCCATCGCCAACATAGGGCAGCGCATTCTATCCAATAAGTGACTGCCTTGAAGCTACGATGATAATTCTGCCTAACTACTGCGTTTTGCATGATTGACTGTAACTTCCTTGCGTGTCCAATTTGCTCAACAGTCCTTCACCCTCGTAAAACACACAGACTTCAAATAAGCCCTCCTTAATTCTCCAGCTACCTCTCTACCACATTCGAGAAGAACTGTTTTCAGTCGCTTAAGCTGCTAATTTCCAACTCAAATTATCTCATCACTCACTTTACGCCTCCCGCAAGCCTTCAGCCACTGCCCAAGGAAGGAGAGCACTTCAAACTCCCTAAGATCACCGTCTTCTCAAATGCACACTGTTTGACTTGGTCTCTTGTCCTCTATGCTCGACTGCAGATCTCGTGTCTTGCGCCCACTTTCGACTTCAGAACTCGCATCTCATCTGCCCTGGACTTACGTCATGCCAACCGAGCACTTCTTCACCCAACTTAGGTGCGAACTTAACGAAGAAACTAAAAAAAGTGCGCAGACCACCCCCTCGTTTTGAATGGCAAACACAGTCAGAGAGCTCGTCCGCTGATTGTTCTTGTGGCTTAGGAGCGGAGACAAGCAAGGTGCTCTGCATACATTTTTCATGGCAATTCCTTCGTCACCCTTCGCGTGCCCTTCCAGCTCCCTTGTCAGCGTGAACTAGCACAAAGTGGAGTTGGAGCTAAATTTCTTTTTCTGTTTTTGCGCCACTCAGGTGTAATTTACATTTGCACAGAGGTGGAGAGCACGGCGTCATGCGATATATTCGAGTTACATGCGAACCCCTGCTGCGGGCGGACTTACATGCAATTACAGGGAACAGCGTCTCTAATTGGGCATGTGGAAGGATTCTAATTAAAGTAATAGACAGAATTAGCACATGCTCATCACACATCAAGGGGGAGTGAAGAAATCTGGGTGAAAAAACAAGCACTGCTCCTCTATTTGCCGTGACATCAGTCAGCAAGGATGCGACAGCAAAAAACTTTTCGAATTTCAAATTAAAACCCGCCACACCGTCCAGCTTCCAGATGAATAGCAAAATGTCCACCCTGCCGGTGCAGATTTAAAGTCAAAAAGTTACCTCTAAACTTTGTTTGAAATTCATTTCAATCCTTTTAACTCGTGTCAAACACCGCGCTACCTGCCACCACCACCCCCCATCACAGCACCATATGGATTCGCATTTAATTGAAATCCAACTATCACCGACCATCAGTGCATTCGCATGCGCCATCCCCCGCGTTTATCTTTTTATATTTACACCTCTCTGCATCTATTCAATCGGAATTTGAAATTTATTTTCCCAATTCGCTGTTCCTCACCAATCCGGCCATTGCCACCGCCCCCCACCCCACTCAAACCACCGCACAACTGTGGTCGTTGTATCCCTTTGCCCGCAGCTATGGAATTTTTTAATCCCGTGTAGCGTATTTGTAATCAGTCATGCAAAATACCCACAACATTCCTGGCAGGCGTTCTTCAAATAACAAAAATGTTTGTCTAGTCTCCCTGACCTGCCTCTTCCCGCCCGGCCGACGCTCTAAAACAACCATACCGCCCAACAGGCGGCAGCTAAGCAGCCGCAATCGGTGAATGCGACCGATGGGCGGGTGCCCGGACTGGCCAGCGAACATATGTCATGACGAGGAATCACAAATGAACCAGAAAGAAGCAAACACACACACACAATATGCATTGGAATTTAAATCGGGGGACATCCCGTCATAAGCTCCTCTCGGCCGAGCGGACAGATATGTCCCGAGACGAATGCCGAATCGGGATGAACGTTTCTTCTTTCTCCTTTTACTGGCGGTGGCCGACGAACATGACAAAATATTTGCGGGCCGGCTTCCCCTTCAATGGAGATGTTTCTTTTGAAAATTTGAACTAATTTATGTTGCGAGCGAAGTGGTCAGCCACGCCCGCCTCCCAGCTGACTTATGCATGAGTTCGTCTTTAAAAAGGACCGAATTTTGGACGGCGATTATGGGGGCAAGTTATGCCGGGGGACTTCGGTTGCTGTTCACATGGATTACCGTCAGCGGGTGGTCAGGAAATCAACTGTGGGGTCTAATTTGGAGTGAAATGGAGGCGACGATTGGGAGAGGAAAAAATATTACTCAAAGGTATCAAAGAAAATCGAGGAACGAGACGATAGGATCCGGATGAAACCAAAATTGCAGCTTTCTAGTTGGAACGCCAGGGAGTTTGTCTTAAAGAACTGAACAATAACAATAATTTTTGGCGCTACAGTCCAAAGGGGGACTAGGGCCTAGCTTGCTTATCAACTACTCGTGTTGTGCGCGCTACTGTTCTCTCACGAGTAGATGGGACCTACAGTTTTTGACCGAGTCCGAACGGCGAAATTTGAGAAGAATTCTCAATTCCTCTTTGAGTGTTGTCGGCAGCTCGAAAGAGGTGGTGCCGGGAAAAATTCGAAAAATTGGTGTTGAGCTGGGAGTCGAACCTAGACCTGAGCGTCGCACTCTACCCACTACGCCATGGCGACCACTAAGAACTGAACAGAGTGGTAGAAAAGCCGTCAGTGATAGAGCTGGGACTCACTCGTGTTTACGTGTTCTTTTAAGTGGAGCCAACCGGCAATTAATCGCGGAGTTGGAAGGACAAAAAACGTGTTAAAATACAGACGGACACATAAATAGGCACGCAGACAGATGTGCGATTTGGTTTTACGCGAACAGCTGCCTTTACGCCTTGTATCACGCAGTTTTTTCCAAGAGCCGCAAGACTCCTCCAAGACGCCTTAGGTACCTAAGTAGGAAATTGAGATTATGTTCGAGGGACAATCACCCTTCCTTGGTTTAATGTGAGGCCTTCCTAAAACTTCTGCTGCTCTCTGGGTCGCAGCGCCCGGTTGAGAATGCAATTCATCTCTGAAGCGGGACAGTTCCCTAGCCCAGGGTGAACAACAACTAGACGAGTCAGCACAGCACACTATCCTCGCCTTTTCCCGCGATGTTAGGTGTTAAACCACAGCCATCACTCCCACAAGGGGGACTTCCGCTCGGTCAGGCTGAAATCGAAGTTCCATGCGCCCCTGACCTCTCTTAGCCTCTGGGCAAGCTGTCACTACTAGTCAGGCTCCCCCAAAACCTGGCTCTCGTACCCGCCATCCCGCCGCAAGATGGTGTTTTTTTCCATCAGTGTTTGCGTTGACACTGTAAATAGTGTTACGGATGTGATTGTTGAATCATGTGATTCATAAACTCCAGTCGCATCATCTCGAGAGACAGACAGACAGTAAATCTTACAGGCAGTCAAACAGCAGAAAGACAGTTAGTTAGTTACTAGTTTTCTTTCGGCAAGACTGGACCAGGGACCGAAGTTTTTCTGACACCTTAGCCGCTCTCTGGACTACTTCACACTAAGTCGAGGCTTTATCCGCACAGCCATCCAATCAGAGACAACAGAGTGAACTCTGTAACTTTGCTAAGAAGGCAGTAATACGGGCAGAGAGTCAGACAGACGAAAAGACAGTCAATAAGCTTCGAATCTACGATATCCTCTCGGCAAGACTGGACCAGGGAGCGAAGCCTTTCTGACACCTTAGCCGCTCCCTGGACTACTTCACAAGTCGAGACTTTATCCGCACAGCCATCCAATCAGAGACAACAGAGTGAACTCTCTGTAACTTTGCTAAGAAGGCAGTAATACGGGCAGAGAGTCAGACAGACGAAAAGACAGTCAATTAACTTTGGACTAAAAGAACGAAGCTGAAACTTCAGTCGTTCTCTGGACAACCTCACGCTAATCCGAGGCTTCATTCGCACAACCATGTGATCTTAGAGAACAGGGTGGACTCCCAGTAACCTGAGTCTGAAGGCAGTAATACCGGCAGAGAGTCAGACAGACAGAAAGGCGAACAATAAGCTTTGAATCTACGTTATCACTTTCCTTTCGCCAAGATTGAACTAAAAGAACGAAGCTGAAACTTCAGTCGTTCTCTGGACAACCTCACGCTAATCCGAGGCTTCATTCGCACAACCATGTGATCTTAGAGAACAGGGTGGACTCCCTGTAACCTGAGTCTGAAGGCAGTAATACCGGCAGAGAGGCAGACAGACAGAAAGGCGAGCAATTAGCTTTGAATCTACGTTATCACTTTCCTTTCGCCAAGATTGGACTAAAGGAACGAAGCTGTACCCTAAGACATTCTCTGGAAACACTAAGTCGTGGCTTCATCTGCACAACCATCTATTCTGACACAACATGGTGGGCTCTCTGAAGCTCTGTAACTTTAGTCGGAAGGACATATCTCCAGCTGAGGACGGACCAAGACAAATGTGGGGCATACTGCAAAGTTCGGTGAAAATAAATATTCTCAGGTCTGCAAATAGCAAAGTTGATGCTCTAGTCAGGATGTCTCTTCCAGGTATGGCCACACCTACAGCTGATGGCCCCCATTGTATCACTTGGATCGTTTTGAAGCTTGAGCAGATTCCAATTAAAGCAATTTTCCATATGCACCAGATAAAGGTCTTCCGTGGATGCGTCTTTCAATCAGAGGTCTCCTAATCCAGTCACAGCGCTTCCTGGGGTCAGAATAATTATGACCCTTATAACGTCGTGCAAACGTGAACTACACAAACGACACCTTAGTGGAGACTCGGCGCAGAATCACCCTTGACAACCGATTTTACTTCGGCTTGTCAAAGCAGCTAGGGTTGAAATTCCTGACTTGAAGGACCAAGATAATGCTCTACAAGACGCTGATCCTATCCGTACTCTTATACGCAGTCGAGTGATGGACGATAAGCAAACCGGCAGAGCGGAATCTTTGTTCCTTTGAAGATTCAGCGTCGAACATATGGTCCAGTCTGCAAGGTAGGCGAATGGAGGAGAAGACACAACCGCGAACCCTATATACTGTGGACGTAGTTCGAAAGACGAAAGTGGCTCGTCAACTAAAGTGGCTCGGCCACATCGAGGGAATGGACAACAACGCTCAGCTAAGAGGGTCTTTGAATCGCAGGTTCGAGAAGGAGAGGAAGATATATCCCGAGTCGAATGCGGAATCGGGATGAACGTTTCTTCTTTCTCCTCTTACTGGCGGTGGTCGACGAACATGACAAAATATCTGCGACGGGTTCCCCTTCTATGGAGATGTTTCTTTTGAAAATTTGAACTAATTTATGGACGAAGTGGACAGCCACGCCCGCCTCCTCGCTGACTTATGCATGAGTCTGTCTTTAAAATGGGCCAAGTACAGAGACCAAGTGATTGCGGACGCTTGAGAGCTTCACCTTGACAACTGGAAGCTGTGTACCCGGAACCAAGTAAAGCGAATTTCCAAGAGTAAAGAGTTGATGAAGTTCGAAAGGCAAAAATCCGTCGACAACAGTGGCTCGGCCGCATCGAGGGAATGGGCAACAACGCTCCAACTAAGAGGGTCTTCTATTCCAGCCTCAGGGTTCGAGAAGGAGAGGAGGAAGGACGAACCTCCGGTATAGTTTGCGGAGGCTTGACAGCTTGGTCTTTGAATCAGAGCCATAGGGACAACACAATAGGGGACGGCCTAAGCTAAGGGGCGGATACAAGTGGAGAGTGGTGTTGGCTGGAGAGGCATCTTGGTTGAGGCTCAGGTCCACACCGGACTGTAGCGTCACTAGAAGAAGAAGAACGAGCTAAGGGAGAAGAGGAAGCAAGTCCACAAGACGGCATATCCAATGAGCCAACACGTTGGGGGCCTCATGAAATTCGTCATAAAAATCACGAAATACCACTTGAGGTAATAGGTTCCCAGAAATTGTAGCAGGTCTGGGGCTCCAATATCCAAAAATTTCCCTCAGTTTGAATCTTAATATCCAACGAGCTAAGAGAGACGGTCTTTGAATCGCAGCCACAAGTGATTGTGGACGCTTGAGAGCTTGGTCTTCGAATCAGAGCCATTGGTGCAAGGTAACAGGGGACGGCCTAGGGTAAGGTGGCACACACAAGTGAAGAAGGACCTCAACCAACTTGGGCTGCGCAGCTGGAGGCAGCTACGGAAAGTTCGTGTTGGTTTTAGAGGCATGTTGAAAAAGGACCTCAACCAACTTGGGCTGCGCAGCTGGAGGCAGCTAGCGAAAGATCGTGGTGGCTGGAGAGGCATATTGCTTGAGGCCCAAGTCCACTCCCGACTGTAGCGCCACAAAAAGAAGAAACAGAATGCAAGCGATGGGGCTTTCGGAGCAACGAGGCTTGTAGACGAATAGTTTGGTCTTAGCCGAGATGGGAGGTGAGGAGTTTGTCTACCAATTGGGAAAGCATTGGAGGCTGCTTGGTGGGTAATAGGCTTGATTAAGATCAAAGAGTTAACTGAGCGACGGGTTCGGAGGAGAACGGTGGGAAGAAGGAGCAACTGGGATAGAAGGAGCAACAAGCAAGAAGGTGATAGACCAGGTTCGTTTTACCTGTTCTGGCTGGAGAGGTATGTTGGTTGAGGCCCAGATCCACTCCGGACTGTAGCGCCACAAGAAGAAGAAAAAGAGAACTTGTTCTTGACAAGAAGAACGTGTAACTTGTAACGTTTGTGCCCAGGACCATCAAGGAAGGCTTCGATAGCTCAGGCTCAGTCCCTTTATGGATGGCAGGACTGGCAATTAAGTAACTGAAAATGTTTTCTGTTTATATTGAAGTACGGGTGACCCGAAATGTCTCACAGAAAGAACAATGTGACAAAAATCCATTGGCATGCCGGATACCGAATGTGTTCGAAATAGTCGATACATGAGACCTCCTGAAAAGTCGGGGAGTCGCACTCAGTCCCTATAGCGTCTGCAAGTAACGTCGGTAAAGGACCTAAAGATCTATGGTTGAATACGCCGTTTTTTAGCCGCATTCCCACAAAGTTTAAAATTCCAAAGAAGGCAGATTTATTCCCTCCGACTAGACAGACACACATTCCCTCTCAATTGACACAAAGTCCGCCATTGTGTGCAACTTCTAATTCAAAGCGTTTCTCTCATTTCAGATCCGATTAACGACATCTCGAGAGAATCTCCCCCCCTTGCCACCACAGCCAACGACGACGTAACCTACAAGACACACCCGTCACAGCTACAACATCTGCAGCAGCAATCATTAAGAGTGAAAATCAAATCACTCCAAGCAGACACCTTCCCAGGGAACACAAACAGCTGCAGGCACCGTCTCCACCCCGTCAAATGAAGTTGAAGTTGCAGCGGAAAATGATAATCGCGCCGCACAAGTGACAGAACGCCAGTGAATCCAAGTCCAGACCGACCGACCAACCAACTTAATTATGCGCGGATAAACATTTGCTTAATGAAAACGATATCTCAGCCGAGTTTATTGTAAAAAAATAATCCAAGAAGTCCGTTAAAAATGGGAAAAAATAGGGAAAATGCCCAAAAGGACGCCGCATTCAGAAGGAGCACTTTTTTTTTCTTCGTTTTCGTTTTACACTGTTTGTGTGCTGCCTCTTTGACTTTCCCTCACTAAACTTCCATTGGAGTGTTCATAATCATTTCATGGGCTAGCGCAGTGGAGGAACAGTAAAAAAAAACAACACACACACACACAAAAGGACGAAGCGAAACGATAAGGACACGAGTATTTCACAGCCCCAGCAGTGGAATGAGAAACTATATTTTCCTTTCGTTCATTATATGGCTTGGAACGTAATTAAATAAATTTCCTCGACTTTCCCTTCAACTGAAGTCGCCGAGCCCAAGGAGGAGAAGGGATCATTATACTCGTACGTACGTATACCATCAACTGAAAGATAAATAAAGTTTTCAGTAATTTCTTTCGATTAGACAGAAAACTTCTGTGGACTCTGGCAACAAAGTTAGCCCGCTGCCGTTGCCGTTGCCGTTGCCGACGCCACCGTCGTCGTCTTAAGAAAGACATTCAACTGACGCATTGCACGGAGGATATGTGGTGATGGGTGCTTGTAGAGCAGCAGCCGGTAAGGAGCACATTATATTTCGGATATTTCTATTCCTTTAGAAACTTTCGTTACTTTGCATAGTTTGCACATGTGTTCATCGCTTCTGTTTGATGTGCACTACGCCTGCACTCACATGCAACCCAGAGAGTGATGGGGTGGATTAGCTTAGACCTCATCTCTGACATTGTAATCCAACTGGTGAGATGTTTCTTGAGGACTCTCCTGAAAGGAACGACATATGAAATAGGAGGGGAGTTGATTATACGATGATGGAGTCATTAAAATTAAAATATGCAAATGTGGACTTTGTGGAGCTGCTGAAATTCATTTTTCACTTGGTGCTGCCTAAATCAATTTTGACGTCGAAAGTTGATTTAGAAAATTGAGAGAAGTTTGTCGACAAAGATTGGAGGGGGCGTTAGGGATGACAATTAATTTGAGAAGTTGACCTGGCTGTGGTGGCAGCTGGCGCCACAAATTAAGGAATTTGCACTTAAGATTTGGGCCGCTGCAGCGGAAGACCTACAATCCATCCATTTATCTCGTATTTGTTCACACCGCCACATCATAGCCTGGCTTGATTAAACTCAAAGCTGCTCTAGGCAAGAACGACTTGCATGAGGTTTAGATGGCAACGAGCTAACTTCTGAAAGCAAGCCAAGGGTTGCTTGACAAAACTCAAAGCTTACAAGGCAAGAACGATTTCATGGGCTGAAGATGGCAACGAGATAACTTCTGAAAGCAAGCCAAACCTCGGTTGACCAAACTCAAAGCTTCTAGAAGAACGACTTGCACGACGTGAAGATGGCAACGAGCTAACTTCTGAAAGCAAGCCAAGCCTCGCTTGACCAAACTCAAAGCTTCTCAGGACAAGGACGACTTCCACGACGTGGAGATGGCAACGAGCTAACTTCTGAAAGCAAACCAAGTCTCGCTTGACCAAACTCAAAGCTTCTCAAGGGAAGAACGACTTGCACGACGTGAAGATGGCAACGAGCTAACTTCTGAAAGCAAGCCAAGCCACGCTTGGCTAAACTCAAAGCTTCTCAGGACAAGGACGACTTCCACGACGTGGAGATGGCAACGAGCTAACTTCTGAAAGCAAGCCAAGAGTTGCTTGACAAAACCCAAAGCTTCTCAAGGCAAGAGCGACTTGCACGACATGGAGATGGCAACAAGCTAACTTCTGAAAGCAAGCCAAGCGTTGTTTGACAAAATTCAAAGCTTCTTAATGCACGAACGACTTGCATGGGGTGGAGATGGCAACCAGCTAACTTCTGAAAGTAAGCCAAGAGTTGCTTGACAAAACCCAAAGCTTCTCAAGACAAGAACGACTTGCACCACAAGAAGATGGCAACGAGCTAATTTCTGAAAGCAAGCAAATGCTTTTTAACTTCTGGATTGGGGCGCCATTCGACTTACTTATTCGTTTGCAGCAAGGAGTTCCAGAAAAGTTTCGGAGCATCATTGCCTACCAATCAAGAGCATAAACAACAACGATTTCCGTTGATATGTTTGATGAAATGACAAGCCATTCTCTATGTTTCGATTGCTTGCGAACGCTTGTAGCTTCGACAGAATCTGTAAGAGAAGGATGTCTCTGCCATCTGATCAAAACCGAAACTGCCTTTAGAGCAACCACATTCGTGTCTAGAGACGTGCATGAAAGCAATCACCCAAACAATCATCTCAACCTCAACCCTAACAGACCTGAAACCCACTTGTTAACAGACAAGGTCCATACGGCTTAGGGACACCGCCCTTAAACATAATTTATTTCCGTTCATGATTCTGCACAAATTCAAAGAGCACACTTAGGATTCCCCGAATGAACAACATCATTAATGGTTAATCTGTGCGGATCATTTCCATTCAGGCAATCCGGCGAATGGCCTGGCGGAGCATCATCGTGGTTGATGATAAATTGAGCAGCTAGCCTTAAACAATAACCACGAGCGCAAAACAAAGCTCTCTCTTTGCAGATCGTAAATCAAGCAAACAATATTCACTATCAGGCCAAATTAACTAAACAAACAACAATGAGTTCTGAAATAGTTTCTTTTTCAATCCCAGCACCAAGCCACCAGCAGCAGCAGCAGCAGAAGCAAGAAGCAGCCATCGACACCACGGTTGTGGCGCTGCTGTGCTGTGCCATGAACCACCACCATTCAATCTTAATGGGTATTCATAATGATAAGGACTTGGGAGTCCTTGTTTACAAATGTTGTATACACACAGAGCAGGGGACCCAAGTGAAAAGAGCGAACACAAAACAAAAAAACGACAGAAAACAAAACACACAAAAAAGGGGCAAAGTCCCGAAGAGATAGGGATAGGCTCGGTGAAGACTGCGGAGGAGGAAGGGGCAGAAAGTAAAGCGCTCCGCCGCCTGTCTTCGTTGGGTTTTGTTTCCTTTATTTCGGTTTCGCAAACAAAAGGGAATAAATCATAGACAAAATGTATACAGAGTATCCTTGCGGCAAAAATCATTTCATCTTGCAGTCTATACTTTGTGGACTGTGGGGTGTGTATGTGTGGGGATGTGTGTTTAATGGATCTTTAGATGTGGCTGCCAGCTTTATGAATGCGGATAACAGGCGCAGTCACGACCACGAGTGTATTTTGGCAACTCCTGAAGATTGTAGTGTATTCCACGACAAAAATTGCGACCGCACCCCTCCCCCAACCCCATGGAGACTGCATCGAATCGACACACAAAAACTAGCTAGCTACTCATTGGTGCATAATTCAGAATTGAAATTCACTGCATACTCATCCTTTGTCCTCCTGCTCCATCCAGCTTCGGTTCCGTCTCCTGCTGTGGCACACTCAATTATGCATTCCGCGCACATCTCTTCTCCAGCACCAGCACTTGGCCCGCATCCGACCACACTGCTACCACGCCAGTCAGGAGGTGGAGACCAAGGCGGGCGTAACAAAAAGGTTTCAAATCACCGATTCAGCAAATAGTAAAAATGGCCATCAAACGCCTCGACAGCATGTACAAACTTCCCCTGTGTCGGTGTCGTCGTCGTCTACGTCGTCGTTGCTGTTTCCGGAGCAAGCTGGCAACGCCTTGAGATTTATTGACTGAAACTTCTTCACCTATAACCCCGACACGAATGCGATTTACAGCGATTTCATTCGGACACAAAATGAAGAACTCCCTCCGAGTCAATATGTGACGGCAAGGACATGTCGACACATCAGCCCCACCGACACACTCGCCTCGACACACATTTGTTGCAGCACATGTCGTTTTCTGTTCGAATAATTGGCCAAAAGTGTCGTAAAATACACATATTTCAAAGAAAGCGACCCCAAGACGTGCGGGCCATAGGCAAATGATAGAGAGATGTTAATGCTAATGTGTGCGCCGTTGCTCCTGCCTGCCAAAGGAAGTCGTTGAGGGAACGTGTTGGCGATATGCGACAATCGGGCGATTTGATTTTTCACCGACAGACACCAGTGGCACGACACAGCAAGCAAACTGAAGCATACATAAGCTACCGAAGCTACTGACTTGCGTGCGTTGGCTGTGGTGGCAGTGGGAGTGGTGCATGTTTTAGCCATTCTTCAAATCGACGGATGTTGATTTAATTTATTTCCCATAAATTTATAATCAAATCGATAAATCAGTCCGGACACGGATACGGCTGTACTTCCCGGTTGCTTTTCAATTCAAAATTTACGAGGTTGTAATAAATGTGAGCATAAATAAGCCTGCTGCCGCGTGTGGGCTAGTGTGTGTGCACAAAGGGCTGTGGAGTGAGATTAAGGTGAGCGTGATCTATGGGGACTGTCATATTTAAAGGTTGTTGAGAAAGTTTGCGAATTCTTTAAATGACTTTAAAGAATGCTATGAAGTGGGTAAGCCCACGGCGTATGCAGAATGTTTTTGAACGACGTAGATGAGAGTCGAGCCTTTTTATTTTTGGAATCAGAACTTCAGCATCGAACAAACATGAATACAAGTTGAGTTGAGGACTGAACTCCAAAATGACCACGAACGTGAATCGCGCCAAGATACAAAAAAGCCTAAATTTTGAAAAGTCAAAACTCCAATTTTAAACAGAATTTGTACCCTTTTTGGATTTTTTTTTCGGAATTTTGATCTTTTCTGGATTACGGTCTTTCAATGGACGAGGCACAATGGAAAATTGCCTTCTGGAGATTTTAAGCATTTCAAAATTATGAATTTCGAAAATTTGTCCTCATCCATAGCCAGATTTGGTAACTCTCTTCGTACCCTATTCAGATATGATCTCAGACGCACATATAACACATCACACAATAAGTCCCTGGACATATAGGGGGCGCCACTTAGAAGAAATTTTTATTTTATGAATAATTTTTGTTAGTGGCGCCCCCTATATGGATGTCCCGGGTCCTAATGAGCAATCTGTTACATATTTATCCTATTGGCAATGAAATTAATGCAGCTGAAAAGAGAAACACTGCGTAGATCCCAGAGGATGTAGAGCGCCATCACATACAGGCCGACTAAAGAGTCTTTGGAAACTTAAATCCTCACAGAATCGAACAACTTTCAAGACCCTAACTCATATTCTTAAATATCTCCTTCTCTTCTCTCTGTCGCTTTGTACGGGGCCATTTGTTATCCTTTGACTACAACTTCCCTTCTAGCTATCTGTTTGTCACCTTTGGGCGGTCTTCTCTTTCATTTGCATCAAATGCCTTATTTTTTGAATAACCCACATCAAACTTTGATGTTAGAAATTGGCATTGAACTGCTGGTTCCATCAACTGTTGTTGGATCAAACGCCTTACCTTCTGAAAGACTCACATCAAACTTTGAAGTTAGGAATCGGCATTAAACTGCTGGTTTCATCAACTCTTGTTGCATCAAGTGTCTTACTTTCAGAAAGACTCACATCAAACTTTGAAGTTAGGAATCGGAATTGAACTGCTGGTTCCATCAACTGTCAACTGGTTCTATCAAGCGCCTTGCTTTCAGAAAGACTCACATCACATTTTGAAGTTAGGAATCGGCATTGAACTGCTGGTTCCATCAACTGTTGTTGCATCAAGCGCCTTACCTTCTAAAAGACTCACGTGAAACTTGGAAGTTAGGAATCGGCATTGAACTGCTGGTTCAATCAACTGTCAACTGGTTCTATCAAGCGCCTTGCTTTCAGAAAGACTCACATCACACTTTGAAGTTAGGAATCGGCATTGAACTGCTGGTTCCATCAACCGTTGTTGCATCAAGCGCCTTACCTTCTAAAAGACTCACGTGAAACTTGGAAGTTAGGAATCGGCATTGAACTGTTGGTTCCATCCACTCTTAAGGATCATTCTTGCCCATTTTCATTGCGGACCGTCGTGTCGCTCATTTCGTTGCCAGTGTATAAGGTTGCCAAATATCTCCTTTCCGCCGTTTTGCCTTTCGAATTTTCCGTCTATGTACAAAGCGCTACAGAGCTCGTATCTGCCAATACTGTACTGCCAATACTGTACTGTACAAAGGTCTTGACATAACCTACAAAACGACACTATGCATGATTAGTTTGGATATTGCGTTCAACAGTTACAGACGTGTAAACATGTAGTTCACTAATGCCGAAATTCGCGCTATTTTAAAGTTTTCCTTCGTTAAAGGCAAATCCGCTAGGCAAACGTTCCGTGAGATTAATGGTGTTTTGGGGGATGGTACTCTATCACTTCGAACCGCGGAGGAATGGTTTCCACTATCCGGAGCCGGTGAAAACGGCACCATGGATAAGCCAGCCAGCGGAAGACCTGTCACGACGAATACCGATCGAATCATGGAAATCACCGAGTTAGACCGACATGTGGCATCTCGGAACATCGCCCAGGAGATGGGAGTTAGTCACCAAACCATTTTAAACCATCTGCAGAAGGCTGGATACAAAACAGAAGCTTGCTGTTTGGGTGCCGCATGATATGACGCACAAAAACCTTCTGGACCGAATCAACGCCTGCAATATGATGCTGAAACGGAACGAACTCGACCAATTTTTGAAGCGGATGGTGACTGGCGACGCAAAGTGGATCACATACGACAATATCAAGCGAAATCGGTCGTGGATGAAGGCCGGTGAATCGTCCCAAACAGTAGCCAAGCCGGGATCGACGGCCAGGAAGGTTTTGCTGTGTGTTTCTTGGGATTGGAAGGAAATCATTCACTATGAGCTGCTCCCATATGGCCAGACGCTTAATTCTACCATCTATTGCGAACAAATGGACCGCGTGAAGCAGACGATCAATCAGAAGCGACCAGAATTGGCCAACAGGAAGGGTGTAGTGTTTCACCAGGACAACGACAGACCACACACTTCGTTGATGACTCGTAAGAAGCTACGGGAGCTCGGATGGGAGGTTTAATCACATCCACCACATAGCCCGGACATAGCGCCAAGTGATTACCACCTGTTCCTGTCCATGGCGAACGCCCCTGGTGATGTGAAGTTGAACTCAAAAGAAGCTTGTGAAAAGTGGCTGTCTAAGTATTTCGCAAATAAGAAGGGGGACTTCTACGAGGAGGCTATTCTGAAGTTGTCGTCTAGATGGAAACAGATTATGGAATCCGATCACTATAACACTATATATGAAGCTTGAAATGAAGAGCAAAAAAACGGAAGGGAGATATTTGACAACCTTATATAAATCCTTTCAATTGCTAACCAATACCTCTCAGTACCCACGATTAAGCTCAAATCTTCGTTGCTTGCAAGCCATTGACCGATTATCCTTTTTCCTTTCAGATTTCAGCCTTCCCCCAGCATGGCCCATAGAGTTTATAACATCCTTGAACCGAAGCGCAATTCAATTTCCACCTTCACCTGACAACAAAAACCGCAGGATGAACACCGAACCTACGCAAGTAATAAACAATTACATGTTTCCACGCCAACGCTCATCCAAATGAATAGGCCATCAGCCCGTACCCTTGAGAGAGTCCTCGTTTCCCCCCGTCCAACATGATTTTAAACGATTGTGCAAAAAGTAAGTCACTTATCCAAACAAGTACACACAAGCAGCACTTTCCACATCACACCCCACCGCACCACAAAACAGAACATAACAGAACAGAATAGACTAGAACAGAATGAAACAAAACAACACACTTAATTTGAAATTCATTCCCATTTGAAATAGATTCGCTCGCTCATCTGTGCAAAAGTACGCGCTGCCAAGGCATCATTTCAATTCGAATAAATAAACCATCTTTCCTAAACAGTAAACAATAATATCATCAATGTGCATCACATTCAGCTCTGAGTTATCCCATTCAGCGGGTAAATGTTTTGCGAGTGTTTGTAGGAGGAACGCCTGCAACCTCATCTGCCTCGGCCATAAATACGCGTTCGCGTCTCCTCTCATCGCACTCCGCAATGAATTCCGAATGAATGCACAAAACAGCAGCAATGGCGTTAGAGAAATTCTGCCGTAATTCGAGGAGGAGCCCCCTCACTGCTATGGCTGTCTGTGTGGCTAGAGCATAATTCAACCGTAAATAGCATGAAAATGAAATAATATGAAATTCTAATAGTGGACCAGTGGAGTTTATCCCGGGAAACCTTTTTGGCTCACTCACACCATGCAATTACGAGATGGCTCCGTCCCAATATTTTCCGGAATCAGTTTCAATTTTAGGTATTTTCCTTCGCCCACAAACAAAAAACGAGAAAGAAATTAAGCCAAGACCGAGGGAAAAACAAAATAACAACTGGGCAGCAATAAATTCCCGGGATGAAGAGTCCGCGTGGCTGTGTAAGAGGCGTGGACTCCGAAGGAGGATGTGTACTCGACCGCAGTGGTCCTGCGGAAGCTGAACGATTTCAATTGGAAAATACCTCTAAATGCGATTAATGTTCCCATTTGCTGGTATCGTCGGCAGCGGCGGCGTCGCCGTCGTCGTCGTCCTCCTCCATTGGCTGTGCCCTGCCCCTCTGCCTATGTGCATTATGAAACGAACAGATTTTGTGGTTTGTTCAAATGGAAGTGCAGATATCTGCACTGTGGAAGCTCTAGGTCAATGAATGTGCACTCTGTATAATTTGGAAGGCTCGCTAATGTATGATGGTGTTGTGTGGTTTTTATTTTTCGTTAACCCGTAAATTGATCGTCTTTGCAGGAAGACGGAGTTGGTTTTAATTGGGATCTGGGGTGAATCTGTTCCGGATCTAAAAGCAGGATGAGAGTGAAAGTAATTTGTCAGAAATCTGAATCTGTTCCGGATCTAAAATAGGACCGGAGTGAAGACAGTTTATCAGAAAGGGTATTGTTAGACAGGTCACCAAAAGACTGCGCACAAGACAGGACATTTTGAGAAGGAACCTCAATATGAGATTACAATTTACCATGAAATGAAACCAAACATCCCAACGCAGTTATTCAACATTTCAGAACTCTATGAGGGTTTTTGTTAATCTTCAGACTGATGTACGTCGAGACCTGTGAATCCCCTAAGACAGCTTCTATCACCTCTAACGCCGACTAGACAGCTTTCGTATATTCCTCTGACGAGGTCCACTATTGCCACTATCCCTTGCTTCCGTAACATATTACTCAATTAGTCCCGCACTACTCAAAACTTCACACATAGAGGGCGCCACTAACAAAAATGATTAATTCAGCATTAATTTTTTTGTTAGTAGTTCCCCCTATATGTCCCGGGACTTATTGAGTGAACAAACATTATTAACTTAATAATAATTATTTTGTTTGTGGCGCCACCTACATGCCCCGAGACGTGTTGAGTGGTGTGTTATGTGACCCAGTAATTTCTAGTGTTGCCCGCGCCGACGAAAAGACGCAGAATCTCTGAAAAACCACCAAAGACTGCTCTGAAATGGTTGCCGGAACACGCTTAATTCAGCTTTAGGTTGTTATCCCATGAGATCCGAGATGAGAAGAAAGAAGTGAGCGTTACTCGCAGGAGTCTCATGTAAAGCCTTCACCTTCGACCCCTGTTAGTTACTTACTTTCTTGTCAAGCATGCGACTCATAAAGGCTCTGAGCCTGAGCTCCTTTTCCAACATGCCTCTACAACCAGCACAATCTTTCGCTAGCTGCCTCCAGCTGTGCAGCCCAAGTTGGTTGAGGTCCTTCTCCACTTGTGTGTGCCACCTTAGCCTAGGCCGTCCCCTGTTACGTTGCACCAATGGCTCTGATTCGAAGACTTTTCGGGCCAGTGGTGTCCATATATACTTAGCTCGTTGGGTATTACGATTTGAACTGAGGGAAATTTATGGATATTGGAGCCAGAGACCTGCTGCAATTTCTAGGTACCCATTACCTCAAATGGTATTTCGTGATTTTTATGACGAATTTTATGGGGCTTACGTTAAAACCCCAACGTGGTGGCTCATTCGATATGCCGTCTTATGGACTTGCTAGTGGCGCTATCGCCGTCTTCCACTCTTGCTGGTCCTGGGCACGCTTCTTCCAGTTGTTAAGAACAAGCTCTTTTTTTTGCTTCTTATGGCGCTACAGTCCGGGGTGGACCTGAGCATCAACCAAGATGCCTCTCCAGCCAGCACGTTCTTACGCCAGCTGCTTCCAGTTGTGCACTCCAAGTAGGTTGAGGTCGTTCTCCACTTGTGTCTGCCCCGTAGCCTAGCCCGCCCTTTGTTGTTGTCCCTATGGCTCTGATTCGAAGACCAAGCTCTCAAGCGTCCAAAATCACTGAATAGGTCTCTATACCGGAGGTTCGGCCTTCCTCTCCTTCTTGAACCCAGAGGCTGGGATTCAAAGACCCTCTCAGCTGAGCGTTGCTGTTCATTCTCTCGATGTGGCCGAGCCACTGTAGCCGACGGATATTCGCCTTTCGAACTACGTCCACATCTTGGTACAGCACATAGAGTTCGCGGTTGTGCCTTCTCCTTCATTTGCCTTCCTCACAGACAGGACCATATCTTTGCAGAATCTTTCCTTCAAAGGAACCAAGAATCTGCTCTCCCGTTTTGCTTATCGTCCAGCACTCGGCTTCGTATAAGAGTACGGCTAAGATCAGCGTCTGGTAGAGCACCATCTTAGTCCGTCGCGTCAGGAGTTTCGACAACAGCTGTTTTGACAAACAGAAATAACACCTGTTTCCAAGGGTGATTCTGCACCGAGTCTACACTTAGGTGTCGTTTGTGGAGTTCACGTTTGCCCGAAATACACAAACTGCTTAACTACCTCAAAGTTGTAGACATCAATTGTCACATTGCGACCAAGGTGCTGTTCGACGGATCGATTCCTTGTCGACAGGGCAGGGCACATATATTTCATTTTACCCTCGTTCACTCTAAGAGCAACTTTTTTAGCTTGCTCTCCAGTAACCGTGAATGGTTCTGCGGCTTCTGCGGCTTCTGCAGCTTCTGCGGCTTGCTGAGAACTTCTAAGCCCGGCTCGTTTCACCTGCTTTTCAATAACCGTGAGTGCTTCTGCGGCTTGCTGGGAACTTCAAAGCCCAGCTCGTTTCACCTGCTCTCCAATAACCGTGAAAGCTTCTGCGACATGCTGGGAACGGCCGATAATAACTATGTCGTCACCATATCCCAGCAATTCCGCTATTTTGTACAAGATAGTGCCTTCCGTGCTCACACCTACCCTCCGCACTATATTCTCCAGCACAGTATTGAAGAAGTCACACAACAGCGCATCTCCTTGCGAAATCCAGTCCAGGTATGGAAAGGTTCAGAAGTTCTCGAACTAAGCCGTGTTTGCCTTCTGTGCGGTGAACGCTGTCGCATGCGGCCTTAAAGTCGATAATAAGGTGGTGTGCGTCGATTTGATACCCTCTGGTCTTTTCCAGGTGAAAATTTGGTCTATAGTCGATTTGCCGGGCCGTAAGCCGTACTGGCACGTGCCGAATAGTGCGCTACAAAGTGGCTTTAGACTTTCACACAGCATGCTGGACAGAATCTTGCAGGCGACATTCATTAGGAAGATCCATCTCAGTCCTTGTACGAGGTACATAATAATAACTGGAAGGCGCAACAGGCCACAAGGGGCCAGGGCCTAGCTTGCACATCAACCACTTGGTTGTGTTTCACTGCTGTTGTCTCACGAGTAGAAGGGACCTGCAGTTTGTTGCCGACTCCGAACGGCGAAGTTTGACAAGCATTTTCTTGGACAGTATTACCCTCTGAGTGTTGTCAGCAGCTCGAAAGAGATGGTGCTGTGAGAATTCCGAGGTGTTCAGCGCTGAGTCGAACCTAGACCAGCTGTGCGTGAACGTCCCACTCCACCCACTACACCACCGCAGCCACACATTCCAGTTAGTGGCAGTGTAACGCCGAGAACTTATTTTTAAGAAAGTTTAAATTTAAAATGCACCCACACTGACATTTGTCAAACCAGAGCAAGTCAATCTGTTACTTGGACTCCGAGAACGTAGTAGATCAGCAAATACATCATTTAAATCACGATTCCTATCACGACTGGATTGAGTTTTTGACATCTACATAAAAGTCTCGATTACAGGCTGATCCCCGAAGCCAATTTCAAAGTGAATGAGACAGCTCTCCACATGTTTATGACAACAAGATCATAAAATCCCCTCAACAGCCAATAAATTTCCGTTGGTTTTCAGCATACCGCCCTTCACTCAGCCAAAACAATCTGCTGTGGGACACAAAACCAGAGCGATGTTTCTGTGGCCTTCTGCTTGTGAAAATGAAAAGTTGGATGTTGAAGCCAGCGGAAACAATAAGATAAAACTCCAGCACACAGAACTGCGATAAATTTACCGCAATATATGTGCATATCTAAAATTTAGGAGTTTTATTGTTTTCCAAGCTCCTACTCCGCCCAAAGGCGCGCCCAATCTGTTGTTCTATGGAAAGAGACCAGACGAGGTGAAGCGACAATGAGAAGAAAAAAAAATCCAACACCGCAGTGTATTTGAATTTAATTGAAGAAGTTTGCCACGCTCTGCTGTGTGTTCGGAGCAGCGGAAGGAGACAATGTGAAACAATGCGGAGAATTTGTTGGCAGTCATCATCCAGCGGCAACCGTAACCCACTAGCATAGTTCGGGATAAATTACAAATTGACCCGTTCATCCCGGCTGGGGCTTTCGGGGAGCAATGGCCTTGTTCTGTGTCTGGCAGCCAGGGCAATTGGACAGTCCCCCGGATGAGTTTAGTAATCCTATTCAAGTTGAAAATTTGAATCTCGTTGACCCAGACGCAAATAACCTCCTGACCGCACTCACCACCACTCGCCACTAGGGCCAACACTTGCTTCTCGTCCAGCCATCTATTCCACCACCGCATCGCACACATCTGATAGCTGAGTTGGCTTTGGAATAAATTGTTTGTGCATGCCTCGGAGATGGTGATGCCGTGGCATACTGCACATGAGGTGCCATACTGCACATACAGTGCACTTCTAGAGCATCAGTGGCAGCAGGAGCCAGCAACGGATGCTGACATGTTGACATGACGAGCAAATGAACTGCTCCTTGCGTTGCGGTTGCCTTTCCCACTGTGTGCTGGTGTGTATGTCCTGTGGGCCCTTTTTGCATTTGATGATCGTGCGGTGCTCCTGTGCGGCAGTTTAATTTGGGGTAAATTTTCCAGAAACATACAAATTATCCTTGAGAATGGAAAGAAATACCAAGCAGAAAGTCATGCTGCCATCATACCTGAGCTATTTTAACAAATAGCATGGTAAATGCATTTCTTTCGTCATCATTCCCGGCTGCTGCTGCCGCTCTCCAATCATCCCGCCGTCATTCCGTCGTCATCCTGGTCGCCGTCGTTCTCGTTTTCGTCCTCGTCGTTGTCATCGTCCTCGCTCGGCTTTCACATTCTTCCTATTTTATTATTATTATCATTTTTTTTGTTGTTGTTGTTGGTTTTTGTGTGTTATGCGGACTGAGGTCCTTTCTCTGTCGTCTGTTTGAACACTGTGCCATCAGGATTTTATGACAACATTGCAGAACGACGAACGTCGGTTGGTTGTGGCTCTGGTAAAAAATGGGAAAGGACCTGGCAAGAATAGTCTGTGTCATGTCACATAGAAAGAGGTGGAGAGTTCGATGTTTTTTATCCCCCTTCTGCTGCATTTCTCTTTTTTTATGAAATTTTCCTTGTATTTGAATGTGGGGGGGCAGCGCAATAAAAATTCTGTCCCACAAATAATGAAGGAAGGAAGCTTTCCTCCAGTTTTTCTCCCTCCCCCCGTGTATATTGCTGTGTTCTCTGATTTCACTAGTCATCATCCTTTCTGAGAACAACAAAAAAAACAAGAAAACGAAGAAGAAGAGGAAGAAAGGATTTTAAGCATACTTAAATTTATACAAATGATCAGCAAGCAGGCGGACGTGGGCTGGGGAGGGGCGCACTATTTTTATTAAAATCTATAAAACATGCAGTTGCAGGACATTGTCCGTGATGGATTGCAGCGCCCTACACCTCTGGCAGGGTGTGATTTGTCCAGTTTTATGATGTGTTCATTGCTCCCTTGAAGGAATGAAATTTGCCGAACACGGAACACCCAACAGCTTGGTCGTTCCGTGAGAAAAATGGGGTGTGCACTATTAAACGAAACATTTGTTTGTGTCTCGGAGGTGTAATGAATTTTTGAATTTTCGAGGAAATGAGTTTTTCTGCAGTTTAGAGGGGAGAACGCTTTATTTTCCTTAAATGAAAGCACCTGCTTCACTAAATGAGACTGTCGGTTTGATGTGTGAGGTACAAGGGATTATTTTGAGAATTTAACGAACGCAGGAGTTGTTCTCTAAGATTTTCTGGGTCCTGCAAAAGCCATTAATCATGGTTGGGAAATCTAGAGAATGACGGCAGCATGTATGGTGGTATGGCGGGGCAATTCCAAAGAGAAGCCTTTAAACGGGCAACAGATTGTTTCTTCAAAACGTAGCACATAAGACGCCACAGACAATAAGTCCCGGAACATATAGAAGGCACCACGGACAACAAGTTCATTGTCAACTACGGATTATTGTAAGTGGCGCCCCCTATATGTATATCCCGGGACTTAATTATTACTTGACTGTGTTTTTTGGCAAGTGGTGCCCCCTATATGTATGTTCTGGGACTTTTTGAGTAGTCGACTATGTATTTTTTGTAAGTGGCGCCTCCTATATTTATGCGGCCCCTATATGTATATCCCGGGGCTTATTGAGTAGTCGACTATGGAGTTTTGCAAAAGGCGGCCCCTATATGTGTCCCGGGACTTATTGAATAGACGGCTATAGATTTCTTGTCAGTGGCGCCCTCTATATTTCCTGGGACTTATTGAGTAGTCGACTATAGATTTCTTGCTAGTAGCGCCCCCTATATGTCTCGGTACCTATTGAGTGATCTGTTATTTCAATCTGTAGTAAAAGTAAAAGTAAATGAAAATTAAAACAAAATGGAGTAAAAGAGAAGAAATCGAAGGACACTCCCTTGCCCTATTAATAGCACCTCCCCAAAATTGCTTGCATTTGACAGCAATGTCTCCAGTCAAGAGAGCGTCAACACCCTGCCATCATTGCAATCCGCCTTAATCAAATTCCTGTCCTGCCCAACAAGAAAGAAACGTAATCGATATGGGGCTCGATTTCTACCCTCACGCTATGCGTCCTCCAACGTAGACACTACCCCGCCGACACTTCCTCCACCCACCCATGCATTTAGATGTTTATATTCTAAGAGACTTCACTTAGATCTCCTTATCCATTATATTCTCCATTCTGCTGACCCAATATAAATCCTATTGATCTAGAAAACGTGTACAAAGAAACCGAAATAGGAAGAGAAACGGATGACTGAAAGGAAAAACAACAAGAAAACGGGTATTCATTGAATAATTTCGATTTCCAAAGGAAAAGTCTGAGTGGAATCCCTTCTTTTCACGCTCTCATCTCATCCATCAAGTACCCACTTTTGCCAGGACAAAGCCTGAGAAAGAAAACAAAACAAAAAAAGAAATCCTGTCCAGCAGCAGCACTCTGCAAAGAAATGAGAAAAATCGACAAAAGAAGCAAAAAAAAAAAAGGAAATTCATATTTAAATAGAGTTGTTGGATTTTTATTTCTTTCCCGCTTCGCTTCCCCTCCCAGCGGTATTAGAGTGCGCTAAATGGATGGAAAATATCATCCCATCACAATGTCGCTGAAAAGGAACAAAAAATTCCTCATCCTTAAACAAAGATCTCTCACACTTTGATGATAAGAAAAGTACGCAAAGCTACGGTTCTCTTTTTTCCTGCGTCTGCGTTTGCAAGGGGGGTTAGTGTAAAGGAGGAAGTTAGCGGTTTTGTTGGCCGGGCATAATGGGGAGTTTTTCTTTTCGAAGCATACGCTTGCGGAGATTATTTTACGTTATCCGGGGAAAATTTACTTTGCAACTTATGCCATCGGAAAGTACATAAGGGCCAGTCCCTCGTGAGATGCAGATGCCTGGAAGGTATGATTTGCAATTTTTGATGTTTTTCTTTTCTCTGGAGATTGAGGAAGGAAAAGTTCCTCGTCGTTTGATTCTTTTAGGGGAATGCAATGAGGATTTCGAACGAACAAACTGATGCCGATGATTTTTAGTCCTTCGGGGCACGATTTTGCAAATTAGCCATCACATGGTCATATGTTGTTTTGTTGCTCTTTAGGGTCCTTGAAGATTGAATCTTGAAGACAAGTTGTGAGTAGAGATGGAGGCCTCTAATTGGTTCGCTGACGATGCACACGGGAGATGTCGTTCTGAACTTGAGCGGAGACATTTGGTGACTTTTGTTCGGGCGCTCGTTTCTGTGAGTAAAGCCTGTTTCGGCAATGCTCGCTTACAAACCTCCAAAGGATTAATTAAAAAAATATTTATCGACTTTGCATTCCTTGCTGCATGCCCTGGTATTTTCCCTGCTGTGTCGTTTTATTTTGCTTTCACTGCTGCGCTGTCCTTATATTCTAAGACTTAAAATCCTCGAAAGAAAACATGAAAAGACTTGTGCTACGGAGTCTCAATGCTCTAAGACTTAAAATCCTTGAAAGAAGCCATAAAAGGACTTGTGCTATAGTGTTCCAATGCTTTAAGCACTCAAATCTTTAAGGGAAGGCATAAAAGGTCTTGGGCTACAGAGTCCCAATGTTCTTAGACTTCAAATCTTCGTGGAAAGGCATAAAAGGACTTGTGCTTCAGATTACTAGAGTTCTTCTTGCTTTATGCGACCAACGGAGGACAGGTGGTGAAAGAAATCGCCTCTAAAGCCTCCAAAATCGAAGTTACAGATTTTGCAAAATGTTCAATTTTTGATCGATGATCCAAATTCTCCAAATTGGATCAGAATTCATATATCATCAGAAAGGATAATGAACAAGGTCTCCGCTGATCCGATTTAATTTTACGTTTCCATCTTTCAAAGCATTGCTTTTTTGAGCAAATTTGGATGCTCTAGGTCAGAATTTGGACCTGGCCTTAATCCCATTTCCTTGCTTAGTACCTTCTCCTCAGCAGGAAAAAGGAGATGCTACGAGAAAGCAGACTATGATGACCTGAACTAAAATAACGAGGGCTACCAAGGGAAGGTGGACTGAAGGAATGGAAACTATTAGGAGGAGTATTTCAATAAGAGAACACGGATTGAATTTGTATTCGCCTCTGTTGTGTCTTCTGTCTATAACTGTGTATACTCTGCGGCTTGCTGAAAACCGTGTTCTGCTGCCATTACGGTCTTAATCTAAAGACCTCTTCTTCACAAAGCCATTCTTAACGTTGCTTAGAACCCTGCAAACACAGAGTGCAGTAATTAAATGTTTCTCAAGCTAAAGTAGTCTGTAAGAAGACAGCTCCGCATCATCTTCGGATAGCAGCTTTATTGTACTGATTCCCGCTATCTTAATCATTCCGTGTACACTTGACTTATTTATTTAGTCCAAAAGCCGTATTTGTCTTCAAACGTAAAACTGTCATCGATAGAACGAAGTTCTTCGCTACCTTCCTCAATCTTATAATTACCCCTACAGTGTTTGCTTTCATAATTAGAAACTTCTCAAACACTTCTCTCACCAATTAAGGAACTGGGAAGGCAATGAAAACATCCCGCCATACTTGTCCGTCCAGAATCACCGGAGAAGGAGAAGCATAACGTCACTTTCAAAGCTTCCCAATTATATTCACACGAGGTGCGTCTTGAATTTGCTCCAGCATTTCGTTGCATTGGTTCGCTCAAACTAAACCACTAACTCCCGGCAAAACTGCCGTAAAGTGAATGCAGAGAAGTGGCAAAACTCCTGCGCCATAAATAAGTCACGTCGTCCTTCCAAAAATTACCCACACTTAGGAGGAGAAGCGCTAAGAAAAGTTTCGCCATCATTCGAAGGAACTCAGATGGAAAAGGAAACTTTTTTTTGGAGCGGGGAAGGAGGATGTCTAAGACTTGCTGCTGCACAGTTGATGCACACATTCTTGAGGAAATTCCCAAAGAATAGGCACTGGAAGCCAAACTTCTCGATACAATCGAGATGTAGACGCTTTCCGTTTTTTGCTGTAAACTCCTTGGCCCTATTCAGTCAAACATACACCTCTCTAATCAGGAGCAGCAGCAGGAGCAGAGTTTTCTAGTCCTCTTCGTCCTTTTCTTTGACTTTCTTTCCAGTTTTATTTTTTCTGTGTATTGCGCCACTCAAAAGCAATTATACGCGGGATAAATCTAGAAGATGTCTTCGCGCCGTCTTGAACAGACACTCGGGGAAAGTCTCACACACACTGCAACCGCCCTCTTTCTGCACCCTTTGAAACCCAGTGACGATGCACACACAAAGAATGGCGAAAAAAGAGAGAAAATAGAATCCGCCAGCAGTTTTGTGTACTTCAGGGACAACGGAAAGTGAGGTGGAATAAAATTGCCTTTGAAAATGTACTCTCCACTCCCGGGCAGGACGTGGCAGGCACCTATGCAACACTGCTGCCAAAGAGACGCCTACTTTTCCGCCCTATGCGCTCGGATGTCACAATTCTTGCCCGGATGTTGTTCAATCTTATTACCACTCCCCGAAGGAATTACACCCCAGAGCGAAGGACTGCTGCCGCCACACCGCCACACCGCCGCCGCAGTCTCAGCGCCACCAGAAACCACCCCGACCAATATACCACATGGTCCCATTAGTTGTATTCTTATTCTGGTGCTGATGCTTATGCTTGAACTCATCCCGAGGAGTGAAGCGATGCCGCTTTTTAGGGTCACAGGCATGGGCCGCCTAGCTGGATGCTTACAATGGGGTGCTTGTGGTGGTTATGGTTCCTGAAGCATTTCGTTTCTTGTAATCATTCCAAACGAGAGATTCTTGTGTACACACATTCGCCTTTCTTTCGTTGACTAAACGACAGGGTGGAGTGGAGCGGGGAGGGAGGGGCTCTGCTATTTGCCACCATTTCCAACTGTAACTCTCTCACTAACTCCGCCCGGCCTGTAGCAGCGGCAGCAGCACACCAATTCAGTTTGACTTTTTGGCAAACAAACTGGTGCATTGCGACGAACGCTACACAATTTTCCCAGCTCAAAAGATGAGACCACGGAACACCACTACAGCGAGGACGAGTGTGTGCGGTGGGGATGTGGATGAGACGAGGATGTCTCAATGCAGAGATCTAGATAAAGGACTTGGGGCGGCGGCTGCAGAGAAAGATGAAAAGAGGAAAGAAACTGGAATGAAATTTAAATGTCACTACACCCTGGTGTCGATGGCAATTTGAGGGGGAACCTGAGCAACACCGCGTTCCTCGCTGGGGAATATATCGCGATACGGTGGCTGATGGTTGAAGGAATTCCTTATTGAAATATTGGGCACGCGGACAATGGCTTTGCTGGGTATGCGAACTTGTCTTCCTTCGTGCTTAGACATCTCATCTGCCCGTGTTGGGTATTTATGATTCCGCGGCTAAGGATTGGGGTAACGGTCCTTGGCAACATTAATTTCAAATTATTTCAGATGTGTGGAGCGCTCTGCATATTACGCCATGCCACTTAAATCGAGAGGGGACAACGAGGTATTGCGCGACAGCAACACCGAGGAAGACAACCATCAGAGTGTGCGCAACGGAGAAGTGTGAGTGAGGACGGTGGGTACTGGAAAGCGGACTGCGATAGCCTGAACTTAGATTACGAGAGCTACCGAGGGAAGGTGGACTAAAGGAATGGAAACTAGCAATGAGAACACGAATTCCATTTCAACTCGGACTGCAAGTAGGCGAACTACGACAACCTGGAGTTCTAAGAGGCAGACTACCAGAAGGCCGAGTACGTGGACGCGGGCTACGAGGACGCGGACTATAAGAACATCGGGAAGAAGACGAAAACGCGAACTACGAGGACGTCGAGTCGAAGACTCAGACTTAAAGTAGACGGACTGTAGTGGACGTGGACTACGTTGACGCAGACTACGAGGACACGGACTACGATGACGCGGACTACGTGGACGCGGATTACGAGGACGCGGATTACGAGGACGCGGACTACAAGGACGTCGAGTTGAAGACTCAGACTTAAGTAGGACGTGGACTACGTGGACGCGGACTACGTGGACGCGGACTACGAGGACACGGACTACGACAACCTGGAGTTCGAAGAAGCAGACTACCAGAAGGCCGAGTACGTGGACGCGGGCTACGAGGATGCGGATTACGAGGACGCGGACTACAAGAACGTCGAGTCTTCAGACTCAGACTTAAAGTAGACGGACTGTAGTGGACGTGGACTACGTTGACGCAGACTACGAGGACGCGGACTACGATGACGCGGACTACGTGGACGAGGACTACGACGACGCGGACTATGAGGACGCCGAGTCGAAGACTCAGACTTAAAGTAAACGGACTACGTGGACGTGGACTACGAGAAGACGGACTACGAGGACACGGACAACGTGGACGCGGATTACGAGGACGCGGACTACAAGGACGTCGAGTTGAAGACTCAGACTTAAGTAGGACGTGGACTACGTGGACGCGGACTAAGAGGACACGGACTACGAGGACGTCGAGTTGAAGACTCAGACTTAAGTAGGACGTGGACTACGTGGACGCGGACTACGAGGACACGGACTACGAGGACGTCGAGTCTAAGACTTAGACGTTAAGTAGGCGGACTACATGGACGTGGACTACGAAGACGCGAACTACGAAGGCGCGGACTTCGAGGACGTCGAGTCGAAGACTCAGACTTTTAGTAAGCGAACTATGTGCACGCGGACTACAAGGCCGCTGGAGTAATGAACATTTGCAAACGCCTTCGACGAAAACGACAAATCATGCTACAACGACGGTAAGTTGTTCCACGATGACGACTATCCCTCGGACAACATCAAGGCACAGTGGGCGATGAGCGCTGCAAGCCCGAAGAGATGACAACACCGCGACCGACCAGGACGATGAAACCGATCAACCGATACCGCGAAGAACAACAATCCGAACAGCTCAATGCACACATCTGCAAAATAAACAAGAATTTCCTAAATCCATTGCCATCCACGCATTCCACTATCTAAGCTCCAAACGAGCTCCACATCATAAAAAAATCCAGACAATTCCTCTCACGGTGTCTTAACATGTTTGTCGTCCTGCTGCATTCCACCAGAGTGGCTATTCCGTGGTCGTAACCAAACACGCCGCGGCTGCGGCGATTTCTCTTTTCCCTCCGCCTCCCGTTGGTTTGTGCGGTTTACCATCGATGATTTGCAGATGCCTTGTGTGTGTTCTGACCTAATTTCCTTCGCTTTTCAATTTCTCCATCAGGTTTCAAACAGATGCAACTGTGCGGCGATTTGTGCGAAAAACGACGATGATGAATTTGGACGCTGATGATTAACAGCTCTAATCTCACAATTAGCACCTTCCACTAACCCACTTGCGAAAGCCGAGCTGATTGAGTTGCCAACTGCCCACATCAGAGATGCCGAAGAATTCGCCGTGACACTTTGTCCCCTGACTGTTGTGGTCACAACTCATCAACTTTAAATCGTTTGTTCTTTTTTTTCTATTTTTTTTTTTTCAATCGATTCAGTGGACGCAAGGTGGCGGCCGATCCCATTAACTGCACTCCAGTATCGAGCGGCGCAAACAGAATGCAGTGTGAGCCAGTCTAATCAATAGCCACTGCAGCAGAGCTGGAAAGGAACTCCGCTCACTCCCGTACCCAGGTAATGAACAACACAAAACACAAACCCACACACACGCTGTGTACGAGGCCCTGGAATTTTAAATGGTTTTTTGATTGCAGGTCATGTCATTCAAACGGACCCGGCCGTCTATCCAATTCGTTTGCATGCTGCAGTGTTAAAGCGTCGAACTCATCAATTTGCTTTTGTCTAAGCTTCTGAGGCGTTTTTTCCCCCGATGACGATGTCGATGATGATGAGTCTGCTCCCTGTTGCCAGGTGCTACTGATACGCGATGATGATCGATGGGGGGTGAGCGAGGCCCGCTTTGCAGTGTTAAGGCGCACTATAATTAATTGTAAATTAATGTGGGGAGAGACACAAACTGGCGGGATGTGCAGCAGCAGTAGCTCATTAGATTTTCTCTGTGTTGCGAAATCTGTGAATTTGTTGTGCCACACGTGAGTTTCAATCAAATGGATTGGTGCGACCGGATGACGGTTCTCAACGACCGTTTTGTTGTGCTGGTCGGTGGGACTTTCGTCCGTTTGTAACGCCATTTCTCAACGGAAACAGTTTTAATTTCACTTCCCGATGCAAATAAAGATTTAAGTTGAACAGAATAAAGTGTTGATGTTGTTTTCCTTCTTCAATTTGTGAGCTTGCCAAGAACCTCCTGTCAAATGAATCCTACGTCCATCCAGCTACCGCATGGAAATGCACAACAATGGAGGTGGGGGGGACTTTGTTGCGCAACTGATAATGTATGGCAGTGGTCAAGGAACGCAAACTGGGAAATGGGTGATTTTCCCAGCTCGGATCCAGTGCCAAAATTTTCGAATTGCTTTTGGGGCGCCATGCATCTGCGGGGAGATTCGTTTTTGGTGTCTTCGGGGAAGGCAGTAAATCCATGCAGGGGCTATTCAGAAGATGCTTTACGATGACAGCTGAATGACTGCAAGTCCTTGTGGCCACTAGGTAAATCTCTGTCATTAATTGGGAACTTATGGTTGCACTAAATTTTATGGCGAATGAGGCACTTTCGAGACACTCACAGCGATTGTGCATCAATGAGGTCTCATGCCAATTGTCAGACAGGGTAAGTACACAATGGTGGCAAAGGAGATTGGACAGGAATTGAGAAGTCATGATCTTGAGGAAATTTGATTAAATTATTGGGGAACGTTTGTCCAAAGAACAATTGCCAAGTCTGTCAATGAGGCAATCTGTTTTGATGTGCTAAGAAGATGAGCACTCAGAACAGCAGTGAGCTGAGTAGGTAGCACGTTCAACTGATTGCCGACTCCATTCAGGGATTCCTTTTATAGACCATTGATACTCAATGGGATGCATGAACTACACACAGATGAGTCGAGTCTTCCAATCAAAGTTTCAACTTCAGATGCACTTACATCGATGGCCTTTATATTTGGCCGTAAAAATGAGTCTGTGATTTTAGTCTGCCGAGGCAAAGTGTTCTCTCTGATGGGAGGAACTCAAAGTTGATGAGATTTGTTGAAAGATGAACGCACTTCCGTCTATAAAGCTTCCACTTGGTAGGTCTAAGGTAAGATGGCCATAGCTTCCAATGAGATGAGAGGATAACGTGCTTTAAGGATCTTCCAATTTCTAATACATAAAATTTGTTGGCGCTACAGTCCAAAGGGGTACTAGGGCCTAGTTTGCTCATCAACTACTCGTGTTGTGTTCTCTCACGAGTAGAAGGGACCTGCAGTTTGTTACCGACTCCAAACGGCGAAGTTTGACAAGCATTTTCTTGGACAGTATTACTCTTTGAGTGTTGTCAGCAGCTCGAAAAAGGTGGTGCCGTGAAAAATTCGAAAAATTGATGTTGAACTGGGAATCGAACCTAGACCTTTCGGCGTGTGAGCGTCGCACTCTACTCACTACGCCACGGCGACCACGAAGTTCTTATGCATAGCTGTCGGAAATTGAATATGTGATGCTAGGGGACTGTTAGATCTAGCATAGAAGACTTCAGGACCATTGTCACACTGCGAGGATATCGCCCTGTAGTCCATCTTAAACCATATTGAGTTTTTTTTTTTTCTAAATGACGCTGAAGGGATTGTTTATATCCTTAAGTGACTGGAATTAAGTCGCAGCACGGGCTAAAGGTACAGAGGAGGAGAGAGAAAGGAGGTACCGATGCACATTGGCTTTAAGTGCCTGTGGATTGTTGGGCTGGGATGAGCAGTCCATATTCGTATGATGCGACTGAAGAACGAGTCTGTTAAATTAATTGTTCTTCCGAAGTCAGATGATGTGACTGGATTTATGAATCACATGATTTTAAATCACATCCGCATCACTATTCATAGTGACAGCGGAAACTTTGATGGAGAAAGGACCATCTGTGACGGGATGGCGGCTAACAGACCCAAGCTTTGAGGGAACCTGACTGGTAGTGACAGCTTGACCAGAGGCTATATTCTGGTGCCACGAGAGGTCAGGAGCCCCTGTAACTTCGGTTCTAGCCTGACCGTGCGGTAGGCCTTCTCGTGGGGGTATCGTGGTGGCTGTGGTTTACCACCTAACATCGCGGGTAGAGTCGATGATAGTGTACTGTGCTGACTTGTCCAGTTGCTTAGTAATAATAATAATTGTTGGCGCGGCAGTCCAAAAGGGGACCAGGGCCTAGCTTGCTCATCAACTACTCGTATTGTGCGCGCAACTGTTCTCTCACTCAGTAGAAGTTGTCTAGTTGCTTGTTCACCCAAAAACTAGGCAAGGCGGTTACAGGACTATCCCTTCTCAGTGTGGAGTTGCAATCTCAACCGGGCGCTGCGACCCAGAGAGCGGGAGAGGTACCCCTCAAACATGATCTCAGTTTGTACTTGGGTTACTAAGGCGTTTTTTTTTTTTGTTCGATGTTGCAATCAACTATACTGGAGCACTCAGACTCAAATATTGGTCAATTGTACTACCACTAAGGCGTTTAGTCTTGCGTTACTTACGACCCTTGGAAAAATGGACCCCCTGATATAAGCCGTAAAGGCAGGTGATCAGGTAAAACCAAATTCCCCATCTGTACTTCCGAAGATGGGCTTAAGAATGAACAGGTGACCATTCCTAGCGAGGCGGGTATTGCGCGTGAATTCTTGAAGGGAAGGCGTGCAGCTGGTCAACTCGTTAGAGCACCTTTTCTTAAAATACTGATAGAAGCCTTTCCGTGACCAGTGGCGAGACCCTTGAACACAGAATGAACTTTAAACACATTTTGCCATGTTTTCTGATGGCGCCGAGTACATTCAGCCACTTTTTATCGAAATTTGAAATTTCATGATTTTTGGCTGGTTTAGGAGTGACCATGACTTTGACTGTTGGCCCGAAGTCCTCCCGCGACCACTGATGGCCTCCGGGACGCCAGAATGATCTTTAAACACATTTTTGCATGTTTTCGGATAGCGCCGAGTACACCCAGCCCTTTTTATCGAAATTTGAAATTTCATGATTTTTGGAGAATTCGGGAGTGACGATGCTGGTACTTTTGCGGGGTTTGGGAGTGACCATGACTTTGACTGTTGGCCCGAAGTCCTCCCGCGACCACTAGTGGCCCCCGGGACGCCAGAATGAACTTCAAACACATTTTCACATGTTTTCGGATGCCAGCCACTTTTTGTCGAAATTTAAAATTTCATGGTTTTGGCAGGGTTCGGGAGTGACTGTTGGCGCGAAGTCTTCCCGCGACCACTGGTGGCCTCCTAGGAATCCGAACGCTGTGTGGCATGTTTTCAAGGTGCAACATTTTGTCGATGTTCTAGCGAGTGGATTGACTTGTCAGCATTATTATCACCAATAGGTTTTATCGCTCTATGTTGTATTCTATCTAGTACAGACAGGTGTTAGGAGCACCGGATTAGATAGGAGCGTTATGCTCAAACTTTGGACGGATGTACGCCTTATATATTGTTGTCCGGTCAAAGGGGGTGAAATATTTCTTGCATCGCCTTAAGGAACCCGGATATTTCACTGTATTTCTGGCAATCTCGGATATGTGATCGTTCCAACTATCGGGGATTAAAAGTCGTTCGGTTTCAGCAACGCAGGAGCCATTCAAAGATAGTGTTTAATTATTTTGAGATAACTTTAGTGTCAATAGACAGCACTGAATTTTGGAAGCATTAAATTCCACTCTAGCCAATCAATTATTTTGCCAGTGGCCGCCGTGTGGCAGTGGAAAGAGTTCGACGATCACACGCAGCAGGCTTAGGTTCGATTCCCGCCTGAACACATTGAAATTTTCACCTCTTTGGAGCTGCTGGCAACACTCAAAGAGTAATAACTGTCTAAATAAAAGCTTCTCAAGTTTGCCGTTCGGAGTCGGCAAGAAACTGTAGGTCCCTTCCACTCGTGAGAGAACAGTAGCGCGCACAACACGTGTTGTTGATGAGCAAGCTAGGCCGTGGTCTCTTGTGAACTGTCGCGTCTTCCAATTATTATTAATTATTAATTATTTTTTTTAAAGATCGCAAATTAATAAGCTTCACATACGCTGCAGTTCCAAGTCTATGACCGAAGACGTAGTCGAGAGCCGAGAACCGAATACGAAAATCTTAGTGGACTGTCACAGCGAAGGAGTGAATTGGAATAGAAGTTACAGATAGGAGGAAGACTGCCGGAGGCTAAACAGAGCCCTGGGGAACAACAGCGTTAATAGAGTGAATATCAGACTTGAAACCATCCAATAAAACTTGAATTGAACGATGCGAAAGGCAATTCATAATCCATTGTAGAAGACATTCATCGACGCCAAAAGCACGTCAAGTGAGCCTGATGCCAGACTCCGTCAAATCCTTTTGAAATATCAAGTGCAACGATCTTGCTTTTTCTTACATTGGTTCCAGATTGGTTCAACGTTTTTTGCGTGCTTGCTAACTTGAATATACATTGGACTTAAGACGACCCACGCGAATGTCGCTAAGCTTACAAATGTTGTTATCTTTGAAACTAAAGTCACTGACTTCAGTCTTTAGTTTCTCCTCCCTTCCAATTCATAACAGGGAACGTGAACATGATCTAATAGACGAGCAAAGTCTAAGGTTATGTTGGATCTTAAATTTATTCGTTCGTGCACTGGCAGCTCGTTCCTCCCTTCGCCGCGTGGCTTAAAAGGTTTAACTTTTTTACCGAGCGAGAGATTTTGCCGGCTAACAAAAATCATCTGTTCAGATATTTCAAAAAGGATTTCAAGTCTTCAAGCTCTCCTGATATTTTCAAGTTCTGCCCATTTGCTTTCTGGTCATCTAGAAGAACAAATTTGAAATATACAATATGGGCTTCACGGTGGAATACGTCTAGTAGCACTTCTACCTATGCTAAGATGTCCAAGGAATGTGGAGCAATCGACAAGAAAAATATTATTTTCTTTTGACTTCCTTCTCCTCCCATTTGGAGGGTTGAACCCATGACCGTCGATGCGAAGGGCGATAGCCATCCCCTCATTCTTTGCGTCTAAAAGACTATTCCAACGGTCGCGACTCCTGACATCTATAAGGCATTGCCTAATTGTAGGCGAAAACCTTTAAAAAGAAAAAATGATAATACAATATGTTACATTAAGAAACTCTTAACTAGTTGCAGTTGAACGACGCATGATCCTCGTCCAGGAACAGAGTATATTCTTGGGCAACTACTTATATTGTGCTGTCAATTTCCTACTGCAAAATTTGAGAAATTCTTCGTACACAGTGAGCACTGGTTGTGTTGTGAGGAACTCAAGAGGGGTGCTACTGTGACATGAACGTTCAGTCCAGGAATCAACCAAACGGCTTCTGGTGCCTAAGTCAATACAGTCTAAGCCTTCGTCTAAGCTGATGCAGGCAATGGTGTGTGCAGTTGATGGCGAGAGACTGCTTAGCTGGTAATGAGCAATGATTGACACTGAGCTCCACACGAACCAAGAATACTTAACAACTGGCAAATTGGAGATGGTAATCAGGATATTTCCGGACTCTGTGAGACACTTGTAAGATATCCAGTTCGACTTGGACTAAGGAAGAAAACACAATCAATTAGCTCTCGATTAAAGCAAGCAGATAATGGTGCGTTTTGAATTAAGGCCTGAAGTGTCGGAGAGGCAGCTACTCATTTGTTGATTTGAGACTTACAGCCCATACAATTGTTTCCTCTAACTGTCGGCGTGATGTCAGGTGCAATGTAGAATGCGTAATGTTTAAAATAACGAAAAAGGCTGTCCGTACTTAGCACCATTTTCAGAAACACAGATTACTCCGACGAAGTTCAATCCAGCAGCAAGTAGCAATGACTGACCACAAATCGAAACCTACTTGAACTTTTGCTTATCACACCAACAGACAACATCGGCCGATTAAACGATAATGGTGGTGGAAAGGTTATGACTGAGGCGTGTGACACCGAATTGACTGATAAGCTGTGGTGCGAAAGTTGTGGATAAAATTACGTCCATCCTGATAATTTCGACGTCTGAAAAACTTGCACACACCAAGTACGTTTGTCCTCCTTCATGGTTAGGCGGCGAGTTCATATTTTAGTTCAACTTAAAGAGAGATTGCCAGAATAGATCGATGCAATAACCCTACAACTCAAATAAATTTCAATTGACACACATGCAGTCGTGTGTGTTTGCTTTTCGAAATGCCACTTTTGATTCGTCACGGAATAAAGCTTTCAAGCAAGGCATTGATACACTACACTGAATCACGCACTATGTTTTATAGTACACGAAGCGAAAAAATCACTTTCACTTTCCGCTGCAATCGCCTAGAAATACAAACCGGCTGGATAGATCAGCAGAGCGAACGTCATTCCTGAAAACAAACATTAAATAACAATACACAACACCACCGAACCAAGTCCATTTGTCTGTTGCATAACATATGTGGAGACCACCGTCGAAAATTTTTGGTCAAATGACTTGATGGAGAGTACGGACAGAATTTAGCAGCAGTATCGATTTATTTTAAGGCAAACATCCATTCGTTTATTAGCAATAAATTAAGTGATTATGTTGTGATGCTGAGAAAGCTGGTACATTTAGTCTGGTCCTCCACGGTTAATGAACGCGCACTCCTCCGCTGAAATGGGCTTCCTCCAAAATCTCGGTGGCAGTTCCCAGTCTTCAATGGGCTCTGTCGATTGATATTGCTGCACAATGACGAAGGTTGAAATTAATGAATATGATAAGGATATAGCAAAGATAGGAAATTAGTATCAAACTGGATGTTATTTCGAAACGAATGGATTACCGGGGCAACCACTGTTGTACTTGCCGTCGGATCTGTGAACGATTGTCCTCCTCCAGCTGCGCTCTGTTGAGGTAGACCACCTTTCCGGAACTTAATCATAGGTATTCGCTTGGATGTTAAGTTAGCAAGCGTGCGAAAAACCATTTTGTTTGCGTTTTTCTCGGCAAATCCTATCTGGGGGAAAATACCTTTGGCACCGACTTCGATATTTTCGTCGGTGAAGCAAGAACTGTCAGATGTTTTGCTGCGGTTTCCCTAACTTCTTTCTATGGGAGGGGTTAGAGAATCTGTAGAAAATAGTGCCAAGCTGTGAACCACCATGGTCCAACGAATTTTGTTAGCAATGTTAAAGTCTTTCAGTTCATTTACGGGACTGGAACTGAAATTGACATCTTTTGAACGAAATTATCCACTTTGCTTGTCGAAAGCATTTTATTACCTTAACTGTACTTTGCGAGGGTTTGGCATCACTTTTCGAACTGTATACTACTTCACTTGATAAACAAAAACTTTTGGGAATATCTAGAATCCAGAAATTTGTGAGTTCTCTAGTATCTCAAAACTTGTCTCTCTTCCAAACGAATCCCAATAAAGTTACCGAATGAATGTCTAAAATGCCAGTAGATATTAATCGCCTAACCGACGGTTGGTTGGAGCTGGAAAGCGATCCGGGTCTCTTCACTCTCCTATTGGAAGATTTCGGTGTGAAAGATGTCCAGGTTGAGGAGGTCTATGACCTTCAGAAGCCAATCGAGGGTCCAGTCTATGGATTTATATTTCTCTTTCGATGGATTGAGGAGCGACGGGCTCGTCGGAAGATCGTCGAGACGACTGAGATTTTCGTGCGGGACGAGGAGGCGGTGAGTAATATTTTCTTTGCCCAGCAAGTGGTTCCGAATAGCTGCGCCACCCACGCCTTACTCTCAGTCCTGCTCAACTGCAATGATTTGCCACTCGGCGAGACCCTGAATCGCCTGAAGGTCCACACTAAGGGAATGTGCCCCGAGAACAAAGGCTGGGCTATTGGAAACACCCCGGAGTTGGCATGTGCTCACAATTCGCATGCAATGCCGCAAGCCCGGAGAAGGCTCGATAAGAGCAGTGGAGTAACAACGGGTCGATTCACTGGGGAGGCGTTTCACTTTGTAAGCTTCGTTCCTATCAATGGACACCTGTTCGAATTGGATGGACTCAAGCCATTCCCCATGGATCATGGACCTTGGGAAGATCACGAGGATTGGACGGATAAGTTTCGCAGAGTGATGGCCGAGCGGCTGGGAATCTCCACTGGCGAGCAGGACATCCGCTTCAATCTGATGGCTGTGGTACCAGATCGAAGAATAGCTGTCACCCACAAGCTGAAAATGCTCCGCACAAATCAGGCCATCGTGTCAGGTACCCTCCAGAAGCTGCTGAAGACCAACGATGAGTCAGGAAACGATGAAAAGAAAGACCCCAACGGTGTAGATCGAAGTTCCTCACCGTCTCTGTTGGAATCAAATGCCTTCACGGCGAGAGACTTGCAGTCGCTGCTGAAGAACCTCGACTCGGAGATTGCAATCAATGAGCAACACCTAAATGACGAGAATGACAAGAGATATATGTTTAAGGTAAGTGCGGTTGATGGACCTACTGAATCCATTTGACGGAATTTCCGTGCTTGTAGGTTGATGACTGCCGACGCACACACAATTATGACGAGTTCATATGCACGTTTCTCTCGATGCTGGCCCATCAGGGATTCCTCGGTGAATTGGTAAGTCAACACTTGTTACCATCAAAGAAAATCACGGGACAAAATGCTGTGAGCCGACTTAGCAGACAAGTGGCGAATAAAAAGAATGGCAAGTCCCCGAAGACTCCTGGAAGAAGGAGAAAGGGCAGAAATAAGTGCAAGAAACGTAAGTGAAGGGCAGAATTGAAGACTTGCTTGTAGTTTAAGGTGAATAAAATATATGAAAAATAGACGAGAAGAGTTCTTATTTATTTTTGATCAGAAAGAAACAGATTTGTTAAATAGAAAGAAGGGGGTTTTCAGGAAATCCCTTCTCAGGGTCTTGTTGGTGCATTTTAAAAGATTAAATTAAAAGAGAGACTCAAAACGCATTCGTATGACAGGGATGCAGTCGCTTATGCAACAGAAAAAAGTACATTTGGGTATTGAAGAAAAATCAAGTTGCCCAGGGAAGTGCAAAAGTAATTAATGCAAACATGAACAAGTTAAGGCACGGCATGGTCAAATTTTGGCCAGAGAGAAATTGATTTGTTGAAGCGAAACAAGGGGGTTTTCAGGAAATCAGAAATGCATTTCGAGAGAATAACTTAAAAAAACAGTCTCAAAACGTTTTCGCAGGACAAGGATGGACCAGAAAACAACTCAAAGCACCGCGTGTTGAAGAGGAATCAAGTTGCCCAGGCAATTACAAAGGGAACCGAATCAAACAAGGTTGTAATGAGGTCTGCTGCGTCGTCAAGCATACACGTTTGAATCAAATACGAAAGCTGATCATTCCTAGATCATTTAAAGCATTCACACAACTTCCACACACGAAATTCAACACATATGTCGTTTGATTTTGTATTTCACTCATTTGTATATAATAATAAGGATACATATCTTCGTTTCTTCATGATTATTAAAAACTACATGCTATCTACAAAATTGAAACGGAGCAACAAAAACGGTGAGAAATGAAAAATTAAAAAAATTAAAAAAAAAATAATAAGAAAAAATGAAATTTGTGTGGACAGAAAAAAACATCATGTACAAAAGGACAATGCTTCAAATTAAACCTTGCCACAGACAACATTAAAAACAAGAAAATCTATTCCCATTCACATTTTTTAAACGTCTGTGTCAAGTACAAAGGGAAAATCTATGATGAAGACATGATAAAGGTCTGTTGGGAACGTAAGAGAACGGAAGATAGAATCGAGAGAAATCATAAAAAACAATCAACAATGCGCTACATACTAGTTTTAACGATAACAAGATCAATATTTATTGTTTATTTATAATCATTATTGTTTATTCATTTATTTACTTTTCGTCTATTTTTTTTTTTTTTTGTTCCTTATTTTTTATTTCTATTTTTGAAGATTATGCATAATTTGTTTTATTTGGTATACTAACTCTCCAAGGCTATAAGTAAACCCAGCTATGAACTTAAGAAATATTGGATTGAATCTTTTGAAAATCAAGTTGTTGACTCGACAACTACAAAGAGGCTGTTTCATATAAATTTTTATTATTCTTCAGTTGGAGCTATGAAAAAAAAAAGAAATTAGAGGAAAACACTGTGGTTTTACCTTCATTTTTTCCACTCCTTAAATAAAAATTAATGATAACCAACAATTAAGCTGACAAATTAAACCTTAGCTTTCAAGGATCAATTTAAAACTAATTGTACAAAATGTTCAGCAAAAGGAAACGGAAAGGAAGAGGACAAACAAAGGAAACCTGTTTTCTTTCGAAAGTTGCGAGTTGAACTCACTCGTTCTTCTTTCAACGGCACTGCTTGTATCAAAAACATGCTGCCATGACTCCATACATACGAGTTAAACTCACTCGTATATGACATCGTTTTTCTCTCGACAGCACTACTTGCATCAAGAACATGCTGCCATGACTCCAACATACGAGTTAAACTCACTCGTATATGACATCGTTTTTCTCTCGACAGCACTACTTGCATCAAGAACATGCTGCCATGACTCCATACATACGAGTTAATCGCTCTCGTATATGACATCGTTTTTCTTTCGACAGCACTGCTTGTATCAAGAACATGCTGCCATGACTCCATACATACGAGTTAAACCCACTCGTATATGACATCGCTTTTCTTTCAACGGCACTGCTTGCATCAAAAACATGCTGCCATGACTCCATACAAATAAATACAAAAACAATTAAAAAATACTAGTGAAGCTCCATAGTTGCCGAGTTTCTTAGACAGAAACTTGAAGTTTAAAGTGTAATTATGCTTCGCATAAGGGAAGAGCTGAGGGTGGATATGCCAGATGGACAATGTCAATATCAACCCAACAAACAAATGAAGGAAAAGCCAAGCTACTACAGCGTCTAGTCCAATAAAATCAACAATCATACAAAAATTGAATCAAAAAAAAAAAAAAGTTAACAAACACTGCGAACTACTAACACGTTATCTCGAATTCATGTAATCCGTTCTATTCTAATCTTCTTTTCTTATAAAACAATTGCACTTCGAGCGGAGAATTTGTCAAGGAAACCTTTGCAGTGTGTATTCCCTTTTCGTCGTACACAAATCTCAATTTACCATATATTCTTTATTTTGCACTAAACTGTTTTCTCATCAAAGCAGCGGCGACGAAAACTTTAGTTTGATTTGTTTGGCGGCATTTTCTTTGAAGATTGCTTATAAAAAACTGTTTGTTAAGATCATTATGAATTTGTATTTTCAGTTTTACATCTGTTCTTCTTGTCTATCGATTTCCTTTGGTAGAGTTGCAATTCACATTTTTTGTTTTTGTTTTGGTTTTTTTTTTTTTGTGTAGAAAATATCGATCATCATTCATGCATTACGATACGTTAAATGTTTAAATTTACTGCGCTTGAGATGTAGTCTGACTGAGGATTGTTTTTGTTTTGCTATTTTATTCTTTTGTTAACATTATATGTGTGTGTGTGTGTAAGATTATTAATTTCATTTTATGGTAGAGTTTATATTTTGTTTGGAAGGATGTACATTCGGTACATCCAATAAATTTTGTATTCTAACTCTTAGAATAGTGTAACTAAACTAACGTAATTCAACTGTGAACGGTGACATCACTTTGCAGTGGTGGCTTCGGCTGTTCTACTTTGGATTCAATGTCGGCGGCGGCGACGACGGCGACGGCGGCGGTAGCATCGGTTTGGGGTGCGGAACTTTTTTCAACAACATCACCGTTTGTTAGTTTTTTGGGTGCATCAGTCTCTTCTTCTGTGATACCAGTCAGTTTCTTGAGGGTCTCTGTTGTCTCATTTAGTCCGCTGTCTCGTAAATGCTTTTCAATTTCCGTGCGAACTTTTGCGATGTCCTTTTGACTGCAAAGAAAAGGATTCTGATCCAAATCTATCTCCTAACGGCATTCAAAGGTTTTCCCTTACCTGATCTGCACAAATAAGATGCCGTTGATCGCATTCAGCATGTCCAACACCGAACCCATAGTTGGCGGTTGAATGTGAATTGGCGGTAATCCTGTTGTCAGCTTGCCATTCGAGTAGATGTCATTCATTTTCTTTTGAAGGAAGACTGCTTGCTGTGTCAGCAAGCGTAGGCACTGAGATGATTCTTGGGTTTTTTCATGATTCTCACCCAACTGAAAGCAAGCAAATCAAATCAATTGATTCACTCTGGAGATCCTTCTTTAAGTTGTGCTTACCTGTGATTTGTAGATTGCATAGGTTTCCTTTTCATTGCTTAGGGCACAGCGGAAGTCGCCCATACAGCTGTGTGTTCGTGCCACTAAATGATAACTTACGGCTACATGCATTGATTTCGGTCCGTAGTACTTCAGGTTCAGAGCCAGGGCGTGTTCAATGAACCGCAGCGACAGCTCGTACTCACCAACCGCGTGCAGGATCAAACTTATGTTGCTCTGAAGAATTGTAACCAATTATCCACTGAATTTATTCGAAGCACATCCTCTTTCTACTTACATCAATCAGTGCCATTTCTGGGTGGTCTTCACCGCAAATCAAGAGCAGCAGGTATCTGGCTCTGTACAACAACTTTAAGGATGTGCTGATTTGTCCATTCGCGAAGCAATATAGAGCCAGGTGTGTCTGCAAAAAAGAATGACATAAATTCCACTTATTCCCCATTCCTCCTCTAACTTACATATTCCAGAATGGTGTATGGATGGTCAATACCATTCACCCGCTCACTCATGATCACCGACCGCTGCTGGATGCCCAAGGCCTCCTGCGGATCTCCCAGAATGTAACTCAAGCGAGCCAACATCCTTAAGCACTGTCCATTCTCCGAGTGCATGGCACCAAAAACATTATTCAATAGATTTAAGGCCTCACTTATCAGTTCGTAGCCCTCCTTGAAGTATCCCTGCTGGATCTTCGACTGGCCACTTGTATAGAAGTTGTATGCGTCCGTTGCACGTGGGTTGATGTGCTTTACAATGGGGAACACATTCACAATGTCCTCATCGGTGAAGGTTGGCTTGTTGCGCGAGTCGAAGTTGTACTCACGAAGCAAGATTTGGATGCCAACTTTGAGGCAGAAGGCACGCAGGACACTAATCTTTTGCAGCTTGTACACCTCGAAGGCGGATCGATCACTCGACGGCTCACACTCCAGGTCGAAGTCCCAGTAGGCCTTGATCTCGCGTTTTATGTGCTGCCACATTGACTTTGGTGTGATTAGGGCCCAGTCGTTGTTGTCGTTGCCGAAGAGAGCGTTCTTGCCGTTCTTTCGCTTATTGCGGCGCTTGCTGGTCTTCTGCAGTTCATCCGAACCCAGTGCTGGAGCGCTGACTGGTCCTGATGTGAGGAAGCAGTTGAGGAAGTGACTGATAGCCGCTGCCAAGCTCATGACCTCTGTGCTCTGCATGTAACTGTAGTAGATGTGCTTCGCAGCGCGAATAATCAACTCCTGGACGGCGATGCGGTACAGATACTCAAGCTTTGGCACCTCTCCAAGCAGCTGCGCTACTTTTCCTAAGTATCTGATGTTGATGCCTCGAGCGTGAAGGGTTTCAGTTAAGCTGCAACCGTCGATTGACGCAGAAAGATGATCCATATGCTCCTTGATGAAGGCGGGAATCTGCTTCAGGACCAGGAACTCTGCGGCGTCCCTCACTAGCTGCTTCTGTTTCTTGAGCGAGTGTGGTGCGTTTTCTGAGTCCACGTGCTTGATGCCAGGCGAATACACATCGGGATTGAAGCGGAAGTCAAACTCGTACTCCTTCAGGGAACCCACTGCCGCACAGGCCCTCTTCACAACCTCCGCAGCCTGCTTTTCATCGTGCGCATTGCTCTCGTTTACACTTTCAGTCAGTTTCTTCGCCTCCTCAGTTGAGGTTACTGTGTCTTCTGTTGTGACTTTCTCCACTGCATCCTCAGCGGTCTTCTCCCCATCATCCTTATTCTTGTCTTCAATGGCTTGGTTTTTGTTGGCGTCTGTCTGTGTGCTGCCATCTGTCTTCTTCTTGTTGGCGTTCAACTGCTGCAAATGCTGTGCAGCGTTACGAATGAAGCTAACGTAACGATCTTCGATAAATGACTCCAGTAGCTCTTGTCGCAGGCAGGAGAGTTTGTGCTTGTGCTCAATGGGGAAGCCCATTGCCTTGAGTTCATCGCTGGGCGACTCGCCGGGTATCTTAAGGAAGTTCACATCTGGGGGGAAGGTGCGCAACAAATCGAGAATGTAGTGCCGGCCATCGTTGCCGATGATACCCTTGCACTCGACCGAGGAGCACAACTCGACCTCATCACCCTTCTCGTTGATGACAGAGTGCGGTAGAATTTTCAGATGTTTAGCGGCCTTTCGAAGCAACTCCAAGTACTTGGGATGACTGAGGACTGTCTTTCCGAAATCAATGGATCCATATACAACAGATTGCTCCTGTTCTCGCTCGAGGATTCCTGGAATAATCGATTGAGCTGTAATGCGGTACCCACGGTAGTCAATCACAACTGTGCCGAGTGTGTACAGTCCCTCGACGTCGACGGCACTATACACGCGCACGCCATGCAAGTCGTTGCGTGGCGCAACGAAAGCAGCTACATCTCCTCCCAGCTCCTTGTAGTGATCCCGCACATCGAAGCCAAGGGAGAAAAATATGTTGTTCCAGATGAACATTTGCATCTTGGCGTCCTCGCCGGGGTTGATCGCCAGGACGTTGCCGTCGATCACAGCCATAGCACCGCGTGTTGCTGCGATGACAAAGTCACCGTGAACCTTAAAGATCGCACGCTCTCGGAGGAGGCGATCTGGAAGGGTTTTTCGGGGCAGCTCACGGGTGGTTTGCAACTCCTCGTTCCAGTCCCTCGTTTGACCGGGGATGTGTTCTTCGTATCTGCAAGAGATGAGAAGTAGATGAGAAATAAAGGTACTGCACAATCAAAGACAATTATTTACCCCAACTTGGAGGAGAAGGCATCCTCCGCCCTGATTGCATCAATGGTGTGCTCTAGCTGTGGTGAGGTCCACGTGTAGACCTGGTAAGGTGTGGCAACCCTCTCGAAAGCGTGGCGGAGGGTTCGTTTTTTCTGCATTTGGGAGAAAGCCCGCTTGAAGGAGGGCGAGATCTGTGACAGCAAATCGATTAGCGAGTGACACAGATGGCTAGGATTGTCTGGCTTTGGATTGAAGACTTCGTCTGTCGATTGGTTAATGTAGAAGCCCTTGGGGCAGGCAGAGATGTGGAATCGCTTGTCCTCCATGGTGATCACATACAAGTACATCAGGTCCCCATGCAACTTCCGAGGCCCAGGTGGTGGATTCCACGCCGATGTGGTCAATACTTTCAGGGATTGTGGTCCTTTGGAGCTCTTTACACCCGGCTGCAGCGGCAGCAAAGGTCGTTCCTTGGATCCAGGCATAATGTAGTCTGGTGGTGTGCAATCCACGCTGTCAGGACGAGACTTCTTCTTTTCCAGCAAGTCACCCTGTGTTATCGTGTTCAAGAAGGAGAGCGAATTACAGTCCACACCGTTGTAGGCATCAGCTGGATCCATGGATTTCAGCAAGTCGCGAACATGACGAACGTGAATCCTCGCCTCCCTCATTGTGTACGGCTCCTCGACCACTTTGATGGTGGAGCCATGCTTAAGACCTTCGATGTTCTTTAATTCTGCAAAGTTGTCCAACGTTACGCCGTCCAGCTGCAAGGAGAAGCAAGTCCTGTGGCACGTATCCTCACGATCCATTAACAACTGATGAATTTCCTGCACTAACTCCATGCTGGACAGCTGAATCGACAATAATTCCGCTCCGGGACTCTGTATATGCACCGTAATTCCGCTATCGTGCAACATGTCCAGATCGATGCTCTCGTCTGAGCGATCGTCACCGCCGCTGTCGTCCTCCTTTTCTGCGCTCTTCTTGTCTGTGGTTCCGTTGCCATTCACTTCGGCTGGCTTATCGCTCTTCTTCTCATCTGCCGACGCCTGCCCATTGGTGAGTGTTGCTGGCGCTGTTGTGCTGTTTTTGTTAACATTCTTTGCACCTTTACCTACGGGTGAAACGAGACACAGAACACATTCTCATCAGTTTCTATGACTAAATGAATTCGATATGAGATGCATGTCACGGGGTTATCATCGCGCCAATCGCGCCCGCACGCTCTCTTCGGAAGCCATAGGAAATTGTGACGATTGTTGCCCCATGCTTCAGACGAAGGCGTGTGCAGTGTGCCTAGACAGCTATTACAGTAGCCTTGCGTTCGGTAGGCACTTGAAATTGAATGGGAATCAATAAGCGACGCAGTGGATGTGTTTTTTTCCTTCTTGCAAGAGAGGAAAGTGTTTCCACATTATGCACATTCAGAGGTCTAGTGAATATTGATTTTAAATTGTGAAGGAAAACATTTTGAAATGCACACTGAGCTTCATAATTCTAAATTTAAATGTCCGGCAGCACTCGAAACGGTTGCATGCTGATGCATGGATTCTATTCTGGTTGACAAAAGAATAACACGGTTTTCTACGCTTTAAGGAAAATTTCCAAATGCGACAAGTGCATGTGTATGTGTGGTCTGGTGTATTTTGTCACGGTCGTGTTTGGAAATCAATCTCTGATCGCATTCCGGTTTTCGAATGCATGTGAAACATATGCCTTTGAAGAGTGCGAAGGAAAATTGAAGATAATCAGTGATACACGATATGGTCTTAGAAAGCACTTCACAGGCACACAACAAGAAATGTTTGAATTTCAAGAAAACACTTAATTTGTTGATTTTTCGTGTCCTTTTCGAAACAACTATTTTGGTACCTTCTGGAGAATGTTTAATTTGCACCGGTGGCTTGGACAAATACAGCAAAAGGTAGAGCATTTATGAGACCCAACTGATTGACCTCGCTGCCGATAGACTGTTTGCTGGGAAATGATTTCAATAAGCCGCAAACGGATGTATTCCTTATCAAATATTGACAGATTAGATTTGAATTGAAGCCGTGAAAGGGTAAAAAGATTGCGGACTGTTATTGGTGTGTTGTAAATTCCCCCTAAAAGTTCAATCAGTCAATTAAGTAAGAGTGATAACTGCAATGAGGGAAATCATTGAATGTTGTCAAAGGGAAGGGGTGTGAATTGGAGTGCTACTGATTTGCTTGATGGAGGGCAAACTAATTGTTATTCTGTTTTCAAACGTACGTGAACCCCGGCCTCAATTAATAAACCTTTCTGAGATTAATTCCTTTATAAAGGTGGTTTTGAAAATTGTCTTGGGAGGGTTATTGTTCGCCCTAAACTGTGCGAGAATTCCTAGTCGAGAACATGTACAAATCTAAAAAGATCATCACTACATATCGCACGATAAGAAGGTCCGGCGAATGAAAAACATTTTTTCTCTGATAAGAATGTCCTATATCCACACAGCAGAGAAAAAACTTCAATTGGAGTTCAGTCAGAAATTTAAAACATGATCAGGCATAATTTTAAAGTCAAGCGTCGTTTTCGTAAAACCTGTAAATTGATCGCAACACTCACTAAACCGGTGGATTGAGTATGTGCTTGTACGAGGAAGTTATAATCGAATGTTCCGAACAGCAAACATTTGTAAATGATAAGCACAGGTTTATCTACAAGCCATCTACAAGACCAGATAAGTTATTCCTTAAAAATGAGGGGTAACATATAAAAGCATATGCTCACCTCAGTCAAGTACAAAAACTGGCAGCACTTGCCAGCCAGAGAATAAGTAAAGTCTCGTCTAATTGTAGCATTCCTCTGTCACCCCAGCCTTCGGCACACAACATACAGAAGCAACGAGAGATAATAATCAGATGCATAGTCAGCCAACGGAACAGATCGAAGTATTTTTCTGTTCGCCTCTATGCGCTTCTCCAAGAAGATCCAAACCTATCTTTAGATTATGAAGAAGGAAGCCCCTCACACTACCACCGGGGAAGGAAGATTACAGAGAGAGAACTGATAACATGATTGGAATTTACTCTTTACTCACACTCGCGCGCACACATCCATACACGCACACGTCCAAGCATTTTGAGTTCGATCAAATATATCTTTCTCCTCACTCTCGCACTCATTTGTGCGTACAATTTTTTGATATAAAAACGAGTAGAAAACGAGAAAAAAAAACACCGCCCCCATGCTAGTGGTGCAGCCAAAATAATATACAGTCACGTGTCTATCGCACGAATTAGCTCAAAACTAAGATTTCGTCATAACTTGTACAAATGACAGAAGCACATTGTGATTAACCCCCTCGTTGGATTTAGCCGTAGTCTGGCTTTGGGGACGATTTTCGAAGCACGTGTTGCAACCATTCTAGGTTACATACACGAATCGTTACAGTAACTAGATTAAATCCCGACTAAAACCACTCAAATTCATGCCCAATGTAATTGTGGAACGTTGTAAAATGCCGGCTGATGGACGAGGAGTAAAATTTTCTTTCACAAAAACACACGAGAAAATCAAATTACGTAACGGGTGTTATATGACTGCTCCGAGGCAGCATTTGATGTTCAAAATTTCCGACATTTAAAGCGCATTACGGGCGAACATCGTATTCGAAGAGATGTTCCATGCATCCTTGACTGTGTTTAGAAAGGATCCGATGAGCCTGTAGGTGGTCAGATATGTGTCTTGGGGGTGTACACCCTCCGCGAACAAACCTTTTTTCTTGCCTCCGTTCTCGGTATTTACTACTGGTGCCGCTGCTGCTGGAGAAACAGGATCACTTGGATTTTCCGAACCGGCATTTTCGGGTTTTCCTTTGGTCACTGTTGACGGTGTTATCTTCTCATCGGTTTCTAATGCCATGATTTTCTTTCGCTCGAAGAAAAAATAAATCCACTTGCAATTAGCTGTTTTTCTCTCCTCTAATGGCTGATGACACTTTCAATGAAAACACTCAATAACCGATTAATGAACGAATTTAGTCAATCGATTGACCAATCCTCTCGAATGTAATTCTGCAGAGCTAATTGATTGGTATGAAGAAAAGAATTAATTCTCGATTTAACTGTGTGCGAACAACTTTGATGTCTTTTAAAGGGAACCTGTGAACCTGTGAACCTTCTCACCCGTCATGAGTGATCCACAAGAAACAACTGAAAAACGAATCTCTGCCGAGAACACTTGGAAATTTCGAACAGAAAAAAATTTAATTGACAAATGTCAGTGATGTGCCCGGTGGATGTGACACTGATAGGAATGTTTAGGAATCGATGAGATTAAATCTTCTTGGATTTCCTGAATGATAAAATTTTCGTAAATCGATTTTAAGTATCAGGAGCGACTCTGAATCGAATTTCATCAAGCAATCTGGTGAGACAATAGAATTATTTTCTGTTCCCGCGAGAAATGCACCTGCACGTGGAAAGTGGGTCACCCGAGAGGCTCTGTTGTTTCGTTTCAATATTTTCCCAGAAACGAAACAACCAAAAGAACTGTCACTGAACTTTGTTGACATTCATCATTTTTGTGGAGGAATCTTGTTGATAAAATCGTTTGTTTGCAAAATATGGAAAACCTCATAGAAAATCCGTTCAAGAAGACCGAGGACGATGGAGAGGAAAAGAAGAAACGACCCATCATCAAAAGCGCCACAGACTTGCAGCGTTTGAAACTGGAAAAGCTTATGAAGAATCCAGTAAGTAAAGGCAGCATTTTACCCAAATAGTCCTCATCTATGAAATTCATCTGCCTTTCAGGATAAACCCATCATCATCCCCGAGCAGCCAAGGGAAAAGGATTACATGCAAACAGTTCCTTCATTCGTTCGCAATGTAATGGGCTCTAGTGCTGGAGCCGGTTCTGGAGAGTTCCACGTTTACAGGCATCTGAGAAGGAAGGAGTATGCACGACAGAAGTGCATACAAGCGAAGAGTATAAGGGAGCAGTTGGATGATGAGTATCAAATGAAACTGGAGAAGAACCGACTTGAAGCTGAAGCGAAAACTGCCAAGAAACGTGCGAAGCGGCTGAAGAAGAAGCAGCGGGCTAAAAAGCCAAGAACTAAACAGAATGAGCAGAAGGAGGATGAGAGGGAAGAAAATACAAGCGAGGACGAAGATGATGACGACGCAAAGGAGGAGCAGGAGAAGGATGGAACATCTGCAAATGACAACTCGGAGAAGGAACAAACAGACAAAAACAATGAAGATGAAAGGGATCCAGTTCAGGTTGATAATGGTGACAACAAGGAGCCTGTGGAGGGAGCAGTTTTAGCTGAGGAGAAGGGAGATGCTAAGGGAGAAGTGAACAAGAATAACGATGGAGGAGAAATGGAAGAGGATAAAAATAATGAAAGAGTTCCAGTCCAGGCTGATAATGGTGAAAAGAAAGAGACGGTGGTGGGAGCAGCTTCAGCTGAGAGGGACGTAAACAAGAATAACGTTGGAGGAGAGGTGGATAAAAATAAGAAGTCAGTGGAGGATCCGCCAGCAAAAGTATCAGACGACGTTATGCAAGAAAGCAATACGTCTCAAAACGTATCAAATGCATCAACGAGCGTGGGGGAGCAAGAGTCAAATATAGAAAGTCATCCAAAGTAGATAATAAAGTTATTTGCCAATTCGAATCGTTCTTTCTATTGTTAGCTAATACTGAATGGTTCAGATTCGGCGGTGGTCTTCCACTAGCTGTTTCCTAAACTTGACATAAGCAAATTTAAAAATGTTAAGAATGTTTGCTAAATGGTTGTACAGAACGGTTCTAAGTCTTCGAATATAAACTCGATGGTAATCTTCCACTAGCTGTTACTTCAATTTGAGTTTAGAAATATTAAATTTGTTAAGAATGTTTGCTAAATTCGGCTGGTTGTGGCAGAGTGGTATTTATTCTTCAAATATAAACTCGGAGGTGGTCTTCCACTAGTTGTTTCTTTAACTTGAGTCAAGCAAATTTTAAGAACGTTTGCTAAATTCGACTGATTGTACAGAATGGTCATAAATCTTCAAATATAAACTTGGTGGAGGTCCTCCATTAGCTGTTTCCGAATGTTATGGACTTGTTTTCCTTTCTTGAGTTAAGCAACTTTTAGAAATGCTAACTTTTTTTGCTGAATTCGGCATCACCGCGTCAATTTCTCTATTCAATCAATAGGTCTATTGCGATTGTCCTGCTTCCCCATTAGAAAAGAAATTGTTTTACTGACATTTATGAAAAGCTGGACAATCGGTTTGAAAATCACAGAAAATCAATTGAAAACCGCAGAAAGTGAATAATAATAATAATTGTTGGCGCTCCAGTCCAAAGGGGGACCAGGGACTAGCTTGCTCATCAACTGCTCGTGTTGTGCGCACTACTGTTCTGTGAGGAGTAGAAAGGACCTACAGTTTTTTGCCGACTCCGAACGGCGAAATTTGAGAAGCTTTCTTAGACAGTTATTACTCTTTGAGTGTTGTCAGCAGCTCGAAAGAGTTGATGCCGTGAAGAATTCGAAAAATTGGTGTTGAGCTGGGAATCGGACCTAGACCCTTCGGCGTGTGAGCGTCGCACTCTACCCACTACACCACGGTGACCACCACGGAAAGTGAATAAAATAAAAAAAAAATAGCCTGGGGAGTTTCAGCACAGGAATTTGAAAAGTGGACATGTCGCTAAACGACAAGCAAAAATAAAGAATACCCAAGACCTTCTCAATTTAATGGAGATTTCTTTTCAGAATGCATAGGTCCCCGGTAAATCTTTTAAAAACGTACAGCACCATCCAGCGGTGAATTGCCGATTCCCAATTAAAACGCACGGTAATACATTTTCTTTTTGATAATTATGCTTGTTGTTTTTATTTAATACTCGGTTATTATAAGAGACAAACTTCTTCATTTGTTTTTAGGTATGAAAATAATCAACATTATGTATGTAGTGTAAGTTCTGTTTACTCTTTTTCTTTTAGTTAGTTTTGGTTAAGAAAAATGATTAATATTGAAAAAAAAATGTCGATTAATTATAGTTATAATTACTGTGATTTTTTTTAAATTTTAATTAGTTCTCTCCTCGTTAGAATCTAAACATTTATGTCTTTCGATTTAACTTATTTTCTCTTTTCTTTTTTGTTAGCGCAGCAAAACAACTCATCTGCAAGATTGTATAATACACTGTTAAATTTTTTCTTTTTGTTAGTTTAGCTATTTGTTCCTTCTCTCCATTAATCTTACTTTTATTCTTGCGATCATTATGTGCAACAAATGAAATGAGTTGTGTTAGTGGTGGTTGAGTGTTATTCACTGATTTATTTCTATATATACTTTGAGTATTTTAATTAGTTTTCTCATTTTGTGTATAGCATTTGGTTTTCAATAAATTAGTTTCTGAATAATAGTGAGAAATTTTATTTAATGTATGTATATTGCGGAAGCGACTACTAATTGTTTCTTGTTAAAAACTCGTTATATTTGATTCAACGAAAGTACAACACATAACTTGCAAATATAAATCAGGCAACAAACTACATAATTATCTAGATTTCTTATTACATTTAAATACTCCTTATTTATTTATATAGCAAATTTCTTCTACGATTCACTTTAAAAGAGAAAAGAAAAACTGCACTTTGATTGATCAGTGGTGAGCGGAGGTTCACTTTGGGAACCTGTCACGCACTTGCTAATTGTGGGTACTATGAAAAAATATATTTCTTTTCTTTTCTGGCTATGCTCGTGTATAATGCAAACATGGTATATGTATATATAAATATGATCTCTGAGTGGTAAACTGTTGCACAGATAGTTTGGCGGGACAAGGCTCTTTGACTTTATCCTACCGCGAAGTCCCTGTAGGTGTGCAACAGCTTCGAATGAGAATGAAAATTAGAACGCCGCAGTTTCTATTATTCATTTCCTTATGAAAAATCAAAAACTGGTGTTGTTTTCTTTCATTTTCTGAGAAATATCAGAAATATGAAAATTCCATAAGCAAAAAAGTGTCCCGTGGAAACCCAGTTTTAGTGAAAAGAATTTTGCTCTCGTAAATCCCTGTACGACGTTATGAAGACAATACGCTGTGCTCAAAAATTATAAACAATTGACCGAGAAAATAGTCCTGATACTGTTACCAGTGTGGCTAATATTCAAATTGATCATCCAGATGTTGTGCATGAACTATCAAGTGACCATCTCTTTCACAAATAAAACAGCATGAAACCTTTGAACTTAATGAGCTTCTTTGAAGCAATGCCTCTAGGTTCAAGAAGAAAAAAAAAATTAACATTTCTAACCAATTTTTCAAAATAACTTAAATTGCGTTGTTTAAACTTTCAAAAGGGGAATTTCGGACTTCCATAGGCTTGACCAAACGCCCTATTGGACTTCAAGAACAACCTTAAATCCCCTAGCGTGATACCTTTAAGCTACACGAGCTTCTTTGAAGCAATGCCTCTAGGTTCAAGTAGGAAATAAATGAACAGCTCTAACAAATTTGTCAAAACAACTCAAATGGCGTTGTTTAGACTTTCAAAAGTGGAATTTTGCTCTTCCATTGGTTTTAACAAATGTCCGAGTGGACTTCAAGAACAACATTAAATCTCCTAGCGTAATTGCTGGAAACAGCACTTCAGCTGTATGGAATTCACTTCGGCTGTATGGAAACCCCTTGAGCGGCATGGATATCACACAAATTCGGAAATTAGAGTTAAATGGCCACTGCTTCTGATAACACAATAAGACCCTCTGTGAACGTCCTTCCAAACGAATCTAAAAGTCACATCCACAGGTGAGAGGGATGTGACAACGCATTTTTCTTCCGTAAAATTAGCAAACCTCTCAAGAGAAATTGAAGAACGACGCTCAACATGATGTGCCTCACCTCCTATAACCCAGAATATAGAACATGAGATTCTATCGCCTGCCAACAACCATTGCCTTTCAAATGTCTACTACCTTAACCCATTGACCTACATCTTATGATTGCTGAATTTCTGTCAGTCGTTTTGGTGTCATCTAATGAAAGTCTTAAAGAATGTTTATGCAGCAAAATCTCTCCTTGGTAATTAAACATTCAAACAAATGCGTTGTTGAAAGTTTGTTCATCAAAAATTTCTTTTATTTCTGTCATCTTCCACCGACACAAATCAATCTACACGCATCTAAATATCCGACGGTGTAGACAAGATCTGCGTATGCGGTCGATGTCGCAGTGGGACACATTCTTAAAAAGAAACTACAAATAAAAGGACGTAACATATCTTAACAAAGGTATTTATGAAATAAATATAATTGAAGAAGTATCCTTTTTCATTCCTTAATGTTCTTCTTTTCTTTTTGTTGTTTGTTTTTTCATCTAAAATACTATCCGTATAAAATAAGCATATTTTAAATTAATTCGTGTATGTGTGTGTAGGTATAAAGTTATGTATGCATATATGTATGTATAAAAAACTAAAAACTCTAAGTTTAAATTATAATTACAAGTTTCTTTTTGTTTTTCACGTTCTTTACGGTTTTGTTTTGTTTTTGTATGAAATTGCAAATATTTTGCCTTCTTTTTTGTTTTATTTTAACAAGACCAAAACATACTTTAAGCATGAAGCGGATCGACACATTTCTTTCATGAGTCATGAGTTTCACACAGAGAAATATGACGACAGCTGCAGCAATCATATGAATCATGAGGTGAGCTTACTTTGCTCAGTTCCTTCGCACAGGCATGCAGCCAGCAGTGATTATCTGCAATTCCAATAATTGTGAGAGTCAGTCGACTTGGGCAGGGTTTTAATTGAGATGTGAGCAGCTGTTCTTAACTGGAGAAAGGCAATTAATGCAGCGTGTTGTTTCTTTGAATCAATTATATATTTGCTGACGAGAAATTTTAAATAGTTGCAGCAAGGTCAACAGGGGATTGGATTATTTTAGAATGGTTTAAGAGTTGCATGCAGTGTCGGAGAATGCATTTGCCTTACAATCCCCATTCCATTTGAACTACAAGACGTGATACTCAATAAGGAGTTGGGTGAGTTCGTTTTCGGGTATGTCAACGACACAAACTCTGATCAAGCTTCAATTCCTCGATGGTCGGATGAAATGTATTGAATGCCGATTCTTCATTTTGAACCACGGTATATCAAATTGGACCAACATAGGGATCGCGCTATAGGTCATTGCAGAACGCGATGCATCATTCCACATCTAAGGTTTAATGAACAAAACTGAAGAAGCACTGCTCAAAATACGCCCATATTATCGTTTAAAAATTGCAAACACAAAAGGGAGACTCGAGAGAATATCCCTCGCACATTTTAAAATCGTCACAGTTTCTCTGCACAATTCCCAATCGTTCATCAAATCATCATCAACATGATAACTTAAACACAAACTCTTCTAATAATAAGCTCTTCTCATACAATATCTAGATTAGGCCTTTAAAAAAAAAGAATAAATATAATCCATACTTATCGTTTATTTATCAACGACTTTAAATATATATTACATTGTTTATTCATGATTAAGAGACAGAAACAGAGTCACACACAGAGAGAGAGAGATTGATAGAGAGTAATTTTTGCATGTTTTCTCTCCGCGTTCTCCTCCTATTTTATGGTTTTAAATTTAATTGCATTTTAATCATTGTTTAGAATTAGAATTTACTTATTTCTTTTTTGGATTTTTTTTTGTATTGTTTAAACGCTTATGTATGTATATTAAAAGCTACACGTATGGTTATGTTTATATTGAATTTCCTTTAATTCCATGACAAATTGAAAAACAAAAAAAAAACTTCACGAGTTTTTCTACTCAAGAACTACATCTCCCAGTTTTGAATAAAAGGAAAAATTTTATGTATCACCGTTAAACATACACAAAAAAATAATGCGAAATCCATGTCTTAAGCTCTACGAACAGAGCCAACGATGGAAAAAGGGCACGGGCACAGAGAGTGTGTGGGGTTGTTTGGTGTCATTAGTTCATCTTGCTGTTGTTTTCCTTTTTTGGGTTCATTTGTGATTGACGCCTGATGCGCTTTATTAAATAATCATTTTTTACGGATACAGAAAAAATAACATTTAACAAATTCAAAAATGTTCGACGAGAATTCGTTTCTCTCGCTAAAAGAAGAAAACAGATCACATTTTTGCGCGCGAACCGAAGGAAATGTCAATTAAAACAATTCTTAAAAAACACTTAATTCCGGGTCTTTGAGTATCGTTTCTCTCTGAATAAACAGTTTGATGGGGGGGAAGTATACACACAGTTTCTTTTTCAATACATGTCTCTTATTGTTTTTTTTCTCATATAAAGCATTTTTTTAAAACCCTTTTTTTCTTTATTTATCGTAGTATCTACCGTTTTAAACTACCATGGACGTCCCCATTTTATTGAATTCTTCTCTCCTCTTTCAATTAATATAGCTCTGTATATTTCTGGTTGTCCTAGACTATTTTTTTTCACAATTTTCGTTTTGCTTTGTTTTTTCTTTCATCCTTCTTCAGAGAAACGTTTTGTTTTTAAAACAGAAAACAGGTGGCAAGGTATATATATATTTTTTTGTTGGTTTTTGTTTTGTTTTGTTTTTTTCTCTTCTTTAATTATTAAATATCTTCTCTTATGGATTCATAATCTTAATGATTTATTCTTGTTGTTTTTGTTTTCTTTTAATAATAGCATTTTAAGTTAAAATTAAATATTAAATAAAATAAATATATTTAACGACATTCCCATACTTTGACTGTTTGATCCACACTTCCCGAAATGACGTATGGATGTGTTTTGTGGAAATCTGAAAAGAAACAAGATTTAGAATACAATCACACAGATACACTTGCTTTGCATAGATGGAAGATTAGATTCATCTTTGGATTCAATTATCGGTTCTTTGAATTTTTGCACTTATGGGGCTTAGATCGCGATCAATTGTTTATTGACAAAATGCAACTTCAATCGAATTTGACTGTAGGTATAAGGTGGATGTTTCAAGCATTTTACGAGCTGCAAACAGATGTGTTAGGCTAAGATGGCGCACACGAGTGGAGAAGGACCTCAACCAACTTGGAGTGCACAATTAGAGGTAGCTAGCAAAAGATCGTGCTGGTTGGAGAGGCATCTTGGTTAAGACCTAGGTCCACTTCGGGCTGTAGCACCACATGAAGAAGAACAAAATGTGTAAAGCAAAGAGCCGTCCTCTTCAATGGCGTAAGACAATCCACCGAAATTTTCTGCCAATGCCTGATAATCGGAAAATTTTACTATTGACAGAACCCCCTTAGAGAACTTTCGAATCGAAATTAAAACAAGCTTTGCAATTCTCATTTACAGGCTAAATGTAGAAAAGCACTAACAAACGTAAGCATTACCGCGTTCTTTGAATTTCTACTTGAATTAAGCACACTCACCGTGCTGACGTCAAGGACTTTTTCTAAACTTGTGTGAAATTAATTTCAAAAACTGTACTTTAATGGGACGTAGAAAATGAATGTTTCTTTTTCAAAGTTCATATCTTTGAAGAAAACAAAAAAAAAACTGAAGGAGGTATGGAGAGGCATACTGCCCCGCCCCGTATGTGTAGCATGACCTTATACCCAGATTTTGTACAAGCACGTGGGCATATCAGCTGAACTGAAATAAAATTCTAAGAAGGAAAACTAAATAGTTATCATAGTTGAACCATTTACAACGTCAGCACAAGAGTTTTGCTTGACACGAACCTACTTGAAAACTTATCCCATTTCCCACCACAGGCTTTGCATTTAAGGATGTGATTCTGAAATACTTCTGTTCCTATTCGTATACTCGACAGATGAGCATTCATTTGAATCCTTCAGATTTTACTCCAAGTTCCCACAAAGTCTCATCGCTACACTTCTTTTCACGCTTCACCTGAAACGCGTCTTTACAAAAAAGATCAACTTACCAACAGAAGTGCAAAAATGTTGATGAGCATACAATGTTTTCATGCATCGCTTATTGCGCAAGTCCCACACACGAATGGTTTTATCGTCACTAGCAGATACTAAATACTTTCCACCCGGATGGAATGATAGTCCCCTAACCCAATTGTCATGTCCAGTTAGAGTAAATAAGCATAGGCCGACACTGACGTCCCAGATCTGCAGAAAAAAAAAACAAATAAACATCCTCTTGAATACACAAACAGAATGACATGCTGATGTGTTGGGGGGTAAACTTACGCGAATTGTTTTATCCCGCGAACCAGAAGCGAGGAATGGGCCCTGATGGTGACCCTTTTTGTTATCAGCACCCGCAGCCTCGTTTATTGCTGATGTGGAATTTTCGGGTACCCAAGCAATGCACTCAACTGTGTGATCGTGATCTCTCAGTTCAACCTAAGGCAAGGATGAATGTTTCATTTTCCTCCGGGGAGTTGAAGTACTTTCCGAGTCGATACTCACCTTACAGTCTTTTGAATTTGTCTGCCACACTCGAATCGTGTGATCATTTGAGCACGACGCAAAGATTCCACCGTCAATATGCACTCTCACCATCCTAACCCATTCTCTGTGCCCTGTGTATGTCTTCACGCAATATCTGTGTGCGAATTTATGATGTTTGCTTAAGGATGTTTGAAAAGGCGTATGTGCTACTTACCCAGTTGCAACTTCCCACATTTTAATCGTTTTATCACGTGAAGCTGATAAAACAAAATCACCAGCTGGAACAAACGCCACTGAAGATACATTGTGATCGTGTCCGTGCATGGTTTTAACACATTCGTAACTCTGTTGAAAGTCCCATAGCTTAATAGATAAATCCGCACTACAGGACGCTATAAACAGAGAAGAATTTATTATAAACGGAAATGCAGAACTGCAGAAAATGTCAGATTACATACCCAATAGTTTGCCTTGAGCGTCAAAAGCAATGTCTTGTACTGAATCTGTGTGCCCTTTTAGACTTCGTTCATATTCGCCGGTCTCAAAGTCCCAAATTTTGATGGTAGCGTCTTCTGATGCCGATACCATTAAACCAAAAATCGGATGAAACACCACCTGAAATGGGGAGAAGTGTTGATTGAGTCAAGGAGGAAGTTTTGAGTATATATATAGTACGAGTGCAATGCGATAATCTTTATCAGCATTTTTTGTTGAGGAAACTTACTCTCGTTATACTGGCTCGATGACCGGAAAGTGAAAATTTCTCTGGCGGCCTTGGTATCCATTCTCCAGGACTTCGTTTTGCTTTTGTTGGTGCCCCTTCAATCACTTCCTTTTCAGCTTCTGATAACTTAGCCTCCAGTTCCATTACTTTCTTTTGTAAACGTATTACCGATGTCCATTTCTTTTCGAGTAGACCACCAAATTTCTTTTCAGATTCTGCGTTGAGATCGGCCTCTTTGCGGAAAGCTTCTAATGCGTCTGAATATCCATTACTGCCTAAATAATCGGCAATCGCTTGGTTACTGCAACACAAATGAATGAAAACGTATCAGTTGCAGGAAGATGCATAATGTGGTTGCAAAACAAAAACTTACAGCTCCTCGCGCTGCCGTTGAGACAACACCATTTTCATGCTGTTTCGAAATATCCGAGCTTAATTGAATATGTCTCCTCTTTAGTGGGTTACTTTTCGCTTCAACTGTAACGAGTAAATAGATGAACCAAAATGTATTAGTCGGACGCAAACACTCAGAGAGCCACTTAATCAATTAAAAGGGACGCACATTGACAGAGAGATATGAACAAAATTCTTCGCATGGTCAAGCTGATCAAATTAAATTTCAGTTTTAAACGTTAGTCAAAGTGTTTGAATGTCTAAATCTATGCAAATGAGATGAGACTGACCATGCCACAGGCACACACCGCAGTACAAGTGGTGCTGAATGAAAAGCCTCACGTTTGCCGAAACGCGATTTATTTCCCTAAACGGAACAACTTTGCAACTATCTATTTTGCGATGTCCAAAATTCGAACGCGTTTGTGTTTTCAACTACGGATGACGCCTCTCAAATTCAAATTCAAACCGTTCGACTCGCGATGAGGACGCCTCAGTCCATAGCAGTCAAATTTCGGGCGAAAAATTTCGTAATTGTGTGGTGGAGGTGGGGTAGCAACGCTTCATCACATTCACATGACTATCCACTGCGCGAATTCGAAGGAAGCAGAGAAAAAAAAAAAAAAAACGATTCAAGACATATGAGTCACCCCTCAAGCAGCAGTAACGGCAACGGCAGCATAGTCGAAGACGATGGCGATTGCTGCGAGGGGGAGTTCGTTGTGGTGGAATCATCATCGGTTTTGATAAGGGTGCGGTGCGGTGCGGTGTGGCGGCCGGGCCAACGTAGTAAACAAAAAGAACCACACAACATTTCGAGGCTGATTGCGTTTGACTGAGAGCGGTGTTGGAAAAGGTCATGCCTGTGTGTATGCATGCTCCTTTCATTGATTTTTCGTGTTTGTTCTTCTCTCCTTTGAGGGGCGGCTAAAAAACTAACAACAACACACAGAAACAGAAATCATTGTCATTTTCTTTTAGTGGAATTTAATCGAAAAACTCGCGCGGTGGTGGACGTGGACACACGACGTCAATAGGCAGGCATTCGAAATCCAATGTTAAGGTTAAATTCAATTTTATTTTTCTTCGGTTTCGTCTTTACACCGCCGCCAGTGAAGTCGTTTTATTTTTGGCACGATACCCCATTGCATGTGCAAACTATAGGCATGTCATGTAAGGAGAGTGGGGATCGTTGGTAGTGAAAGGGAGGTCTCGTCCCCGAGGCAGAGGTAAACGAAGAAAACTTTCTCGCCCACTTAATAACACTTCTAAGTGGGGAACAGGCACACACCTCACACACAAATATCCCTCCTCTCATTGAACATCCATTCGCACCTTGGTGCAGTTGTGTGTTTGTGTGAAGTGTGGAAGGTTGAAAGGTTGATGCCTTGTCAAAGCAGTAAACATAAAAATTGTTTTCCAATTCTTTCCAACAACTGCGGTGTGCTGTGCTCTCTGTTCACGAGCAACAACTTGGTTTTGTTTTAATTGCTTGTTGGTGTCTCGTTGGCTGGCTGTGTACGCCCATTTTGATGCGTTAAATTTTTATCTCGTCTCTCGTGAACTGAAACTCCTCCATGAACGCCAAGGAATTCCAAGTGACAACTAGATTTAGCAGAGCGACCGACTTGAAAAAGAGGAGGAAAAACAAAAACAAGAAAAACTAAGCCCCATTGCATTTGTTTGTTTATGAATTTAAGGTTTTTATTACCATTCAGCACACCAAATGGGAACTTATGTAATTATGACGTGATGAGACATGAATTGATAGATAAGATTGTCGCCCGCGTCAGGAGGTGCCGACGACAATTGTGACGAAAGTGTGAAAACACATCAGAGGGCATTGCTGGGGAACATGTGCAAAACGAAAGAGAAAATCGCCACGAAGTGAAGGTAAATTTTGTCACACACCCATTAGTCGATTCGATTTACACTCGTCACTCGGTTTTCATTGTCATTCACCCCTGCCTGCTGTGTGCCGTTTTTCCTATGAGCGACAAGATAAGTGCGGTGCGTTGCATAAATTTCTTTTTCTGTCATTTTGCATTTTGCAGAAGAGTGTGTTACCTCACGTTTCGAAGCACAAAAGATTGGCACAAAAACAAAAGACATGATAGACAACCGCAAGTTTCGGTTGAGTTACATCTTCTTGCAACCGCAAACTCTTTACGAAATGGGGACTGGCTTCTTTGGGTCATTGTTTTGGGTTGTTCTTTGTTTATGGCTGCTGGAGTGAGATGTAAAAATTTGTGTGCTCATAAGGGCTTTTGTTCAGAGCTCAGAAGACCCCAATAAAGAATCCCATTGGGAACTGAGTTTAAGAAGGAAAGACACCCCCAATGCGCACTTTCATAACCACCGCCGGCGAGTAAAATTCCTGCACCATGGAAACCTTAAATGGATTCAAACAAAAGACACGATCTCGAATTCATTTAGTCAAGCAAGCGTGCAAGGAGGGAATAGCCTCAACTGGACCATGGTCAGTCAACTATTAGGACAGCAATCACAGTCCAAATCAAAGACCGTATACACAAAAACCTCTTCATTGACCTTGGACTGTTACGCAAGCTGCTTGAAGGCACGAACTCAGTCACACAGCGTAAAAGATGAAATCAAACATGTTGGGCGTGGACATGCAAATGTAAGCTTGCAACACCTCTCTCTTAAGAAGGCACAAATGTGACCACACACATGAGTGGGCGAAGCACACTTCAAGCACATTAAGCACCTCAATCAAATTCGATATCAACATAAACTTGTCCAACAATTCAATCACACACTCCTCATCACCACTGGCCGGTGGTCAACGTCGGTGTTTGCAAATTACCGCCGCCAAAGTCCGTGTTAAGAAAGCAGAAGAGAAAACCGCAAAATTTGCATTTCTTTCTTCTCAACTTGCAAACAATGTGGAGAGATATGGTATCGATGTCACACCTCTCCCCAACACGACACAATGCTGAGAGAAGATGATAAAAATGTAGCTGCTGGGCATGATGCTTATCTTTTTCTGGAGCCAGTGTCACCACACAAGCCGATGGCGGCAATTGTTTTTCTTTTTTTGCGATGTTTGAGAAGAGAAACCGTTGAATCATTGTTTTAATTGAGTGTTGAGAATCAGATAAGCCCTTTGAATGGAGGTGAAAAGGAATTTGGAGCATTCCAAAGGTGCAACCGACCACAAGTCGTAAAACATTTCAACAGAGAATGTTGTGACACACTGAATTATGCCATCGAATGTTTTGATCTCATGATCTAACATGTTACGGTGACTAAGAGAGAGATAGGGAAAGAAACGCAGATTGCGGGAGAATTTGAGCACTTCAAGTTATCAAAGAATCAACAGATAAGCTTACACATGCAGCAGATTCTGTGTACAAATACCACAATCAGTGAACAAAACACTCGCACTTGTATACAAATAGATTGCAGTGCCCTGATAGACTGTCTGCCGACCCCCTGCCATACGACCATAAATCCACATGCATTAAGTCCACTTATAAATCTTCTATTTTGAGGGAGTTATTCCAAAGACGAATTCTTGCTTTCTCTTTATACACACTATTCCTTATGCTAGCGGCTCCACGAGATACCTTTTAGGTCATCGGATGATGTTCGATAATAAATAACAAAACACCAGTACAAGATAGCCGTAGTCGTCCCTCCGAAATAAAACCTGACACACATGCATTCGATTAATAAACGCGTTCTCAAAACACAAAGCACTGCCAGCACACAGCACATGTAAGTGGTTCTTCACACGGATGATTGAGGTTCGTTTCTGTATCAAAGTCTAACTAACAAATCTGACTCAGCAACGGTGTTTTTTTTTATGTCTATTTCAACTTATGTCAGCCAGCACAAGCACCTGAACAGACGCTTGTGTGTATGTGTCTGCCTGTTTGCACTTTATATCATTTCAAGCCGATCAAAACAAAGCCAAACATAATGGGAATAGCACTCAAGAAAAGTAATGTTGGCCTCAACTCACGAATTTGGAGTGACCATATGCTGCGTGCAGCGAACCCCCACCACCATCTTCCGGTTAAAAAATTCATAGAGTATTGATTTTGCTAGTCATACACAACAATTTCTTTCACTCTGTGCGATTGAGTGTATGATGTGTGCTTGTTCTGTCATACAGCCACAAATTGATGACGCAAAAAACGTTGTGCCGTTCATTGCTTGCTAAAGACGAGGAGGATGGGAGGCAATTAAAAATGCCTTGTGCAGAGAGTTTGAAAGTTTTATGTCACCAGTAGAGGGTTAGATAAAATATAATAATTACGATAAGGTTCTTTGCCCTCCTCCCTCTTGACGCCTTCGTCGACATCGACGACGATGACTCCTCGGGAACTTATCAAGTAGCTTATTTGTATTCTGTGTGGGTAGCGAAAAAAAAAGCTTATCACACACAACGTGGTGGTTATTGAAAAAGCATGGAGTTACATATGTCTCGACACAATACGGAATGGTCATTCAACGACGCACAATCTTCATCACCAAGTCTTCCGTCATATTGTGACTGATTTCCGGGTGTAGTGAAGGAGGAGGCGGACACACTGAACAGACCAAACGACCACCAAACTTTTAAGAAACTCATTCTGAAGTGGCAATCGATATTCAAAGTTCTTTTTTTGTTTCGTTCCGAATACCAAACCGGTTTTTTAAAAACAAAAAGCAAAACTCGTTAAGATACATAAATCTAACACAAAATATTACGTAGGGATTTATTTTTGATGATTACCACCACACGACTCGGTCGGCTACAACAACCTTTCCACCTCACTCACTGAATCACTGTGTGTGCTGATTGGAATTTTGTTTAGTTTCTTCTCGAAACGACACACTTTACAACACACACTGCAGACACTAAAGTTGAGAGATGCGAGAGGCGGGCGCAGAGGGCTTTGACGCCTTTGAACTGCTGCAGAAAATCCATCACTTGGTTTTGGAAGCATCTCCACACATATGTATGTCCATGGGGAGACAAATTTGTTCTCGTTTTGGGATTTGATTCCGGATATCTGATTTATTAGGGTGTTAAAAATAAAATTGAAAAGAAGACATACCAGGAGCAGACTCTCACAACGTCACCACACACTTGAAAACCGACAAATTTTCATCAGAGAAGGACTATGACGGTGTTGGTTGACTGGAGAAGTTGAAGGAAAAAGAAAAAAAAATGAAAACCCACGTTGCATTTTCGAGACATGCGCACATTACACTGCTGCTGTGTAGAGAGACACGACGCGATTGCGAAAAGATGCTGCCCTTTTTTCCAGGGTTTCCCTCAAAAAATCGATTTATTTCCACCACCGAGAATACACAGGAATACCGAGCGAGAGGAGGAAAACCAGACACGAACAAAAAAAAAAAAAAAAAACAACGTGAGAGAAAAATGTCTATTTTTACCCAATGTTTTTCCTCCTCTTTTCCCTTCCCCATTCGGTTTTTTTCTCTGCTACTCCACACAAAATGTGTATCACATTCGATTCAGTGGCGAATCGAGAAGGAAAAAAGTGTGGGTGGCGGTGATGACGGGTGGCTGCTATTAATACAAGAAAAATAATAATAAATATTATAACCTGCGTCCGACGATATGTAGGTCTCCCCCAGAAAGAAAAAAACAGGCACAACAGCGAGAAGAACGAGCAAACGAAGAAAAAAATGTTCTTGAATTAATGATCTGAGTGGAGGTGGAGAACCTGCGACAAAATCATTAGTAATCGCCCATAAATCCAAATACAAGAGCACGCTACAGAAAGAACACGACGAACATCAAAGCCAGCAGCAAACAAACACCAAACGGGCATTTGTAGCGCAGGGTTTTAATAGAATAAATTTAATGTTTACAGACCTTGCACTTGAATTGGATTCTTTGTGTCGCTCGCTTGCTCGCTGTTTTGTAATGCTACAACGGTTTTTACACAGTATGTATATTTTCGCTTATTTCTTTTTCGTCGTCGTCACTCGTTACTTTTTCTCAAGAGGCTTCGCACACTAAACACATATATTAAAGTAAGACCCGACCAACGTCACTGTTTTATTTTGTTTTTCTTTGTTATGCGTCTCATTTAAATATAGTAACACCACTGACACGAAGACATGTTCCGTTTGTTCTCGCTAGGAAATGCAGTTTTTTTTCAAAAGAGGGGAGAATTCCAAATTGAACTCTTTTTTTTTGGATGCAGCACAAAAACAAAAAGTTAAAAAACGTTTGAAACGGATGGAATTTTGGAGAATGTCGTTCTGATGTTGCGCGATGTCTTTTTCACCAATTCATACGGAGCTTAGGCAGTTGATCCACAAAATAACAACAACACAGAAAAAAGGTTAAATTCTTTCCAACATGGCAGACACCAGGGGCAAAAGCAACATCAGCGGCGCAGAGTACGCAGGCGTCTGAGACACTACTGGCGGATGGTGTTGTGTAGAAAGGGTTTCTTCGTCTTTTTACTGCCTATCAGCGGCGAGAGGTGTTGCCAAGTATGTGAAAACGAAGATGTTTGGACGGGGATTGAGCTGAAACAAGAAACATATGGTCTATCCAATCAGAATTATAACTTCCAACTCAGTTGTATTTCTGACAGAGTCCCAAGGGCCTGCAACTCCAAACCGCATCAAAAGGATAGGACAACAGACAGAAACGAACCAGTTTCTTTGGAAAAACGAGTAACGTAAATTGCAAACACGTACCTACTTCCACAGGTTACAAGTGCCACACACAAAACGTTCTTCACAATTCCCAGAGTTCACCTGATGAGAGAAAAACAGGATTACAATGCAGAGGAGAGAAACCCAGACGAAACTAAAAATTTATTGCCCTCATTCTGATGTTTGGTAACTCTGGCTGACTCTTGTTGGTTGACTTGCCAGGCGCACACACAATCAGAAAAGTACCTGCTTTTGCCTTCACACAAATTTTCCAACATACCTGCATTTCTTTTTTTTGAAGGGGAACCGTTGGCGAGGAAAAATTCCTTCCATCCAAACAAACAGAAAAAAAATATGAACGAAAACAACATTCAATCGTGTTGCGGTAAGTGTTGTCGAAGAGAAAAAAACAGGTTCCTCTCCGAATGCACTGCTGCAGCAGCAGCATTTTACAATACCAGCCAGAAAGACCACTTCTATCTGTACCGCGGTATATCATTTTATACTCTATGAGAAGAGTGAATTATGTAAATTAGAGTGATGATCTAGAGAGACACACTCTTTCTTTATCACGCATGCCAGACATAAAACAATAATGGGGAGAAATGCCTCAAACTTAATTACGCCAGAAAAGACTGAGAAGACAGCGACTGACTGTTTGTCTTTGATCCAACTTTTCACCACCGACAACCACCCGACATCAACGACGACGACGACGATGATGATGATGATGATGACAATGACGGCGGAGACGCATCCACATGAACTAACACGCAAAAAAAAAGTTGAATAAAAAAGAAAATAAAAAAAACAATCATTAAATGAAGAAGAGAGAAATGAAACATTTTTGTGTGTAAATTGAAAAATCGATGCCGATGTGTCATACGAAACAGCGAAACAAAAAAAAAAATTCAAATTTTACCTCACCAATCGGACAAACGACGAATACAATATTTTCTAAATCACAGGCAATACTGCTCCAGCCTCAGAGAATTTAAAAAATAATTCTTATCACCTTGCCAACTAGAGATAAGCACCGAAAATGAACGAATTTCAGCAATCCGAAATATAAGGAAAACACTTGAAAATCTCGTTCCCTTCGTCAAGGTTCTAAGCGATTAAATTGCGTAAATTGAAATCTTTCTCCCTTTTTTTTCAGCTCTGCTCATGACGAGGAAAACTGTTACGGCCGTTCGGCCATCTTGAAAGAATTTGCAAGTGCAATTTTTGCATTTGAAGAATTTCAATTGAACTTTAGCATCGTTTCTCGGTTGTATTTCAATTGAATGGAACTTGTATTCTATGATATGCTACTTACATTGCTGTTTTTTCAATTAATTTAGTAGCAATAATCACGAAATCACACAAAATATTACACAAAAAGCTCACGAAAATGATGTGAATCGCGACAGATCGACAGCTCTCAGAGGGAAACAACGGAATACATAGAGGTGCTGCTGTCAGTTTTTGTGTGTGGATTTTTTCAATATGAAATTTAGTGACTTTTCTTACATCGCTTCTATGCGATGGTGGAGACATCTGTGCGTGAGGTGATGTCGTTTGAGTAGATTCAATGGAATTTGTTGAGATGTTGTTTCTCTTTGGTTTTAATTGAATTGGTTCCAATTTGTTGTAAATTCAAAAACAACTCACAGGAATTTGTTCATTTGAACTGACTTCATTCAGGTTTAGGTTGGCACAAGGTTTAACTTTTCACAAATTATTTAAAACAAATTCAAGTAAGCTTCAGTTTACATGCGTCATCAATTTTCTTCATTTCAAAATTTTTAAACACCGACTGAATGGCTTTTCTCCCGTGCAGACTTAGCCAAGGAATATCTAAGCAAACCCCACGCCTACCAATCCTTTACAGTTGGGCGAGAAACTATGCTGGAAAACCTTATGTTCCATCGATAAAATTTCGGTACACCGGAACTGGTAAGACACCGAAACAGGCAGGAACAACATCCTCCCCACCAGCTTCAATGAAGGGAAAGGGAAAGACCGCTAAGCCCTCAGCGGTAAGATGACGAACATTTACATTCACCAGTCAAAACATGTTTAACTTAGATCTCCAAGAGTTTGAAGAGCACGGCAATTGAAGACTGGGAAATCCCGGTGCGGTACCAAAGAAAGCGCATGACACAGGCCGAGATGGACTACATCAACTGCGGGGGACCTCCATAGGTGCTGATTTCTGTTCCGTATTGAAGAAATTGAGTGTGAACTGAAATTTATGTTCTTTGTGTCTTACTTTCATGTGTTTCCTTTTGGAATAAACAATTCTTAAGAAAAAGTGTCTTGGCGCGACTTTTCACAGGAAGAGCAAGGCTTAGCTTGCTCATCAACTATGCGCTACTGTTCTCTTACGAGTAGAAGGAACCTACAGTTTTTTGCCGATTACGAACAGCGAAGTTTGAGAAGATAATAGTGCCGTAAAAAATGCGAAGTGCTCAGTTCGACCGAATCAAACCTGTCACATTCTACCTTTAACTTATGTTGGCAACATTGCCAACAATAACCTGAGAATGTGAAAAAGTTTTTTCTCACGAGCAAAAGAGGCCCATAGTTTGTTGCCGATTCCGAACGACAAAGTTTTGAGAAGCTTTTTTCTTAGATAGTTATTACGCTTTGAATGTTGTTAGCAGCTCGAAAGAAGTGGTGCCGTGAAAAATTAGAAGTGTTTAGACGGGAATTAAACCTGGATATTCGCGGTATGAGCTTCGCATTCTGCTCACTACGCCACGGCGGCCAACTTTTTGTTAGGTTGAACATAAGAACTATCTCGCAATTGTGAAGTTGAAGTATCGAGCCTGCTTTAGTCACAGTCACTTTAATAACTATGGGTGCATCCCCATCTCTTAGGGTAGTAAGGTATTCAGTAATTGACATGCCTGGGAGCACTCCGGACAGAACCCAAATCACTTAAAGTAATCTTCGGCATTCTTCCACAGGATCTTTGTAACAGATCACTTAATAATCGGCTTATCCAACAATTTAGCGATGAAACGCCCTGCAAAGGCGTTGAAAAAACGATGACACCGCAGATCAGAGTTCTGATGGGAGGCTGCGTGAATCGGGCGGAAGATAAATTGGAAGAACGAGAAGCTTAAGCCAACGAAGGCCTTAGTCTGGAATAGATTTGGAGTCTGAGTTGTAGCACTGCAAGGATGCCTAATACTTCCTTTCGATTTTGTGCTTAGTAACATATCGTTTAATAAGTCCCGGGACATATAGGGGGCGCCCTTCTAATAGAACTTAGTATTTCAATATTTTTTTTCGTTAGTGGCGCCCCCTATCTATCCCGTGACTTATTTAGCATTCTGTTATTCTCTTCAGTCTCTTAAATCCACTAGAAAGCAGTGGCTCGCGGAGTATTTATATGTACGTATTAACTTTCAATTATCAAATGTAGTTTTCTACCATTTTGTGAAAGTTGCATTATTTGAGACCAACTTGGAGAACTTTGGACTACTTTGGACTACTTTGGACTACTTTGAACTACTTTGAACTACTTTAGACTACTTTGGACTACTTTGGAGAGTCTAGGACCAATTAGGATAGTTTTGGACAACTTTGAAAAAACTGTGGACAACTTCGAAAAACTTTGGACAACTTCGGACAATTTTAGACATCTTTGCACAATTTCGGACAATTTTAGACAACTTTGCACAACTTCGGACAATTTTGGACAACTTTGGAAACTTTGAAAAACTTTAGATAACTTTGGATAAGCAAGAATAATAAATAAGAAACCAAATAGTTCCTACTCAACTACTAAAGTGGAAATAGAGATGACAATTGGCTTACATTAAGATCCTAAGCTATAAAAGAGTAACAGTGGATACATCCCTACATGTTCCAGGACTTATTAACTGAAGTGTTATATATAAGCTTCCTCCTTAAAGTATACGGCTTCTTGAAAAGTCATCTTCAGGAACTTAAAGGAATTGTTGGAGGGTTTGGCTTCTTGGTATGGATGTCCACTACATCACGGTTTCCAGGTATGCCTCAGACATGGTTCCATCAGGTAAGGGACTGCTCAACAGGCGCAAGCTGAGTTGGCAGTCGCTGCACGGAGCTGTTACGAAAACAAGCGATCCAATATAAATTTTTGAACATCAACAACAATAACAGGAAGAAAAAGAGAAAAGGAAAGGAGGAGAAGACCATAGCTCCAATATAAGCACAAAGTCATGTCGAATGCAGGCATAGTCTTGTCAACTCAAAGAAGCCTATCCCTGATCGTCAAAAGCGGATAACTTCCTGAGTCGTAGGCCTAGTTGCAGATGACAGCTTTATTTGTAAATAAAAAATAAATCCAAACCACACACTCTCTAGTCCCCTACTGTATACTCGCTGCTTGGTTACTGGCGAATATATCATATCATACACAATTAAAAAATTCACTCTGTATCTTCACACAAACGCACGTATCTACACCAGCAGCAGACCACCACTGTCCTTATCAATTGTTCTTACTTTCAATGAAATATCGAGACATCGGTTAGTGTTCGAGCGACTTCACATCGTGTCTGAGTAGTTTAACCAAACGATTCAACTTAACGCGTGCGATTTCGAGCAACAGTGCATTTAAATTAGAGCAGTTTTTGAACTTCCGAGTGGACGGACGACCTTCAGCGCCATCTTTACTCGGTGTAACCCGGTTTTCACTCGTAACGTAAATAATCCCCCCACAACCCACTCCCTGCAATCGGAAATAAATTCACAGTCACGCACGTCACAGTGCCGAAGTGTCGAAGTGCCTCAGTCCTCGAACATAGATAAGGCTCATTTGTTCGCCCGGACTGAATGATGTCGTTGTTGTGTGTTGTGCTGTGTGAAGTGATCGATCGGTGACGAATTTAAGGACTGTTGCTCCATCCCCATTCCCTGCGCCACAAGCAGAACTTAACGCTACTAGGGTTCTTCGTCATCGTTCAGCTAGAAGCAGCAGCAAGTGGTCTTGTCGCCGATGTTTCTTTTGTTTTCAATTTATCACCTCCGCTGATAAGGGGGCTGACTTCGACTTGAATGCATTCGTTCGCTATGTTCACTATCAAATTGTCCATAATTATTGAAACAAAACAATTACTACCCGTGTGTGTGGTGTGTGCGAAATAGAAGAGTTCCTCTGAAAGGGGGGCAAGAGGCGGCCACGATAATTAGTTTTCTCTCCCTCGTTGCACTCGTCTGCTGTTCCATCCTCCCCTCGCGCCCTGCTTGAAGTGCGAAAAATTGTTTGAAACATCCGCTTCTTCAGTGATTGAATTCTGATCTGTCCCAACACTCGTTCGTGTTCGTCTGCTTCCCACATCGCACATAAGCTCGGTTCGACGGAATATTGCGACATCGTAGAATTTCGAAAATCTATCGATAAGCCAACCTGCCTGAAGTGTACGACAACCGAGCGAGCGATATGACGGATCTAATCAAAATCCTATTGTTGCTCGTGTTGCCCCTAAATTAGATATGAGAACCGAGGCATAGACACGCTCGCGCACCGGTGAAGCCAGTGGTATTCGAGCCTCTTGTAATTAATCTTGTTCTGGTAATTGAACTGATAACGGTCGATTCGGTGTGTTAGATGTTCGTGTTGGTGTTGATTTCTCCCCCAACTTCGAATTGCAGCGAATCTGAAGTTAGTGAAATGTTTCCTTGTGATCTTGCAGAAGCAAGTGCTGACGCTTGTGTTTTGGCTTTGAACGATAAGGCCTGCAAGGTGCTAGATTTTATTTCGAAATTCAATTCAGTGCGAATGTAAATAAAGTGTTTATCTCCGTAGACGAAGCTGTGGTTTATGGCACGAATTTATCGCAGCCAGTCAGTACAGTGAGATATAACGGTTGTAAATTAGCCACAGAATGGCACTTGAGGGAATTTAATTAAAGGATTAGGATTTGTTTGGATATCGGATAAGTTTATGCTGAAGCGTGAGTCATTGCCACCTGACATTGAATGAGATTCTGGACGGTTGACTTTCACTTAGCACTATGTGTCGTCAGTTTACTTGACATACAAGATGTCTGTGTTTGACATTCAACGTTTTTTTTCTGCCACTCCTTGTGATCGTAAGCCGTCTTGGTTGGAAGGATCAGAATGCCAGTCGCTCCACTCAAGACTCCCATCCCAAGTGAATGGAACAGCTGAGAAATGGGGTGCCCATGAAACATAAAGAAAAGAAGAAAATTAATCAAATGGAATGCAGTAAAACTTGCAGTACACACATACCTCTGGGCCTAGGAATATGCCGGGCGTCCAATCTTACTCGAAAGAGAGATGACAAAATTTTCTGGGAGTAGAAAGACGCGACAGTAGCGCCATACTCCTCCTTCTTCTTCTTCTTCTGCTTTTTCTTCTTCTTCTTCTTCTTCTTCCTATTCTTCTTCATCTTGTGGCGCTACAGTTCGGGTTGAATTTGGGCCTCAACCAACATGCTTCTCCAAGCAGCACGATCTTTCGCCAGCTGCTTCCAGTTGCGCAGTTCAATTTCGTTGAGGTCCTTCTTCACTTGTGTGCCGGAGCAGTGGTGAGCCGTAGCAGTGGTGTTCATATGCTCTACATGGCCTAGCCATCTTAAGCGTTTTATCCGAAGACAGTTGACCAGGCGCGTGTTGCTGTGTAGTCCATAGAGTTCGTCTTTAAATCTTCTCCTCCAAATGCCTTCAATCCATCCGCTTTTAAGTATATCAGGCCCTAGGAATAAGCCTAGCCCTAGGAATATGCCTGGCCCTAGAAATATGCCTGGCCCTAGGAATATGCCTGGCCCTAGGAATATGCCTGGACCTAGGAATATGCCTGACCTAGGAATATGCCTGGCCCTAGGAAAATGCTTGGCCCTAGGAATATACCCGGGCCTATAAATATGCCTGGCCCTAGGAATATGCCTTGTACTAGGAATATGCCTAGCCCTAGGAACGTGTCTGGCCCTAGGAATATACCTGGCCCTTGGAATATGCCTGGCCCTAGAAATATGGCTGTCCCTAGGAATATGCCTAGCCCTAGGAACGTGTCTGGCCCTAGGAATATACCTGGCCCTAGGAATATACCTGGCCCTAGGAATATGCTTGGTCCTGGGAATATGCCTTGTACTAGGAATATGCCTGGCCCTAGGAATATACCCGGGCCTAGAAATATGCCTGGCCCTAGGAATATGCCTTGTACTAGGAATATGCCTGGCCCTAGGAATATACTTGGCCCTAGAAATATGCCTGGCCCTAGGAATATGCCTTGTACTAGGAATATGCCTGGCCCTAGGAATATACCCGGGCCTAGAAATATGCCCGGACCTAGGAATATGCCTGGCCCTAGGAATATGGCTGTCCCTAGGAATATGCCTAGCCCTAGGAACGTGTCTGGCCCTAGGAATATACCTGGCCCTAGGAATATACCTGGCCCTAGGAATATGCCTGGTCCTAGGAATATGCCTTGTACTAGAAATATGCCTGGCCCTAGGAATATACCCTGGCCTAGAAATATGCCTGGCCCTAGGAATATGCCTTGTACTAGGAATATGCCTGGCCCTAGGAACGTATCTGGCCCTAGGAATATGCCAGGCGTCCAATCTTGCTTGACTTGTATGAGAGGTGACATAATTTTCAGAGAATAGAAAGTCGAGACACTAGCGCCATATTATTAAAATAACCTTAGTAGATGTCTTTGTTAAGTGATGAGAGTCAAATCAATCGGGGATGTCTGGTTTTTCGTGGCTCCACTGTCACTCAACTCAACTCAATGTGTTGCATGATTCATTGTTAGCGTGGAATCTACAGACGCGACAGTAACGCCGTAAAAAATACTCTTAGCAGACGTCTTTCTGTAATGATGAGCGTCACATTAATCGAAAAAGTCCTGTTTTTCGTGGCTCCACTGTTACTTAACTCAGATTAAATAATAATTGTTGGCGCGACAGTCCAGATTTGGTTCGTGATGATTCAATTTCTTGCATGATTCTTTCCTAACGTGAAATCTAAAGCCGTTTAAGACATCGTATACCCTTAGTTGGTCACTTAGTCGTCATATGCATGTTCAAAATATTTACCAATGGTTTTCAAGTGAGAGCCCGAGGTACCCCACAAAGTATTTCTGTCAACAATTCAGTTTTAGAACAGCCTACTGCGTGATAAGAAAAACTCTTAGTGGCCAACTCTCTATTGAAACGTGATTTTTGGGACTGAATTAAGTCGTCACAAACTTAAACTTTATGTATCTTTTAAAAGTGTGATGTTCTTCATCTTTACTATGGGTACCATAAATAGCCCGGGCTCAGTCTTTTTGTCAACGTTTCAGCGTCAGCCTGTTGTGTGATAAGAAAAACCTCTAAATGGCCAACTCTCTGTCGATACGTGTTGTTTGGGTCTGAGGTAAGGCGTCAAAAACTGAAGCTTCTGGTAGCCTTTAAAAAATGTGGTGTGCTTCAGCCACGCTATGATGTTCATAAATTGCCCGGGCTCAGCCTTTTTATCAACATTTCAGTCTCAGAATAGACTACTCTGTGATAAGAAGAACTCCAAATGGCCCACACTGTCTTGCTTTGGTCTGAAGTAAGTTTTCGGAAACTAAAGCTTCAGGGAAGCCACAATCCTTTAAAAAATGCGATGTGCTCTAGCCTCGCTTTTCGTTCAGTTTAGCCTCCTTTTTGGGGCTTATAACACATCACCCAATAAGTTCCGTAATATATAGGGGGCGCCTCTAACACAAAATTTAATGTTAAATTAATCATTTTTGTAGGTAATAATAATAATTGTTGGCGCTACAGTCCAAAGGGGGATCAGGGCCTAGCTTGCTCATCAACTACTCGTGTTGTGCGCGCTACTGTTCTCTCACGAGTAGAAGGGACCTACAGTTTTTTGCCGACTCCGAACGGCGAAATTTTAAAAGCTTTCTTAGACAGTTATTACTCTTTGAGTGTTACCAGCAGCTCGAAAGAGGTGGTGCCGTGAAAAATTCGAAAAATTGGTGTTGAGCTGGGAGGTGGGTTTTTGTAGGTGGCGCCACCTATATGTCCTGGAACTTATTGAGTGATCTGTTACTCACGTCCATATTTGAATCCCTTCATTGCTTCTTAATTCTACTGCCAAACTCCTCCCTGAATCTCTACATCATTTGGAAAACCGATTTTTGGTCTTTCCCTCGATCTGGAGTCTTTTGTAACCTTCGACTTTCTTTCAACAGAGACCATCCTTCACATCCTTTTGCAATTGGAGATGCTCTATGAACAGGTTGGTTGTCAGTCAAGTTTGTTCGTCTTCAACTTACAATCGTGCCCGTAGGGTCTTTAGACATGAAGTCACTCCTAGCCATGAACAAGTGACTCATCCTCTAGATCTGGTCTCGAAAGAATTTTCGCTGCCTTATCACACTTGACAGTCAATTGGCCGCACTTCAGGAAGGCAATGAAACATCTTCGCTTAATTGATAGCTAATAGATTTCCATGCAATTTGTCTTGACTTGGAATTGAAGAGCTCCTTTGTATCTGGCAACTACGTGCATACTTAGGGTTGATGACTCTTTTTTTCTTGCAAAGCGGAAACAGGTTCAGTTAATTGAGTCTTGATTAGGCTGTTTATGGTAGCTGTTGTCGGCCTGCTTGGGACAAAAAGAGATGAGGCTGTGGCAGCCTTACAAGTTATTGATTTCTTTAAAAAAAAATGGAACAGAAAGTTACATTCTTTCAAACCAATGGAATAAGAAGGGCTACGGATGACCAGAATGGAATAAAAAGTGCTATGGCCGTCTACTCACCCATCGGAGGCCCTTAATTCGATCCCTAGGTAGAAAACCGTGGCGTAGTGGGTAGAGTGCGACGCTCACACGCCGAAGGGTGTAGGTTCGATTCCCAGCTCAACACCAATTTTTCGAATATATCACGGCACCACCTCTTTCGAGCTGCTGACAACACTCAAAGAGTTATAACTGTCTAAGAAAGCTTCTCAAATTTCGCCGTTCGGAGTCGGCAAAAAACTGTAGGTCCCTTCTACTCGTGAGAGAACAGTAGCGCGCACAACACGAGTAGTTGATGAGCAAGCTAGGCCCTGGTTCCCCTTTGGACTGTAGCGCCAACAAATATTATTATTATTATTATTAGATAGAAAACCATTTTTTCGCACTTTTTTCAGAACAGACGTACAAGGTGAGGAATATACGTACCGTACCCTCTCAAACTGCGATGACTTTGCGTGGAAGTATACTCTTTGGGCAATTCAAGTGCTTGTGAAAATTGGTAATAGAACAGAGACCAGATCCCGGAGGCAGGAATCTTCATTTTCCAAAAAACAATGGTCCTATTCAACTGCTCACAAATGTTAATTTTCAACCTGTTTTGAAAGTCTCGCCAAAATGGAATATTACGGGAGTATCTTGATAAGCCTATTGAGACTTCTTCGCAGTTCCCTTATCTAATCAGCCCCCCACATCCACTCTCTCTAAGGTAGCTTCCTCCGTCATTTCGATTTAATCGCAAGATTTCAACAGCGACAGCCAACACGAATATTCCCAATTTGTTGTTCTTTTTTTTATCAAATCGCTCGACCAGAAGTCTAGAACATGAACAAAATTCAAGATTAGAACTTGATCTTGATCAGATATTGAATCTGATTGTCCTGCTAACGTATGTTCATACGCAAAGAGGCGATAAGTCTTTAGATTACCGATTTGCGGTCATATGAAATTCGATTTCCAGCAGGATTGCACAAAAAACAAGACACCCAACAACGACGAAAATCACTCACGGTCCCGTTTCAAATCCCACCACAAGTCCCGCTCCTTAATTCTCTCCCTCAGATTACAAACCAATGATAATGTGACGACAAAACAAAAATGTGGAAACGCCATAAACAATGGAAACCGCTTTTTCTGCCCGTATTTGTAGCCACAGTATTATTAGTAAATAAGATTAACGCCGAACCTGACTTGGAAATAACCTACACCGTCTCCCCCACATCGATTGAGTTCTTCATTGGAAATGAAAATTTCACGCTGCAGAGCGTATCCTGCAAGAGCGGGAAATGGGAACACAATGGCAGTGCTCCGAACATCTGGTAAGTGTGCTCCACTTCTCTTGACTCGGTCAGTCATTCTATTCTCGCACTTCCAGCGAAAATCTTGACCCGTGCACTTCGTACCTAGCCACCCTTTCAGTCGCCCCTGCTGACGAGGAGGACGAAGACGGACCCTTTGACGAAACTATCCAAGTGAACACTTCCTATGCCAGTAAGTTGAATGTCAGTCTGACCTACAGCCAACTCATCAATGCGTTGTTGTGCAGCTCCGGAAGTGGAACTAGAAGGGGTAATTCCGAGTCAGTTTAAAATGGAAATCAGATGGACAGCCAAGAACCGTTCGTGCATCTCCAGTTTTGAGGTGATTGTGTCAGCGGCTGAGCAGGAGTTCACCAACAAAATGCCCAACGACGAGGACAGCACGGAATTCGACAAGCTGAGCCCCTGCCAAACGTACGATGTCCAACTGAAGACGACTGACGTGAACGGCAACGTCGTTGGAGAACCGATTGTTCAGCAGGAGACCACTCACTATGCGGGTAGATGGAGGCAGAAAATTTTTTGAATACCGTAGTTGAAAGATTCTGATTCTTTGCAGAGCCTGAGAACGTGACAGGCATTAGCTTTGAACCGTCTGAGGAGGAGGGAGTCAAGGTTTCCTGGAATTCACCAAAGTACAAAACGTGCATTGACTTCTACTTCTTGAAGTGGACCACTCAGGCTTGTCAGGACAAGTTGCTGACCCCTGGGGAGGTAACTGAATCGCCCGATGAGGCTGATGAGCTGGAAGACGGTAGGTTCCAGCGCGGAAATATTTCTCAGTCTCTGGAAAAAGTTTCAAAGTTGATCAATAATTTCGAAAGACTGATGAATTTCAAGCCGATTTCTTTTCCCTTTGCAGATGTAGACTGCAAGTGGACCACGAAAAACATCACCGACGCCAACACCAAGGAATACGTCATTCGAAATCTAGACGGTTGCGAGGACTTCATTTTGGTCTTCTCAATAAACCACGACACGGCATTGAAGTCGGAAGTTAATGAGTTCCAGTCTCCTGAGAAAAGTACAAAGACACTCTTAAGGAAATTGCACAGAACTACATTTTTACCTCCTTTTAAATAGTCCCCGGAGCTGTGGGCCTTACAAACGAAGTGATCAACTCGACAGTCATCAACGCCACCTGGACAGTTCCGCAGACGAACAGGAAATGTGTGCTGGAGTACGAAGTGCTTCTAGTGGGGCCCCTGCAGCTCAGCGAAGAGCTTCAGACGGTCGAGCGCTCACTCACAAATTACACCTTCAACGTGTTTGAGGGCTTAGATCCTTGCGGAGAGTACAACATCACCGTCCATCCGATATCCCTGAACAGCAGCAAGGGAGATAAAACGTTCTCCACTGTCAGCACCAGTGAAGACAGTAAGGCCTGAAAACTTCTCCCCGATCAAAGCCAACTCAGACTTTTCTCGCTTTAGAACCCTCAAAAATTCGGAATGTGCAGGTGGAAGCCTTTCCCAAGTCGCTCAGCCTTCAGTGGGATCCTCCGGAATTTGCCGACCTCTGCCTGCAGGGATACCGCATTTCTGCGTGGAACGACAGCAGCGCCAGCTGGGAGTTTTTCAAGCAAACCAACGACACCAACGTCGTCCTGGAAAACCTCATATCCTGCCAAATCTACTACGTTCAGATTATCCCCTACACCAAGTCCAAGGATGGCGAGCTAGAGCGCATTGAGCAGATCACTTCGCCGATGGTAGCCGCCGCCCCGGGCTCCTTTCAGTCGACCGTTGTTCGCAGTCACAGCATCGAGCTCAGCGCTCGGGTGAGGGATGATGACTACTACACCAACAAGTGCCAGATCCTGTTCGCGCAGTTTGAGTGCACTGCAACGAAGGATGTTCCGTATAAGGTTCGGCGGGATTTGATTGAAATTTGATTGGATTTGTAATTTGTGTGTCTCTCTCCCTTTCTTCAGAAAGTTGTGCAGTATGTTGAGGGGCAAGTTGGAGATGTCAGCTTTAAAGCGTCCATGTCGCCCTTGTCGCCTTTCACGGACTACATCTGCAAGGTGTCTCTGTATAACACTGCTGGATGGTCCGACTACAATCAGGGCCTCTTCCTCACAAACAAATATTGTAAGTGAGGGCTTCGAAGGCTGTCAAAGCGTGAATTCTTGTGATGTCTCTTTTCAGACCCAGAACAACCAGTGAACGTCAGTGTCAAATCCCTAACCACCACAGCGATCAGGTTTCAGTGGGAAGTGCCTCAGTACACCAACGGCAACATCAACGTCTACGTCCTCTACTTCCAACGTGTTGAGGCAGCTTACTACATCTCTCCGAAGTGCTACAAACAAGCCATTCAGGGCTCCAATACAGAGACCACGCGTCTGGAAGCTGAGTTCGCCAGTCTACAGCCGTACTCCTACTACAGCCTTCAGATAGCCGCGAGGAACGACTACGGCACCGGAGAGTTCACACTGCCAACGATCGAGAGGACTCAGCCGTCGAGTAAGAGATCCGCGTCCAATGTGAAGAATGCTCTCTCACTTCCCCTTTCGCCTTTTTCAGTTTCCGACGCTGTGACCAACTTTCAAGTCGTTTCCATCTTCGGTCCAGATGTCACATCGCCGACCTTCAAGGCGTACGTAGTGGTCAGCTGGCAAATGCCCTGCAAGTCGAACGGTGAGATCGAGAACTTCCAGCTGGAGTTCCTCGGCTCACGAAAGGATTACGAATCCGTGAGCTTCGTGCGCAGTGTTGAACCAGACTACTCGGCGGATGGGCTGATGATCTTCAATGAAACCGACTTGAGGCCGGAGTACTCCTATGACGTCTACGTCTCGGTGATCAACAAGAACGTTAGTGTCCGAAGCGAGACAAGGGTTCTGTCGTTTCAGTCGCCTTCCGGGGGTAAGTCCGAATTTCTTTTCATCTTCTGAACCTCAAGATTGTGTTTCTTCCAGTACCGGAGAGAGTGCAAGACCCCAGCTCAATGAAAGTGGATGCATTTGAAGCCAGCAACCCCACATCCTCAGCTGTGGTTACTTTTCCTGTGGACATTCTGACTTCCAGCTCGGGAACAATCCTGTACGTGGCCCTCTTACTGTCTCAAAAGGTTCGCATCATATCCCTTCACCTGACGCCCTAACTACACATCCAACATTTCAGAACTGCAACTTAGATCCAGAGCTTCTCGTGGGAGCTCTTAACAGTGAAAGCGAATGGCCAGATTCTCAGTCGTGGATGGAGGCCTACAACGGCAGCGAGAACTGCATCAGGCAGTATCAGACCACTCCGATTCGGTGGCAGCCAACGCAGAAGCGATCAGGAGACATGGTCGAGTATACCATTGGGACGGACATCTGCACGGATGAAAGCAAGCACTACTGCAACGGCCCGCTCCGAGCTGACACGGAGTACCAAATGGTCATTCGGTTGTTCACCCGGTCGAGCTTTAGTGACGCCATTGTGCTGGAGTTCAAGACGGGTGAGATCATCAGGTCGAGTCCGCAAAAGATGACTGAACTTATTTACTTGTAGATTCCCTCATTCAACTCACTTTGATACTGATTACGGTGATTGGCTGCCTGTTGGTGGCGTTTCTGGCTGGATTCCTGTACCTGTACATCACTAAGAAGATCATCTGGCATCGGGAGTCGGGACTTGGCATCGAGGACGCTCAAGGCGACATTACATCGAAGAACTTTGCAATCTTCTTCCCCGAAGTGTCGAAACGCGACAAGCTGCAGCGGGAGTTCAATGAGCTGACGGTCATCGCCACGGACTTTACATTCTCGGCTTCGGAAGCGAACGAGTACAAGAATCGGTACAGGGACATTTTTCCATGTAGGTAAACTGTATGCAGATGCAGTGACGCTGAACTCTTTCTCACATGAGTCGTCTCTTGTCTTTCCTTGCTGTAGATGACAAGAATCGCGTGATCCTGGACATCGATGCTGATGGAAACGACTACATCAACGCATCGTTCATCAATGTAAGCGATTCGCCACCAATTTGGATAAGAAACTGACCTTCTGAGGGTTTTGGGTACATTTTCAGGGCTATCGACGTAAGAAGGAATACATTGCAACCCAGGGACCCAAGCAGGAGAGCATAATGGACTTCTGGCGAATGGTCCTGCAGCACAACGTTCGGATCATCGTAATGGTGACTCAATTCAGGGAGGAGGACGTCGTAAGTGGACTTTCATTTTATTTTCCAAGGACTGCAAATCCGTTACATTGTGTGAATAGATAAAGTGTCATTACTACTACCCCTGGGAGTGGAAGAACATCAAGGTTGAGGTCCACAAGGAGGAGTCCTTTGACCTGTACGACCGCCGGGAGATGATTGTGACGCATGCAACGCAGAACATCCGGCGCAAGATTGTGCATTTCTTCTTCAAGAAATGGCCAGATCATGGTGTGCCCGAGGATCCAATGAGTCTGATCACCTTCGTGCGCAGAGTCAAGGCAGAGAAGTGCCCCAGTGACTCACCAATTATTGTCCACTGCAGGTTTGTTCGTAGAAACAATGCACCTCCACCTCCAGTCAATCTGATTCATGTTTCCCTCTCAGTGCCGGTGTCGGACGAACTGGCACCTTTATAGGCCTCGACATCATCATGCAACGCCTCAAGAGCGAGAACAAGATCAACATCTTCGAGACAGTGAAAGAGCTGCGCTTTCAACGCATGAAAATGGTTCAATCCATGCAGCAGTACACGTTCCTCTACACCTGCGCTTACCAACTGGTGGTGCATAAGTCGCGAAAAAAACCACCACCTCTGCAGACGAAGAAGGTGAGCTTCCAGAGCGACCAAGACGCCAGCCTGGGGACCATGCGCAATGTAGGTGTGCTGGATGTGGAAAGTGGTAGTAGACGTAAAGTAAAACATTTTGAAAGTGTGATGTAAATTTGAATTTTTTGTTTCACCCCCCGAATTCCCTTTAGGAGAGTGCAATATATAACTGGTGATTTTTTGTGTACAGTGTTTAAACTAGCTACGTGGAGAAAGAAAGAGAAAGAGAGAGAGAGAGTATTATTTGTAAAACAAACGAAAAAGAAAGAGTCCAAAAATGACGCCAAAGAAGTTTTGTATATTGTTGGCTTGTTACTTATTTCAATGTTATGTGTTGTGGATCTGAATTTATGTAAAAAAAAAATATATGAATTTTCTGTCTGATGTTCTGATGAGTATTTTGAATTAATATTTTGTTTGAAAATAAAACCGAGAACTCAATTTAATTTCATTCCAATTTATTCCAAGCAATCAATTTTCAGTAGCTACTCAATTTCCATCGACTTGGCATCACTTATTTGAACCTGTGTAACTTTCACGATGACAGCTTGTCATTTATATTTATCATCACACTAGACAGCGCTAAACTAAAGTGAATCCAGAAAGATTTTCTCATTTATTCCTCAGGAAAACGTTTTCAATTTAATACACAAAAATGTCCGAACGAAAGGTTTTGAACGTAAGTACAAATTTCACCCTAAATCCCGTTCCAAAACTCAACATCGTGTAATTTATTTCTTCAGAAATACTATCCACCCGACTTCGATCCATCGAAAATCCCTCGCATGAAATTGGCGAAAAATCGCCAGTACACAGTTCGTTTGATGGCCCCGTTCAATATGCGTTGCAAAACCTGTGGCGAGTACATTTACAAAGGTAAAAAATTCAATGCGCGAAAGGAAGATGTAGAGAATGAGACGTATCTGGGAATCAGGATATATCGGTTCTATATCAAGTGCACACGTTGTTTGCAGGAGATATCATTCAAGACCGATCCAAAGAACACAGATTACGAGATTGAAGCCGGGGCCACAAGGAATTTCATGGCCTTGAAGTTGGCCGAGGAGCAGGCACGCAAAGAGGAGGAAGAACTGCGAGAGGAGGAAGCGAACAATCCAATGAAATTGCTTGAGAATCGAACGCAGCAGTCTAGAAACGAGATTGAACTGCTAGAGTCGCTTGAAGAGTTAAGAGACCTCAATCGAAGGCAGCAGAGCGTCGACTACGAGACTATGCTGCAGCAGTACAACACAGCGGAAACCGAGCGAGAAAGACTAGAGCGACAGGAGAGAGAGGACGAGGAGTTCATCAAGTAAGTCGTTTCTTCGAGGCCCTACTTGTCATTGTCTAAACATCTTTTCTTCTTCCACAGGAGCGTGAATTTCAAAAACAAATGCACACAAGGCAAGAAAATCATCGCGGAAGAGATAGTGGAGGACGTCAAGCAGGACACCAGCTCATCGGAACCAGCTGAGAAGAAGCCCAAAGAGACAATGGGACCTCCAAAGAGTACCTTAGCCAGTAGCCGGAATCAACTAGTGAAACGAAAGCAACCCTTGGTCCTAGTGAAGCCAAAAGAAAAAGATCCACCACCGGCCAGTGAGTCGCAACCAAAGCCCCCAGGCGGACTTTCCATGCTCTCCGCCTATTCCGACAGTTCAGAAGATTCCGAATAAAGATTTTTTACATTAACAAAAAACTGCTTGTGTGTTTATTTTACGTCAAGTTCCGCATTCCATCGCAGGTCAAAGCAGCCAGTGCCGTTCTTGACAGGCAGACCCACCATAAGCCGACTTGAGGGGGAGTTCAGCTCGTCCGAGCGTCCAGACAAAGTCGACGCCCTCAGGAACTGCAGACACGATTCGAAGGACATCTGTTGCAGTGGGGAGGCGGAATGCTCCATGCCCTTGCGGCTCAACGGACGGAACGTGCCGTCGAACGTCATGTAGTCTGCGATCAGCAACAAGTGTCTGGGATCGACGGTGATGCCGTAGACCTTGAACACATTCTGTACCTCTTTCACGATGACCTTGGCTGCCGCTTCGATGCCGTATGTGTTGGCGATCGAGTGGATGTCGTTACTGTAGATGCGGTTAACGTCCAGCACGTTGTTGTGCTTGAACATCTCCACGATGTTGATGCCGTCTGTCTTCAGCATTAGTTCTTCTCCGTTCTTGTAGGTGATGGCTCGTTTGATTTTGTTCACTTGGTGAATTACCGACTTTTCTGCCAGTTCGCGAATGATGTTCGAAATGTCTGGCTTGTGGTATTGCATTTCCAACTGTAAGGAAAAGATGCTTGATCTATCTTTGGGATTTAACTTTATCTGCTTACGTTGAACGTTAGCTGGCACCACAAGTGGTTTTCCTGGTCATAGATGTAGTCATTGACCATTTCGTTGTTTAGGACCTTGCTGATCTCCTCATCTTCATTGGGCTCCTCAGCTGGATCCTGGTTTGTGTCGTTGCTGTCGGCTGGATCCTCGTCTTCCCTTTCTGTGGAAGAACAAGAAATTGGAACACTTTGCATGGAACAGCAATTGTTTGACAAACCGTCGGCGTCGTCGACTTCTTCGGGAACTTCTGGGTCATCATACTCGGTTTCGTCTTGCTTCCTGTTTTTCAACTTCAGACCAGTGGCGTCCTCTTCGTCTTCGTTCTAAAAGAAAGACTGTGTACCCAGCATCTGGCAGTAAGCTTCATCGTTTTGGTCTTACCTCATTTTCATCCTCCGATGTTTCGATATCTCCACTGTCACCCTTACCCTTGTCCTGTTTTTCAGCTGTCGGTTCATCATCGTCCGCATCTAGCCTGTTAGAAGCCGCATCGCCGCCTTTCTTCTTCTGTTTGTCTTCAATGTCGATGCTGGAAGGGATGGATGTGAATTGAAGCGCATCTGGTGAAGGGATTTACAACTTACACAGAGTTCTTGCTCTTCGCTGACTTGATAATGGCTCGGAAAAGGAGCTTAAAGAATGTGTCCGTCATGAATTTAAGGACCCTCTTGGGTCTCACGCAGAAATCGTTCTGATACGCCTCACGGGGCAGGAACTTGAAGCGAATCTTGTACTGGTGCGACCGCATTGGTCGCAGAACCAAACAAATCTTAACGTTCACAGCTGGAAGAGAAATTCACATAAGAAGGTCTCAGATGGGTTTAATTTGGAGGACTCACTTTCAAGAATGTCTGCCAAAGTGACTCGATTCAGCTTAATCCTCAACTTGTCGGCGTTCTTAGCTTGATTGGGCTTCACGGGTATGTCCAGGGAAGGAGTTTTGATGTTCGCCGACGCCAGCATGAGGATTTCCCTCAACCGGGGAATACCGAGGGTCACGTTCATCTCACCACGACCAGCAAAGTGAAAGGTGTTCAGTGTCATCTGAGTAGAGGGCTCGCCGATGGACTGAGCTGCCAGCAGACCCACTGGCTCACCCGGAGCTGCGATTGACTTCAAATTCTTCAAGTACATGATGTCCGCGATGACGTCCTTCTTCTCCGGGATTTTCTGTGCGTATGAATCGATGAGATTCTCGACATACTCTGACACCGAACCGTAAAAGTTGTCTGGCTTGAACTTGGATACGATTGGGTCGGGACAGGCAGCGAATTTCTTCTTGTACTTGTCCTTCAGTTCGGAGTTTGCTTTCTTCCACAGTTTAACCAGGGCTTCATCCATGCGTTGTCGGCCGGTTTTAGCGTTTATTTCTCGAGGGTTGTCAATTTCGACCTCGTCACGCACCTCGCTAGAGAAATTCGCGAAAGCCGAAAGGACGCGTGGCTTGTCGTGCTTCTGGTGCCAGGATTTAATTTTTTTCTTGTATTTCTGAACTGGTATCAGTGCCTCCTCGTCCTTGATCTGCCTGAGTTCGTCTGGCCGAAGGATGACTGAGGAATTCTCATCCAGAAACTTGACACATTTTTTGTTAAAAAACCTCGCTTTGAGGATGTCCATTCCGTCCTCACCGTAGAGGAACTGAACGACGCTGTTGTCGCTATCACGAACTGTCAAGTCGTAGCTTACGTTTAGTCCTTCCAAGTGCTTGATCAGGCAACGCTGCAGGTAACCAGAGCGACTGGTCTTGACGGCTGTATCGATGAGACCCTAGATGGAGATGTTTAAAGTGAGAGTTTGAGGGCAAGACGGAGATCTAATTTCGCTTACTTCACGACCTGCCATACAATGGAAGAAGAAATCCTGTGGCTGGATGCCCGTCATAAACCGACCGTCTATGAATCCGCCAGACTTGGGCGATGTTTCAAAGGACGTGAAGCTGGGGAGGGACTTTCCTGGAGAGATAAAAATATTCTAAAGAGGTCTCGGGAATTGATCAATGGCAACTTACCAGATATCATCAACGGAGGACGTTTGCCTTCCAACTCAATCTGTCCCAGCAAGCATGAGATCTGCATCGTGTTGACCATGGAGCCTTTGGCTCCAGAAAGCACCATCAACTGTAAATTGTTGTCGGGGAACTGGGCGATTAGACCTTCTGGGAGGCAAACTCTGAGAAAAGGAATCAAGTTAGATACAGACGTGGATTGAGAGTCCTTCCAGCTTACTTGTTGATGTCATTTGTGTACTGATCTAGTATGGATTTGTATTTGCGATCGAGGAGGATGCGGAATTTCGGATCCTTGATGTAGGCTTCCTCCAGTTTTGATGCCAGAATGTCCATAGGGGGCACTGAGTCCATCTCCAAGGCTGACGCAACTGCTTCATTGCCAATCTCTCGGCAATCCTTTATGATTTTGCGACGTTTCGCGTCTGCAGCGGCTGTGACCAGAATGTCCCGAACGCCGAGGGTGAAGCCCTCTCGTTGCAGGAAGCTAGTGAAGATCTTGGTGAACGATGTGAGGAGGCGAGTGGACACTTCACCTCCATACAACTGGAAATACATCAACATTTAGATCTGTAGTGCTAATCCGGGAAGAGGTAAGCACTTACTTCATACATGCAGTGGACCAAACAATATTGAGTGGCGCCGTACTGTTGTTTGTCCAGCACACCAACGAGAAGCTCCCCATTTCGGATGATCACCTCACTCTCTGTCATTTCATTGGGCTTCAAGACAGTTCCTCCGCTCGTGTACAGATGACTTTCAGCAACGTTCCAGTGCTGCAGGGAATTCAAATGAGATTTGATAGCTGCGCACGGCATGGAGTCCTTACCTTGGTTCCGATCTTTGCAGTGGATGTCAAGTTTATCCCGGCGTAACCCTTTGGAATCAGATTGATGATTATGGTCGAGAGGATCTGCTTTCCTGACCACAGGGCGATCGGTTTAAGAATCGCGGGAGGGAGCAGTTTAATGGTGCCTTTAATGTGAGAGAGTCCTTGAAACACCAGCTGCTGGTAGTCTTCCCTGTTGAAGAATCGTCCCCGAATGGAAAGTTTCACGCCAGATATGACGTGATCCTGAATCAAGCCTCCAAGGGGAGTCCCGTCCTTTGGGACAAGATAATTGTTTGCAACGTTGGCTGCAAAAAGAGAAGAAACCTTTTAGAATCTGTGCAAGGAAGGATGTGACTCCGTACCTAGATTGTAGGCCTCCGCTCGGGGGACCTCATTTTGCGGCAAATGCGCATTCATTTCGTCGCCATCGAAATCGGCGTTGTACGCCTTGCAGTTGGAGTAGTGAAGACGGAATGTCTTCTCTCCACGCAGAATGCGTACTTTATGAGCCATTATACTGGGCTTGTGGAGGGATGGCTGCCGATTGAGGAGCATCACGTCGCCGTTTATGACGTGACGGTGGACAAACTTCATGCCCCTTCCATGGACATTCAAAAGCAGCTTCGCCATACTCTGTCGTTTGGCGGGGTTGTCTGCTGGGATGAGAGTTGTGTATCCCTTTTCATCTTCTATATAGTTCGCTCTGCAAAAGGAACACAAACTTTTAACACCAACCACCGCTTATCCCTTCCGATAGACTCTCTTACCCTGGATGAACACTTGGTCCATTGATGACCATCTTCCGGAGCTCTGTGACATTCCAAGGAGTGACTGGTACCGGATAGGACAGCTTTTTGGCGAATATATCCGGCACCCCCACCTCCCCGACGTTTATATTAGGATCAGGAGTAATGACGGTACGTGCTGCGTAATTGACACGCTTGCCCATCATGTGCTTCCTCACAAGGCCTTCCTTCTTTTCTAGGATTTGCTTTAGACCCTGCGAAGCAACGGAGTCTCTCTGACTTGTGTCCAGCAATTGATCGACAGCCCCTTGAAGTGCCTGCCAAGCGAAGTACATTTTCTCGTAGGGACTGGACCCCCTTGCAGATTCGTACACGGCCTGGAGGTAGGTGAGTGTGAGCACACGATGGGAATGAAAGAAATGTGGAACTCACCTGAACATCAGCTTTCATGTCGAAACCTTCGCTTTTGATGTATATCATTATTGCTCTCAAGACCGAGTTCATCTCGATTATATTCCTGTAAACAGTCGTCTGCGGATGCTCCACAATTTGGTTTGGAAGGATGTTTGTGGGACGGGATCTCGGTGGGGTCACTGGAACAATGTCCATGAACAACAAGTCAACTGGAAACTCAATACCTTTGCAGGAGCTTTGAAGAACGGGGAAGAGAAGCTTCAGCAGCGTGGCATGTTTCCGGTAGACCTGACGCAGTAGCTTGCGACATTCATCGGCCAAAATAACCTTCGTCTGGCTGCCTTTTATCATCACATCGCCATGGGATCTAAAAAAAAACGAGGTTATATGTGAGTTAGTAAAGGATGGCAAGCATCTTACGTTTTCTCCAAATCACTCTTGCTGAAGGTCATTACCAGCTTTTTGAACGAGTAACGGACCTTTCTTTGAGTCTGCTGGCAATGTATGCACTTCTTGGGTGTGGAGTTTTGTAAAGCGGCGTGCACCAAGGCGGTCCGGATGGCATAGGTTGTCTTCGTATTGCTGTAGGCGTTCTTCTCACCCTTCTCCAGGAGCGCATGTATCTCAGCGATTCGAGGATGAACCACCTCTCCGCTCTCCGTCTTTACAAATTGGTCTGTGTTGTGGCAGACGTACTCAGACTTGTAAATCTCCATTTCCTGGGCTTCAATCACATACCCAGCGTCGATCAGGCGCAGTTGAAGGAGCAGAATTTCCACAGTCTTGTCTAGACACGGAGAAACAAACAATGATGTGTGGGGTGCACTGCACTTCATACTACTCACCACTCAACTGAAGCTTAAAGCAATTCAAACAAGAAATCTTCAGGATGTCATAAATCAACTTGACGAAGAATGGATTGTACACCAGTGCGTTCAGCTCGATGTGCCCCATGTGTCCCGAACAGTATGCAACTGAGAAGCAAGTTCCACAAGGATCCATTGATTTACCGTAGCTTCCCATCGCACTGTCGTACAGGCCACCGGGCAGGGGATGACCAAGTGGGTCGAACGTCATGGATGTGATGATTTTGACGACACTTAAGTTCTTGATTTCCTCGCCGGAGAACACGGCGAACTCCAGGTCGGAGGGATACATGTTTATATCTCGCATGGAGATCTTCATTTTGATTCTGTTCTAATGGATGTGAATGGAGAAACACAAACTGTATGCGTATGAAAGGATAGAGAACCGAGGATTCAAACAAAACACTTTAAAATAAGAGAAATATAGGCGCCGAACCACACTCATGCGGCATGGTACTGAAAAAATGTCCGAAACATGTCAAAGTGACAAGCACGTGCTGTAGACCAACAAAGTTTGTTCGGGGATTTCTTTTTCCCACTGCTCTTAATATAAAATTGTTCGTGTTCGTGAAATCTGCTTGAAAACTTGCAAGATGTTGATACATTTGTGGTGGGAATGGGAGAAAGAACGCGTACGCAACCAGTCAGAATATAAACAGCTGTGCGAAATGTCATGGGCTTGTGGGTACAGTAAGGAAGGAGACTACGACTTCAGAAGTTTGATGAACAGAAGGCAGCAAGTGATGAGTGAGGTGAATAAAATGAAAATTGAAATTTCAGACTAGTTAGTGGGAGAATCTTTAAAAGATTGATGAACTGAAGGAATGCCACTTTTTCAGGGATTTTCTTTGAAAAGGTGTTATGTTCATTTGAAAGATTGGAGTTGAGAGGTATTTAGGAAACCAAGAGGGGGACCAAAGCAACAATGAATGGGAGCCGAAGATGAAAGGACAACTACAAGGAGAGAAAGACCAAGCTACGAAGATAAAAGAGCAACAAAGTCGAAGACACGAACGACGACGAAAGCAAGGCGAGGGGAATAAAGCAAAGCTACAAAGAAATTCTCAGAAATCAGAAATTCTTCTCCTTGATGTAGGCTTCCTCTAGTTTTGATGCCAGAATATCCAGAGGGGGCACTGTGTCCATCTCCAAGGCTGACGCAACTGCTTCATTGCCAATCTCTCGGCAATCCTTTATGATTTTCCGACGTTTCGCGTCTGCAGCGGCTGTGATCAGAATGTCCCGAACGCCGAGGGTGAAGCCCTCTCGCTGCAGGAAGCTAGTGAAGATCTTGGTGAACGATGTGAGGAGGCCAGTGGACACTTCACCTCCATACAACTGGAAATACATCAACATTTAGATCTGTAGTGCTAATCCGGGAATAGGTAGGCACTTACTTCATACATGCAGTGGACCAAACAATATTGACCAAAATATAAAGAGCAACAAAGTCGAAGACACGAAGGAAAACCTCTAAAGTGAAAAAACGAAGATGAAGTCAGAAAGATGTAGCCTCAAATGCGAAGCCTCAATGACGAAGGCGAAGCAACGAAAGCATGGCGAGGAGAACAAGTTAGAACGAGGAGAACAAAGCTACAAATTAATTTTTAGAAAGACGCAGACACTAGCAGGAACATACGGAGCCGAAGGTTTTTGAAAGCTCCTACACATTACCTTTCCAGTGGAAGGACGTTCCTAGATCACAATGAAAAAACGAAGATGAAGCCAGAAAGATGTAGCCTCAAATGCGAAGCCTCAATGGCGAAGGCGAAGTCATGATGTAGAAACGAAAAAAGCAAGGCTACAAAGAAATCTTCAGAAAGACGCTGAATGCTCCTACACATCACCATTCTAGTGGAAGGACGTTCCCAGATCAAAGTGAAAAAATGAAGGTGAAGCCAGAAAGATGTAGCCTCAAATGCGAAGCCTTTGCCTTTGTAGCCTCAATGACGAAGGCGAAGTCATTATGTAAAAGCGAAGAAAGCAAGGTGAGGAGAATAACGCCAAAGGCAAAGCTACAAAGATAAGTTCACAAAGGCCCAGTCACTAGGAGGAAGCGAAGGAGACGAAGGATTCTTGAAAGCTCCTACATATCACCTTTCTAGTAGTAGGGCGTTCCTTGATCAGAGTTTCATACCATGGGAGGCTGTCTGTGTTCAGCTAAAGCTTCATTCACATACATCAAACAAGCTTAAAATAGATTGAGTTAAAAAGTGCATCACATCGACCGCCACTTGAGCTATGACCTTCCTCTATTTGGAGCAACAGACTTTACCAAAACTGGTCATCACTAGAAATTTGGCATACAAATGACACATGTACACCACCTCACAATGTAACTGCTAACAAAATGATCACTTTTGCCAAGTGTCTCAAAAGCACTTCATTCCCAGTAAACCCAAGCAGGCACCACAAACTAAATGCTCTTCGGTCTTCAGTTGGACGCAAAACGAGAGCAATTCCCTCGAGTGAGTCTGTTCCCTGCCAACCACCCACCAGTCTCAGGAAACCTTCGGAACTTTCAACCGAAGCGTTCCTTTTTCGTGTCCTCCGCAAAATAATTACCCCCGCACTGAGCAAGTGACTGGGAGTTTGTGATGTGCCACTGCCGTGCATTGTGACTTCACCGGAACCTTGCACTTTTGGCAGTCCGAAACTTAATTTCATCAACTTCTCTCAGTCTCTGCGTCTCTCCTCCCAAAGGAGTAGTTTCACCTGTCGAATGAGTACAAATGATTGAGGTAAATAACTTGGGGAGCACCTATCCCCACCAAACTCAGACCAATTGTTAAGTGCGGAAGTTCAAGGAATACCCCTGTCGTCGCAAGCGAAAGTTGCTTCATCACTTTGTGGTAAATTACTTTAAATTACTTGTTCTCGGTCCTCCCTGAAAGCCAGCCAGCAGAAAGACATCCACCTGCTAGGCGCCCGCTGGCCCGTTCCAATGTGCCTGTGACCATGAATATCTGTGTGCAAGACGGCGGCAGCTTCAAAGGATACTTGGGCACTTATTCGCTTCACAAGCAGGAGTAGAGCTGCTTCCACAACAATAAAGTGGTGAATCGTGCGGTGACAGTTTCGGAAGAAGATGCCCTTTCCTCTCCAACCGCACGCAAAATACACACAAGCTCCGCCTCTGCTCCCTCCACACAGCCACACATCTTTTGACACGCAAGTGGGCAAGATTTATAGTACGATGCGAGTTGTTCGTGAAGATTTGTGCTGCTTTGCGAAACAGAAACTCGCAAGTTCTAACAAAGTTCGTCGAATTGTGGGTTCTTCTTCAAATGAAACCGCGTGCACAGGAAATGTCTTCCTCCCCTCCATACCCAACCATCGACTTTTAGGACACACACAGCCGCAGATAGTCTCGCAGTCACATACAGGAGGGCGCCCACAAATAGGATGAAGTTTCCCTTTCGCATAGTTAAGTTTTTGCAACCTGTGAAATGAAATTAGGAATCCAGGGAATGACGGTGGTGGCTAGGGTTCACTCAGGAATTTGCTTTACTCTTGAAGTCCATGCGACGAGGGAACACGTAGGTGGGGTGTGTGTATCGGAGCGTATGGGGTGCGTTGAGCGAAGAAATTGAGTTATGAGAGATACAAAATGCGATGCTTTGGTTACTTTTAACTCAGTTAATCGCAGGGCGGAGGGTTCAGATTGGCGAAGGCTATGTAGGCATGTGTAGCACGTATGTTGCAGGAGTTGACAGAGAGGTCAAAGTGAACAACTGACTCGTCGGTCTGGGAGAAAAACCAAGCAAGGCATCAGATTATTTTATGTTCGGGTGAGGGAACTACTTTCACCCTCGAGGATGATGTGTGACTCTGTAAAGGGTCACGGTCGGATTAACAATGCTTTGGGGGGTAGAGAGGATAATGCGTGCGCTTTCTTTTTCCTCGTTTGGAACGTTCAAATTACATAGTTGAAGCTACGTCCGCAACTAAAGGGCAACTGAATCGACCTTGGGACCTTGCTGGAAAACTCATTTCATTTAATTTAATGTTCAAACGAGCTGAGGGTTGTGTGCAATTTTGGGTTCCTTTTAGGTCTTCTGATTAGAAAGGTAATTTAGGGAATTTCTTCAAGGGGAACTTTTTCAAACAAATTCTTTTGAACAGATTAGGCCACGTTAAAAAGGATGATCGGTGTGTGGTGAAATGAGCAAGACCAGAGTGAAGAAGTGTACAAGAGGGTTTGACCAATGATAACTTCTAATTCCGACATTTTTAAAGTCTTGATTAAAATTTTAAGAATTTTGGGTAAGGCCCTTAATGTACCAACTTTTCACGAAATGAATAAAATTAGATTTCATTTATTGTTTTTCAACGTTTAGAACGTTCAACGCACACGTTAGGTATTTGAAAAAAGTTTTAATTTTGAAGCAAGTTTCAGAACTTGGCCTAAAATGTTGCTTTCTTCAATATTATCAAATAATTTCAGATATTTGCAGCTTTAAGGACACGTTTTAGTTCCAGATTAATTGTATAAAATAAAACATTTCGTTTCTTCAATTTTGATCAAAATTTTGAACGAAATTTTAAATTTTAGATAAAAATTTAGGTCAAAAAAAATTTGGGTCGAAAAAAAATGCAAACATATTCGTGCTTAATGTTTTCCATTTTTATAAAAATTTCTGAACTTGGCCTAAAATGTTGTGTTCTAATTGCCAAAAATGTTGAGATATTTGCAGCTTTAAGGACATTTTCTAGATAATGTGTAAAATGAAACATTTTTGGAATTTAAACTTTTTTTTTTTAATTTTTGATTAAAAATGTTGGCCAACATTTCAAATTTTAGATAAAAATATAGGGCAAAAAAATTTAGGTCGAAAAAATGCAAATATTCGATCTTTGAGAAGAGTTTTCACTTTGAACCAAAATTTCTTAACTTGGCCTAAAATATTGCGTTCTTTTAAGCTTTCAAAGAATTTCGTGTATTTGCAGTTTTAAGGACAGTTTTTAGTTCCGGGTTAAGTGTATGTAATGAAACGTTTCTGGGTTTTAGACGTGTCTTCATTTTTGATCGGATATTTTGGTCGAAATTTCAAATTTTAAATTTAAATTTAGGTCAAAAAAATGTAAGTCGAAAAAATGCAAACATTCGGTCTTTGAGAAAAGTTTTCACTTTGAACCAAAATTTCTGAACTTGGCCTAAAATGTTGGGTTCTTTTAAGCTTTCAAAGAATTTCGTGTATTTGCAGTTTTAAGGACAGTTTTTAGTTCCGGGTTAAGTGTATGTAATGAAACGTTTCTGGGTTTTAGACGTGTCTTCATTTTTGATCGGATATTTTGGTCGAAATTTCAAATTTTAAATTTAAATTTAGGTCAAAAAAATGTAAGTCGAAAAAATGCAAACATTCGGTCTTTGAGAAAAGTTTTCACTTTGAACCAAAATTTCTGAACTTGGCCTAAAATGTTGGGTTCTTTTAAGCTTTCAAAGAATTTCGTGTATTTGCAGTTTTAAGGACAGTTTTTAGTTCCGGGTTAAGTGTTTGTAATGAAACGTTTCTGGGTTTTAGACGTGTCTTCATTTTTGATCGGATATTTTGGTCGAAATTTCAAATTTTAAATTTAAATTTAGGTCAAAAAAATGTAAGTCGAAAAAATGCAAACATTCGGTCTTTGAGAAAAGTTTTCACTTTGAACCAAAATTTCTGAACTTGGCCTAAAATGTTGGGTTCTTTTAAGCTTTCAAAGAATTTCGTGTATTTGCAGTTTTAAGGACAGTTTTTAGTTCCGGGTTAAGTGTATGTAATGAAACATTTCTGGGTTTTAGACGTGTCTTCATTTTTGATCAAAAATTTTGATCGAAATTTTAAATTTTAAATATAAATTTAGGTCAAAAAAATTTTGCTCGAAAAAAAATGCAAACATATTCGGGTTTAATGTTTTCCATTTGAACAAAAATTTCTGAACTTGGCCTAAAATGTTGTGTTCTAATTGCCAAAAATGTTGAGATATTTTACGTCAAAAAAATGAAGGCCGAAAAAAATTTAAGTTGAAAAAGTTAACGTCGCTATTTGAGTGAAACAGATATACTCCAAAGCACTCCTGTATATCCCTCATCCTCTTCTTTCCAAGAATTAAAGATTGATATCCTTGTTAAAACTAATTAACATTTCCACTTAACTCCCGGGCAAGGAACTAATTAAATGCTTCACTTAACTGTGAATATTTGAAATCTTTATCCGATGCGATACACATCACGTACGACAAGGTGGAGTAAAGAGGGAACCACAGGAAAAAAAACCGAAAAAAGAAACAAGCAAACAGAAGGAAAAAATCATTCTTCCAGACTCAACTCGAAAGATAACAGAAGTGTAGAAGATCCTCCCTTCTGATTGATGATAATTGCTTCGCCCTTATACCCGATTACATGAGGAACCGAGTTCAACTTCATCCCAGAATTCCTCCCCCAAGCGGACTGTTCCCTTTCATATATGTGCGGCACAACTTGGAGCTTTCAAAATCGCAGCGGTCAAACGAATGAGGAATGCAGCGAGCAAAACTTTTTAAACGAGAAAGTTAATCTAAACCCAGTCGACTCAAACCAATTAAAAGAGAATGGAAACAGAGGGTGTGCGGGTGGGGGGTGGTGTAGTGGGAGACAGTAGAGAGTGGAGGATTTCAGCTATTTCCTGGTTTCGGTTGGATGACTGTCAAAATACTTTCATATCTCCTGTCTGTTCGATGGGAAAATTTGAACGTCGGAAACTGTCAGCCACCAATGAAGGGTGACGCACACACAGAGTCGCGAATCGTATTGAAATCCTAGCCAATTGTTGGACAAAAATATCAACGGAGAAGCAAAGAGGCAAAAAATAAAAGCCAAGCGGGAATCATTTCAATTTTGTCAACGGTGGTGGATTGCGAGTGGTGGCAGAATCCTTGCAGTGGGATTCCGTTTTCTGTCCTCTGTCAGTTTTCGACATTTTTGTGGTTCTCCGCCACCCTGCTACAATCACAGCAAATCGTTTATTCGCGCAGCCAACCACTGCTGGTGCTGTTGCAACAAGCACCACACACACTCCCAGCAGAAAATGGTTTTGTCTGTCAAAGATTGCATGAAATGACGGTACATGAAGTTTCCTGCAGGATGGCTGGTGTACACGAAAGGATTTATCTTTTGTCACAAAAAAGCGAACCAAACACACCACCAGTGGCAGTGCACCGACCGCCACCTTTGCTGTTGTTACACTGCATAACAATGCTCTGATGTGTACACATGTAGCCCCGTTTCATCCCTCCCAACCCCACTCCCTCTTCAATTCAGTCAAGTTTGCGGTGAGTGGAGGGAGGTGGATGAGGCTGGTGGAGGTGACATGAACGACTGGCTCACTCTCTGTAAAAGAATTTGAATTGCATCCATTGACAGACGGGATATTGCATGATGTCATTGATCACCTCTAACCGAGGCACACACAAACACAGGACAATCATGTTAATGTGAAGCATGGTTTTGCTAGAGTGTGTGTGTCATGCAAAGGAGAGGAGACGATCATGCTGTTGACAATGATGATGACGATGATGGGGATAAGGATGAGGATGAGAATGTCGATGTCGTTTGTGCTGATGAAGCATTTAATCATGAGCTTGTGTCAACACTCTGGTTGGGAGACGGCATGACATTATTGTTTGGCGAAATCAACCGAAGCCGGATTTCTCTGACGTGGTGGGGCTCTCCGTCAAGCCAGAGAGATGTCTTATATTGAACATCAGACTGCATTAAGAGGACATTGGCTCCGCTGCGGAAGGTATGCAGACAGATAAACGAACTCAAATTTAAAGGACAGTAGGTGGCGAAGAAGTAAATACAGACGACTCTACAATATTTCTGGTCGGATGATCCATGAACAGTAGGCGACAGAGTAATGAGTGCAGGTGATTTTTGAACTTTGCTGATGATCGGTAATTCGTGTCGAAAATGTCGGTATTTTGACCAATTTTTTAGTCGGTACGTCGGTTGGAAAATGACAGTCTGTCACCTCCAAAATTGTAAGGGGCATTTGTTTGTTTATCTGATGGAGAAAGACAGTCTGCGATGGAGAATCCGCCTCTAAATTTTTAAAGCTCAACACTCGGCGAATGATAAAAAAAACGCAGGAGATGCTCGAAACTTTTGCAACATGTCAAAAATATGGAAAAAAGGTTGCGGCTTATATTCGCCATAGCATCGTATAAAAAAGGTCCCCTTAACATCGCATTTCTAAAGCTTACATGTTCTGAAGCAGATACAGAAATATTTAAATTCAATTTTTAAATCAAATTTTAAGTGTACATGCAATTGCGGCGCTTACTGTATTCAGCATTATATCCTGGAGCAGACACAAACATGTTTGATTTTTATTTTTAAATTGAATTTCAAGTGTAAATGTAGTTGCGGCGCTTACTGTATGCAATATCATATCCCGAAGCATAGACAAAAATATTTGATTTTTATTTTTAAATCCATTTTTAAGTGACCATGCAGTTGTGGCGCTCCCTGTATCCAGGACCACATCCTGGTCGATTCAATCTCCGGCGCACCATCACTACCATCCCAGCAACTGTTGATTTCTGCATAACAATCGTTTCCCTGACATATGCACATGTGCACACCGACGTTGCTGTGAGATGCTTACTACACTTCATCTCCATCGGCATCGCCCGCCCTCGCCCAGCCTACTACACCTGCCCCAAGCTTAAACACGGTGTAAAATCGAAACTTCCGTTGCAGTTCCATTTGGACGTTTTTTTCCGCCCGACTAGGTAACGAGCGTTGTGCCCAGCGCACGCAGTTATTCGATTCCTGGACAATGATGTCGACGATCCCGATATCGTCGCGGAGGAGAACAACGTTTCATTCCTGACATTTGTAACTACTGACTGTTTGATTTAGACGCTGCAGCTACCGCCGGTGGGCAAAAATGAGATTCACCTTAATTCCCTCTAATGCACAGGAACACCATCGGATCCTGTGCTACCCAGCATCCTTAACTGGCTACATGTGTCACGGCGCAGTTGCTTCGCCTTTACGCATTCCTCCAGTGGAGGTGGAGGTCACAGACGACAGGACCATCATCCTCGTTGGCAAGGACCGAGCAACGTCCGTGTTGTTATGACTGGAGATAAATACATCGCAATCTGTGCAATCCAATTTAGCCGCACTATCTCTCTCCCCCACATAAAGTGAAGCTTTTATGCCATCCTCATCGTGTGTCCTCGGTGTCGCGTCGGATCCGAGGAAAATCATAAATTTTGAAGCGCTTCACCGTTAGCCTGGCATGTGAGGGTGGAAAAAAAAGAGAGCTGATGGTACCTGTGGACTCTCTGACTGGCGTATGTGTGGAAGAATGTACATTCTTTGCGAGGGCCAGGAACCGTGTAAACAATGAAACAACAAGCGGATGGAACGACGCGGTGGACAAGACCGACTGTCGACTGGGCGACGTGTGTGCGCCGCCTCATCGGGCCGCGCTGGCAAACAGGACGAACGATTTATGCGCCATCTTTTGTGCTGCCCCTGCAATAGGAACATTTTTTTTGCCTATCCCCAGTCCTGATATGGAGTCTTTCTCATTCGATTCCTCCCTCGCATCCTCTCCAAAGTTTTCGCAAGCGTTTTTGACGATTGCGATGTTTGTTATGCAGATAGCACCGAAATGGTTCCGACGGGTTAATCAAAAGTCCTGGCAACGGTGCTGATTCTGATGCTCCGGCTTCTCCCATTGCTGCTGCTGCCGTTGCATGAAACTTTGCCAAATCGTGTGAGAGTGGATTTGCAGTTTGCTGGGGGTGAGCGACGTTCTGCTGCTGGTGCTGCTGGTGTGTTCCTGTATCTGTGTCAGGATCTTCTCTGCTGGTTGGCGGTGGAGTCAGGTGTGCGCTTCGAAGCGTAAGTGAGCGGATTTTCAACTGGAGTGGGAGTTGCTGTATTTTTACTGATTTTTTTTGTTGTTTGTTTGTTGCCGTCCATGGTGGCTTGTTGAACGACGTTGCACTTAATTTTTTTTTTGGACCCTGATAAGGGGTTACTTTTGGCTGTTGCAAGGACCAAGTACCTCAAGGGACTGACGGTGAAAGCAGACAAGTGGGAAGGAGTTTGTTAAGGAAGTGTCAGTGGTGGAATGAAGACTTTGCCTTTGAGGTACGGAGACGATAAGGTGATGGAGACACGTAGCGGAACAGGGGAGATATGAAATGTCAAGAGGTTGATGCAACCTTAATGGATCCCACCAGCTTTCAACTAATGGCTAATCGAAAATCCGAAACATCGAAGCCGCACACAGTCACCACGAACTCGGTTTGACAGAAATGCATCCCTCATAATTAAATTCGCCACACAATCTGCCCTCAGTCGATGATTAATTCCAAATGAAATGTTTCTGAAAGTCCTTTCAATGGATAAACCCGTTTGCAGTCGGCTGGAGCATTCAGACGCACTCCCAGCTTTACTAACAAATTTTCCATTATTCACTCAAAACGACGCTACCGCCGCCGCTCACCCATTATGACAGCAAATTTTAATTAATGATCCCAAAATGAGACACAAACCCTTTTCGACTCCCCGCCGGCCGTACTTTCAAATTTGTGTCAACAAACTAAATCCAGAAATTCTCTCTGTCAAATTTGAATTTGTTGCATCGCCACGCTGGGAGTTTTTGAACTTCCTGCACTGCTGCCATTCACGCACACACCCACACAACGGTCACGCTCGAAAGCCTTACCCAGAAACAAATCGAACAGAGTGTACGAGAAAAATATAAAACAACACTGAAAATTGCTATCAAACGCAGCCCTCAACGATCGGGATAATTAATCGGAATAATTATGATTACTGGGGGAAATATTCGTTCTCGTTCTGGTTCTCTCGCACACCCGTGCACAGATTTTCATGGCCACTACTTCCGCTTTCGCATCTCCGCCTGACTGACTGCCTCGGACTCTCTGGCATCGAGTCTGCTTCCGACATTCCCAACCAACAGTGTCCAGCTCTTGGACTGTCAAAATATTTTTTTTTTGTTTTCGGAGCAAATTTTTGCGTTTTAGCTTTGGCACATACAGAGGGGGTAAAGGGGAAGTCGCTTCAACACGATGACAGTTAACCGTGAATGGATACAACCGGAACCACGCATCAGAGACCTTCCGCTCGCACAAGCACTTATGGACGTCCGCGATACCGCGTGCCACCGCCACCACCACCACCGTGCTCCATAAACTCTCTATCTCCCACCCACCCATCCTCCCTCTGACCACTGCACTGGAGTGGAGTGGAGTATAGAGGAATTTTTGGTGGCAACGAGTGGGTAAATAAATTATCCACGCACCACCACCGTGTGTGGTGCCTGCAGCGGGCGGGCTGAATATTGGAAATCCAGAACTTTACGGAGAAAGCAATTTTCGTGTGCGATCATGGCACAATCGACAATTGAGGGGACTTTTCGAATTCAGTCGCTGCAAATCGCTGGTCGTTCGCGCCTGCGGAACCACCCAGTATCGAGAAACGAGCAGCATAGCGCGGGCTAAAAAAAAGTCGAGAGAGTCGCGCACAAAAATAGGGATTCGTGCGGATATTCGTCTGGTAATCAGTTGGGAATTAGTGGCATAATGTGTGATTGTATCTATTCGATTGGAAATTGATTTAGATAATCGGATTAGTGCTTGGTGAATGGGTAGATTGATGATAAACATGGTAAACGTGAACACCGTCGCAGTCGTTGGCGTCGCCGTCGACGACGATGGCGGTATGTTAATGCCAACACTTCCGGTGTGTGTGGTGTGATCGATTTTCGGGATTATTTGTGTAATTTCAATGAGAACGATTGATTCGGAATGTCCCCCATGTGGGGCATGGAACTAAAATCAGTGAACTCTGTGAAGATATTTTGCTTTGCGTAGGGCTTGAACTGTATGGACTTTTGTGGAATGTTCTATGCTTTGTTGTGGTACTTTCGACGTGCAAATAGAATTTCGGACAAAAAGTAGCCTTATTTGGGCCGGATTTTTAAAAAAATTTTCGACGCAGATTTGGACTTAAAATTATTCTTCATCCAAAATGTGATCTTGTCTATGCCTCTCCTTGTTCTGTGATCGAGTGCAAGTTAAACTTTAAGACAATTCAGGGAGAGTCCAAGTCTCCTGATTTGACACTGATTTGGTACCAAAAATCAGGAAAGTTTCTTTTTTACCGTCGATTTTGCTCCGATCGAAATTAGACTCCGTTTTTTTAGCTTTTAGTGATAAATGTGAAAATAAAAACATAACCAGAAACCCATTCAGGACATTTTCGGGCCAGATTTTGTAACACTCGTCTGTCATACTCGTTTGTCACCCTCATTTGAGTTGACTTTGACAACCACATGTTGTACCAAAAAGTCAAAATCTTTAATCAAATAATAAATTAGATCGAAATATGACACTGGAATCTACACTCTAAAGAACAATGAAAAAATTTAATGAAGTTTAGATTTTTGACCAAAATTGTTGAAGGCCTTAAATCCTTTGCTGATCCTTTCTAAAACAGTTTTTCTTGTTTGTTCGACTTGTGCTACTGATGTATTGTTAGCTGCACATTTTTCAACTAGCTCAACACTTCTAGATTGTGCTTTGTCTGCGACGGTACTCAAAAGCTTACACTTTTCCATGGGACAGTCCATTTTCCCACTCGCACAGTTGCAAGAGTACTAACTTTAAGATCTAAACATGCACCGATCCGCTGGCCTCCCGTTCTTCTGAAGGGGTGTTCTTCTATGCTGGCGAAAGCTTTTCCATTTGTCCCTCTCTTTACGGCTTTTTCCGGCTAAGTGGAAAACAGAATTTGTCCAGTCCGTCTCTAAAAAGGGCGAATCATCATCATTCACCTCCTACCGACCCATTTTCCTTACGTCTCTACTTTCAAGTAGTAGTACAAAGTCATGGAAACGCTGATAAATCGTCAGCTCATGAAATATCTTGAAACCCAGAGTCTTCTTAATGACCAGCAATATGGCTTCCGCACGGTGGCTCACACAAGTGGAGAAAAACCTTAACCAACTTTGAGTACGCAACTGGAGGCAGTTGACTAAAGGTCGGCTGGAGAGGGATGCTGGAGGGATGCTGGTTTAAGCCCATGTCCACTCCGGACTGCCACAAAAAGAAGAAGAAGAATACGACTTCCGCAGCAACAGGTCCACTGTTGAAAAACAGGATCAATCTTTGCACAATGCAGGAGAAAGCAAGATCGTTGCGCTTGGTATTTCAAAAGCATTTGGCAGAGGCTGGCATCAGGCTCTCCTGTCGAAAGTGCGTGCTTTTGGCGTCGATGAATCTCTTCTTCAATGGATTAGATATTACATTTTGAATCGTTCAACACAACACATTGGATTGGTTTAAGTCTGATATTGACCATATTAATGCAGGTGTTCCCCAGGGTTCCATTTTGTCTCTGACACTCTTTTTCCTGTCTGTCACTTCTAATCCAATTAACTCCTTCGCTGATGATAGTACCCTCAGCTTCTCCCTCCTTTTCGACCATAGATTTGGAACGGCAGCGTATGTTAATAATAATAATAATTGTTGGCGCTACAGTCCAAAGGGGGACCAGGGCCTAGCTTGCTCATCAACTACTCGTGCTGTGCGCGCTACTGTTCTCTCACGAGTAGAAGGGACCTACAGTTTTTTGCCGACTCCGAACGGCGAAATTTGAGAAGCTTTCTTAGACAGTTATTACTCTTTGAGTGTTGTCAGCAGCTCGAAAGAGGTGGTGCCGTGGAAAATTAGAGGTGTGCAGCCGGGAATCGAACCTACCCCTTCGCGTGTGAGCGTCGCACTCCACCCACTACGCTAAGGCTGCCACGATCTTAAAATAACCAGTCTATCGACTCGCTAGAACATCGAAACAGCGTTGAAAGTTCATTTGGATGCCCAGGAGGCCACAAGTGGCCGCGGGAAAACTTCGGGCTAACAGTGAAAGGGCGAGCATCCTCACTTCTGAACCCTGCAAAAATCATGTTCAATTTAGATAAAAAATGGCTGGATGTACTCGGAGGTATCCGAAAATATGCGACGTATAGGGGTCCACCAGTATCTTTATTTTAAGTAATGAGTTAGCCAGCTGCATGCCTCCCCTTCAAGAATTCACCCGCAATACCCACCTCGATAGGAATGCTCACCCGTTCACTATTAAGCCAATCTTCGGACGTACATTTTAGTTTAGGGACCCGTTCTTCAGCCGCATACGGAATATGGAATGCTCTTTCGAGCCCAACTTTTGCCCCTCATAACAATCCACAATCCACATAACAATCCACATTTAAAACCAATGTGCATCAGTACTTCCATCCCTCTCTTCCTCTATACCTTCGGCCCGTTCTGTGACTTGATTCCAGTCACTTAAGGGTATAAACAATCCATTTAGTGCGCGTCAATAATAAAAAAAGTGTTTTTTTTTTTTTAAAAAGAGCAATGTTCTAGTAATAGTTTTCGTACAAAAACCTTCTGCCAATATTTAGTCCAATATTGTACCAAAACATGAAGTTATTTTTAAGGCACTATTTCACTTGCGTTTTCTTCAATCACTTAAGTGAGTATGAGAAATCAATTCTAAAGGACAAATTTTCGAGTCTTATTTCCTGGTGACTATTCCCTGTTTTTCCTCAAAAAGTCATATTCTGTACCAAAATCTCAGATTTTGTACCGAACTCTAACATTTTGTACCAAAATCTCACATTTTGTACCAAAATCTCCCATTTTGTACCAAAATCTCCCATTTTGTACCAAAATCTCCCATTTTGCACCAAAATCTCACATTTTGTACCAAAATCTCACACTTTGTACCAACAACGTTACAGTTTGAACCGAATCCTCACATTTTGTACCAAAACCTGACATTTTGTACCAAAATCTCACATTTTGTACCAAAATCTCAGAATTTGAACCGAACTCTAACATTTTGTACCAAAATCTCACATTTTGTACCAAAATCTCCCATTTTGTACCAAAATCTCCCATTTTGCACAAAAATCTCACATTTTGTACCAAAATCTCACACTTTGTACCAACAACGTCACAGTTTGTACCGAATCCTCACATTTTGTACCAAAACCTGACATTTTGTACCGAAATCTCACACTTTGTAAAAAAATCGCACACTTTGTACCGAAATCTCACATTTTGTACCAAAATCTCACTTTCTGTACCAAAATTTCATATTTTTTACCAAATTCATACTCGCGCATCAAACTTTTTCTCTCCTCACCTAATTTTTCTGAGTTTTGCTCATACCTTTGAAATTCACAAGGCTGTGACTGCATCTGACATAAAACCCAGCAGAAGCTGGGCCCATTTCTGACAAAATGTTGTAAAAAAGACCTTTCACCCAGTGCCTACTCATCGGCCCTTCTAAATTAAAATCGACAACAAACCATTTCGATGCATATCCCCCCAGTTTCTAACTCTCCGCACTTGTCATACTTCTAGCAACCCCTTCAATCAAAAAATTCACGTTTGTTTTGACCACGAGAATGCCTAACGGATGACACAAAGAATGGCGTTGTCGTCGTCGTTGTCAATCCTGATTCCATTTCTTCTGCTTCTTTGCCAAGGACTTAGCATGGTCTCATCCCAAAACACACACATCACCATCGATCAAGGACCATTAGTCGGTGTAAGTCGATGACAAACGCTCATTCTCAACAATAATGTCAATTTCTAGCTGATCCCCTGTTTAGTTAAAGGTATTTCCAGAGTCTGCACGTACTGCTGTGTACGCCTACCTTGGCATCCCCTACGCCGAGCCACCTGTGGGTGCGCTGAGATTCACGGTAAGTGCGGCCATTGCAAAGAGGATTACATCCCACCCCAATCAATATCAATAATCTGCGTGTCTTTCGTTCTCTCTCTCTCCCTTGGATACAGTATCCTAGGCCACACACGGGCTGGAATAAGACCCTCTTGGCAACGGCTCTGAAACCGATATGTCCCCAGATGTCGAATAGTGTGTACGACGAGGCGCCGGACGGAGCCCCAGCCAGGGAGTCGCAAACGAACGAGGACTGCCTCTACCTGAACGTGTGGGTTCCAGAGGTGAGACCGTAACGAGCTTAAATAATGAAACATGATCCCTCATATCCCCCACTCACACACGCAGATTGGCTTGCGATTCGGCAGCCTCCCCGTCCTGGCAGTAATCACAGGCGAAGAAATGTCATTCGACTGGGCAAGAAACCGCCCTTCCGGGCTGGACTTCGCCTCCGAAGGAGTGGTCGTGGTGACCATTCAGTACAGGAGCAACGTATTCGGCTGGATTGGACTGAACAACGAGGAGCTGCCTGGAAATTACGGCATTCACGACCAGGAACTGGCACTCCGATGGATTCAGCAGAACATCCACCACTTTGGTGGCAATCCAAAGCAGGTGACACTGCTCGGTCACGGCACCAGCGGCTTTGCCTGCGCCCTTATCCACATGATTAGTCCGAGGAGCAACAATCTGTTCGGCCAGCTGATTCTAATGTCAGGGGCGGCAGTTAATTTGAATGTCGCCACCAACCTGCAGCCCTCACAGAGGGTCATCGAGAAGCTGGGCTGCCAGTTCGAGGCATTCAACCAAGTGGTGGTGAAGTGTCTCCGCTCGAAGAGTGCGAGTGACTTGCAGAAGGCCTTCGAGAGTGTTTATGCCGAGGGAAATTACTCCTCTGTAATGGGCCCGGTGGTGGATGCCTTCCGACCCGAGGGCGACCGATACATTCCCGTTGGTATGTTGCAGGCACTCGCAGTGGGCAACTACACGAGGCGACCGACCATTGTGGGGATTTGCTCGAACGAGGGAGCCTTCATCCATGACTACTGGATCGATTTGGCCAAAGAGGGTTACGGCCCTCTGCGGGCGTACATTAATCACACCACCATCCCGCTGGTGCTACGGGAGATTCACTTCCCGTCTGCGGTGGATAGGAGTCAAGTGCTGGACACCCTCAACTGGCGGTACTTTGGGCAGGTTGGCCGCCGTCCCAGCTATTTGCTGAACGCAATGCAGCGTATGGTGTCGGAGGCGAAGTACGAGGCGTTCTTTTACCACCTGACGGAGACCCTGTCCCGGCTGATGGCGTTGAACACGACAGATGGGGTGAACCTGTACGCGTACGCCTTTCAGATAAGCAACTCGATGGACATGCGGGGCAAGGTGAACTTGTTCGGAGGTGCTTCGCACTCGTCGGATCTACCGTTCCTGCTGGGACCTAGTCTGTTTCAGCAGATCGCCAGGCGAAGGTTCACGCCCTCGGAGGACAAGATTTGCCGGAAAATGCGTTCGTTGTTCGCGAGCTTTGTGAAGACGGGCAACCCCACACCGGGGAGAATATACGACGCATGGCTTCCCTACACTTCCGATCGGAAGTTCATCCAGATAATCGGTGAGGCTGTAGCGGAGCCCTTGAAGAGCAACACTCTCACAGGCCCGTTCGAGAAGAATCTGCCGGAAATCGAAGCAATGCTGCAGAAGAGAACCAACGTGGGACTGTCGCGCCCAAACCGCAACGAGCTCAACCCCTACCAGCTGGGTCCGGCCAACCTGGACGACCAGCGGACAAAGGTTTCCTACCTCACGAACCAGCAGGACTTCAGTTACTTCTATCACCTCAAGAAGGTTTACTCCTTCTGGAATATCCTGCTTCCGAAAATGGCTCGGGAGCACGACACCGAGGCGCGGAACAACACGCTTGACGAGGCGATGAGTCAACGGGTTCTTCTCATGGAGGCGTCGGCGGATGCTGTGCGGTACAAGCACGCATTCTTCCTCATGCTTGGCTTGGTCTGTGTTCTGCTGGCGCTCCTCGGAGTCTGCGTATATCTGATCCGGCGCCAGCACTCAGGCTTCTCTTCGGGCAGCTTATGACAAAAGTTTTTTCTTCGCTCGACCATCTTTGACCGCCAACGCTGGCGGAAAGGTGGTCGAACGAAGAACCCCAGTAAGACACCAACTCCAAAACTGCCACGAAGAAGCTCCTTCTGGCAGAGACAACTCCAGCAGCAGCAGCAGCAGAAGCAAGAGACGCAAGAGCAACAGCCTCCAGGTGGATGCGATCGAGAGCGAAGCCGAGCCTCTGCGTCCGTGCAGCAGCAGCAATCTCAGCAGCCGCGAGAGCACAAGGGGAAGGCAAAGACGAAGAGAGACGCGGTGGGTGCTGCGACCGGCAAACACCACGAGGAGGTGGATATTAGAAACTGGCAGTATCAGTTGACGTGTGATAGCTTCTAGGTTAAGGGACTTTCGGTTTTGAGTGTACAATTAGGGAGAAAATATATTTTTGGATTTTTTGGTTCAACTTTCTGTCTCTTGTCTGTCTTTTGGTACCAGATTCAGGAGGGTTGAAGTTAAATGGAACACCAGACTCGTTCTCAACTCTCAATCCGTTGCTTAGTCTCATGCTCATACCCTCAAAGTATGGATGCTGTTTCTTCTGGCTTGCAATCTGTTGGTTGGACAAAATGAAAAAAAAGTCTTCATTAGTAAAATCTTTCTCAGAGAGCACCAGAGAGCACTTATCTCCTCATTAGGGTCGGAACGATGTGAGACAGTAGAGAACCCTGTTCAGCACGGATGCAGTCCCGGAAGACATTGCAACCTCAATGAGCTCCACATTACATCGCTCTTGGGACGCTCTACCTCCCGGTGGAATTATTCTGGAATTAAACAAAATGGCGTCCTCACAGAGGGTGCATTTGAAGAGGATTGCACACTTGCCTTAAATGCGCTGCACAACCGCCACCTCAGATCGCCTTCAACGCACCCTCAAGGGAATACAAGTAATATAATTGATTGCACGAGGGTTTTATCACTCAAAGCGCTTAACCATCTCCATCGCCCACATTCGCGTACATACATCCAAACGAGGACATGAAACAAGATTAATTTTAGCTTGTCAACTAAAGAGGATCCCTGAATAGCCAATTTCTTACCCTCGCACCCCCGGCCCCGCTACATTTAGCACACAAACACACGTGTGCATGCATATTAGCCCACAAAAGTCAATAGCATAACCTTTCACGGTCACCAAGCCGTGCGCTCCAGGCAAATCAGGAGAGACTCCCTCGAGATAATTATTTGCAAAGCAGATTACAAAACGTGCGGGCAAAGAAGGTGACACTCAGGATCCGTGCTACGTCGTCGTGTGTGCGGCTGCGATGTGCGTGTGTGAACAGATGGATGGATGGATGGATAGATGGCTTGGTGTGTATGTATGTGGGTGGCTCCGGTGTAAGTAGTAAGTTCATTTCCATCCGCTCCCACTCCAGAGCCCATCGCTCCTCCACAAACTAATTGCTTCTGCTAAACATATCATCCGAATAATTAGTACCCTCCTCGCCCCTGTAGCATGACATAAAACCAACTTATCTTCCCCCTGTTCTCCACCCCATCCATCTGGGCGAACGAGCACACATGGGGATACACAGGCGACAAAGCTCCACTCAGCTCAGTGAAGTGGCGACTTTGAAAGAACCGGCTAACCAGTGGCAGTACAGATGATATCGCCGGGGGTCGCCGCTGTGTGAGGTGAGTGTGAGGTGAAATCTCATTTCTCGTGTATCGCTTCTTGAAGATGAATGGGGCACTCGATGGGCACCTCTTTTGCTTCCTTTACCGTCATCGTCATCCTCGTCCTCGTCGTTGTAGTTGAGTGTAGCTTAAATTCCTCGGGAAAAAACGTGATGGCAAGCGAGCTCACCTTGGAGCAGGCGGAAAAACGAACGAAATGTCTGTCAGTGGGGATGTGTGTGTGCAGAAGTGCACCGGGCCAGAAGATTTTATAATAGATTCGATTTCTTGGGAAATTACACCAGCGATACAATTTTAATTCAATCGCCTCCCCAATCGATTGGGAAGTAGGCGACAGGCGGGCACGGACGGTGGATGGCTGGATCGAACAGATAAAGCAGAGCATCGACATGCACAGGAGAAAGAAATGGCAGCTTACTTCGTTATTAGTCTCCCAATATCCAAATGTGTGTGGGGGGACGGGAGGTATCGTGTTTCTTTTCTCTCACTCTCTCTCTCAGGATACCAATCACTTGTTCACCCCTCCACTGCTCATCAGAGGTTGCTACGGAATCGCCTTTGAACGATGTGCTATGTGAAGAGATTAAGTAATTGAAAGGCAAAGCTTCGCCTTTGCTAAGGTTCAACGATCATGCCTGTATCGAAACACACATCGCACATCGCACATCCTCTCCTCGGCAGCAGACATACCGCCGCTTCGTTACGCTCATGCAAATGTGCTGGGGATTGTGTGCTTGGTGAAGATACTGCATGTACACCACCGCAGAATGTTTAATTTATCGTGTGGAGGCGATCCTTTTTTCTCCTCCTCTCCGGCAGCCATTTCAAAAGGAATGACGTGTCAATAGCAATTAGGTGAGGAGAAGAGATTTAATTTGATTATTCACGAGCGACCTGAAATTGATAAGACAATGCAATGGCGGGTGAGTGACGCGCCGGTGTCGCAATTAAGGATTTGATTGACTATCTGACGATGAAAGGGAACACAGCAGTATTTCACATACAAAAACACACAAAACATAATTTTATTCCGGATCAACCGTGATTTACATAAAAAGCAATAAAGTTGATGAATGTCCTGTTAAAGCATCCTTTTCCTCGGCTTGGGACACCTTCTCGCTGGGCAATTGTATTCGTCGTCGGAAGATGACTCTGTATAGTAGCATTTTCCCCCGGGGCAGGCGGGATTCTTCGGAATTGTCTTCTTGCCTGTTAGGACGCGCATCTGCGACGGAAGCAAGGGGCAGACGTCGAAGGATGAGTCAGTGCATGAATCCGTGTCCGAGAAGTAACACATTCCTGTGGAGCAGGTGGGCTTCTGCTTTGAGACTGACTTTGTGGACGTGGGCTTTTTGACGAGGTCCCTATTCGGCATGGGAGTGTCGACGTAACATGGTCCTTGATCGGGTTTGACATTTGATTTGGAAGCGAGAGGCCTTTTGGTTGAAGACGACTTTGCTGCGGGCTGCTTATTTGGGGCGTCCTTTGTTGGAAGACTCGTTTTTGTTGGCTTTTTTGTTGAAGACTCTTTCGTCAAAGGCTTTTTTGTCAAAGGCTCTTTTGTAGAAAGCTCCCTTGTCGAAAACTCTTTCGTCGAAGGCTTTTTTGTCGAAGGCTCTTTTGTCAAAGGCTTTTTTGTCAAAGGCTCTTTTGTCGAAGGCTCTTTTGTCAAAGGCTTTTTTGTCGAAGGCTCCTTTGTCGAATTCGCCTTTGTCGAAGAATCTTTAGTAGATGGCTTCGTCTCAGAAGATTTTTTAACTGCTGAGACCTTGGATGATGTCTTCTTTGTGGTAGGTATTGGAACTGGCATGATTTGTTCTTTTTCTTCCTCTTTTCCTGGTCAATAGATAGAAAAACTTTAATAAGTACTTGGTTAAAACCGAAACTAAACTGACAGTAACTGGACTTGGAAGTTCTTACATTAAACAGGTTTTGACGATGAGAGACAAATACTTTTAGTCAGAATAGGCTTTTCTCTTTCTTCTTCCATTGAAGATAAACAGGGCTACTGAAATGTCTCTATCCTTCTCTTTTCACTTTTCTGGAGCAAATCGATTTTCATCAATGCCCCCCATTGAGGCACCATTAGTTTCTTTTTCTTTTGACGATGGAGACAAGTTGTTACATTCTTTCTTCTTTTTGCGAATCTAATTATCAACGCCCCCAAGAAGTTTCTGAAATAAAACCAAAAAAATTCACGATCAGAAAATTTACATTTATGCTGTTAAAAGAAAATAAATTATAACAAATAAAAAACAATGCCCCTAATGAATACACCCATACAATTTCCCCAAGCAATGCTCCCAATCAATAGCCTTAATCAATGTCCCCAATCAACGCGTTCTTATTCTAATGGAACTAAACAACAAATAATAACTCCGATTGTTGAACATTATCAATTTCCCCAATCAATGCCCCAATTAACGCGGTTTTATTTTAATGGAACTAAACAAAAAATAATAACCCCGAATGTTCTCTATAGTTAATGCCCGTATCAATGCCCCCAGACATATTCTCAAGTTAGAAGAGGATAACAATATCATTGAGATGCGTCCTTTGGTATTATCATGCGGCTTATTTATTATTCCCCCAATTTCGATTAAATTCTAAAGTTTAAGCAAGCGAAAATGCCCCATAGGTCATTGATGTAAAAAATGAATGCCCCCAAATTATACAGTTGATTCTTATGAAACGAATGCCCTAAACATTCCCGTCCCACGCACTCGTTGTTTCTCATACGTCTGATTGAAATTTCCAATCAATGCCCCTTATTTACGCCTCCCAACGAAATTCCAAGTAAAAGTTGTAACAGAGCGGTTCTGTTGCCTTAAACACTCTCCTCTCACGCACTCGTTGTTTCTCATACGTCTGATGGAAATTTCCAATCAATGCCCCTTATTTACGCCCCCCAACGAAATTTAAAGTAAAAGTTGTAACAGATCGGTTCTGTTGCCTTAAACACTCTCCTCCCACGCACTCGTTGTTTCTCATACGTCTGATGGAAATTTCCAATCAATGCCCCTTATTTACGCCCCCCAACGAAATTTAAAGTAAATGTTGTAACAGATCGGTTCTGTTGCCTTAAACACTCTCCTCCCACGCACTCGTTGTTTCTCATACGTCTGATGGAAATTTCCAATCAATGCCCCTTATTTACGCCCCCCAACGAAATTTAAAGTAAATGTTGTAACAGATCGGTTCTGTTGCCTTAAACACTCTCCTCCCACGCACTCGTTGTTTCTCATACGTCTGATGGAAATTTCCAATCAATGCCCCTTACTAACGCCCCCAACAAAATTCCAAGTAAAAGTTGTAACAGATCGGTTCTGTTGCCTTAAACACTCTCCTCCCACGCACTCGTTGTTTCTCATACGTCTGATGGAAATTTCCAATCAATGCCCCTTATTTACGCCCCCCAACGAAATTTAAAGTAAAAGTTGTAACAGATCGGTTCTGTTGCCTTAAACACTCTCCTCCCACGCACTCGTTGTTTCTTATACGCCTGATGAAAATTTGCAATCAATGCCCCTTATTAATACCCCCAAAAGATTTCATGGGAAAAGTTGTAACAGAACTGTTCTCGTTCCCTCTGTTTCTCTTTTCTCCGCTTATATGACAATCAACACCCCACGACCAACCATCTCTTTCCCACATTCATCTTCATTTCCAGTAAACAGTTCGACAGCAGCAACGGCTGTTCTGTCGTCAGTCACTCTGTTCAAGTCTTATTTGTCTCATCTCTGTGTTTGTTTATTTGTGAGAAAAAAAGCAATGTCAACTACTTCAGAGGAGCCCATGCCGAGTTCATCGGGGCAGAAGACTTTGGCTAAGCCAAAAACCCAAGTTATGGTCGATGACGCCCTCAAAGCTCTTAACAGCCGCAGCGGGGCGTCGTTGATTGCTATTAAGAAGTTCATCGCCTCCACCTACAACATCGACCTTCAGAACTCGCTTACGATCACGATGATCAAGAAGTATATCAAGAGCAGCATAGCCAGCGGGAAAGTGATCCAGACGAAAGGAGTCGGTGCGTCAGGGTCATTCAGACTCTCCGCTGCCGCCCAGAAAGACCCGAAACCAAAACCCAAGCCGAAGAAAAAAGCTGTGAAGTCGAAAACGGCGGAGGCGGGGGATAAGAAGGGCGAGAAGAAAAAGAAGGAGCACGGTGAAGAAGCTGCGGAAAAGAAGAAAGTTCCAGCGAAGAAAGGGGAGGCTTCGAAGAAAGCTACGAAGTCGGGAGAGGTGAAGAAGCCCAAGAAGAAAGAAGAACCAGCAAAGGAGGCCGCTGCCAAAAAAGCTTCCGGTAAGACGTCCACGAAGGCTGCAGATGCGGACAAGCCGAAGAAACCTATCCCGGGCATCAAACTCACCATGTCAGGCAAAGAGAAACCGACCAAGGGAGCAGCGGCCAAAGCCAAGAAATCTCCAGCCAAGGCGACTTCCGCCAAGGCCTCAACAACGAAGGCCAGTGCCAACAAGCCAGCACCAAGGAAGACACCAACGAAAAAGACCCCTATTACAAAGACTCCTACAAAGAAGGGGGTGAAGAACGAGGTTAAAAGACCCCCCGAAGAGGACACTGAGAATACCGAAGAAAGCGATGCGGAGATAGAGGCTCCAGAGAAGATGGTCGCGCCCGAGGAGGCAGATTCTGAGGAGCCCGATGAAGACGAAGCCGAGACCGAAGACGGATCTCAAGCCGAGGATGCTGAAGAGGAGGCGGAGGGTCCAGGCGAAGTCGAAGGGAACTCCGGTGAAGAATCCTCAGAGGAGTCAGCCAAGACCGCTGTGGCCAAAAAAGGCGGAAAGAAGGCGGCCGCCAAGGCGAAAGTCAAGCGGAAATCCATTGCAACCCTGGCTCGTGGAACGAGACCGGGCAAGTTCTCCAAGAGATAGTCGTTTTATTATTTTATTAAATTTTTGTAAAGTTTTGATTAAGATAAATGTTTATGCGATTCAAAGGACATGCGTTTGCTTTTCACTCGGCTCCAAGAACGACTGTGGGGAGAACGACAGAGAGTTCAAATTTGAATGTAAAGCCGAAGTCACATGGAAATGACCTTTTTATGGCTTCTCCTCATCTAGCCATCGTCCTTGCGGCGACGTGCAGGCTGCTGATTCTGTTCGATCGTCTCCGCACTCCTCAGTCATCCTTTCGATGATGATGATGAAGATTACGTGAGGGACGCTGGGCAAAAGAATGGAAAAACTATTCCTCTGTCAGCTTCACTCACGTCGTGATCTAATGGCATTCCATGCACGGTGCAACCACCTCGAACGCGCATCCTTGCCGCCTTCGCCGACACCATGCCATAAGCACTCTTTGGCAATTTATGAGCCAAACTCTGAGAGTGGGAGCATTAAAACTTTCCGCCTGTTGCATATCTGATGCACCATCGACTGCTGGTGCGGGATATGCGCCAGATAGAGGATTACTTCCTCGGCTTGTGGCCGATGATGACGGCGCGGCGGTGGCTGTGATGGTCCTGGTGGTGGCTGATGCTCATTTGTCGTCGATGAATTTCACGTGGGGCGGGGGATAGTTTTCGTTCATATTTTCCAAGGAATTTCGAATATCTCTCCCTGATCCTGTTGTGAGTGACGAGCAATTTCGTGTCTCTCCCCTCTTCGCCGTCGAGTGTGAAGTTAAATTGTCGCACGCAAAACTTTTCACATTATCCTTTTTGAATGCAGACGAGGAGAGTGGAGAGGAGGCAACCCTGCCATTATCATCATCATCAATGTCATCGTCATAGCCACCCTCCATGCATGCACCCGTTGCCGTCCAGCAGAAGCTATTTCCCTTAATGCATCGAATGCAGATCAATTTTCAGATGAAAGTGCAGAAACTGAATCATGTGTGCGGGCCGGGGTCAGAGGTGAAATTGAAAACTTTTTCGATGTCCGAAAAAAGTTTCATACATCCCTTTAACCCGACCACACAGAAACACACACACGCACACCTGCACACAGTCGTCGGCCTGTCGATATATGATTCTTGCCACTGACGTAGGACCAGCCAACAGCGGGATACTGGGACCTAGGAGATGGGGATGTGCGCTGCAGAGCAATGGGAGTCATACGAGATTCCATTAAGTTAATGAAGTGTAACAAAACTGTGTTATCCGAACAACGAGTAATACGTTCGGCAAAGTGGTGGGGGAGGACTGGCTAGCTGGCTGGCTGGCTGGCTGGCCAGGACGGTTATGGACGTGGAGAGTGAAGTGGTCTACTGGGTCACACAGGATGCACTTCAGGATCGATATATGACGGGTATTAGGGGAGTTTTTCATGTTTTTCATGTTTTTCTATGTTTTCTATGTTTTCCTATCATTTTCCTTCAGTTTTTCCTTTTTTCTGTTCGTGCTGCCTTTTCAGGACTTAATTTGGTTAAAGGTCCAGCAGGGTAGGATGCTGCTTTAATTAAAGTCGCAGCAATGTACATGGAGAACGTTATTTATCACTCAACGTGAAGGAAAGAGCACCATGTCAATCCATGACGAATGAGACAGACAGAATGGATTCGAATAGAGGTTGCTGTAAATTGCTCATTAACAACCACAAACACTTTGGAAGCCCTGGACGACAGCTGTGATGTGATTTACATCTTTTGAGCATTCGACACTTGATAACGTTTCTCAAGAATTTCACCTCAAAGACCGCATTCGTTTGCGGTGTCAACATATTTGAAGGTGAGAGCTAAGGATTTCTGGAATTCCCACTTTGGCTGTTCTGTGTAAGTTGCTGCAATGGTGTGGGGGAAGGATGGATCGGGTTGGGGTGCTCTACTCACTGCTAAAGACGTGAAGCGCAGAATTAGAAACCGAAAGAGGATTTTTAAAGATGAAGAGGGATTTGGAGGTTCAATCGTGGTTTCAATTATTGCCGAAGCAGGGTTCAAGTTTTCAATGATTTTAGCTTGTAGGTGAGGCGTGCTTTTAGGGCCACAGTTCAAGTCCGTGGCCGCCGCGGCGTAGTGGGTAGAGTGCGATTCTCACACCCCGAAGGTCCAGGTTCGAAGGCCCAGGCCGAACACCTCATTTTTCACGGCACCACCTCTTTCCAGGTGCTGACAACGTAAAAAGAGTATTTTCTAAGAGAAAGCTTCTTCGCGGTTCGGAGTCGGAAACTGTAGGTCGCTTCTACTCGTGAGAGAGCAGCAGCGCGCACAACACGAGTAGTTGATGAGTAAACTAGGCCATGCGCACAACGCGAGTAGTTGATGAGTAAGCTAGGCCCTGGACTGTCGCGCCACACAATTTTTCGTTTAAGCCAGCTTCCCCTAAATCAGCACAATTGCTAATTTTATTTGAACTGTACATTTTCCGGGAACTCTTCCTTTCTCGAATTTTTGACAACGTCCAGAAAACTAAGAAAATCTGCTTAAACTGGACACAGACCTAAGCAGAATGCAGCCAGAGTGTAGAGTACTCGTAGAAGCTGCTGCCGACTTAAAGACAGACCCATTGAGTGGACATTGAGGGCACTGGTAGAAGCGAAATTTTTTTGAGTTAGATTTCCTCGAAAAGCCGATCGACCCAGAGTGATTAGGTTCTTAAAATTCATAAGCAAACAAATTTGGGAGAAGGCAGGTAATCAAAGAGGCAGAGGAAACTTCACCGCTTGCGTTTGAAGATTAATTCCTCTTTTGTCTACTTCCGAGGGCTTTTATTTTAAGAACTTACGCAAAAGCATCAATCTGCTAAGCACCTAATGGTAAACTTTTCTTGGAATCCAAAAAAAAACTTCATATTTGCTCGAATAACTTTCCAAATGACCGCCACTCCGCTCCACCAGAGTACAGTCACCGCCACCACGTCTGCGTTAACATATTCTCTTCCTCACCCCCGTCCCAGCAAGTGATGCAAAATGTTGACGGGATGTGTACATGGATAACACAAATATTGCTCGTGGAACACATGATATGTGGTCTTCAACATTCGTCCGTGTCTCGTGCCTCGTGTCCCTCGCTGCCCTACACGAATCTAGTCCAGACTTTCAAGTAAATATGGCACACTCAACGATGAAAATGAAATGGGGTGGGGGTTGGCTGCGTGGTGGTGGCGCTGGTAAGCACACCAAGTTGCCGCTGCCATTCTTTATGTAAACGTAAACATTTGCTTAACCCGAGTTGTGCTACTGTTGCAACAACAGTCCACACGCCAGTACCGGGCAACTAAGGCACTAGCTGAAAGGGAAGCCGCAGTCATGCAATACCAACTCCATTCGAGCCGGAGGGAGAGTGGAGAGCAGTGGCTCTGGGCGGTGGTTTGAATACTTTTTGGCAAACAAAGTATTCCTAATCAATTGCCGTGTTCTGTGCAGTGGCAACAATACCAAACCAATCAATAGAACCAACACTCTGTGGTCATGGATGCGTGTTTACAGAACAAAAATGAATGAAAAGATCATGCACAAAGTGCATCAAGTCCGCCTCTGTGGCTGGAGGGCGTAAAATCGGCAAACGTGATTACCCTAAAAAAACAAGGCCAAACACAGCAATTAGTAAAAATGAGGAGTGCAACACAAAAAATTGCACTCAGTCGAGGATGGGGTTTTGGGGGAGCGGGGACTTGGGGCTCTCCACTAATTGCACTTATTTATTACAGGATCTGAGGGTGGGGGATTTCAAAGGATTTCACGTTAATTCTTCGCACTCGTTCGCTGTGAAACAAACGTTGTCAGTTGTCCTCTCCTGTGTGCAGTGCCTGCCAGTTGTACATTGTATTGCACTGACTATGCTGTGCGAACAGAATGGCGTTGACGATGACAGCGATGCGCTGACGACGATGACGATGAAGTTAATGCTGAAGGCATGGTCGTGCTGACGACGTCGACGTCGACGCTGTCGCTGCCGTTGCCGCTTCTGCTACTGCTGCCGCTGCTGCTGATGATGATGATGATTACGACTTTTTCTGTAATCGTGGCAGACGACAGTTGAAATCCTTCGTCAGAGACACCTATCCTCACCCGCCGTTCATTCAGAACGACAATTCAAGGTAATCCTTGACGTTTAAAATCCCATTTTGCCACTCAACTGACAATTTTGTAATCCTGGCAAATAAAACTCACTTAACACTGTTTGCTGTAGGATTCACGTGTGGTGGGGCGAGTGGTGTGTGAGTGCCTCGGCACAAGTGGGGGAGGAGTGTGTCCTGAATTGTTGGAGGCCCTCGCTCGCTCATTAAATGAAATAATTAGGAGACACGTCTACGCACTTGAACGGGAAATTCACTAAATATTTCCCCCTTTCACTGCAGTTGCAGGACCTTTTCAACCTCCAGCTGGAGTGGATGACGAATGCGTTGCGTTGTGCGGTTGTTTGGATTTGAGTGTTTGTCGGTGGTGTGCGTTGTAAATGAAATTCATTGCATGTCAGGGATTTGTCGCAAAAAAAAAAAACAGCGAGTTTCTGCAGGCGAGCAAGTAGGTCCTTGACTCAGGACTTTTGTTGTGGAGGGTGAGGTTGTAATGTGGGTTATCCTTCTGTTCATTGAACTTTGTAGGGAATGCTGGGATGTGGGAAAATAATTTATTGGAAGGATTTAGGGCTTTAAGCGTTTCTTTTGACGTGTGGCGAGCTATGTTCGGGAAGGGATCGTGGGGCGGTCATGACGAACGACGATATGCCCGGAAGATGACAATGCTTGAAACAGAAGGGAAGCTAGTCATATTCATGCCTTCTGAACAACAAATTTGATTCCCGTTTATGAGTTTAGCGTGGAAACCTGGAAGTTACTTAAAGAGCAGGAGGAAATCCTTAGCCTTTCAAACAGCAGAGAGGCCAGTAAGCTTCATGCTTCCTGAATGACAATTTTGATCGACGTTTAGGAGTTTAGCGCGGAAACCTGGATATTACTGAATTCGGATGGGGAAGCCCTTAATCTTTCGAACAGGAGGGAGGTCAGTCAACTTCACGCTTCGTGAATGGCAAGTTCTATCGAAGCTTAGGAGTTATTAAAAGCGTATGAGGAACCGTTCGTCTTTTCGAGGGAAACACTTTGCGTGAGATTTTTGGTCCAATTTGCGTTGATGGCATCTGGAGGAGAAGATTTAACGACGAGCTCTATGGGCTATACAGTGACATGCGCCTGGTCAAGCGTCTTCGAATACCACACTTAAGATGGCTAAGCCATGTAGAGCGTATGGACAACACTGCTCCGGCCGGAAAAGTAATCGAATCTGAGTCATTGGGACAACGCAAAAGAGGACGGCCTAGGCTAAGGTGGGGCACAGCAGTGGAGAAGGGTCTCAACCAACTTGGAGTGCGGAAGTGGAGACAGCTGGCGTTAAATCGTGCTGGCTGGAGAGGCATGTTGGCTGAGGCCCAGGTTCACCCCGGACTGTAGTGTCACATGAAGAAGAAATTTAGGAGTTTGGTAAGCGATGGGGTTTTCATCAGCGACGAGGCTTGTGGACGACTAGTTTGGTTTTAGCCGAGATGGGGAGTGCCAAGTTTGGCTACCAACTGGGGAAGCATAAGAGGCTGCTTGGTGTGCAAGCTTGATGGTGGTTAAAGAGTTAACTGAGTGGCGGGTTCGAAAAAGAATGGCGAGAAGAAGGAGCAACTGAGATAGAAGGAGCAACTGAGATAGAAGGAGCAACTGAGATAGAAGGAGCAACTGAGATAGAAGGAGCAACAAAGCAAAAAGGTGATAGAGACAAGGTTCGTTGTACCTGTGCTGGCTGGAGAGGCATGTTGGTTGAGGCCAAGGTCCACCCCGGACTGTAGTGCCACACGAAGAAGAAGAAGAAGTTTAGGAGTTCCTCAAGCGATGGGTTTTTCATCAGCGATTATACGAGTATATTCCCGTCCTGTTTGCGATGAAAGCGAATGGAGGAGCAGACACAACCGCGATCTCTATGTGCTGTACCATGATGTGGACGTAGATCGAATCCGTCGACTACAGTGGCTCGGCCACTCGAGGGATTGGACAATAACGCTCAGCTAAGAGAGTCTTTGAATCCCAGCCTCTGGGTTCGAGGAGGAGAGGATGGCCGAACCTCCAGCACAGAGACCAAGTGATTGCGGAAGCTTGAGAGCTTCATCTTGACAACTGGAAGCAGTGTGCCCGGAACCAAGTAAAGCAAGTTTCTAAGAGTCAAGAGTGGAAAAAGTTCTCTCGACTACAGTGTCTCGGCCACATCGAGGGAATAGACAGCAACACTCCAACTAAGAGGGTTTTCTATTCCAGCCCCGGGTTCGAGAAGAAGAGGAAGAAGGACGAACCTCCGGTATAGACTGCGGAGGCTTGACGGCTTGGTCTTCAAATCAGAGCCATTGGGACAACGCAACAGAGGACAGCCTAGGTTAAGATGGCGCATGGAGACAGCTTTCGAAAGATTGTGCTGGCTAAAGAGGCATGTTGGTTGAAGCCCAGGTCCACCCCGGACTGTAGTGCCTCAAGAAGAAGAAACAGAAGGAAAGCGATCAGGTTTTCAGCAGCGACGAGACTTGTGGACGACTAGTTTGGTCTTAGCCGAGATGGGGAGTGCCAAGTTTGTCTACCAATTAGAAAAGCATCGCAGGCTGCTTGGTGGGTAACAGGCTTGATGATGATCAGAGAGTTAACTGTGCGCCGGGTTCGGAAAGGAACGAGGGAAAGACGGAGCAAAAAGGCAAGAAGGCGAAAGAGACTGGCAAATAAACTCACAGAGAGGTTGGTTGCACATCGTTCAGGCAAACTTAATGGACGTGTGCTTCCAAGAGCTTGTTAATTTCTGTTCCTTAAGCGACAGAAAACAAGTGCGGTCAACAGCTAAGGACATCCGTTATGTGCAACGTGCAAAGTTCTGCCAAAAAAATGTCCTTGACAAGTCAACGTGTCTTCAAAAAATAGTTTTCCTTCAAATTTCCTCAAATTTTTTAAAATTTCCTATTTCCAGCCCATCATGGCACCCTGCCACCGCACGAGAAGTAACCCACTTCACAAACACAGCCAGAGTTCATCGCCAATGCAACTCAGTCCTTTACGCAGAAAGGAACTCAACCACCGGGTATTTTAGCGTGCTCCACATTTCTCTCATTCAAAAGATTTTCTCCTCTCCGAGCAGAGTCAGTGGAATATGACAGCAGTCCTGCTCGTAGTGTGTACCTTCAAAGCGGCGCCCTGGGGCACATGCCACCAGTGGTAACAATGAGTTAGAAATGCAAAAACTGCTTTCATCAGAGCTTCACAGAGACGAGCGCAAGCCGACCACCCTGGGGGGTTCACTTGAACCGTTGACAAATCCTTGGGACATGCAACCTCATCCCACACTCAACTGAAGGCAAATTAGGATCTATGAAGCAACCCTGCTAAGTGCCATCAATAAGCCTCACGCCTCCTATTTGACTGCCAAAAAAAGATTTACAACATCTGATAATTCCAACGACAAACGCCGCAAAGAGTGGCACCAGCAAATTGGGGAGTCTATGAATAATTAAGGTGGGACAGGAGTGGGTCGTGATTTTTTCGCCACCACCGCGTCGTTGTTTCTGGCAAACTCGCTGGCTCTCACCGTTATCCCTGTTGGTAAATTTAAATTAGACGTAATGAATTTATCGGCTTTTCAATTATTAACAGGGCTGAGCGCCGCGTGCTGAAAACGTGGGCCATGCACTGTGCCATGGAGGCGCCGGAGGCGGTGTTGTTGATGGTGTTTGCGATTCGAATTACGAGCGTACGCCAAGTGCGGCGCGATGAAACAACAACAAGTGTGGGCGGCAGAGGCTGTCGTGGCAGATCTGTCCCAAGCCTTCGTCCGTTCGATCGCACCAGTTGTCAGTTCGAGAAGACCGACGTCGCGCAACGAGTTTTTTTTTTGTTTTCCTACTGCGGTCGCCCGTCTGTCCGACTGACACAGCGGCCATCTGGCCAAGTGTTATTTCCGCATTTGAGTGTTTGTTTGCTCGTAATTGGAATTTGGATTTTGCCTAAACGCCATTGGAAGTGGATGGCGCTTGCCACTCTCCATTCGGAGGGTGGTTCATGAAGAATTCATTTTGTTAACTGGTCAAGCTTGCGAGCGCAGCAACAGCAGAACTGTGCGAAGCGTCAGGCGTGTGGTAGATTTGTTTAGAGACAATGTCAGGGGAGTAGAATGGGAATGAATTGATTTTAATGAGCTTGGGGCGTGGGATTTGTGGACAAATAGATGTGCTTAGAGATGGTTTATGCAGTGAGACGCATCATCAAACGTTTGCTGTTTCAGCTGTGTAATCGATTTCGATTTCGATATTCTTGCTGATTGACTTTTATTTGATGGGGTGGAGGGAGTTCGAGAGTGTGCGTTGCAGGGATTGTTTTTGGGATTATTGTCGGCTTTCGATGTGGGAGAGAAATCGTAAGCAACTGCCTTATGCCTGAAGAAACCAGCAAGTGGACTATGATTCTGCAAAAGATTCCTGCACCTAATGAACACAAACTTATATTTTGAACGAGAACTGCAATCAATCTCCTCCTCGGTCCCGGGTACTCGTTCAAATGAATAATGGTAGAGACAGAGAGACGGAGTCTCTGCTGGCGTCATAAATTCCAGCAATCCTTGCTCTCACACTCCACACACATTTTAGTTACATTGACTCGGTTAATGGTTAATAAACAGATTCCCGTCGTGTGTGGTAGTCACGCGGAATTCCAAACTTGGTTAATAAAATCTTCTTCAATAGAGAGCATCGTTTGCTTGCCTGGATGTTCCTATTACCGCCACAACGATGTCACCACCACTTGCAGCGTCAACCCAGTGATAGACGATCCATTGCCTCAAAGGCGCATCGTCCCATTGGCCGCGTGTGCCCCCGGATGGAATTGCATATCTCTGGCAATTTTGTGGCCGGACAAAAGGACGAGAGGGGCCGACGACGACTTCACTTGGTTGGCCTTCTCATGAAGTGTGCAGCTATTCCCGGAATTCTCCATTAAATTTACGAGGCGAGTCAAAAGGATAAACTTTAGCGTGTGTGTGCCTGGTCTATGGTACCTGTGACAGGATGTGGCACACGCTCATCGTACGAGTGTTGCCCTTCGATGGACTGACTACTGACTGACACATACACTTCCAAATATACATGACTATGGGAGCAGAGATCTTGCAGATGCAGCTGCCACCACCGAGCGCCGAAGCAATTGTGCGACGTGCTGCTGCTCCCAGGGCAGCCAAAGTAATTTGAAACTTTTGTCCTTTTCCATCTTGCTCCTCTGGCGTCATATAAAGTTTGATAGTTTCACCTCTTGCAAGACACTGCAATTTGGCTGCTTGTGCTGCGTCCTGGAACACATTGTGATGGCGGCGCGGCGGTGGTGGCAGCGGACCCATCTCCCGGATATAAACCAAACGTTTACTTAGTTGAACATCCATCCTGGGGGATGTTGCAGGAAAGCTCCTTAAAGTGCAGCAAGCCGTGTGACCCGTTTTTTGAGGGGTCTGTCTTTGCGGACTGGTGTGTGTGTGTCGTACATTCCCAAACAGGATCGTATTTGATGCGCACTGTGTTGTACGAGGTGCAGCAAGTGATTCCTCGGGTCATTTTGTCTGTTTCTTTTTTCGTCCTCCACTCCTTTGGTGTGTAAATGTGGAGGGAGGGGATGCTGGATTGGTGCTTGTCGGAAGATTCCCTCGTACTCGTAATTTGCAGAGCTTCCTTCAGTCACAGAAGGACGGAATGTGTGCAGATTTTATCACCGTCTCTTGGATCAATGACACTAAGATTGATGGAAGGTGAGAGGAAGGAACTCGTCCTCACAGTAAATCAGTCCAAACAGAATTCAAGATGTAACAAAGTTAAGCCCTCAAAAAAGTTGGCACGAAAATGTGAGAGTTGATTGCGTGTCCTTGTTGCTGGCAAAATAAACCGCCTCCCTCGGACTGATTACTCACGCCGCCTCACCCCCTCACTTTCTCTCGCAAAAAGGGTCAATCGCATCTGAAACGAAACGTAGCGAAACGAACTTGACCAACAGCAGCAGGACGATGGGATTGGGGCGAAGGAGTGAGACAAGGACAACAAAGAGTGACGAGGAGGTGTGAAGAAGGGGGAGAAGTTATTTCAATGTTAAGTGGTCTGGTAATTGTCCTTCAGTGCCAAAGCCACATGAGGAGTGTTATGGGCCCTTAACATGAAAGCACCGTCGGTCGTCGTCTGTAGAATGAGCTCTCAATGAATTGCCGGCGATTTCGAGCGGCTAACGTTGCTTAATTATTTTAAGTTTAAACTTTCTGAGTGGGTGTGAGGTGCTTTGATGGAATTTTCGTAGACCAGCAGGAACTTTTTCATGCTCAGAGGAGTAGAGCGGTGGCAGGATATTTGGACAGTAATCATATTTGCATGGAAGAACACGAAACAATTTGTTTTGCATTTATTTGAAGAGGGATGCAATTTGGAACTTGTTTGTCCTTGGAAAACTGACAGGAGTGGGTTAATTGCACCGAAGGAGCTTCAAATTTAGAGTCCTTAGGGTGTGGCTTTGGTTTTATAGATCTGTTAGAAGGAAGCTTAATCAAAATGATTTGAGTTGAAGATAAAGACAGTGAGTTGGCGTGCTGTGAGGTGTTGTGCCAAGCCACTCTGTTCTTAGGGCTGGCAGCTGAAGCTTGAGAAAGGCGGGTGTTACAGTTAAGACTCATTTATCACTGAAATTGTTCCCGGTTGATATAGACGTGTGACTTCTTCTTCTTTTTCTTGTGGCGCTATAGTTCGGGGTGGACCTGGGCCTCAACCAACATGGCTCAGCAGGCAGCACGATCCTTCGCCAGCTGTCTCCAGTTGTGCACTCCAAATTGTTCCTTCTTCACTTCTGTGCGCCACCTTATCCTAGGCCGTTCTCTATTGCATTTTTCCAATTCAAAGACTTTGCGGGCCGGAACAGCTCTACATGGCCTAGCCATCTTAAGCGTTGTATCCGAAGACGCTTGATGTGCCCAACCAGGTCATCTCCAGAAGCGTTAAATAGTTCTGCGGGTAGTCCGTCCGTTCCAGCAGCTTTGTTCGGCCTTAGGTTTGATATTGCTTCTCTTCACTTCGTCTGAGTTGAGGGGACGAACTTTTTGGCTGCCATCATCCAAATAGAGTAGAACATTCTGCCTAACAGCGGAATTCGGGCCGTTATCTCCGTTAAAGAGTCTACAGATATGATTCTTTCAGATTCTCCACATCAACATAATAATAATAATAATTGTTGGCCCTTCAGTCCACAGGGGGACCAGGGCCTAGCTTGCTCATCAACTACTCGTGTTGTGCGCGCTACTGTTCTCTCACGAGTAGAAGGGCCCACAGTTTTTTGCCGACTCCGAACTGCGAAGTTTGAGAAGCTTTCTTAGGCAGTTATTACTCTTTGATTGTTGTCAGCAGATCGAAAGAGGTGGTGCCGTGAAAAATTCGATGTGTTCACCCGGGAATCGAACCTGGACCCTTCAGCGTGTGAGCGTGGCACTCTACCCTACCTACACCACGGCGGCCATATCAACTTGGTGATTGTTATATTCGTTGGAACATCATCAGCTGGAACAGTGTGATAGATCTTATTCGGGTAAAGCAGAGTGAAATGTTTTTTCCCGCGTGCTCCTCCCTGGAACTCGCCGCATTCAAGTAAAGATTTTGTGTTGTTCTTCTTTGTGTGCCGCTTCTGTTCGGGGTGCACGTGAGCCTCAGCCAACTTGCCTCTTCAGTCAGTTGCCTCAGATTGCACACACCAAGTTAGTTAAGGTTCCTCTCCACTTGTGTGCGCCATCTCGGCCTAGACCATCCTCTGCTGCGTTGTCCCAGTGACTCGGATTTGAGGACCGGATAAGTGGCGCCTATACGCTCAACATGATCTACCTCACCTTAAGTCTTCTATCCGACGATGTTTGACCAGGCGCACGCAGTCGCACAGACTGTAAGGTTCGTCTTTCGATCACCTGCTCCAAATAACATCGACGCAAAGAGGCCTAAAAGTCGCAAGCAGAAATGTTCTGTGGTTCATTGATAAATTTTTTGCCGAGAGTGCTTTTCCATGCTAGTTCTAATTCGGTTGACTCTCTGTTCTTGGCCCTTTTTCAACCCGCTTCCGGAGTTTCGTTGAATTTGCTTCTAGATGAAGCTGCAACAATGTTCACAGGTTCATTTTCTTTGTCTATCAACTCAACGTTGGATTTTAAAACGCTGCTTACATCGATCTTTATTCTCTTCCGATGAGTCTGTTATTCGAACAATTTTAAATTGGAACCTATTATGGTTTTGAATTCAATGGAACTCGAAGCTGTTGTGGGACATGAAACTTTTGCAGAAATCGAAGCTGTTACGGAACTCGAAGCTATTGCACATGAAATGGGTTGTCGACTATTGACTCTAGGAGCTTGGGTTGAATTACAGCATGATTTAAATGACTGTTACATTCTTAGTGCACTGTGTTCAATTGATATTACAGAGTGAATATCGTTCTCAGCAAGCACACCTTCGTTTTATCTCAAATTTGATGTTAAATGCATGTAACAGACTACTTAATAAGTCCCGGGACTAACCAATAAATACATATTTTCAAAGCAAAATTCAACTTTATTCATCAAAATAGTTACCTTCAAGAGTGCTACAATCAATCCAACGGCGCTCTGACATTTCTTGGCCTCAAACCAGACCTTACCAGGTAAACCGGTATGAAGTGAGCGTCAAGATACAAATGTCTCGATAGAGGACATTTGTTGTGTACGAGCCCTTATTTTTTTGTTTGTTTGCTATGACATCTGTGAAAATTATTTAGTATCACGTCATTGAACAGACAACATCATATTTTTTCATCGTGTCAAAAATGTCGAATTTTGTACCAGAAAGTGATGATTTGCGGAAAGCATTAATTTTTTGTTTTCATTTGAAGAAAAGTGCTGCAGAGTCGCATGGAATGCTTGTCAAGGCATGTGGTGATCATGCTCTATCAGAAGCAACATGCAAAAGATGGTTTCAGCGGTTCAGAAATAATGATTTTGATGTGAGAAATGAAGAACGTGGAAGACCACCAAAAAAGTTTGAAGACACCGAATTGCAAACAATATTGGATGGAGATGACACTTTGAGTCAAAAGCAAATGGCAGCAATGTTAAATGTTGCACAACAAACAATTTCTGACCGTTTAAGAGCTATGGGATTGATCCAAAAGTTTGCAAAATGGGTGCTACATGAATTCAATGAAAGACAGATGGAAAACCGAAAAAAACACTTGTGATATTTTGGTTTAAAGACACGAAAGAAAATCGGTTTTGCATCGGATTGTTACTGGCGATGAAAAATGGATTTACTTCAAGGATCCTAAACGGAAAAATTCATGGGTTAACCTGGGACAACCATCAACAACGACTGCAAGACCAGATCGATTCGGCAAGAAGACAATTCTGTGTGTTTGGTGGGACCAGAAAGGCGTGCTGTACTTAAAACCCGGTGAAACCGTTAATACTGATCGTTACCGACAACAAATGATCAATTTGAACCATGCATTGATCGAGAAACGACCAAAATGGGCCAGAGGACACATCAAGGTAATTTTGTTCCATGACAATGCACCTGCACACAGTGCAAAACCGGTTCAGGGTACAATCAAAACACTTGGCTGGGAGCAGCTACCCCACCCGCCGTATTCACCAGACTTGGTTCCTTCCGACTACCATTCGTTTTCATCGATGGGACACGCATTGGCTGAGCAGTTCTTTGATTCCCACGAGGAGGTCGAAAATTGGGTGTCTAATTGGTTTGCTTTAAAAGACGAACAATTTTACTGGCGTGATACTCACAAATTGCCAAAAAGGTGGTCAAAATGTGTAGAAAACAGTGGCCAATACTTTGAATAAAATGTTTTTACTTTCCCGTTAATAATTAGTGTTTTATTTTCAAGAAAACGCCTTTCATACTGGTATACCTGGTACCCCTCCTTCTGTTGTGTTCGAAACCTGGTCCCCGGACTGTTATCCTCTGCTTAAACTGACACAAAAAAAAACTGCCTTAACTGACAGACTTTGTACAGAGACACTGAAGTAGAATGTCTGAATAACCATCGGAACAGCGCCTACACAAGACAGACTACAATTTGAACAAAAAAAGTTGACCCACGAGTTGCTTTTGTTGGAAAATACTCGTCCGTCAGACACTAGCAGGTTCTTAGCCAACTAACGGAAGTTCAGATGTCTGAACAAACCGCTAACAGATTTGGTTTGGAAATGATGCCGTTCTGTGGAGAAATGTTTTCAAACTTCCCCTGAAGTGGTTTGCGGTCGACGATTGTAGAGTTTCATCAGAATCCCGATTATTCACGGCTTGTGCCGCAACTTTTTCGCTCAAAATAAAAAGCAGCAGGTCTTCAAAATCTACTTCCATCTCCAAATATTGAGTTCTCGATATTGCGGGCACCAACGGTCAGCTAGCATCATTGATTTCAATTATTCGCGGATTGTACCGCAACTTTTTCGCTTAAAATAGAAAGCATCAGGTCTTCAAAATCCACTTCCATTCCCAAGTATTGAGTTCTCGAAATTGCCGGCACCAACGGTCAGATAGCATCATTGATTTCGATTATTCGCGGCTTGTGCCGCAACTTTTTCGCTCAAAATAGAAAGCAGCAGGTCTTCAAAGTTCACTTCCTTCCTTAGGTATTGAGTTCTTGATATTGCGGACACCAACGGTCAGAAAACATCTTTGATCTCGATTATCCGCGCCTTCCGTCTCAACTTTCTTTTCCGTCAAAACCAGTTCGTCCTTCAATAAATCGGAAAACCAAAAGTAATGTGAACCTGGGGAGGGGAAAACCCGAATCAATGTGGCCTGAGCTTAGTTTACGCCGACAGTATCACACTTCTCGCAAAATCCCTCGGTATTAGGCGTAATCCTGACTGCTCTCCCCAGTCAGACATCATCTCTCAACACCCAGCCTCTTGAGCACACACTTTCCGGCCGCAAAACGTGAGAGTTTCCCGCCATTCCCCCGGAACGAAAGTCAACTTCAGACATCTTTCAGCCGATTCTCAATCTTCACTCACTCTCCACAGATTCCCGACGCTCCATCTCCTTCGGTTAACACTTCCCCTCATCACTTTTGGCTAAGTCTCACTTACTTTTGCACCCACTTATCGCGCGCCGCCTTCTTTCCGTCACGCACCCCTTTACACGTCAAGCTTTCGCAGCCAGCAGCCTCAGTATTTCCTTTTGTTTTCGTAGCACGCAACATCCTGCCCTCTTTGTATCACTTTGTATCCGGTTTCCTGGCGTCGCACTTTTCCTGCCACTCAAAGGTTTTTATCCATTTCCTCTCACGTTCCATCTGTGCACTGTTTCCACCTGCTTCCCTGTCAGTTTACCAACCTGTGGTAAGTTGACAATAATTCTGCCTGCTTCAGTTGTCAGCTGTGAAAACCAACGGCATCCCTTTAATCCGCGAGAGGTCTGGAACCGAGGAGGGTTTCTCTTTGCCGGGAATGTGGGTAAACATGAATTTTCCGATCGGCTTTAAAACGTTTTCCCCTCGAAAATTCCTTGCGGCTTTAAACCCACCCACCTCCCACTTACCACACCGCTGCTCTGCAATTTCTAATTACGAGCAATAAAGTGCATGTCATATGCATTTTTGTGGTTAAATGCCATTCCGTTCAAAGGGCCGTCAGCCGCTTTTTTCCGGGGCGTACAGCCGTCGTTCGTTCTTTGTACGGGGGGCGGTGGTGGCAGCGACGGCACGGCGCCGGAAACGCGCATATATCGTTAATTCAATTTGGCAAATGTTCCTAATTATAAAGTAACCAACTGTTAACCGCTTTCACACCAAATACAACATCGGTGCTGTATTTTTTATGTGAGCGCACGCTATAAGCCGACACATTGATGAATAATTGCTGCTGTGCTCCTGACTCATTTGTGCTGCACACGCAAGCATGTGTTGTACGCCTCCTGCTGCCAGTCCGCTGCATGATGAGATTGGAATTGGATGGGAATGGGCGAGTGGGTGTAAGGCGGTTTAAATGATACTATCAGAAGCGCAGCTTATGGTTTAAACAATGAAACATGGAATATTAATTGAAAATACTGTCAAATGCGTGCAGGTCTCTTGAATGCAGGTCAAAATGCCAACGAACTACACCCGGTTCCATGCGGACAGGGATTTGAATTTGAATTTTGATTCCTATCGCCTCGTTGATTCTAGGCCGGAAAATTGCAGTTTTGTCTAAAAACGACTAAAAATGAGTGGAAGGCAGGTCAGATTATGGAGTAGAGGTTCATAGTTGAAAAAGAGACAAATTTGTTTCAAAATTGGGTTTTCCTGGGCGAAAAAAAGTGCAGTGCAATTTACAATTCTCTTTGTAGATTTGTGCGGTAGTGCCGTTGGAAGCTTAACACATTTATGTTGCGTATCCTATTTCAGTTTCAAATCCCCCGGTGTACCTCCACAAATTTGAGTAAATAAACTGATCTAATTCGCTACGCTCCAAAAAGAGTTGTGTGTGTTTAGGACAATCCTCATGATATGACATTTCAGCTTCGAACGCACAATTCGAGGAACTAGGGAAGTACCATGAGTTCTCATGGACCTATCCACCCTTCTTTCCTGGTCAACAGACCCTATGTAAGTTTCAGTTTCTTCAAAATTTCCTCGTACCGCCATGAAATCCTCATGCAGTCAAAATTCATAAATTTATTTATCCCTCCTTAAGAAGGGTTTCGTTTTATAGGTTAAATCCACAAATTTCTGTTATATAAGCCTTTTCTGCACAGATAGGGTTTCGTTTATTGAAGTAAATTCGCACAGTTCCTGCACAAATGTATTTAAAACGGGCTGATGCAACAAGTTCCAAAACATTGGTTTCATTTCATAAACTTTATCCACAAATTTCTGTTGAAAAAGTCTTTTCTGCACAGATAGGATTTCGTTTATTGAAGAAAATTCGCACAGTTCCTGCACAAATGTAGTGAAAACGGGCTGACGCAACAAGTTCCAAAACATTGGTTTCATTTCATAAACTTTATAAACAAATTTGTGTTAAAAAAGTCTTTTCTGCACAAATAGGGTTTCGTTTATTGAAGAAAATTCGCACAGTTCCTGTTCAGATGTGTCAAAAATGGGCTGTTCACAAAATTGTTTTCCCTGACAATTTCAACTTCTTTGAAATCACTTATCTCAAGCAAATTTTTGGTTGGATCCTGTCAAAAATTATATTTGCTTAAAAAGGGTAAATTCACTCATCTTCAATGCCCATTCCAAAGAGCTCTTCATCCATCCATTTAGCGGCGCTTAGGCTCACAAATTTCAATAAACGTCAAATTGAACCACAAACTGTTGGCGTAAAAACAATTTCCACCACAACGACCGCAAATATTCCCCCGCACATCGATCGATGCAGCAACGACCTCATCTCCTCCACGCCATAGTTCCCACAATCGATTCCTTATTAAGGATATTCGCCATGAAATTGCAATCGAATTTTCATCGACACTGAGATGATGTCTTCATGGCGCAGATATCAGTTCATTTAGTCCCAACCAACGGTGGCTGTAACCCTCATTTCCCCAGAAAAAGCAGTAAATCCCACGAAGCACAAGAGGAATGGAGGGAACGAAAGAAAGAAGAAGAAAAAAGCACCACTTCCAACAGCGATCAGAGTGGAGTCAGAGTTCATTTTGAAGGAATCACCTGCTGGCAAATCGCCTGTGGGTCGAGCATCATGAAGTTTTACACTACAACAGTCATCAGGCACCCTTGCAACAGCTCCCCCAACGACGCCACTGCCACCGCCACCGACGCCGCCGTCGCCGTCGTTGCTTGCGCGCTCAACACAAACACTCGATTACGAACGAACTTTTGTTTAAATTGGTTGGAATTTAAATTTCCACCGCCCGCGCATCGCTGCCGCCACCGGGGCTCATGGCAGAGACTAGATATATTCTCGGTGGATCGGTAGTTTTCTTTTTTAGCACCCACCGCCTCTTCGTTTGTGAATGTAACTTGTTGGCGGGCCGAAGCACAGTAAGCTGTGTGTGAGCTTGTACCGATGCCGCCGCCGTTGCATGCATGCTAATGCAGGAGGATGGAAATTACAGAGAAGCCCCAGTCCCCGTCCCCGCCCAGAAGATAAAGACAGGCACTCAGAACACGAGCAAAAAGAAGTAAAAAATCCACCGGCCTGTGATGGAGAGGGTGGAGAAAAAAAGGAGCGTACTCGCACCCACACGTACAGTACACGAGTCCATTCCGATACAATGGTGCCCTGTCGTCCATTTGCAGTCCACCGAGGGCGGTGCAGAGCACGGTGCCGGAGATGCAAGCAAGTGCAGGAGCGGGATAAATTTAAATAGCCAAAAATGTTCGCGAGTCCATTAGAGTTGCGCGGGAGGAGAGCAGGGAAATGTCGGGTCGTCGAAAATGGAAGGAAGTTGCACAGGAGAAGCTGCAGGGGGAGTTTCATAAAGTGCAGATGCTCGAAAAAAATGCTACTGAATGCTACTGGCCATTTGCCTCCTTGCTCCTCACCAGCTCACCCACATGTCCTGGACAGAGAACCTCATTCAGAGGCTCGAGATGGGGAGAAGAGAAAGAGATAGAGCGAAATGTTTGAGGGGGGAAGAGTGCTCATAAAAAAGAAGGACTTTACACGCTGTCATAGTTGTAAGCGAAGTTTACATATGGTAACGGGGGCATTAGACCGGGGCAGCAACTTCGACTGGCTGGGTCTTCGCTACGCGTGAAAGCGAAGCTGACAGTGGAGAGGGGGAAAGCCGGAGGAATGGTGTAATATTTTAAATGCGCTTATCTGGATGAAGGAACTCTCAATAGAGGTTATTGATAGTTTTCATGCTGCCAGGCGATAATGTGCCCAACTATGTTGCCCCATTTAGGTGTGAGCGGGCAGAGATGTTGGGGAAAATAAATGAATTGCAAGCGATTGAGCTTTTGTTGGAGAAGACAGGAGGGCGTCTTTTGGGACTCGAGTTTGAGCATGCCAAAGGTCTTACTTGTCTCCCGCATAAGACTGAGTAGGGGCGTCAAGACACATTGTTAGTTTAAGGCTAGACATCATCGTCCATCCTAAACGCTGTCTCCGCGGAGACTTTGAAATTAGGGACTGACACAGCTGGCACAGAAAGGAATTCTCACCAAAGTTGGAAGGAGAAGTCTAGACACGTTGTCACTTTAAGGCTACACATCATCGTCCATCCTTAACGCTGTCTCCTGAGAGCCTTTGAAATGAGGGACTGACACAGCTAGCACAGAAAGGAATTCTCACAAAAGTCAGAACGAGAAGTCAAGGCACGTTGTCAGTTTAAGGCTAGACATGATTGTCCATCTTAAACGCTGTCTCCTGAGAGCCTTTGAAATGAGGGACTGACACAGCTGGCACAGAAAGGAATTCTCACCAAAGTCAGAACGAGAAGTCAAGGCACGTTGTCAGTTTAAGGCTAGACATGATTGTCCATCTTAAAAGCTGTCTCCTGAGAGCCTTTGAAATGAGGGACTGACACAGCTAGCACAGAAAGGAATTCTCACCAAAGCCAGAAGGAGAAGTTAAGGCACTTTGTCAGTTTAAGGCTAGACACCGTCGTCCATCTTAAACTCTTCCTCCTGAGAGCTTTTAAAATTAAAAAATTACATAGCTAGCATACAAAGGAATGCTCCGCATCGAAAGATGAAGAAGATTTTTAGAAAACGGGAGGAAAGAACTTAATTTTTGCCACTAACATGTGTGCCCCCTGTCGTTAGAAGAGTAGCGATAGACCTTTCGGCAGAGATCCTTTCTTCCAAAGTGATATAAATTAAATTCCATTTGAAGAGGATACATTTAAGTCGAAAGCAAAATCTCGAAACCCCAATTCGGCGATGCACGACGATGGCACTTCATTTCCGTTTAAGCACGCTGCTTCCGCTGCTGGTCAAGGTAAGAGGCCCTGCGACGGCCTTCCTTCCCTTTGAAAGCGATTGAATTTCAACAAGAGCCATGCTCTGCTTCACTGCAGCCTCTGTTTATTCAGCAACGACGACTACCACGTTGTGTCCAGTGCCGGCCTTGTCCATCCTTAACCTTCTGCCCCTTGTCGCACGGTGTCCTCCCTCGCGACTGTTTTCGTTTCTCGTCCTTGACTCAGCCGCTCTATAATTCCAATTATATGTATTTCATCACAAATTTACACAGCAATGGAGGAGCATCCTTCCTCCCACTTGCTCGATTCGCCCACTTCAAACAAAAACAACACGATTCTGTCCTGTTTAGCCTCTTACTTCCGGCACAGATATGTACCTTCTCCCGCCCGGCCATTGTTGTCTGCCTGTTCGGTGTGACGAAGCAGGGTGTTTCGGAGATTACATTGCGCATTAAATATTGCAAAATGCAAATAAAGTTTTCATTAAATATCTGCAAGCATGTGCAGGTGCGCACTTCCACATGCAAATTGCTCTCTTACTCTCCACTAGTGGAAGAAAAGATTTTAATTTAGTCCCCAACAGCTAGTGGCGCCGCTCTCAGTCTATTCGAAAACAATATGCAAAGTCTTTTCGTAGTCTCTGCAGACGAGCAGGCGAAATTTTGCACTTCGCCGACTGCCTGCAGACGATGCATGAGCTGATAGAACACCGTCAAGCAGCTTCCTTAAATATTTGAGGAACCCCATTCCTCCTGCCTCCACCGCCATCATCCCCAGCACAGACAAGTTGCACTTGTTCGCCTTGTTGTTGTTTTGTGTCATCGTATCGTCCATACTTCCCCAAGGGATATGTTCGTCATGCCTGTAACTCTTAAGGTTTCATTCTTTGTGAGATTCCCTTCCTCCATCACTGAGCCACTTGCCAGCTTGGCAGTTTGTTCTCACAGGATTTTCAGTTCGAATTGCCATATGCCCCGGGCGAATGCAATAAAACCCAACCAGGATATAAACACAATTTTTCAGAATTGGCCCCCGGCCAACAATGTCTACGAGATGTGCGGGGAGTGTCGGTTTGTTTACAAGGTGAACACCTTGCCCATCGGCCAGGCGAGGGATGAGAGGTGAGCCTTCAAGGACACTGGACAAGGACCATTAATGACGGTCGGCCGCAAATAGCTCGAGCGGGAAGAGCAACAACCGAAAAAAGAACCCGCGGTGCGTAGCCTGTATCCCCATTTTAATGATGCTCGAAATGAGGTTCGAAATTTAATTCGCCACGGCGGCAAAATGTCACAAGTCAGGTATGACTTTCAATTCAATTTAAATCCGAAACACAACAACACCCGCAGAAAAAACCAGAAAATAATCCACCCACGGAGAGCAGCAAGAGGCCTGGGATTATGCATTGGTTTCGTGCAGCATAGTTTGGTTTAATTATGGAAAATTATTTTATTTTAAAGTTGTTGTTTTTTTAATTAAATTTAAGTAATATTTGCGTTTGGCGGATAGCGGCCGATGGTCTTTTTTGGGGGTGGACTTCGGGCGAACGAGTTAATTATGGTTAACCGAGGGTTTTGATCGAATTTAGCCCGTGGACAATGGGGGAGATAATTTTTTCGTTGCACGCGCGAATGAAGTATGCACAGGTGCGTGGAATTCGAACAAATAAACATCATTGCTGATATATGCTTAAATTTGAGTGCAGATTGTGTAAAATTAAAAAAACTTACGCAGTTTATCCGGGCGGCTGCTTCCTTCACATTCAGGCAGGCAATCTTCGTCAATCTTCTTCAAGGCTGCTGTACTCCGCATTCGTTCTTCAGCTATTTACCTAGAAGGCCGGTTTTTGTTCAATCTAAAGACGCATTGCGTCTTGCTTCACTTTAATGCTCCTTCTCTAAAAGTAAATCTCACAGCACCTACTAAAAGAAAAACTAAAAAAAGACGTTAACTTTTGACGAAAAAAATTCCAATTCAGTGAACTGGGAGCAGGATCACTAAACATTTCCTGTAAAGATTTGTAAAAAAAATTAATTTTGTTAGAAACATTGCCTACTAAGCAGTGAAACACTCAAGCCCTAACCAATCTGAGTGAAACATCTCCAAGTGATGAACCTGCAAACCAAAAGAAAGAATTTTGTTTATAATCTAGCCCTACGCCCTTCATCAAGCCCGATTTAGATTTGCACAAAAGGACCCCCAGAAGCGCCCTAATTCGCCAACTGACCTCCGGACAACGTTGAGGTGGAAACCCAGAGAAGAGGCCAGCTGCGACCTGAAAAAGAAAGTTAAATGCAATGTCTATCTACAAAATAAGCCGTCATACTAAACCCCGAAGCTAACCCAACGGACCCCCTAGCTAGGACTTCCCGATGACCCTGGTGTCCACTTAGAGTGAAGTCGAATGCTTCCCGATGGCCGTGTGGAGCGATAGTTTAAAGGCAACTCACTTAGATGGACACTGAAGAGGATTAGAGGTGTTCCCACGCTGGCTGCATCGACGTCTATCAGACTGAAGACCTACCTGCTTCGTTAGTCCAACGGTGGGTGTCCTCGCACACAGACACTTCCCTCACAAACTCACTCGCGAGGGGCTTTTTCACTTTTGGAGATGCACTCGCGGGGGGATTTTTAAACGATTGGTGATTCACTCGCGAAGGGCCTACAGGGACAACAGAACAAGCACACTCGCGATCATTTGTAGACGAAATGGAAGAACACACGCGAGGGGCTTCGTAACGAATCTGGGGAACTCACCCGCGATGGACATGGAGGCGCAGCAGAAGGACACTCGCGATCATTTGTAGACGAAATGGAAGAACACACGCGAGGGGCTCTAAATGCGATTTGGGGACAAACTCGCGAAGGATTGGAAGATTTAGGAAGAGAAGTAGGATTGCGTTGGAAAAACACTCGCGAGGGGCTCTAAATGCGATCTGGGGACACAATCGCGAAGGATTTAAATATATTGCAATAGAAATACAATCGCGAGGGGCTTTGCAGACGATTTGGGAACACAATGACGAACAACTAAGAGGCTCATCAGAAGAAAGAACACTCGCGAGGGCTCTTTGATTGATATGGGAACGCGATTAACGCAGAAGAACAGCTTAGAGGCACACTTTGGGTTCATTAACCGAATTGCGCGAGACACTTAAAGCGATCTGGAAGCACACGGCTCAGTAATCAATAAGAGGCTTTAAATAATTACACGTAAGTCGAATTTTCACACAAGATAAAATTCTAGCTCGAATATAACAACAATCGATTTAAAAATAAGAAAAAAACTCGCGCACAATGGTTCGCCATCTTCCTTAAACCTATTTACATAAAAAGAACACTTTGAGGAAACTTTCTTACATTGGAAATTCCTCATCGGCAGCCATCTTGTGTAAAAAATTTTCAAATCAAAAAAAAAACATGAAAATCCATCAAATTCCATCGAAATTTCATGCAATCGATGGAATCTAGCACACGAGCATCACTTTGCAAATGTTTTTCCGTCTGAATCTCGCTTTTAAATGCAATCTATTTGAATTTGAAAGTTTTTGAAGTTCACTCACCTCGCCAAGTCGGCCATCTTGGCAAAAAAAATTTTAATTCCTCGAAAAGTGCATAAATTGATGGAATTTTGATGAAATTTCATGCAAACCATGGAGTCTGCACCTTCAACTTAACTTTTCACATGTTTTTTGCCAAAGAACTCACTTTTTAATATTTTTTTGAGAATTTTAAACTTTTTGCGCAGGCGGAAGAACTTGTTCAATGCACTGGAGAGAGAAAGACTGCAACGAGCGAGAAATGCAGGGAAGTGGAGACCAGCTCCAGAGGGAAGTGAAATTAGTGGGAATGAAGCGGAAAACGGTCTACATTTGGGTGTCCGGTTGAATGGGAAAGACGTTATTTAAAGAATTTCTTTTGTAAATTTGAAGCAGTAAAGTATTTTTTTTTAATGTTTGTTGTGTGTTTTTTCTTCAACAGTTTGTAACAAAAATTTATCTCCACTCAATCCACATTTGTGGAACTCAGTCCAAAGTGAAGAGGAACTGATGGAAAGTTGAATGCAATTAAGACGAGACCACTTAAAAAGAAAAAAACACAATTTTCAGGAAAATTGTATGTCTCAAACAGAATTTTAATGATATTCCTTGTTTATAGACCGTTGCACAGTTGCAGCATTTGCTTGAGATTTATTTTCACGTTGAATTTAAAGAAATTCTATTTTCGAGAGTTGTGTGAATTTCGCACAGAAAAGTGCAGCCAAAGTCAATAACATCGGAAGTACTTTTTTGGTGAAATCGAACTTACTTTAAAAAGTGCAATATTGTTTCAGCGGTTTCTAGCCGCCTTCTGGGCTGGAACAGTGTTACCTTAAGGCTCTGTATGTACATTTAAGGCTCCATCTAAGAGGATCTTCAAATTCCAATCTTCAGGTTGGAAAGAAGACGAAGAAGTACACTGTGGCATAACGATCAAACGATAATAGGCTCACGACAACTCGGTTCTGAGACTTGGAGCTGAGCTAAGCTGAGACTAGGGGCAGGAAGACACCTTTTGGAGCTCCAGAAGAAATCACTTCTTCGATGGACACCATTGTACAGAAGTCCATTAGCATGAACGCTCCAGAAACCCTCTCTTAAAAGCTCGACACGAGTCAGTGGTTATTTTCAAAAATGGTCATAAACACATTACTGACTCATTCTGTCGAGGGTAAGAATCCACCTATAGTCTATAGAAAATTGTTTGCCGATATCTTATCCACAGAACAATTTGATTGTGTCTTGTACACGGACGCAGCCACAACAGATGACGGAGAAGACAGCTATTTCAGTGACACTTAAAGTTTCTTGTACAACATCGTCCACAACAAAACCCGTGGCTGAGGCACAGAAGTGGTATAATGCTCACCAAGATCAGTTGTAGGTGAAGAGAGGATGTGTGTCACCAAGCAGCCGCACCACGTGAAGATGGAATGCTCCTTCCAGCCCAACTTCCCCTCCCCCATTACAATCCACAGGCATTTAAAACCAATGTGCATCGGTACCTCCTTTCCTTCTCTTCCTCTACACCTTCGGACCCTGTTGTGACTTAATTCCAGTCACTTAAGGGTACAAACAATGGCTTTAGTGCCAATTATAAAATAAAGACTAGCTTCCAAGCTTCCTTCCGCAAGACACAAAGTCCTACCTGGAGTTCAGCATGATTCCCAAAACCTACATTTATCCAGAGTCTAGGTACAACACCATTCAGCCTTCTCAAGTCAATTCCGAGGGCTCCCAAGTTGTGAATGAGGATCCTGCCATATACGTGGCAGTTGTATCACCCTCTGCACAAGACTTCCAGCCGCAAGTGATCACAATTCGAGACAACGGACAAGCTTATACATCACATGTCTCACAGTACCTCTCCCAAGAGCCACCCATGACCTATGACAACCCGGAAGTCAGTCGCGACGCGCAGAATGAGAGGTACATGTCGTACGCCACACAAGATAAACAGACGGAAGTGCAGTACAAATATCGCATGACGAAGTCTGCGACTCTTCACGTCGCATGGAGGTGCTCTTTGTTTTGGCCGAAAACTAGGTGGCTCAATGTTTTGGGGTTTATGTGGAAAAAGTTTGGGCTTTCTTGATTGTTCTTGGTGAAAACAAAGACAGAGCTAATCAGAAGCAGACGCAAACGTGACTGTATTCGAATATTTGCGATGTATGCAATTGCTCAAATTGCAAATGGTTGAGGTCCTTTTCCAGTTGTGTGCACCACCTTAGCCCAGGTCGTCTTCTGCTGCGTTGTCCCAATGGCTGAATTTCGAAGTCTTTTCGGGCCGGAGCAGTGGTGTCGATACACTCTACATGGCCTAGCCAGCTTAAGCGTTGTGTCCGTAGACGCCTGACCAGACGCATGTCGCTGTACAATTCATAGAGTTCGTCGTTAAATCTTCTCCTCCAGATGCCATCAACACAAACAGGACTTAAAGTCGCACCGAAAACAGATCTAATGCTTTTTAAGGAAAAAACAAAGAAAAACCTGCTCAAAGCCACCTACAACGTTCATTTCAATCGTTTGCAGTATGTACAACTTTGCCGAATACGATTGGCACATACGCTGTTCAACAAAATCCACATCCTCAACAAAAGCTAATGTCCACCGCTTTGCAATACATGCCAAGAACTACTTAGAATTGATTGTGTACTACAGAATTGCAGATTAACTGTTAAACTTCTCCGAAACACGTCGCTACAAACCTTAAATTCTTCCACTCTTTTAAAAGGGACAGTATTCAATATTAATTACTCCCACAATTCCTGTGAAATGAGCATCGCAGTATTATGAGATTCTGCCTAAAGGGCACTAAAGGAATACCATAACTAAGGCCGGACTCATTTGTGAACAGAAATAGATTTACCAACCACCTGTGGCCTTTTTCCGAATTAATTAAAATCTATTCTTATCTTTTCTATTGATTTTCGGTCCTTTCCAAACGCTCTAACCTTGAACATTCTTTGAAATTAATCAAACAGCGAAATATGATTCCTTTGTAAACTCGCATCAATCCGACGACCAAAATGTCAGTGAATTACTTGAAATTATTGCACTTTTCTAAGGAAACCTGTACAAAGTGTACAAACCGGAATTTCTTTAAATTTCCTTCGCAAATCAGTGGAACTGTGTTGTAGATGCTAAATAAGGAATTCAGATGATAGAATTCAGTTGGGGATTTGAGAATTTTCTTAGACTTGTGCTGAACATAAACCCAATTGCAAAACCATTCAACTTTCCATCAGTTCCTCTTCACTTTGGACTGAGTTCCACAAATGTGGATTGAGTGGAGATAAATTTTTGTTACAAACTGTTGAAGAAAAAACACACAACAAACATTTGAAAAAATACTGTACTGCTTCAAATTTACAAAAGAAATTCTTTAAATAACGTCTTTCCCATTCAACCGGACACCCAAATGTAGACCGTTTTCCGCTTCATTCCCACTAATTTCACTTCCCTCTGGAGCTGGTCTCCACTTCCCTGCATTTCTCGCTCGTTGCAGTCTTTCTCTCTCCAGTGCATTGAACAAGTTCTTCCGCCTGCGCAAAAAGTTTAAAATTCTCAAAAAAATATTAAAAAGTGAGTTCTTTGGCAAAAAACATGTGAAAAGTTAAGTTGAAGGTGCAGACTCCATGGTTTGCATGAAATTTCATCAAAATTCCATCAATTTATGCACTTTTCGAGGAATTAAAATTTTTTTTGCCAAGATGGCCGACTTGGCGAGGTGAGTGAACTTCAAAAACTTTCAAATTCAAATAGATTGCATTTAAAAGCGAGATTCAGACGGAAAAACATTTGCAAAGTGATGCTCGTGTGCTAGATTCCATCGATTGCATGAAATTTCGATGGAATTTGATGTATATTTATGTTTTTTTTCGATTTGAACATTTTTTACACAAGATGGCTGCCGATGAGGAATTTTCAATGTAAGAAAGTTTCTCCAAAGTGTTCTTTTTATGTAAATCGGTTTAAGGAAGATGGCGAACCATTGTGCGCGAGTTGTTTACTTATTCCTTAATCGATTGTTGTTATATTCGAGCTAGAATTTTATCTTGTGTGAAAATTCGACTTACGTGTAATTATTTAAAGCCTCCTTGAATTGATTATTGAGCCGTGTGCTTCCAGATCGCCTAAAGTGTCTCGCGCAATTCGGCTAATGAACTCAATGTGTGCCTCTAAGCTGTTCTTCTGCGTTAATCGCGTTCCCATATCAATCAAAGAGCCCTCGCGAGTGTTCTTTCTTCTGATGCGCCTCTTAGTTGTTCGTCATTGTGTCCCCAAATCGTCTGCAAAGCCCCTCGCGATTGTATTTCTATTGCAATATATTTAAATCCTTCGCGATTGTGTCCCCAGATCGCCCCTCGCGAGTGTTTTTCCAACGCAATCCTACTTCTCTTCCTAAATCTTCCAATCCTTCGCGAGTGTGTCCGCAAATCGCATTTAGAGCCCCTCGCGTGTGTTCTTCCATTTCGTCTACAAAGATCGCGAGTCCTTCTGCTACTCCTCTATGTCCATCGCGGGTAAATCCCCCAGATTCGTTACAAAGCCCCTCGCGTGTGTTCTTCCATTTCGTCTACAAATGATCGCGAGTGTCCTTCTGCTGCGCCTCTATGTCCATCGCGGGTGAGTCCCCCAAATTCGTTACCAAGCCCCTCGCGTGCGTTCTTCCATTTCGTCTACAAATGATCGCGAGTGTGCTTGTTCTGTTGTACCTGTAGGCCCTTCGCGAGTGAATCACCAATCGTTTAAAAATCCCCCCGCGAGTGCATCTCCAAAAGTGAAAAAGCCCCTCGCGAGTGAGTTTGTGAGGGAAGTGTCTGTGTGCGAGGACACCCACCGTTGGACTAACGAAGCAGGTAGGTCTTCAGTCTGATAGACGTCGATGCAGCCAGCGTGGGAACACCTCTAATCCTCTTCAGTGTCCATCTAAGTGAGTTGCCTTTAAACTATCGCTCCACACGGCCATCGGGAAGCATTCGACTTCACTCTAAGTGGACACCAGGGTCATCGGGAAGTCCTAGCTAGGGGGTCCGTTGGGTTAGCTTCGGGGTTTAGTATGACGGCTTATTTTGTAGATAGACATTGCATTTAACTTTCTTTTTCAGGTCGCAGCTGGCCTCTGCTCTGGGTTTCCACCTCAACGTTGTCCGGAGGTCAGTTGGCGAATTAGGGCGCTTCTGGGGGTCCTTTTGTGCAAATGCAAATCGGGCTTGATGAAGGGCGTAGGGCTAGATTATAAACAAAATTCTTTCGTTTGGTTTGCAGGTTCATCACTTGGAGATGTTTCACTCAGATTGCTTAGGGCTTGAGTGTTTCACTGCTCAGTAGGCAATGTTTCTAACAAAATTAATTCTTTTACAAATCTTTGCATGAAGTGTTTAGTGATCCTGCTCCCAGTTCACTGAATTGGAACTTTTTTTCTTCAGAATTTAACGTCTTCTTTTAGTTTAGGTGCTGTGGGACTTACTTTTAGAGAAGGGGCATTAAAATGAAGCAAGACGCACTGCGTCTTTAGATTGAATAGAAACCGGCCTTCCCGGTAAATGGCTGAAGAATGAATGCCGAGTACAGCAGCCTTGAATCTGTTGACGAAGATTGCCAGTCTGATTGTGAAGAAAGCAGCCGCCCGGATAAACTGCGTGAGTTTGATAATTTTTTACAATCTTCGCTAAAATTTATTACAAACAAATGTAAACGTCATTGGAAAGGACTTTATTTTCGAGATATATTGAATATATTTTTCTCTTTAACTTTTCGTTTCTATGTTTCTTTTATAGAAGATGAATGGAATGAATGATAAATGGCCTTTTATTGCAGAAGGTGCAGCTGGGAGGCACAAGCCGGAATAGCTATACCAGGTATACCCGTATGAAGTGAGCGCCAAGATACAAATGTCTCGATGGGGATCATTTGTTTTGTACGAGCCCTTATTTTTTTTTTGTTTGTTTGCTATAACATCTGTGAAGAATATTTAGTATACATCAAGTCATTGAACAGACAAGATCATATTTTTTCATCGTGTCAAAAATGTCGAATTTTGTATCAGAAAATGATGATTTGCGGAAAGCATTAATTTTTTGTTTTCATTTGAAGAAAAGTGCTGCAGAGTCGCATGGAATGCTTGTCAAGGCATGTGGTGATCATGCTCTATCAAAAGCAACATGTAAAAGATGGTTTCAACGGTTCAGAAATAATGATTTCGATGTGAGAAATGAAGAACGTGGAACATAACCAAAAAAGTTTGAAGACGCCGAATTGCAAACAATATTGGATGGAACTTTGAATCAAAAGCAAATGGCAGCAATGTTCAATGTTGCACAACAAACAATTTCTGGTAGCCGTGGCGTAGTGGGTAGAGTGCGACGCTCACACGCCGAAGGGTCTAGGTTCGACTCCCAGTTCAACACCAATTTTTCTAATATTTCACGGCACCACCTCTTTCGAGCTGCTGACAACACTCAAAGAGTAATAACTGTCTAAGAAAGAATCTCAAATTTCGCCGTTCGGAGTCGGCAAAAAACTGTAGGTCCCTTCTACTCGTGAGAGAACAGTAGCGCGCACAACACGAGTAGTTGATAAGCAAGCTAGGCCCTGGTCCCCTTTGGACTGTAGCGCCAACAATTATTATTATTAACAAACAATTTCTGACTGTTTAAGAGCTATGGGATAGATCCAAAAGTGTGGAAAATGGGTGCCACATGAATTGAATGAAAGACGGATGGAAAACCGAAGAAACACTTGTGAAATTTTGCTTCAAAGACACGAAAGAAAATCGGTTTTGCATCGGATTGTTACTGGCGATGAAAAATGGATTTACTTCAAGAATCCTAAACGGAAAAAATCATGGGTAAATCTGGGACAACCATCAACATCGACTGCAAAACCAGATCGATTCGGCAAGAAGACAATGCTGTGTGTTTGGTGGGACCAGAAAGGTGTGCTGTACCTAAAACCTGGTGAAACCGGTAATACTGATCGCTACCGACAACAAATGATCAATTTGAACCATGCATTGGTCGAGAAACGACCAGAATGGGCCAGAAGACACATCAAGGTAATTTTGCTCCATGACAATGCACTTGCACACAAAGCTAAACCGGTTCAGGATACAATTAAAACACTTGGCTGAGAGCAGCTACCCCACCCGTCGTATTCACCAGACTTGGCTCCTTCCGACTACCATTTGTTTTCATGGGATGGGACACGCATTGGCTGAGCAGCTCTTTGATTCCTACGAGGAGGTCGAAAATTGGGTGTCTGATTGGTTTGCTTTAAAAGACGAACAATTTTATTGGCGTGGTATTCACAAATTGCCAGAAAGGTGGTTAAAGTGTGTAGAAAATAATGGCCAATACTTTGAATAAAATGTTTTTACTTTCCCATTAATAATTAGTGTTTCATTTTCAAAAAACGCCTTTCATACTGGTATACCTGGTACCCCTCCTTCTGTTGTGTTGAAAACCTGGTCCCCGGACTGTTACCCTTTGTTTAAACTGACACAAAAAAAAAACTGCCTTAACTGACAGACTTTGTACAGAGAAACTGAAGAAGAATGTCTGAATAGCCATCGGAACAGCGCCTACACAAGACAGACTACAATTTGGACAAAAAAAGTTGACCCACGAGTTGCTTTTGTTGGAAAATACTCGTCCGTCAGACACTAGCCGATTCTTAGCCAACTAAAGGAAGTTCAGATGTCTGAACAAACCGCTAACAGATTTGGTTTGGAAATGATGCCGTTCTGTGGAGAAATGTTTTCAAACTTCCCCTGAAGTGATTTGCGTTGGGCGACTGTAGAGTTTCATCAAAATCCCGATTATTCGCGACTTCTGCCACAACTTTTTCGCTCAAAATAGAAAGCAGCAGGTCTTCAAAATCCACTTCCATCCGAAAGTCTTGAGTTCTCGATATTGCGGGCACCACCGGTTAGAAATCATTATTCGCGGCTTGTGCCGCAACTTTTTCGCTCAAAAAAAAAGTATTGAGTTCTCTAAATTGGCGGCACCAACGGTCAGCTAGCATCATTGATTTCAATTATTCGCGGATTGTACCGCAACTTTTTCTCTCAAAATAGAAAGCAGCAGGTCTTCAAAATCCACTTCCATCCCCAAGTATTGAGTTCTCGAAATTGAAAAATGGGTGTCTGATTGGTTTGCTTTAAAAGACGAACAATTTTATTGACGTGGTATTCACAAATTGCCAGAAAGCTGGTCAAAATGTGTAGAAAACAGTGGCCAATACTTTGAATCAAATGTTTTTACATTCCCATCAATAATTAGTGTTTTATTTTCAAAAACCGGTATACCTGGTATTTGATTTTGACCTTTAAGTGCAAATCAAAACATTGCTAGATCGAGTAGTCAGTCAGTAGGATTTCTGAAGTAAGGTAGAATTGATAAAATAAATTGCTAAGGATTCGAATTTTCTACAACCTTTCAGAAGGCTTCCCTGCTCTTTCAAGATTATGCTTGTATGCGGTCTGTCTAGAAGCCCTTAGAAAACCCGATGATTTTCAATTAAGACAATTTGGACTGCTCTCATACTTACCTGACACCACAAATTCTCCTTTCGAACAAAGAAAGACAAAATCAAGTTTGAATTTTTGTTTTTAAATAGTTTTTATTTTTAAAAATCATTTATACAGTTAATATTTATTATTTACTCATTATATGGCTCTGCTCACTTCACATTTAATTATTTTATCATATGTTGTGTGTATATATATAATTTTTTTCTTGGTAACAAATCATCATAGGTACATAACTTTTGCGAACTCCTCTCGATTCTTTAAATCTTCTGGTTTTTTTTTTTGCTTTGTCTGTTTTTTTTTGTATGGTTTTTGTTTTTTGTTTAAAATTAACTTCAATTTATATTTTCTTGTTTTCTTTTTTGATAGGCTATCCTCTTGTGTTTGTTTTTTCAATAAAAATCACGTACAAAAATTTACAATGTACAATAATAATACAAAGTTGTTGTTTTTTGTTTTGTTTTTTATTTTTTAAAGTTTGTTTGTTTTTCTTGCTTCAACAAAAAAAGGGTTTTGTGTTTTTTTTTTTTGTTTGTTCAACAAATGAATGTGTATGGGTTCAGTGGTGAATGATTTTTATTTTTCGAAACATGGTAGAAATGCAATAAGGCTAGAGGCGTTAATATATATGGCTCCTACATAAGCTCTACAGAGGATTTGTGTGTTTTTTGTTCATGTTGACATGGATGGGGAATTTAATAAATAATTCCCTCAACAAAAATCTGATTTAAATGTTAATCATGAGAACAGAAAGAGAAAATAAAAGCAGAGGAAGTGAAAATGGATGTTTACACAAACAATTGGTGCGTGTTCTCTGTCAGTCAGTGAAATGCTTTTGATTGAACGCCAATACGTTGGTGGATGGCGGCAGTGTTTTCTTTAACATCTGCCATGTGATGGTGGTTAAATTAAATTTTTCTGAATGCGAACAAGGAATGGTTTTGTAAATTTACGATAAGTACTGTTTTTAATAATGAATAGACACATCAATCTGTTTTGATTTTCATTTTTTAATCAGCAACTGTCGCTTCTGGCTGTTATTCTTTTTTTTTTTTTGTTTTTGTACATCGGAAAGAGACTTATGTTTCAGTATTCAGTGGGCGTGACTGGCTTTAATTACGATATTACTTCTGTTGAACCGTGTTTTCGGGGTGGACCGAAGCCGGGGAGTGAATTATGTATTAAATCCTACGCATATTTACACTTTGTACAAAAAACAGGTAATCTCTCGTAACATAATATGAGTGGAATTATGGTTTGTTAATAGCTGCGAATGTTTATCTTTGCGTTTGTATAAATTTATTGTTTTTATTTTTTTGTCAAATTCACGACATTTATGTGAGTATTATGTTAGTGATTTATGACCATTCGGGAAGCAAGCAGCGCTCTTTCAGTTGCCGTTGCTGCTGTTAATGGGGATTGTGTGACACGGCGGGTCAGCGACTTGGGTGGAACACATTTAATTTTGTGCGGTTGCGAGTTTATGGCGAGTTTAAGACCGGAATTGCAAGAAAAAAATTAATGATCTTTGAAATTTATGTTACACTTGAGTTTTCCGTTTTTTCGCTCTTTTTTGGAGTGAGATTTTTTTTGTTGCCTGCCTGGGAAGTCTCTGCAGGTCATTTGTTAAAGAGAGTGGAGTGATCTGAGGTGTAGAGAGGAAAGGGTTTGGCTGGAGACAACGAAGGGTTTTCTGCTGAGATACATCGTCAATCATGGCTGACGAACAGAAAGTTCGCGCACATGAAATATTTTATTGTTGGCATCGTTTTGCTTCTTTTTTGGTGGATTCTTCCCTTCGCTGTTTTTTGTTTCAAATAGTTAGCAATCGTCGTTGTTCGAACTGAGGGTTTTCTGAACTTGACTCGATCCATCTACGAATGTCCAAAAGCCACAACGAGAATCCGGACCAGATCTATTCCACTTCCAAGCCTCCTTCTCGTGAGTCAATGTGCAACGAAGGCCACGGAATTCTCCGCAAATGGCCCTGACAAACGTCGTCGTCTTCTTCATCTTCTTGTGACGCTGTAATCCAGGGAGGACTTGGTCCTCCAAACGTCGCCTTGCAAGAATAAAATTATCGTCCTTCTCGCGCTTCTCATTGTCTGCAAATTCCCATAGGCCTTCGCTAACTCTTCAAATTTCATTCCACCCAGCACCCATTCAATGCATTCCCTTGAGCAACAGTTCAACGCAAAGTTGAGAATAAAAACCGACGAAGAAACGAGAAAACGAACACCCACCAGTGTGGAAAAGAATAATAATTTAAAAGTTTTCTTAATTGAATTATCCATTGAAATATGAAAATCTAATCAGAGAAGACTACTCGCGATTCCATTAAGATGTCAAGCGCGCCACACTTTATCCAATTTTAAGTTTTCATTTTGAAAACTATAAACTACCGTTTCTGCTGCAACAATCCCTCTGGCCATTCCCCTCGCCATCGAAGCGAACAACGGAATGACGACGACTACAACCGGACCCACTGGCAATGGCGTGTAAACCCCAACGCCTGCGGAACACATTCAACCTCTTCCTCGAATCACACCCTTGCTCATGCCACCCTCATAATTATCCCAAAAATGATTTTCTATGGAAACCGCATTGTAGCTGACTGAGGGGGTGGGCGGCATGGCTGCGACGGAGGAGTGTGAGGGAGCAAAGCGAATCAAATCAAATAATGCCTAGGTTCTGTGGAAATATTTCCGGTTGTGGGTTAGCAGCTACTGCTGTTGCTATTCCTGCTGCTTCCACTGCTAGTGATGATGATGATGATGATGATGACACGGTGGGTGAGAGGGGATGACGATGATGATGGCTATGACGATGTTGTTGATGGTTGTCGGGCGTTGTCGTTGCCTGACAGCCTGCAGGAGCTCATCTCCCCTTCACCAGCCAACCGCCCACTCATCACCCCAGCAAAACAAAACCCGAATAATTAGCGAAATTAAATTGAGTATACGTTTTGTGTTGCCAAAGTGGCTCTCCACGGCCGATGGCACTGAGTCCGTCCCGCAGTCCTGCCAACATTAGGAACAACTACATTCACGCATACATACTGTTCACATCCGCCTCCGGTTCTTCTGTGTGCTTGTATGCTGTCGAAAATTTTGCCACCAGAAAACGCTTGTTTGTCAATCAAATTTAAAAAAAAAAAACTAAACAAAAACAAAAAAGAAACTCATCGAGTTGGTCTACTTTTCGATGGTGTGTTGAGTGTGTCGGACAGGTGTTGATGGGTACTCGTGTGGCTTTTGTGTGTTTGAATAGTAAACCTAGATACATTTTGTTTTAGTAGTTATGTTTATGATATGTTTGAGTTTTCTCTATCGTCTATGTTTTTCTTTTTGCATTTTTTTATTTGTTTACGGATAATTGCTTTGTCCAATGAACTAGAGTAGTTTTAAGTGATATTGCGAATTAGTCTACGGGTTTGAATTATTTATTTTCTGTTTTTTATTTCTTTTGTATTTGTTTAGCGTAAAATTTACATTTAGAGCGATAGTAGAGGTGAATATTTACAAGAGAATTCGCGCGTGTATTGAAGGGTAGTGAGTGCTGGGGATGAAGACAAGCAAATTCCACTCGAATGGGTTAAAGTTGAGGAAGTTTCACGGAATGTTGTGACCACTTTGCGAGTCAATGAACAGGAAATGATAGCTTTTCCTTTTGCCTAAATCGGCTTGGAAGCGGCAGGAAAACAACCCACAAATGGATGCAATTAAATCTCAGATTAGAGTGATGAGGATGACCAGAAATTCTGTGTAGTTGCGTGGTTTTCAACTTTAATGAAGGCGACACGAGGGAGTGTCAATAAGTTTTGGATTAAGGGATGATGCTTTTTATTGGCTTATGGTTTGTTTTTCAAATTTCAAAGTGTGTCTGAAATGACGACTAGACAAGGACATTAAGAAATCGCCCCTTTTCTTGGTCATATATGGAACAAGGGATGATGAAATTTTCTGGAACAAGAAATGATGCTTTTTTCAAATTTCCAAGACGCCTCAAATGAACACAGCTAAACGCTGACACCAAGGAACTAACCCCTTATCAAGTCTGGAACTAGGGATTATGCTTTTTTAAATTTCCAAGACAGCTAGACACAAACATCAAGGAACTAACCCCTTTTCCAGCTCAAGTCTGGAACAAGGGATGATGCTTTTTTAAATTTCCAAGACGCCTCAAATGAACACAGCTAAACGCTGACACCAAGGAACTAACCCCTTATCAAGTCTGGAACTAGGGATGATGCTTTTTTAAATTTCCAAGACAGCTAGACACAAACATCAAGGAACTAACCCCTTCTCCAGCTCAAGTCTGGAACAAGGGATGACACTTTTTATTGGCTTATGGTTTGTTTCTCAAATTTCAAAGGACGTCTTAAATGACGGCTAGACACTAACGCCTAGAAAATAACCCCTTTTAAAGCTCAAGTCTAGAACAAGAGATGATGCTTTTTCAAATTTTTCAAGGCGCCTAAAAAGAAAACATTGATAGACACGGACACCAAGAAACTAACCCCTTCGCCAGCTCAAGTCCGGGATGATGCTTTTTATTGTCTAATAGTTTGTTTTTTAAATTTCCAAGATGCCCCAAATGAGCACGGCTAGACGCTGCCATCAAGGAACTTTCTCTATTCATGCTCAAGTTTGAAACAAAAATTAGTCAATGTTAGAGAAGGATGGTTTAGCTATTCTTTCTCAGGGGAAAGGAGGTGTTGACTTTGGTGGAATCTCCAGGCAGAGCAGGAAAGATCGCCGAACTCTCAAATGTGGACTTAGAGAATTATGAAAGGTGTCGTTTGATACTAGTTAAAATTGGGATGGCTCACAATCGACAAAGGGTCGAAAGCCTTGCTTCTTAAATAGCTGCTCATGTTATGCAGCTTGTATTTCTCACTGAAACAAAAACAACCTAAAGCTGTCTGTCATTTGCAATATCAACATGTACCAGTAAGTCCCGGGATATATAGGGGGCGCCACTTACAAAAAAAAAAAAAAAAATCCATAGCCGACTACTCTATAAGTCCCGAAACATAGAGACATGGAGGGCGCCACTATCAAAATATCCATAGATATTTTGTCAATAAGTCCGGGGACATAGAGGGCGCCACTATCAAAAAAAAAAAAAAAAACATAGTCGACTACTTAATACGTCTCGGAACATAGAGACATGGAGGGCGTCACTATCAAAATGTCCATAGTCAACTACAAAATAAGTCCCGGGACAAAGAGGGCGCCATTACCAAAAAATCAATAGTGGACTACTCAATAAGTCCGGGGACATAGAGGACGCCACTATCAAAAAATCCATAATCGACTACTCAATAAGTCCGGAGACATAGAGGGCGCCACTATCAAAAAATCCATAGTCGACTGTGATTTTTTGTCAGTGACCCCTCTTTATGTTCCGGGGCTTATTGAGTGTGTTAAGGTTTTCACTTGTCAGAAAAGTATTTTCATTTAACTATTATATTAACTGGCACGGATGACTTGAACAACTTTCAGACTTGAGTTAAGAGCCGCTGGGCCGCCAGCAAGTCGCAGAGTTTCACAAATTCCTTATCCTTCACAAATCGGCAAAATTACAGAAAAACACCATTGGGTTAAAAGCTCCGAAAAATCACTCAAACAAATGTTTGTCGAGCGTAAAAAGTATGTCGCCTTGCACAACTTCAATAAATTTATATTATGGGGCGACAGTCCGCATGGGACCAACCAGGGCCTAGCTTGTTCATCAAAGCTCGTGTTGTGCGCGCTACTGTTCCCTCACGAACAGAAGGTGTTTTTGCCGACACCGAATGATGACGATTGAGAAGCTTTTTTAGACAGATGTTACTCTTGTCTAGGATTAATAATAAATTGTATGGCGCGGCAGTCCACAGGGGGACCAGGGCCTGGCTTGCACATCAAATACTCGTGTTCTGCGTTCTACTCTTCTCTCACAAGTAAAAGGGACCTGGATTTTTTCGTTGAGTCCGAACGGTGAAGTTTTGAGAAGCTTTTTGTTAGACAGTTGTTACCCTTTGAGTATTGTCAGCAGCTCGAAAAAAGGGTGGTGCCGTGAAAAATTCGAGGTGTTTAGCCCGGAATAGAACCTAGATCTTCGGCGTGTGAGCGTCGAACTCTACCCACTACGCTACGCTGGCATATAGCCTTGCAATACTCAAAGAATTCACATTCAATTCATTCAATCCTTATAACTTTGAAATGCAACTTGAGGGGCAATCTGGCCACTGGTAAGGTTTCACATTTGGGAAGGCTCCCTTGGTGGAGCTCATGTGTGCAAAGAACAAGTTACAACTGGTTACAGCAAGGCTCAAGTTCACAACAAAATGTAGTGCCAGAAGTAACAAGGGGACATAGTTTGTGGGGAATTTGAAAAGAAAGTAAATTCGTTCAATAAATCCATTGAATCCAACTTTCTCTAAAAACTTATTGACCACCCCTTTAGATAGAAAGTAAATCAACAGAAAATCTGGTCATCTCCCAGCAAAGTGTACACAATGGTAAAGTTTAAAAACAAAAAAAAAAAAACTAGCTCCGACACCTCGGGTTATCTTCGGAACTCTTCAACAATCTCTACTCCTTCGCACTCAGTACCCATCAATCCACTCAATGCTGAACTAAAATGCAATCAACACAAAACAAAATTTCTTTTTTTTTTTGTTTAAAGTTTCTTTTGTTAATATTTTTTTTTCTCAACTTATCATTTTTTATTTTCTTCCTGTTCTATTAAGTATTTACAAACAATTCGCGAGGGGTGGCATGGGGAGTATTTTTGTGTGTACTTGCGTATATATATTCTCTTCATAGTTTTGTATCTCTTAGCAAAAAAACAAAAAACGTACAGTGATTGATTTAAGTTTTTTTTCATCTTTTTCCTTAGTCTTATGCAAATTACAGAGTTTTTCATTTTTTTCTTGAACAATTCTTTTGATTCATCTGTTTACACATTTTACAAACTTTTTTTTTGTTTATTTTGGGGTGAGCATGCAATCGTTACAAACACAAAACAATTTCTTTTAATTGAACAAAACAAAACGAAAAACGTACTCTCACTTTGGCAGCAGTCGATATGTATAAGTTGCAGTTATTGCTTCATGAATTCACTTAAAACAGAATGCCTTTTTCATGGTTTTCCCCCTCGTGGCGTTTCATTTCTTGGCTCAGTTTTCGCCTGGAATGGTGACAAATTCAACGTTGCACATAAAAAGTGCAATTTTCATCTTATCCTATTCTACTCTAATGGCCTGAACTATCGGAAACGCTTAAATTTATGGCAAAATCCTTCCACTTGCAAAATTGGCAATGCGCAGCCATTTGTGCAAAGTGGTTGGTGCACGCAAGCGAAGCATTGGATACCTGATCTCAGCCTCAGTTGACATTGATGGCACGTACACGTAGCTCACCTAAGGTTAAGCAATATATGCCCGAAGGTGGATTTAAGTTAATTTCTGCTAATTCTCTTCACGATGGCATATCTTTGAAGTCAACAGCCATATCTCGAGGTGATTTTTTCCTTCCTTCTCTCGGAATCATAAATATTCCCTTTCCCTTCTCTTTCACAGTGATTGTCACACCCTGCCACGTCTTCGGCATCATTCATCTATGTTATTGTCTAGCTGCTGCTATCCTCCTGCATGGTTTTCCCAACGTTTCTTTTATTTTTGTTTAATTTTCTTCAAACTCCATTACAAGTGGCGAAGACAAACTCTCTGGGACGTTGGGACATTCAAATTATTTTCGTGTTATGCTCAGTCTTCTTGTTTTTGCAACTAGATCCACAGCGAGGCGCTGTGGTGGAGAACACATTCGTTTCGGGTTGTTTTTGAAGAAACTTTAAGTCCACCCAGAGCGAGAATAAAATTAATCGTCAGTGCTCGGTATGCGTGTGTGTGTTTGTGTGTGTGAGTTCTGCTGCTGTTGCGACAGCCCCCTAACAAGTGCTTGATGAATTTGTCACCATCTCAGAGCTACATTTTTGATAAATGACATATTTTTTTTTCTTTCTGCGTTCCTTTGTGTTGTTTCCTCTTGGTTTCGAGGCGAACAAAAAAGATGTATTTTTTCCCTTAATTTTTCTCCATGTCAACACAACACAATACTCTCCCAGTGTGTTGCTGTGAGAAGTGAAAACCATGGGGAGTGAATGTGTACCGACCGATTAATGGCGTACCTTTCGGTAAACGTCTATCACGTTGAGTTGAACTGCTTTCAAAGCAAAATGGCAACTTAATTTCACAAGGAATATAAAAAACAAAAAACAGGAAAAACGAACTAATCACAAGAATGTAATTGTGAAATGCTTCGTCGCTCCACATGTATACAATTACTATTTACACATAATCATTTCCTTTCATTTGTTTCTCTCACATAAATTACAAATTTATTCGTCCTAATTGAAAGTCAAATAACAACGTATTTACTATTCCTTCATAACCTTTCCTCTTGTCATGCCTTGTCCGGTTTCCCTCTTTTCATCATTCTATTGGTTTTTTTTTTTGTTTTATATTTCGTAATTATGATTAAATTTACAGCCAAAGTGGCAGCTTGAATAACGTGTGTAACTGTATAAAGCCGCTCCGTTATTATTTATTTTTTTTTTTGTTTTTTATATCTCATTTAACTAAGCATAAAATTTACAAAAATTTGTGTATAAAACATTAATTTTTTTACATACTTCTTTTTTGTTTGTCTACATGCTTTAAATATATATATATATATATTGATATATATATATGTATTTATATATTATGTTCATTATGTCCTTAAAATTAAAATAAAATCTCTACAAAATATTGTGTGTGTGTATGCTTATTAACTTACAAGAAAAATTAAGAGTTAATAAAAAAGGTAAAGAAACGAAACAAAACGAAACCTTAAACAAACTAAACAAAGATATAGAATTATTTTTTGTTTTGCTTTTAAATATAACTAGGAAATTTCATAGAACGACATTTGCTTCGTAACTAGCTTTAAACTTATCTTTATCTGTAGGATGTGTAGATGAATCGCTAGCTGCCTACCAGTTCGATTTGGCGATATTTTTTCCTTAAATTGGATACCGGATCCCGATAGAGAACTGGATCGAGACGGAGATTGGAACGTAAAAGAGGCATGTAACTGAAAATAAATGAAAGAAGAGAAAACAATTAAAAAATTATGTTTGGAAATTCTATTTACACAGGCTGACACAATTCATCATACGACGTTGAAAAATGTTCGTTTTCAGTACTATGTTTGCTAAAGTAATGAATTACATTTCAGAATTGTAACAAAAAACAAATGTTTTAGATACGGTTTTAAATTTTTGACATTTTCTTTAAAAAAAAAACAAATTTTAAATTCATTTACCCGACAAAACTCGTCGTAATCATAATAATTGAATGGCGCGACAGTCCACAGAGGGATCAGGACCTAGCTTTTTATTTGAACATATATGAAGACTGGCTACAGAAATATTCCTGTGAAGTATAGTCTATAGAACATAGCTTGTTTATCAACTACTCGTGTTGTGCGAGCTCTCTCTCACGAGTGCACGGGACCTACAGTTTTATGCCGACGCCGAACGGCGAAGCTTGAGAAGCTTTCTTAGACAGTTATTGCTCTTTGAGTGTCACAGCAGCTCAAAAGAGGTGGTGCCGTGAAAAATTCGAGGTGTTGAACCGTGAATTGAATCCGGACATTCGCCGTATGAGTGTCGCACCTTTCCCACTACGCCACGGCGGCCACGAAAAAAACTCTACACCTGTTATTACACCGAATTAGGTTCCTAGTAGCTTGTTGAACCTCCACCAGATTTGAGGACAGCTTGTAGTATACGCGGAATTGAACAAACCAGCTTCTGGGTTAAATATTCGGGTACCCTATCGTATTCTATTAGCAGAGCTTTCTTGAGTGTAGCCCATGAAGTTATTGTGTGCCAGTGAAGCTGTTTTTCTAGGAAGTCCCACAAACGTTCAACGAGGCTTAAATTTGGACTCTGTGTAGGAGAATACAACTGTCTCGGGGCATAATACAATAACCACTCCTTGAATTTTCCAGCTGTGTGTTTAGGGTCATTGGCCCACAAGGGGACCAGGGCTTAGCTTGCTCATCAACTGCTCGTGTTGAGCGCGCTACTGTTTTCTCACGAGTAGAAGGGACCTACATTTTTTTGCCGACTCGGAACCGCGAACGGTTTAGGGTCACTATCCTGCTGAAACCCAATTGAACCCAATTTCTCGACCGATGACTTTAAATTCTATTGTGGTTCTATAGTGTGGGGATCCACGGCTTGATCCGGTGTGTGAAAACTGGTTTTCATAAAACTAGATCCTGATTTTCGGCCTACTATATGCTTTCGAGGAAGCCACATATAGAGGGCGCCAAAAACAAAAAATTATTAATTTAATATTAATTTTCTTTGCTAGTGGCGTCCCCTATGTGTCCCGGGACTTATTGCTACACTTAGGTAGTGTACTCAGTAGAGCTCTACGACGTGAAAGTAGAAGATGATGATCCTGATTTTCGGCCGTCCATATGCTTTCGAGGAAGCCACATTCAAAAGTCATTATTCGTGTTAATGTTTCATTAATTATTCATCGATCGAAGTGAGTTCAAGTGGGGAGGCAAACTATAAGTGCGCGCACAACTGAGAACTCAAGTGCCTCCTGCATAATTCATGGCGTCTTGTGATAATCCCATTCGAAAGCTATTAAGGCGTTTTTTTCCACACCAAGGAAGTTATAAGCTGTTCATGTTTCTTTTCATTACTTTCTGACTTCGTTTGGGGTTAAATTTGCGTGGTAGTTTAGAATGCTGCTTTCTGAGACTCCCCCAGGTTTCCAGCAGGTTGCCCAGAGTGCAAAAAGCAGACCACAGTTACCCTCCGCAGAGAGAGAGAGAGAATATTTCAACTTCTTCAACCCCGCCGAACGGAGTAAGGTCTCATTGGCTCCCAAAACCGGACTTTTGGTACGGAGAACACATCCGCAGAATAAGCTTGGACGCAGTTTTTGCGTCGAACGGAGTAGGATCTCATTGGCTCCCAAAGCCGGACTTTTTGTACGGAGGGCACATCCGCGGAATAAGCTTGGACGCACTGTTTGCGTCGAACGGAGTTAGATCTCATTGCCTCCCAAAACCGGACTTTTGGCACCAAGGACACAGTAAATTCCCCCACGGAATAAGATCGTGAAGGAAACTATACCCAAATCTCAAATTCCTTTGTTAAACTTACCCAAAAACCGCTGCAAAGGTATTCAGACAACTTTGTCGCTGAATAAAGTGATCCGGATCATTCCATGGTGAACGGCCGCCCTCGCGATCCTTGTAGCCCTTGCGCTGTGTCACCTTAATCGGCGGTTTTCTGGTCACATGAGACACCAGAAGATTCATTAGGATATCTTCGCAATTGGAAGATTGCTGTACAGTCTTAAGTAGTAGCAGCGACAACCAATTCGTGTATAGATAATTGTAGTAGCGATGGTAGAAAGCTGCACCAGTCAGTACTATGGAATAGTAATTTGTCCACTTGGACGTGTAGCCCCAGGCGTTCTAAAAGTGAGAGAGAATGAGTTGGGCATAAGTAAGAGGAAGAGTGTGGTCGTATGTGCTTACCTTTGAGTCATCCCAGAAGTGGGCACGCGCTGGATAGCCTACGATGCGGTCGGGGAAGTCTCGCCACACTGTGTAGGCAAAGTCAAGTTCGTCTGTGTTCAATATAGCATCCTCGTCCAATGATAGAACAGCATCGGTTTCCACTTCTGGGTATGGATAGAATCTTTGGGATATGCTGGGACGTTCGTCAGTCGTTGGGGAGGGTGCGTCTGATGATGCTCCGGCTGATGCTGCAGCCTGTGCAGCTCCTACTACTGCTGCCGCCGCTGCTGGTGCTGCTCCCCCTGCTGCCGCCGCTCCACCAGCAGTGCTACTGCCCAGTGGTATCACATGGAACGGAATATGATATAGGTTTGGCCAGCGCTTTTTCGATGGGATAGGTCGATCAGCTGCCCACAATACAATTATCTGGAAAAACAAAAATAAGCCAGACAGTGGAGACTTGTCAGCACCGAGGAACTGCTGAGAAACTTACCCTATCTACAAATTGACTTTTAGTGATGCTCTTGACTAGTTTATAGAGGGCTGTGTTTGGGGTCAACACCGTCCCTATTTGCACATAAATCACCGCTGTGTAATTGTGTCGCGGCACGCTGCCCAGCGAGTCCAATAAAAACGGCATAAATCTGCAAAGTGAAAGAAATCACAACTAAATCCTGAGGGACGACGCAGAGGATGATGTGTCTGAACTTACCTAGAGGAATCTGTGAATGTAGGAAGTGTTAGAAGAGCACCAGGCGATGTATTCCAAATGAGACTGTTGCGCACCGGATAGTCCGGCAGTCGTTCTCTGATAATCTGAAAGAAAGAGGAACAGAATCATTAATTTAGTCATAGAATCCCCAGTTGACAGTCGTTGCTGGGAACACACTTGGGGACACAAAAAAAAAAAAAAAAAGCTAAACCGAAAGTTATAAAAAAGACGACCGGCAGCCAAGTGAAATGCATTATTTCCTGAATCAGAGGAGCAGGAGAGAGGAGCATTAGCGTGGAGTCCATTGTCTTTGGTTTTAGCGCGTACCACTGCCATGCCACCCTGAGCAGCAATTGCGGAACCAGAAGCACAACCAGCAGTGGCAACAATAAAAATTAAATCACATTCCAGAGGATTGAGAAGACACACAGCGGAGAATAAGGCAACGGCAACGTGGCCGTGGCAAATCAATGAAACTTTTAATGTCCACCTCCGTCCATGTGGAATTTTCAATAAAATTCATGCCAAAATGAAGCTGGCAACGACGATGACGAGGAGAGGACGAGGGGGGCCGCGGCGGCGAAGTGGCCGTTATATACACGCCGCTCCTTGTTGTATGCATTCCTAGAAATTGAAGCGACTGCGAGGCAGGAATGAAACCAAGTCGGAGCGGATCTCTGTGTTGGTCGAAGTCATTATTTTCAGCCCGACCGACTCCCGGTCTGATGACGGAGAACCGAGTGAGGAACTGGATTAGGGTTACAAATGGATTGACTTACGTGAAAGATTTCCCCATTTATGACGATGATTGAGTCGGTTTTTGGCTGTTGTTTGCGAGAGAGCGAGAGTGGAGAAAGATAGCAATGTGAAGTGTGGGAGAGGAGGGTGGTTTAACGATGTTCTCGATGAGTAAGCACCCGGTGGCGGCTGTGAAACAATATCTCGAAGAGGCAATAAGGAATATCCATAAATAAAGTGCACACCGAGCATGGATATAAAATGCAGTCTGTTCGGGTGATGGGTAGCTGCGTGGAGAGAGAGTAGAGGGTCCGCTGGAATTTAAGCGAAAATCTTAAATTCATCCTATTGTCGGTGCGATTTGAAATTCATTAGGGCACCAGCAGCTTCCAGTCTGGAGGTCTAATCTCCTCGTGAACAATTATAATCTCCGGACAGTGTTTTCCTCCTATTTGCACAGCACCCTCAGCTCCCACAACGAAGGGGAGCAAAAGGTGGGTCGAGCTAGGGGACGACGGAAAGTGTGCGACAGTGGATGGCTAGCAGGTTGCGACAGTGGATGGCTAGAAGGTTGCGACAGTGAATGAATCTGAAAAGAGGGGTTGAAGCAAACGACTACAATAATTGATGTCGCGTCGGCTCATGGTTTCCTTATTTATGCAGCAGACCGAGACGCATAAGACAATTGAAGCAAAGTCATCGTCATCGTCATCGTTGTCGTCGTCTTCGTCATCTAAGACCCTCTTTTGAAGATAGTTGCAGGAAGAACAAATGAATTGAAATCCTTGACTTGTGATGCCCCGACAAACAAGAAATTGAATGCCAACCAAAAGCGTGATGGTGGCCACCCTCTACAACGGGCTCGATAAACATCCAACGACACATGCATGCGGGACACAGGGGGACAGCAAACAAGAGGAACGATGCCGACAATGTGTGGGTGAGGGAACGAGATCTATACACAAGGGTGGAAGGCAAGGGGAGGAACAGAGAATAAAGAGTGAAAAACTTTCGCGTTTTCCCTCATTCCCAGCTGGGAAGAAGCAATCAAGCAAAAGGCAAACGAACAAGGACAATCCAAACGAGGATCTGTCTCCTCTTCTATCTCCCGCTCTCTATCTCTGGTGGGGAATTAGTAATTTATGTTTGCCTGTGTGGTGGAAGACGGGGCTGTGAGAGTACATCCCTTGATTGTGTTTTGCTAATTTCAAATTTGCAATTGCCGTTGCACTTGCAGAGCATATCTCCCTCTTCACCATTTCTGTTACAAGGACACATAAAATTTGCGTGTAATTATGTTGTGTACTACTGCATAAAGCTCCCGCTCAGCGCTATGAAAATCCATTAAGATTAAGACATAAACGACGACGATGAACAATGTCAGCTAGTAAATCCTCAGCTCCACACCGTTGCGCACGAGAGCGAGGATGACTACAGCCGCGGCACCAAAAACAGGAAGAAGCCTGCCCTAATGATAAACAATTCGATGTGATATCTTACACTCGCGACATGGCGTGCACATGGAAACCTCCCATCCCGAAGACGATGGGAGCTGTTCTTCATGGCCGTGAGATGGCGAAAAGCTGCTGTGGCAAAGAAGTACACAGAGGTGGTTGGTGGTTTAACCGCTGAAGCAAATTTTGAACGACGACGACGACGACACCTTGCTACTCTGCACCGAAGGCAATCCAAGGAATGGAAGGGAGACAAGCATCAGAAGCGGCAGTCTGAGGCAGGCAGGCTACAAGGAGCAGCAGATTGAATGAAGTAAGCTAGAGCCTCCGCTCCTGCAAGTGAGTTATTGTAATTTTGTAACCCGGGATCCCAACAAGGATCCCTATTCACCGTCGTTGCCATCGCTGGTGGCGGTGATGGTGCGGTTAAGTAGGTTTGTCGGTGTGGTGGAGGACTCCAGCCGACGTCGTCGTCTCTCTCGCTTATCCCATGGATTGGGGGCCGAGACACGACTGAAGAAATATGTTTGCAGGAGCAGCTATGCACCACACCCCTAATTAGTCTGATTGCGAACTTCCGTGCAGTTTTTTTTTTTATCATCTTCTTCTTCCTCCGTCACACGTCTTATACCCTCCCGAACACCTCGTTTACTTTAATTTTCTCTCCTTGCCTTCATTTATCTGAAGTGCGCACACAAACACTGAATCAGACTGGCAGCGGCAGAGGCACCAGAGGCAGCAGAGACAGCAGAGCGGCAGCAGCAGAAGCAGCATGAGGCCAGGAATAGCAGCTTACAGCTTAATGTGAGACAGAGGTGGCGCAGGCGGCGTGGATGTGGTGGATGCGGCACAGGGTGCAGCATAGGGGGTGTAGCTGCAGATTATGCAGGTTGATTATGGAAGCAATTTGTCATTTTGCGGTGTGGTCTTTATTAATCGTCAACATTGTCGGGGGTTAATGTCAGATTTTATGAGGGCTCCATGTGCATGCCGGTCGTCTGCTACCCTTGATCTGTCAAATCATTTTAAGTTGACGAGGTCGGGGGCGTTTGCATTTGCATCATTTGCCGCCAGCTGAGGGTGGCCGAGGGTTGACTAGTAATTAGGGGTTAAGTTCGACCTAAATCTGTTTATCGGCGACAATGACGTTGCGGACAGTTTTTGGCTTGTTTTGATGTGGGATTTAATGTCAACAGCAGCAACGCGAATGCAGTTGCCGGTCATGGTGGTGGGCAGGGCTTTTGCTTGTTTTTGGTCCCCTAGTGTTTGCATTAATTGCTTTGGTGGTTTTTTTTCTTTGTCTTTCAACTTGATGAGCGCTGGCGCTCATTAACGATGAGTGGAGAGGGAGATTGTTGACAAACTCACAAATGTGGTGAATCCTTGAATTTCTGAGGAAGGATTAATATGTAACCAAGAACGAGCAAGACTAGATGGGTGGTGTCGGTAAAGAACGTTTGCTCGACTACGCAAGCTCAATGTGTCCTTAAGCTTGCGTAGGTGGGCAAACGTTCTTTACCGACATCAGCGATCTAGTCTGGCTCGTTCTTCTTGCCTTGATCGTCCTCTCTGTCTTTGTCTTCTTCCTTCGCAAAAGCTTAACCATGTTTCAGGAGCAATCACAGCAACCTCACATCATGTAGAGGATCCATGTGCTCAAGACAACAACAACAAGCGAAGCTTCTTGTAAAGACTGAGCTACATGTGACTGGAAAACACACTTCTTGCCGACAGAAACTGAATGCGTATTTAGCGTATATTCAGACCCTTTAAAAATCGCTTCCCTGTTAAGAGCGTGCTACTCCTTGGAAACGAATGAACATCATGTAAAGCAATTACGTCCTACAAGGATGAATGTCTAATCAACGCGATTCCGTTGTTTCCCAATCTCCAAATGTCACTACACGACAAACAACATCCTCCCGCCCACCTGTAGCCGCCCAGAGTGTCAAAATTTGAGTGGGTTTCCACTCGTAAATCGCTTACTCAAGCATGAAATCTCTTTGCGCCCCATCAATCATCATTCTAGGACACAATTTGACCCAAGTGTCGTCCATCGCCACCACTATCTGCTGGTTCTCATCTCTCCCTACACTAATGGGCAGTCGGTTGGGTCGGTTGTCTCCCAACAAACTCTAGGGATCCCGAATAACAATCCCAATAATTTAATTTCCTGTAAATTACGCCTCGACATAACAATCCAATAAAAAAGAATAACATCACAACCCCTCTCGGAGTCCCACTGACCGTCCAGTCCACCACTCCACATGGATAGTATTTGTCTGCCATCAAAAAATATGAAAAGGATAAACATTCTGGTGAACCAATAAATTTATCCCTCAAATGAACTCATCGCTGCCTTCATTTCCGCCCTTGTGGTGTTGGTCGATCGCTTGGTTTGTTGGTTCGTTGGGTGGGTGGTTGGTCTGTGCGTGTGATGGGCTAAACAACAACAACAACAACGAAAAAACCCTTCCTTCCATTTACTATCCAAACACACTGACGGCATAGAGAAGGACACAAGGCAGGAAGAAAAAATGGTTAACTGGCAAACAAACCAGGGCAGCAGCAGCAGTGGCGCTGAGAGGAAAAATCCTGTGAAACCGAATAAATACAAAAAAGACCCAAAATTGCTCGTCCAAGCCGAAAATTGACTGAAGGAAAACAAACACCCAAGCGGCTCTCGCTTCACTCCCCAAGACGGCATAATCCTCCCGACGTTTATCCCCTTCTTAGAGAGCGACCACCGCAGTTACCATTCCACTAAAACCACCATCATTGCCAGCGTCCTAGGCGTCACCCTCGACATCGTCGTGTTAGTCGTGCTCGTCGACGTCGTAGTCATATTCCGCGTTGTAATTTTCGCCTCCCTTGCTGCCGTCGTCAAACGTCGTGCTCGTTGTTGCCCTCAAACTCGCTGTTGTGCTCGCCGTGCTCGTTGTGACCGTAGCGCTCGTTCGTCGTCTTTTCTGTCGCCATGTCATCCACTCCATCCTCCTCCTCCCCCTCTTCATCGTCACCACCCTCGTCTTTAGCTGAAGCAAAGAAACGCAAAGTATTCGACTCTGAGGAGGAAGTGCTGTGCCGTGCCTTGGCGTAGTGTTGCCCTAGCGCGGTTTTGCGCGCGGTTTACTGAAAACCCGGGCGTCCCTGCCCTCCTCCTTCTTCCCCTTCGCAAGGCCACAAAGAAGCAGTGGTTCGCCAACACTATTTTTGCGTGACACACTCGAATAAATCAAAATCGAAAATAGCCGAAAGCAATGACCTTTGTCGGCAGGACAGGAGGCGGAGAGTAGTCGGAAAAAAATTGGAATAATATGAATTTTAATCCGTATCCTGCGTGCTTAAATGCCGACAACGCTGAAGGAGCCTACAAATGGGTGGTGGCAAGCAGGAGTCGGGTTTACCTTGAAAGCTCACTGCACTGGCTGGTGCTGTGCACACATCACAACACACTCACACACACATACACGTCAATGCCAGGAGGCACTGATTACGTAGTCGCATCAGGTAGCCTTGCCGAGGCGCTTTTTTCCCATCCATTGTTTGCCCCGAAAAGCCCACACACTCAATCATCGGCTATAACCGCCGCCGTCAACAATTTGGAGAGGAGGCCACTGCCGCCGCTGAATTAGAAACCGCAGTGGAAATCGGATTACTATTATTTGCCAGTCGGACAGCAGGCTGAATTGGGTGGTGGGGAGGCGAGGATAATGCTGTGCTCGTAAAAATGGCACAAATTCCTGCCCGTGACTGTAGAGTCAACAAAAATGCCCCGACGACGACGATGACGGAGAGGCGCACACTGTGTGCATGCAATTTTCATTAGACAGAGATAGACAGTCGCACAGACCATATGTCCTGTGACCTACAAAGTCCTGGTGGGGGGACGGAAGGGCAAAGGGGAGGATGGGATGATTGGTTTGCATTTCACTGATATTACTCGCGTTATATCAAATGATTGAGTGTGGACGGCGGCGTGGTGCAGCGCGGTGGAGAGCGCGCAATTTCTGTATCGTCCGCCTGTTTACATGGCGCGCAGCGTGTGTACCCGATGAATAATTTTGGTCGTCCGCGCCTCGCCGTAAATGCCAAATTAGCATGCAATAATGTGAAGAGGCGCGCACGCGGCACAGGCGGACGCGGCATTGGACGTGTATCAGAGGCCAGCGCAAACGATAATGGGTTGTGGCGGTGACGGTAATGGTGGTGGTGGCGATGGCGGCGGCAGTGGCAGCGGTGGTGGCAGTGGTGCACGAGAGTTAAGTGATGCACGACTTTTCGATGTACAGGACTATAATTGTTCTTCAGTTTGGCTCTGAATGGCAATATTGTGTGTTGGGCGCGTACAAATCATTGTTATGGTGTTCAAAAGCTAACCTCCTTCAAACCCCCACCACCCTCGCCGCCAGACACCCACAGTGAAAGCGAGGCTCCATGTGAGCTGGTCGTCTCCTCCCCCGATGCTGCCTTTGTCATTGTTGAGGATCGAGGCGAGGCGACCACGCGCGCACATTGGCTGTTTTCAAGGGACTCGGACATTTAATTGTCCTTCGGGTCGTTGGAGTTAGTCACACGGTCAGCGCTTGTCAATGACGCGCTGCAGTGGCGGTGGGTGGTATGTGAGCGGCGGAGGCGCGGCAGTGGTGGTTGTTATTGTGTAACATACACGACGAGCGACATAATCGAAAATACCTTAGCCATGCGATTGTCCTGAAACCAGCTTCAGTGGGTGTGGACGATGGGACGAGGTGGGGCGCTCGTGTGGGGATCATACAGTGGTTGTATGTGAAAATGGGCAAAGAGAGCAAACGACGGGTGCAGACCACTTTAGTGGCAAACTAGAATTTGTCGGACACCAGTGGATATAAATTTAGCGCTCGCGCTTCCCGCGCGCTCTGACGCCGGACACACAATGCATTCAGGAGAATGCGCGCCTTTATATATTGTGACAGGGTGACATGAAAAGGTTACACTCACCGCTCAGCCGGTTAATTGAAATTCATTGTGAATAGACAGCTCGGCGGGGGAGGACCGGGTAGGCTCAGTGATCGCTTTGTTTTTCACCAAAACCATGTCAAAGCGATGTGAGCCAGAGCTCCCGGGGTTAGGGCATAATGGTTGGTTGGAGCTCTACTGGTGGCTGATTGTCTAATGAATTCTGATTGACATCTCTGTCTCTCTCTCGTTGGCGACAAGCACTTGGACACATTGTCACACATTCACGTATCCCAGCGCCGCCGGTCTACGACTACGTGAGTGATTTATTTGATTTTCCGATGGAGGCGGCTGCTGCTGCTTGTCACAGTGTCCAGTTTGAAGAGACTCTTGACAGTTTGAGTTTGTTTGTTGGACCGGTCTTCAAACTTTTCCACTTCTGACGTTGTTAAGGGTTAGAAGTGATGGAATTTGCCACAAGTGGACCTTTTTTCGACAACTTTTGGATTCTTTTTGAAATTGAATTGAGGTTTGTGTTCCGTCCAAAAATAGGCCACACACACACTCATCAAATAAATAAAAAGTTGCTTTCCTTTTTTAAATTAAAGAGCGCACCACCACTGCTGGGGTTAGTCAGAAAGGGATTTTTATTGCCATACATCACGCACGCATTCATTGTGAATTCAACTCAATTGAACGGCATTGGAGCTGTGTGATGGGGAGGGGAAGCAAGGAATTTAGAATCAATTGAATCGAATAGTTGGCCGTCATCAATTGTAATTAAGGGACGTCAGGCCTTGTGGAGGGCAGAAGGGAATTCTGAAGGAATTTCTATAATTTCATGCGGAATCGGGGGCGAAGCATTTATGAAAACGGCTCTTTGTTAGAAACTCTGAAGGGAATTGAAAATCTAATGAAGGCAAGTTGATTTAAAGGCAGTCCTCGAACTCCAAAGGTTATGCGCAGTGGCAATACCGATGGGAATCTGCTAGAGATTCGATGAGTTTTTCATTTGATTACGGTCCTCAAAGCGAAATTCATGTTGTTCTTTAAAGTTCAATCAGAAGGGTCGATAGGGAACGTCAAAGACGTATCAGACAGCGTGGAGAGAGGTCGCTGAACGATGTGTTCATCAAGCGGTTACCTTCTAAACTTCCATTCCCTGTCTTTTAAATCGTCTTTCTCGACTGTTTTGATCCATTAATGGAGACATGCGGTTGAGGATTGTGAGTTTAACTCACGTGTGTATGGTTTCGTTATTCATTCCAACAGCTCTGCTTGAAGCAACCGGTCCAATTTTCACTTTCACTTTGAATTTCATGTTTTTCTTTAAAGTTCAATAAGAAGGATCGATAAAGAACGTCAAAGGTGTATAAGACAGCGTGGAGAGAGGTCGCTGAACGATGTGTGCATCAGGCGATAGCTGTTTAAACTTCCATTTTCTGTCTTTAAAACCGCCTTTTTCGACTGTTTTGATCCATTAATGGAGACATGCGGTTGAGGATTGTGAGTTCAACTCACGTGTGTATGGTTTCGTTATTCATTCCAACAGCTCTGCTTGAAGCAACCGGTCCAATTTTCACTTTCACTTTGAATTTCATGTTTTTCTTTAAAGTTCTATAAGAAGGACCGATAAGGAACGTCAAAGATGTACATATAAGACAGCGTGGAATGAGGTCGTTGAACGATGTGTGCAGCAGGCAATTGTCTTTTAGACTTCCGTTCCCTGTCTTTAAAACCCCCTTTCTCGACTGTTTTGATCCATTAATGGAGACATGCGGTTGAGGATTGTGAGTTTAACTCACGTGTGTATGGTTTCGTTATTCATTCCAACAGCTCTGCTTGAAGCAACCGGTCCAATTTTCACTTTCACTTTGAATTTCATGTTTTTCTTTAAAGTTCAATAAGAAGGATCGATAAAGAACGTCAAAGGTGTATAAGACAGCGTGGAGAGAGGTCGCTGAACGATGTGTGCATCAGGCGATTGCTGTTTAAACTTCCATTTTCTGTCCTTAAAACCGCCTTTTTCGACTGTTTTGATCCATTAATGGAGACATGCGGTTGAGGATTGTGAGTTTAACTTACGCGTGTATGGTTTCGTTATTCATTCCAACAGCATTGCTTGAAGCAACTGCGCCAAATTTTCACTTTCACTTCGAATTTCATGTTTTTCTTTGAAATTCTATAAGAATGTATCAGACAGCGTAGAGAGAGGTCGCTGAACGATGCTGTTTAAACTTCCGTTCTCTGTCTTTAAAACTGCTTTTCTCGCCTGTTTTGATCCATTAATGGAGACATGCGGTTGAGGATTGTGAGTTCAACTCACGTGTGTATGGTTTCGTTATTCATTCCAACAGCTCTGCTTGAAGCAACCGGTCCAATTTTCACTTTCACTTTGAATTTCATGTTTTTTTTTTTAGAGTTCTATAAGAAGGACCGATAAGGAACGTCAAAGATGTACATATAAGACAGCGTGGAATGAGGTCGTTGAACGATGTGTGCAGCAGGCAATTGTCTTTTAGACTTCCGTTCCCTGTCTTTAAAACCCCCTTTCTCGACTGTCTTGATCCATTAATGGAGACATGCGGTTGAGGATTGTGAGTTTAACTCACGTGTGTAGGGTTTCGTTATTTATTCCAACAGCATTGTTTTAATCAACTGCACAAATTTTCAATCTTTCTTCATGCCTATCTCTTCTGTGCCTCAAATTTTGTTTGTTCTTTTGACATCAACGGTGAAATCAGTGATCGTTGATGAAACTCGCTTTCTCTTCAAGTGAAGGGCAGACCCTCTTCCATCTAAAACAGTGCAAAGTAGAGTTAAGAAACAAAAATATTTCCACTTCCCAGATGGCACAAAATGCTCTATTTTCGGCAGAAATACTCCAGTACTAATTCATTTAACCACTTCACCCATTCACAGAAGTCAAACACGGCTCAAATCTTCGACCAACTCCGCAAACTTCAACCTGATTGGACTCATTTCGGCCTACATTCCGACATCAAAAGTGATTTCCTACATAAATATCGCATCACGTTAATGAGGGTGTCTTTAAATTGGCGCCAAAATACCTCCCCCTCCACCAACGGCCCTTAACATCATGTCCTTCCCCATCCTCAAATCATAGTCATCTCAGAATCTTGTCTTGTTTCGCGTCAGAATTTGTTATGCATGCCATAAGACAAGCAGCCTCTCCCACGGGCGCTCCCCCCAATCCACTCACATGTATGTAATAATTTTCGCAAGTTTACTCAAACTTGACATGAGCACTCGCAGCCGACACACTGGCATCGTCCTGGTTCTCGTCCTCGTTCTCGTCATCATCATCGTCGTCGTCGTCGTCTTAAATACGTTTTTGGTTCTTCTCATTAAAATCGAAAATCCGCTTTAAAGCGATGCTAGCATCGCGTGTGAAGCACCAACTCTCGACTGAAATGCAAAATTTAATTCCCTTTGACGAAGATCTCATCTCTCAGGGAGTTCCCTCCTTCCAGCGTTCAGAAAAAAAATTGAACAACTTCCTGCATGAGATTCACACCAAAGCCGAGAACATTGGCCCCCGATGTCGCTGTCACTTCTTTCACGCTAACACTCGAAGCCGGAGAGCGTGGGGAGACTTGGCCCTAGTTGCGAAGTTAATATTTAATTTCGTAAAAAGCTTACAAAACTTTCGCCTTTGCCAAAAAACCAACATCGCGCGGAATCACAAAAAAGAGAGAGAGGGTGCCGATGACGATGACAACGTCACAAACACCGCTCGCTCCACACAGAAACCAGCACGATGATCGCAAGTTATTAGGAAATCTGTCGATAAGTTAATTTTCCGTTTTAAATTCAACACCAATGCAGCGGCGGGTGTTGAGCGGAAGATGGGGCGAGGGGACATTGCATCTGGAACAGAGGCGACGACGTTCTCTTTACTGGAGAGGATGACGACGATGGCAACGACGAAGACTCCGGCTCAAAGGATGATGTGCAGTAGCTGCTGAAGAGATTCTCCAGTTCTTGCTCCTGCTGCTGCTCTCAAAGAATTTTCAATTCCAATTTTCAAACAAACGCAAATTAATTTGCTCCGATTTCCAACGCCATCACCATCGCCCGCACACCAACAGCAGCACAGTCACTTCCAGAAATTCTCGCGAATCGATGCTTGAATGGCAGCAATAGTGCTGTTGGATGCTTGGACGGGGAAAACGACGCCGGAAAGGAGTGAGAAATGGCAAGCGCGGTGGCGTGGGAAAGGTTCTTGAGCAAAAATTCGATGGATGCACTTTGGCAAAGTTTTTTGTCACAACCTTCGGAGCAACGTGCAGTGCCGCGCAGTGCATGCACTGCACTGGAGCGCATCTAGTGGATGCAAGTCAGAGGATGGAGGTTATAATTAAATGTTCGTTCCCCGGTCGAGACGTGACTAGTTCACGATTTATAGGATCTGACGATGTACTCCCCCACCCACCCCCACTCTGCTTTACTCGATGCATGAGGGAGGAGACCATGCAATTGCCACAATTATTTAACTTGGCACAAACACACTGACAGCGAAAGCAGCTGACGGTGGCGTGGGATGGTAGGGTTTTCATTTTTCCTCATTTTTCGCCCTTCCTGCACTCGACTTGAAAGTGGATGACAAGGCGATGTGGCAGCGACGTCGGCTCCCGTGTCATAACCCATGTGATGATGCAACGCCGACTGATTTGTCGCCGAAATCGTTTATTGTCAACGCGCGCTGAAATTTAAATTGTTTTTGACTACACACTCACCCGCGCAGCTTCGAATTTCAAGCAGCAGCGGCCTCGTTTGAAGCCTGACACGCGGAATGCGAGGGCGGCTCTGTGACCTGGGGAACTTGCGAGCTAAGGTGTCAAAAGTGGGCCACCAATCCAAGGGGGCAAACAGAGAGCAAGTGGGTTGTTCAGAGTTCAATCAATCTATCCAGGACACGCTTGAAGGAGAGTGCTGCGCGCGCCAAGTTAATGGTTTTCAGCCTCATTTCAGGTGCTCGCGGTTGAAGTGGTTTTGTCAAGGTCGGTTAGTGAGCCGTGTGCCAGTTGGATTGATTGATTTTCGTTCCGATTTGTTGAGGGCGGTAGGGATGAGATAGAAAATTGGATCGTTAGGGGCATTCGACATCCTTATGGAGCCATGAACAAGATTTTCCTGTTTTGTTGCCTTTGGCACCCAAGTGATCGTCGTGGTTGACGCTAGTCTCAGACAACATCAATTTCCGTGATGGAAGAGGCGGAAGATTACCTTCGAAAGTTTCTCCTGCCTCTTGGGGAGTTCTGGGGATCAACTCGGCTCTTTGGAAGTTTCGCCGTTGTCTCCCGTCGTCGTTGATGATTCACTACACCTCTGCTGACCCTTGGCAGCGTCGCTTTGCGTTTGAGAAGAACCGAAGTTCCTTCTTCACACTCACTTCCCGCACCCTCGGCAACAGCTTCAGCCCGGCATCACGCTGGCTGACTGTCGGGAAGGTGGGAAGATGTAACTTTTCCGGGAATTTCGCTGAAACAAAACTTTTCGCCCGCAGTGTGCGCGAGAGACAGGCCACCGACAAAATGTCGGTCGATGTCGACCCTACGGCATTTCTATTTGCAAACGAAATCTTCCGTCATCTCTTCTTTAGCCCCCGCCGCCATCCATGTCTTCAAGCTGTTGTTCCTGAATGCATGCATACGCCAAGCGCGCGAAATTTGCTCGCAGAAAGAGAGAGGGAAGAACTTTTCAAAACATAACCGAAGGAAAAATGTACAAATGTGTCTCGTGACATGACGGGGGACGAGGTGTCTACGAAAGGGCCGCCACTGCTGCCGCATATGTGGCGTTGTGTGTGCGTAGGCGGTTTTGTGTTGCAAAAGTTTAAACGGCACGTAACATGGCACAGATGGTTCTCCACACACACATACACACAAACACAGCTCAAGGATGTTTGTAGGGCTTGTAGTCAGTCACTGGATGGCAGCAAGAAGCATGCACGCCAGGCAGGCACAAGTAGGCAAGCAGGCAGGACAGGCATATTGTAGGTTTCCGGGTGCATCAACCGATTGGGTTATCTTTCTTTCTTGCGAACCGACGACGACCTCTGGGAGAGTGCGATGGCGGCAGACAGATTCCCACACACATGTGCATCCTCTTTGAAAACTTTTCACTCGCTCGCTCGCAACTAAAACAGAAAACTGTTGAAAAAGCCGGAAAACGAGGAGCGACGAGGTCGGAGGCTGGGGAGAAAAAAAATGCAACATGCTACAACTCCGCCAACGGAGGAGAGAGCACCAAAAAGAGGAAATGACTCATTTTCGGTTTCGCAAGTTGGACGGCGATGGATGTGGGTGATGATTGTGGTGGCCAGGGATGTGAACGGGGAGAATGGCCGAGCGCCAAATCATGTACGACGGACTTTTATGTTCATTTCACGCCCAGGCTAAAGAGGCAGGCCACCCCGAGGACAATAACTTTCCGACGATACCGACAACAACGACGATGAGGGACGACTACCGCCGCTGAGGAGACAACAACGACGATGTCGACAACTACAAACGTCACGATGACTACAACCAGGACGACCCGAGAGCAGCTGGAAACAGTTGTTGCTCATTAATGCAGGAAGTGGACTCCTGTTAACACATATCAACGACCGCCATTAGAGCCACTCGAGCGGACATGGCATTATTTTCATTTGTTTAACCATTCACTCTGGCTCTGCTCTGCGCTGCCTGCATGGCATACGTACGGGCTTCCTTCCGTCTTGCCCACGCCGAGCCAAACCGTTCCCACCAGCCAACTAAACGAGTGCTGGTCGCCAACTTTTCTGGAAACGCTTTAATGGATTTCAATTAAGATCTGTGCGCCCCGTGGAAGTTGGATTTACCGCATTCGTACAGTCGTGCATTGGGGTTGAAGTTTCAAGGGAACTTTTCCCGTGTTTGATGAGTTGAAGGCGCATGAGGTTTGGTTAGGGAAGGCACGAGACAAATAATTTTCTGATCGAACCTATGAAAGTTTTCACGACTAGAGGGTTACCGTGTGGTGGTGATAATGCTGGCGGAGGGATCCTGGAAGGTTTTTACACCGAAAAATGTGGAAAGGCTGAATGTAGTCATTTTTGGTTTGGCAGCGAAAAGATTTTCGATATCATGCATGTTTGAAACTAAATATGTGCGTTTTGGGCAGGCTAAACTGACATTAGATATGTGTGAAATGTCTAACTAATGCTACTAACTAAAAAAAAAATTAATATTAAATTAACAATTATTGCCAGTGGCGCCCCCTATATGTTCCGGTACTTATTGAGTGATTTGTTATTCTAGCTTTTGACATTTACAAATTGAAATGAGTTGCAGTTTTTTATATTTGGCGCGCACTAAAGGGATTGTCTTAACTCTTAACCGGAGTTAAGTCATAGTAGGGGCCAAAAGTGTAGAGAAAGAGAGGGAAATGGTGCACGTTGGTTTTACAGCTCTGTGCAAAAATATAGCACTATAGCAGGTCTGCACTTTGGATGCTAATTACTTTTCTCCATGCTCATGTAAAGACACGATATTTATTGTAGGACATTTGTTGGGTATCAGTAATAAAATGCAAAAAACAAGATAAGCAAAGATGGATTTTAAGACAAGAAAATTCCAGTTATACGAAATGAAGCCGAAATTTTGGTGTGCAAAATAATAGCACCATGTCAGTCTAAAAAGTTTTTTCGAAGTGTTTGGTGGTATTTACTTTTTTTTGTGCGTCAAAAGATTTAAGTAAAAATTTTCAAGTATTTTGAAACTAGTGTTTTTAAAATACAACGTTATAAACAATTAAAATGGGTCGCGGTGTGCATTGTACTCCTAAGAAACGTGAACTTAAAAAAAAAACAATTTCTGACGGAATAACGTACAAATTTATTTAGGAAATCGTTGGTTGTTCGAATAAAATGATTACTAATGCAAAAAAACACGTCGAAAAAGAAGAAACAAGAGGTAGAAAATCGAAATTAACCTCTAGCGACGAGCGAAGAATGATAAGGTTAGTGAAACAAAACCCATTCATCACATCAAACAAAATAGAAGAATAACTAAATCTGCCCGTATCAACATCAACCATAGGAAGGAAGTTGATAGAGAAGGAACTACCTGCCAGAAGTCCCAGAAAAGTACCCTTGCTGACAAAGGTCCATCTTCATAAAAGAAAACAATTTGCGCAAGAACATTTGAACTGGGAAGTAACCAAATGGCGTAATATATTATGGACAGATGAGTCTAAAATTGTTTTATTTGGAACTCCTGGGACCAGGACATTTGTTCGCAGGCAAAAAAAAACCAAGAGTTTGAACCGGAGTGTACTTTAAAAGCCATTAAGCACGGCGGCGCGAAAATTAACATATGGGGATGCTTCTCCTCCAACTCCTTCTCCTCCTCCTATATTTTGGATAAAACCAATGATGACCACCGAAGTTTATGTTGGCATAACGAGGGAAACCATGTTGCCCTACGCCGAGCGGAATATGCCTCTCAGATGGGTCCTGCAGCAAGACAATGACCCGAAACATACGAAACATACGAGCAAATTGGCCAAGGAATTTCTTGCGAGGAATGGGGTTCAAGTTATGAAATGGCCGCCGCAATCTCCAGACCTAAACCCCATTGAAAGTCTTTGGACAGATGGTAAGAAACCTGTTTTTAAAGCGAAACCAAAAAATACAATACAGTTTTGGGAAGCTGTACAGGCTGCGTGGAGGCATATTCCAATTCGGCGATGTCAGGCACTAATCGACTCTGTGCCACGACGTTGTGCCGCTGTGCTCAAAAGTAAGGGTTATAAGACGAAGTACTAGAACAGTAGTATAAATAAAAAAAAAAAAATAAAAACCGTACTATTCCACTAAATTTTGCATTTTATTTACGACGTTTTACTTGTGGTGGCGACGCACTGTCATGTGACTTCTTTAACATCATCCTCGAGAAGATCGTGCGTAACTCACAAGTCAACACCAGAGGCACGATCTTCCAGAAGTCAGTTCAATTGTTAGCTTACGCTGATGACATTGACGTGATTGGACGAACACAGCGAGCCGTCAATGAGGCGTTTGCTGGCATTGAAGCGGAAGCGGCCAAAATGGGTCTTGCGGTAAATGAGGGCAAAACGAAGTACATGCTGTCATCAAGGAAGGACACACAACATCGACATCTCGGACGGAGCGTCACACTAGGCAGCAGAAACTTCGAGGTAGTTAAGGACTTCGTCTACCTCGGCTCCGCGGTAAACAGGGACAACAACATCAGTACCGAAATCAAACGCAGAATCACTCTTGCCAACCGCTGTTTCTTTGGGCTTAAGAGGCAATTGAGTAATAAAGCCCTCTCTCGAAGGACTAAACTAGCTTTATATAACAGCTTGATCATCCCCGTCCTACTATATGGCGCAGAATCTTGGACGTTAGCAAAGGCGGATGAGGAAGTCCTTAGTCTTTTCGAGAGAAAAGTTTTGCGTGCGATTTTTGGTCCTGTTTGCGTTGATGGCATCTGGAGGAGAAGATTTAATGACGAACTCTATAGGCTGTACAGCGACATGCGCCTGGTTAAGCGTCTACGGATACAACGCTTAAGATGGCTAGGCCATGTAGAGCGTATGGACACCACTGCTCCGGCCCGAAAAGTCTTTGAATCCGAGCCATTGGGACAACGCAACAGAGGACGGCCTAGACTGAAGTGGCGCACACAAGTGGAGAAGGACCTCAACCAACTTGGAGTGCGCAACTGGAGACAGCTGGCGAAAGATCGTGCTGGCTGGAGAGGCATGTTGGTTGAGGCCCAGGTCCACCCCGGACTGTAGCGCCACAACAAGAAGAAGAAGAAGTTTTACTTGTGGTGCTATTATTTTGCACACCAAAATTTCGGTTTCATTTCGTATAACGGGAATTTTCTTGTCTTAAAATGCATCTTCGCTTATCTTGTTTTTTGCATTTTATTACTGATACCCAACAGATGTCCTACAATAAATATCGTGTCTTTACATGAGCATGGAGAAAAGTAATTAGCATTCAAAGTGCAGACCTCAACGTGGTGCTATTTTTTTGCACAGAGCTGTAAATGCCGATGGATTGTAAGGGGTGAGGGGGGAGATGGGCTCGGAAAAGCATTCCATGTTCGTGTAGTGCGGCTAAAGAACGAGTCTCTTAACGTGACTTCCGAAGGTGGGCTTAAGGGTGAAGTAGTCGTCATTCCTAGCGAGGCGGGTATTGCGGGTGAATCCTTGACGGTGAGGCATGCAGCTGGCTAACTCGTTAGAGCAATTTTTGTTAACATAGAATAGGTCCCGAGGCCACTGGTGACCTTCTGGACGTGAGAATGAACTTTAAACACATTCTCGCATGTTTTCGGATGCCGCCGAGAACATCCAGCCACTTTTCATCGAAGTTGAAAATTTCATGACTTTTGGAGGGTTCGGGAGTGACGATGCTGGCACTTTGACTGTTGGCCCGAAGTCTTCCTGCGACCACTGGTGGGCCCCTGGGCATTCGAATGAATTTTTAACGCTGCTTCGCATGTTTTCGAGGCCCAACATTTCCTCGATGTTCTAGTGAGTCGATTCACTTCGCAGTTTTATTATCACCAATAAGTTTTATCGTTCGCTGCTGGATTCTATCTAATAGGTGCAGAGAGGTCTTAGAAGCGCCAGACGAGATAGGAGCGTTATACTCAAGCTTTGGGCGGATGTACGCCTTTTATATAAATTATATTCGCAGATCCAAAGGAATCATTATGAGAACCTTCATTGTCCTCCTCGTTGATATGTTATTTTGAAAAGGTTGTCCCTTCCGCCTTTTTGTCTTTTGAATTTCCCGGCTATGTACAAAGCGCTTCTAAGCTCGTATCTGGCAATAGTATACATCATTAGAAAGGTCTTGACATAACCTACAAAACGATGCAATGCATGATCAGTTTGGATATTGCGTTCAATAGTTATAGACGTGTAAACATGGAGTTCACTGACGCCGAAATTTATGCTGTTTTAAAGTTTTCCTTCATTAAAGGCAAATCCGCAACAGAAACGTTCCGTGAGATTAGTATTGTTTTGGGGAATGGTACTCTATCACTTCGAACCTCGGAGGAATGGTTATATTGTTGCCAGGTCAGAAGGGGTGAAATATTTCTTGCATCGCTTCAAGAACCCTAGACATTTCGCTGCATTTTTGGATTTTTGGCGATCTCGGATACGTGATAATTCCAACTTAGTGCTGAGTTGATACACATACCGAGGATGGAAACAACGCAGATGCCGTTCATGGATAATGGCAAGTTATTTTCAGATCGTGGCCGCAGTGGCGTAGTGTGTGGAGTGCGACGCTCACACGCGAAGGTCTAGGTTCGAATCCCGGCTGCACGCCTCGAATTTTCCACGGCACCACGTATTTCGAGCTGCTGACACACTCAAAGAGTAATGACTGTCTAAGAAAGCTTCTCAAACTTCGCCGTTCGGAGTCGGTAAAAAACTATAGGTCCCTTCAACTCGTGAAAAAACAGTAGTGCGCACAACACCAGCAGTTGCTGAGCAAGGTAGGCTCTGAATCTCCTGTGTACTGTCGAGGCATTCAATTTGAGTTCGCTTGAGTGACAGTAGACAGCACTGAGTTTTGGAAGCATTTAATTCCACTCTATTCTTTTTACCCCAATCAATTATGCTGCCAAGATCGGAATTTAATGAGCTTAACATACGCTGCCGTTCCAGGTCAATAGCCGAAGATGAGGGACGAGAGCCGAGGAAAGAATATGAAAGGCTAAGGGTACTGTCATCAGCGAAGGAGTGTATTGGAATCGAAGTGACAGACAGGAGATCATTTATGAAAATGAGGAAGAGTGTCGGAGACAAAAAAGATCCCTGGGGAACACCAGCGTTAATATAGTGAATATCAGACTTGAACCCATCCAATACAAATTGCATTGAACAGTTCGGAAAGTAATTTCCAATCCATTGAAAAAGAGATTCATTGACGCAAAAATCACGCATTTTCGACAAGAGAGCATTCTGCCAGACTTTGTCAAATGCTTTTGAAATATCAAGTGATCTTGCCTTTGGTTCCATTTCCATTTTTTCCATTTCTTGGTGAAATGTGCCATCACTATTGGACCTGTTGCCGTATTTTTCTTCTTCTTGTAGCGCTACAGTCTGGGGTGGACCTGGGCCTCAACTAACAAGCCTCTCCAACCAGCACGATCTTTTGCCAGCTGCCTCCAAATTGATTGATGTCGTTCTCCACTTGTGTGCGCCATCTTAGCCTAGTCCGTCCTCTGTCGCGTTATCCCAATGGCTCTGATTCGAAGACCAAGCTCTCTTGTCGCTTGGTCTCTACACCTGAGAGCCGGCGTTTTTCCCTTTCTCGAACCCGGAGGCTGGGATTCGAAGTTCCTTTAAGCAGGAGCGTTGTTGTTCATTCATTGTAGTCGATGGATTTTCGCCTTTCGAACTACATACACATCTTGGTACACCACCAAGTTCGCAGTTGTGTCTTCTTCTCCTTGCAGACAGGACCAAATATTCGTCGCAGAATCTTTGTTTCAAAGGAACCAAAAATCTGCTGTATTGCTTATTGTCCAGCACTTGACTCCGTATAAGAGTACGAGTAAGATTAATGTCTTATAGAGCATTATCTTAGTCCTTTGAGTCAGGAGTTTCGACCGTGGCTGGTTTTGACAAACCGAAATAACAATGAATGGCAAGGGTAATTTTGCGCCGAATATCCACTAAGATGTCGTTTGTGGAGTTCACGTTTTCTCCAAGGTAGTTGTAGATGTCAATTTTCACACTCCGACGGAGTACGACGGATCGATTCTTTGTCGATAGCATATATTTCGTTTTATCTTCGTTCACTCTAAGACCAGCTTCAATAACCGTGAATGCTTCAACACCGGCTTGTTGGGAACGGACGATAATATCGATGTCATCGGCAAATCCCAACAATTGCACTGATTAGTAGAAGATGGTGTGTTTCAACCTGCTCTCCGTCCAATATTGAAGAAGTCACACGACAGGGCATCTTGCCAAACTCTGGTTCAGGTTTGGAAAGACTCAGAGGTTCTCGAAGCAAACTGCATGGTGCATCGCGTTTGTGTTAGCGTTCTGCGACCTCCCTCAAAACCTGTGTTTGGTAGCCGCCATCCCGCCACAAGATGGTCGTTTTTCCATCGGTGTTGCCGTTGACATTAGAAACAGTGAAATGGATGGATTTTTGAATCATGTGCTTCATAAAATCCAGTCACTTCACCTGGGTGCACTTCCAACAGTAGCATGTTCAATGCCTGATGCCATATCTCCTTTTACTCCACTGAACAACGGCTTTGATCTCTTAAGCTGAACTGTCCTTTGAAGTCGACGTAAGGTTCAATTCGAATCCTCTTCTGCTCAAATCGCGAATCTTAAATTTGATATTAGAGCGAGCGAGAACCATCTCTTTCGAAACACGTTTTCCTTTAAGGCTACGAAGAATCCCGTCCAAACGGATGCTCCCCCGTCTAAATGTGTTGACAAAAGAATTGTGTAAAAATGACTGAGAGTTTGAAACTCAAACATTTTCCAGTAGAACAGACTGAAAAACACATCGAAAGCCCCCAAAAATTGATCACATCTCAGCCCCAATTTAACTGAGCTCCAAGGACGACAGTAAATTTGTTTATATTTTGTTTTTCCCTCTTCCCCTCAACCTCCCCACCAAACAACGCAGAAAATTCGACAACTCCACCCCTTCCCCGCCCATCATGTTAAGTTCACTCGAATAACTCCAATCAGGCGAAAGAACCAAGAGTCAAGGAAGCAATTTCGAATAACACTCGTTAATATAACTTAGTTTCCAGTTTCAACAGAAAGTGAGTAAACTTGGTAATCTCCTTTTCGGCTTCGATATGGACAATGGGAGAGGCGAGGGGCGAGAGGCGACGTGCGAGGCACAGCAAAGAAAAAAAGAAAGAGAAGACATGCCTTTAAGGATCAAAAATTTTAAGTATTTGCAACTTCAAAGGAATTGAAGTCCTGCGCCTCTTCTGTCCATCATCACTGTAGCCGTACCCTGTGCATCTACTCCGCTCTTGTCGTATTCACCGATATAAAAGAGGGTATTATTACTTTTTGGCAAATTTCCATCGCTTGCTCGTGCCTCTTTCGAAGACTCCTACTGCTTTGGTCTCTGTATCTTTGTCAGCATTCACAGAAGGTGGATGGTTCGACAGTTCCTTTGGTCGCTGCAAAGGATGATGCTGACGATGACGGTGCTGGTGATGTTCCGAGAAAGCAATGTCGGTGCATGTGGCTGGAATATTTAGTAGGTCCACAAGGGTTCACAACTTTTTAATGGTCAAAGTTGGCCACGGCCAATGAAGTCGTTGAACTGAAAGCGAAATCGGGGGTGGTGGTGGTGGTGGAGGAAGGAAGGTGTGCAGGAACTGCATAAGTGACCCCTCTCCTCAACTCAATTTGCATAAATCAACTCGAATATAATTGCGTCCGATATCAATCGGTGGTACGGACTTCCTCTGGCGCTTCTTCACGGATGTGTGGCGGAGGGGACGTCTTCATCCTCCTCTGACCACGGGTTGATTTATTTTGATTCCCTCGGTCGTGTACGACGGTTAAGTGACACAAGCTTACCGCCCCCCCCCCCCCCCCTCAGCACCGTGACGGGGCAATAAATCATAATCCTTGGAGGGACGCATTAGCGCCATGCCCCGACCAACACTGCACTGTTGTTGCTACGTGGGGCAGAAGTGTCGATGGCGGTGACGACGGCGATGATGACTTCCAGCATAGATTATGGTCAAAGTCGATTATCCTTTGGTTGATTGACACCGACCACATTGATCGAACCATCCGGCCGACACAATCATAATGCCAACAGGGTGGGGTGCAGTGGCCTGGGGCAGGAGCAGAGGCAAAGGAATGACATTACATTATCGCGAGCGCCTGTCATGATTGTTCGTTAATTCAACATTAAATGCCAAATGACACGGAAAGCAGCAGCATTCACCCAGCCGCCCACTGTTCGTGCGACAAAGGATAATGAAGGAATTGCTTTTATTCTCTGCACCCCTACAGCCGACTTTCCTTGTCGCCCCACTTGGCCTTCCCTTCACAACCGCCGACTGAAATTGTTTTCAAACAACGATGAAGTGATGACACGAATCGAACGTACGGCACACTGCATCACCACCACCACCAACAAGCGATCTTCGTCGGCGTCGGTGGCGGAGTGTCGTGCGGTGGCCGAGCACAGACATGAGCGGATTTGATATCCATTAAGCGATTGGCATCAGCAAACATTCTTATCTCGACGTTTTAATGCGGTCCAACGAGTTATGGGATGGGATTGAGTGGGGATTAAGTTTGTGGATTTGCGAGAGCGAAGAAGAATCGAAAGGGTGTTACGGCGAATTGACGTTGAAGTGCATCTTTAACGACCGATTTTTTTTTCGTCAACCACTGATTCTGCTCCGTCTATCGTCCTTTTTCTCTTTAAGGATTGAAATGGCGAATTCCTTTGGGATGGAACTGCAATGACACCAGACCAAGATGCTGGTCGGAGGGTGCAGGGCGAAGTTTGCTGATGACTTCGATTTAGAACTGTCGTGGAGTAACTTGTGCGAGGAGGGTTCGTTGACTTTGGGGCAGTAATCTCCGATTTCTTGAGAAGATTTGTCACTTGGGTGGACTTCAATTGGCTATCCGAAGAGGTTCTTCATCTTTTCGTGGAGTTTCTGTGCTACAAGTGGGTGGAGGGGAACAGTTCTTGGGGAATGTTTAATTAAATTTGAAGACACTTTATCTGAAATATTTTATATTCCCCAAAAACTCCGTTGGGACATCTCCAGAGTCAGGAAAACTGCTCGAAATTTTTCCGCAATTGCCATTCAATGGAATTTCCTCATCTTCACAATCTCTGTGCGACTTCTTGTCGCCATTCATCCTGCGGTTGTCCTGTAGACGACCCACTGTCTGCCCCATTATTTCAAGTCCCCCGTCATCGCGTTTGGCTTTAAATTCCTTGCCGTCGCTCACTTAACTTTAAGCGTTGAAGAAAAAAAAATCAATGAAAGTGGGGAAAACAAGCGGTGTTGAAGAACTTAGAAGCAGCATCAACTACGTGGACTTTCTGTGATTTTCGCAGAATTGCGCGACGAGATCCATCATCTCCAGAGCAAATACCATGGCACCTGCTTCTTAATCGGTCGCTCATGCACCGGTCTCTGAGTTGCTGTAGCCCACACCCGCCCGCGGGGGCCAGCCTACCTCCATAGACGAACAGACAGAAATCAATTTAAATTCCCTCCGCTAGTGGGATAAGTGCATCTCCACGTCGTCTCAGTGCTGTGTCGTTCGGAGGGTAGCTTGCACAAAGGCATCTCTCTGCCTTCTCGTCTCACCGCGTACATTTGAATTTTCAATCTCCGCTGATAGAGAGATGTGCTTGCGCTCCCCTGGGAAGAAAAATCGTAAATAAACACCAGAAAACCATGATTGCACACACGCAGGCACCACCGACGAGCCAGCTCAGCCACGACCCCAGTCGTAGTTGAATAATATTTTCCTTCCTATTTACCGTGTGTCCTTACATAAGGACAACTCGGCATCTGTATGGATGCATGTGTGTCTGTGTGTGAAAAAGAGTGTCAGCGCTCCAAGGAAGAACCTTAAACTTTCGATTCTTCCCTCTGTGTTGCCCGTGTTTTGTTGTTGATGGTGAAGCAAGATGACAGAACCCGCCCGGGAGTCGACGGGAGAAACGGGGAGAATGTGAAATGACAGGATACTAGTTTGTTGGATTGGAAAAACGTTGAGAACACCGAAGCACGAAGAGGCAACATTTATCAACAGAAACAGCGCACATTACATACTCACCTCAAAAGTTGTGAAAACAATTTTCTCGATCGATCCGAAGTACCTTTCCCACAGTATCTGAGTTTGCTGTCTGAGGGCCAGAATGCGGTTGACAGGTATCGACCGCACCACTTCAGGAACCTGTCAAACGATACAAGATATTATACGTGTGTTTAGTTCAAAAAAGAGAAAAAGGAAGAAAGCCAACGCAAGCGGTGTGAGAACAAAACTTTTAAGTATTCCACCAGGAGAGAGAAACCGGAGGAACGAGAAAATTTAATATTTCTGCACAAAGGAAAGTTTTTCAAATATAAACGTCCCCGAGGACCCCCTTCATTCCTGGATGACTATCCATCTATGGGACGCTTCATGCATTTTACTTGTTGAACACATCCCCCACCATCATTGGCAAATATTCACATCGCCCCCTTAAGACCCCACCCCAGGTGGCGATACACACACGATAGACATTAATTATTTGATGGAGGATGATGGCGTGGGCAGGAGGAGGCCACTCGAAGCTGGACGTTGCGATCATAAATTCAGGCACCCGAGGGATGGTTATATGAAATTAAATAAGATTTGCACAAAGTCCCCGAACAGGGAGCAGCTAATTCCATTCAGGATATGACCTCAGTCACTTCAGAGGGAAGGGGCAGTCGATGCAAAGACGGTCAAGGTAGCCAACCCAAGAGTTTGCTATTGCAGGTGCTCGCTTTACCACGGCGATGGTGAAAAATTGTATTCAAGCGAAAAATATACTCAGCTGCAGCTCGAACGGTTTTATAATGGAAATAAAGGAACGTTCAGGTGCAGAGCCATCCGCATCCTTAGAGATTGCGCGTCAAATGTTCCCTCACAAGAGTGAAGACTGAAAAGTTGAAGCACGATAAGGATGAGATGGGATGAACATGAAGAGAGGTGGGGGGGTGTCAAGCTATGTTGAGAGTTGAGATTTTGACAGGATGTCATCAATAAACGTGTCCCCTGAGTGCAACAGAACAGCCATAGTGCGGGCCATTGATTGTCAGAGAATAATGCATTGTGTCGTCGTCGTCATCGTCATCTGCAGTGGCGCCGAGTTTACTCGTGTAAGATAGGGCAGCAGGTGGAGGTGCAGTTGGAAGGGGTGTTTTTATTTGAAATTGGTTTATGGTTGAGAGTGACATCGTGACTATGGAACAAATATGATTCCGAGTTCAATTCCGAGTGCTCTGTGAGCCATTGAATGAGTTTTGAGAGATTTTCCCCGTACTTCGGACGGAAATCGAAATCAGTTCAATTTGTAGGTTTGTAAATTGTAAGTTTGAAATTTCAAACAAAGTTTGGCTAATTTCTTGTCGCTTAAGGAAATTTTGACACGATTTCGAATTTTGGTACAAAATTTGCTATGAGCCAATTTTAAATACTGGTTAGGACTGTAGGAGGGAGTCTGTCTTTAGTGGAAGAGAGTGTGAGATGAAAATCGTATAGGTAAAATTTAAAATTTTCCACTTGAGGAAATTTTGGAATGATTTTGAATTTTGGTACAAAATTTGCTAATTTACACCCGATCCAACTTTAAAAATTTGGTAAGGACTGTAGGAGGGAGTCTGTCTTTAGTGGAAGAGAGTACGAGAAGAAAATCATATAGGATCACAGTAAAATTCAAAATTTTCCACTTCAAGAAATTTTGGAATGACTTTGAATTTTGGTACAAAATTTGCTAATTTGCGTTTGATCCAAATTTAAAAATTTGGTAAGGACTGTAGGAGGGAGTCTGTCTTTAGTGGAAGTTAGAGGTTTGGCAAAGTTTTAGTCGCTTGAGGACATTTTGACATGATTTCGAATTTTGGTACAAAATTTGCTAATTTGCGTTTGATCCAAATTTAAAAATTTGGTAAGGACTGTAGGAGGGAGTCTGTCTGTAGTGGAAGTTAGAGGTTTGGCAAAGTTTTAATCGCTTGGAGGAATTTTGAAATGACTTCGAATTTTGGTACAAAATTTGCTAATTTGCGCTTAATGGAAAGTAAAAAATTTGGTTAGGACTGTAGGATGGAGTCTGCCTTTAGAGGAAGAGAGTGCGAGATGAAAATTATATAGAATGACAGTAAAATTCCAAATTTTCCACTTGAGAAAATTTTGGAATGACTTTGAATTTTGGTACAAAATTTGCTATCTTACATCCGATCCAAATTTAAAAATTTGGTAAGGACTGTAGGAGGGAGTCTGTCTTTAGTGGAATTTGGAAGTTTGCCAAAGTTTAAGTCGCTTGGAGGAATTTTGAAATGACTTCGAATTTCGGTAAAAAATTGGCTATTACACACCTGATCCAAATTTAATTTTTGGATGCCATTAAAGGACGGACTTGTCTTCAGTTAAAGAAAGTGCGAAATAAAAAACATATAGGGTGTCAGTAAAATCTAAAATTTTGCACCTGAGAACATTTTGGAAGGATTTTGAATTTCGGTATAAAATTTGCTATAACGCACCTGATCCAAATTTAATTTTTGGAAAACGCTGTAGAATGGATTTTGTCTTCAGTGAAAGAAAAATCATATGACATTAAAATGTAAAATTGTTCCAAATTCAGGAATTTCGAACAAGAGTTTTTGACTAAAATTTCGAGCAATGAGGAAATGTCGCTCATATTTTCTTCCCGTTTCAGTTGAAACTTTGGAGCTCTTTAATTTAGGTTTTTGATTAATTCATATTTTCTACGGGCACATTTCTGAGAATTTATGACTCCAGCGAAGATACTTTCGAAGAGCGTGAAATTAAGGCTCGGGCCACAATTTTTATAACACAAAATTTTTGTTCTGATCAAAACTTAAATGTGTTTCGATACAAATTTTCAAAGTTTTAAAGTATCCAAACAAATGTCTGCCCACGACAGTTAAATTTGAAAACGTCGGATTTTCTACTTTTGGATCCATTTCTCTATTCTGACCTACAATAAAGGCCTCATTAAAGATTAGCCAACTGGTTCAGAAATTTGGAACATGGCTTGGTACGCCGATACTTAGGGAAAGTTGTTCGAAAGCTGGGTTGCCAGTATAGGCAGAAATGATTGTTCCAAAAATTTGTAGCAGAAACAAATAAAACTTTATAGACTCAAACACTTTTTACAATTTTCGTTGAAGTTCTGATCTTCAATGAAATTCAAAGAAATTCCCGACCAAAAATTTTTTTTATTAATTTTGGCCGGGAATTCAGGCTTGAAACAGATTGTAAAATAACAGTCAATGAGTCCCGGGACATATAGACGGCAAAAATCTATAGTCGACTTGGATTTTTTGTTAGTGGCGCCCCCTATATGTATGTCGCGGGACTTATTGAGTGTTAATTCCTTTTGACTTCAGGCTTTTCTCTTTTGAAATATAGGATTAAGTAAGAATTTTTTGAGGTTCTGTCTCAACTTTTTTATTCCTTTGTTTACACTGAGCAGCGATAAGTTTTTTGGAACAAGTTTTGTGATCGATTTCAAAACCGGGAAGAAAGACTTAATGGGCAATTCCGTATTTTTAAACAGAAGATTGTGTTTACCACACAAAGCAGTAGAGCTTCCTTATTTGTGTCTACCTCGAAATATTTATCTGACGCTTATTTCGGAATTTTTTGAAGGATTTTTTTTTTTCAGAAAATTCAATAGAGGAAGGACTTTCATTTCTGATCTGCGCTTTTACGGTTCATGAAATCACTTGAACCCCATCCACAGCAACGCGCTTAATCACTTCAAAAGAAGCATGATTTAAGGCAACTGCGTCCTCGTCCCCCTTTGATACACAAACTGAAAAACTGACGATGAATGGGAGTCCATTCAAAGGGTTATTATTTTTTCCGGTTTTTTGGTTTCCAACTTCCTCCATAATCCGCCTCTCGTTTTTGAATTCCTCCCCTGCCAACAAGACGAATCCTGTAATCCTTGTAAGTACCCGCCAAATGCATTAGAGAATGCAAATCTTCTCTTCCAACACACTAACTCTCAGCGAAGTACAAAAGTGCGAAACATAAATCCAAGATAATCCCCCAGCCCCCTCTGGATCCGTCGCCTATTCAAAATGAAACAACTTCATCTGCATAAATATGGAATCTCGTGCATAGACATAGAACAGAAAGATATCGCGCGCCAGCGGAGGAAGCTCTAATTAGGCACCTATTCCACGTACGTCGTGTAGAACGACTACGCCGACGATGACGACGGCAGATTCAATTCGGAAGAACTGAGTTAATTACCAACTTTCTTCCTTCCTTCCGAGTATCCCTGAAAAGGGGGGCGAAAAAAAAATACTAGTGGAAATTCTATGAATGGAGCTCGCGCATAATCCTTTTCTGTGTTTACCTTGGAATTAAATTTCTCGAAAATGTGTGCATTCTCAAATGGATAACCTCCTTCGCCTTCACCGAGTTCGGTGTTCGTTCGGTGTCTTCGTTCGAGTTCTTCGTTTCCATTGCTAGTCGTTCAGACAAAAAATTTGACACACAAAAGACACTGTAACTAGGTGATGAGGAGTTGAAGCGAGGGGAGATGAGGTGGAATGTAATTAAAATTAGAAATGCGCCAGAATCCCAATTTGGACGTCCTTTTCCCGCATCCCCCCTGGTGGGCCAAAACTAATCTATCATCGCGTGCGTATGCAACGAAATATGTAACGGTTTAGGGATGGTACTCACCTGCAGGAGCAGCCTTTCGTCCGCCCATATCGCTGCTTGCTTCCAATCGATTTTCGACTCAAACGGCAACACCCACGCGTTCGACAGCAGCACTGGTATGCAACCCGCCTGCAGAGCCTCCAAGAATCTACAAGAACAAAGATAAGACAGACAGACAGGAAGTTGGATGGGGGAGGGGGATGAATGGGTTAGCACTTAATTTCTGTGAATTCACAAGAGCTCTTGTGAATGGAATTAAAATAAATTCCCGGCTGCATACCTAAACGAACCCAATCGCCTGCCACGTGGAACTAAGCAGAATGTTGAATTCTGAAGCAGCGTTTCGTAGTCGTACCTGAAATGAGAACAACACACAAAAACGGGAATCAAATGAGAGAAACTTTTTCATTTTAAAGCAAAACAAAAAATAAAACGACGAGAAGAAATATTGGAAAATGAAGGCAACCTAGGGGCAGGAGAGGTGTTTGCCACCCTTCTGGTGCCGACGACGACGACGACGACGACTACGACGTCTCTCTCTTCCTGAAAGGATATTATTTTTATTGCGTTATTAACAGGATGGCGCGGGTCGGTCAGGATTTTCATTATTTACGAGACGACTTAACAAAAATGGGTGACGACGATGGCTGTGGGATGGCGCCCGGTGCGGGGCCCAATGCTGGGAGTTTGGGAAAACAAAAGGTAAAGAGTACTCTGTATACAGAGAATGAGATCGAATACAAAATGGAAACTTTTTCATCCTTTTTTATTTCTTCTTGATGTTGAGGGGTGCTACTGCTGGTGTTGGCCGAATGGTGGCAGGTTGTTCTCTTTTATGGGTGCCCCTCACCAACCACACCAACCTCACCGCCAACCTGCTTCGTTTTCGTTTTCTTACGGATTTCCCTCCCGTATGCGAAACTACGAAATGAGCAAGCTACAGGCACAGCCCAATCCGATTTCCTCTCACCGAAAAATTCAACCACCCGCGCTTCCACTAGAATGTGGATGACGATGAAACTTTAAGGGTTTAGTTGTGTAGAAAATTGCATTCAGGAGTCTTTTCTGCACCCCAGGCCGATGGAGGGGGACTCTTCGAGACGACGACGACGATGGCGATGGCGATGGCGACGGACATACCGGAAACGAGAAACCAGTCCGGATGCTTAAAAATTGCACATTCAACACCAGGTTGCAACAGCGGCACCACCACCGCCACCATCACCATCACCATCACCATCACCGTCATGGAGGAGACGAAAATTGGAGCTGTTCTCCACACAGTACGGTCCAGATGAGGATAGGCCAGGGGAGAAACGTGAGGCGGGAGGCGCAATGTGTTGTGTGGACAACTGAAGGTGGAGTCAAAATAAAACGCGTTCACCCACTCTCTCTCCCGAGCGATTTTCGTGCGCCAAGCAGTTTTGTGTTCTGCTCTGTTGTGTGCTGTGTTACGTTTCGCATTCGGATGGATTTCATTTGCAAGGACAACCGCTTCCCTCTCCACCACCGTCACGCTTATGTAAGAGATCTCTTGAGTTCGCTGCTGCTCCGGGGAAGCACCACAATTATCCAACGGTTTAAGATTTTGACAGCTCTTTAACAATAAATAGGAGTTAGTGATATTCGAGAAATTATTTTCGCACCACATGCACTTCAGACGCGGCCGTCTGTTGCTTGGGTGGCAATAAATTCTCACTCGGAGAGAGGAAAAAATGGAAGCGCTGACACAGCGCGTTTTGGATATCAGTTTCGTCCTTTTTATTCGCCCTCCTCCTCGGCCGCACCGCCTGGCTCCCTGGCTTTCTTTGATTTATAGTGCAATGTGAGAGCACGTGCTTGGCATGGCAAGCAAAACAAATCAGTTGATGATGGTTGAAGGATAACTTTCACATGAGTTTCTGGTGAGTTTTTACGAGATCATGCACTTGTCTTCATTGAATTGAAACTTTCTCCCTCTCTGGCAGGCATCATTTCTATTTTCTATGGAGCACGTTTTTCGGTTGGGGGTGGGGGAATCTTTGATTTGAAAACAGATTCGGATTTTACAGAATGTCCAATTTCAAATTCGTTCCCACAATCATCCAGCCGGCAAAAATGAAAGGCTTAGGCCCCAAGTTGGCATTTGTGACAGGCCACCCCGTCGTTTTTCTTTTTTTTTTTTTGCTGAGCCGGAAAATTGCTCCATTTAAAAGGTGGCCTGAATATCATCAGGCAGGCAGACGAAATCATTTTAAAATGAGTTCGCTTGAGCTTCATTGTTTGCAGAGATCTGCCCCACTCTCGGATTCGGGGACTGTCACCCATGTCAAAAAAACCATTCCCCATCCCCCTCGTTCCAGTTCTCCACCACCATCCATCCCTTTCACAGGGATTGATCCTCTTACGGGAGACAGAATGACAGATAGCAACCACGCGACGCGACAAAGCTGCCGGAGTCTGCTTCCGTGCAGAACCGCAGACAATACCCGTGTAATCTTTTTTACACGTGTGCGCCCCCCCTACAGTCATTGACAGCTCACAATCAGTTCGCCGTTGAAGACATGATTTCCTGATTGGCCCTTGAAATCATTTATAACCACCCGTTCCCTCGAATGGCGGAACACGGGGGAGGGGAATCGAGTTTTTCTTCGATTCCTTGTGGAGAAGAAAACGAGAAATCCACACCAAGCCGACACACAAACGCATACCATACATCCCTCCAGAATGTTAGCGAGTGTGTGCTTGCCCTCGGGAAGGAGATTTATTATTGGAATTCCCAGCACACGTCACGACGCCAACGACGCGGGCATTTCGCATGACAGAGCACATCAGATGTGTGTGCGCTGCAAACCTCAAAATTATCGAACAGCGCTTCTGACAAGCTGTCAAATCAATCTCGTTCGCCATTAGGCGACATGTTCATGAACGTCAACAAAACATCGCATCGAATCTTGTGTGAATGCCTCACTCAGGCCCCGCCCCAGAGATGGGGTGAAACAAAGAACTCAGAAATTAACCCTCTCCGCACAATAGAGCCGAGGGGGAGTGTGTGCAACAGAACAGCACACGTCTCCTCACGGAAGCTTAAGCATGCAGCGGAGTCATTTAATTATCCGCATCAGAGCAGGGCACAAAGACCAGCCGTCCCAAAACAGAGCAAACATTTGAATGAGAGGTGCACTGACCCCGTGTACTGTTGCTTCGCACAATACGGCGAATCCACCGAGGGCGTTCATTCATTCCTTAACACATGGGCCTCTGCAGAGTCTCTCGCGCATTACCTGCAGACAAGTGGGCAGACGTGACCTTTTCCAACATCGTTTGCTGCATGCGTTCTTGTTCTTACCTCGTCATAACCGTCGTCGTTCGGTTATCAATTGTGTGGCTCTGTCAGTCTGCACGGCGATGTCGCGTGAAGGTGCATGCAGCCAAATGTTTTGTATTCTCCCCGTGTACGCATTAATTACACGACCGAGCGTGGGTCAGAGACAGGCAGGCGCGCGCCATAGACAGAGGGTTCAATGCATCCTCAAGTGTCACGCCCCCGCACGGCCGTCTAATTAAGTTGCACTTCAACGTCAAGAAAAACGCCGAGGGGAGAACGAGTTGCGACGACGTCGAGTGGGACGACGATTGTGGGTGTGGCTGGTGGTGTCGTGCTGGTTCCGATGCAGATACGAGTCTAAATGAGAAAAATTGTGATTTACGGGCCTTTTGAGAAGCCATTGCAGTAAAGTTTTACGGCTTGATTTACATTTGGCGAAACCCGATCATACGAGAGTGCCCATAAAACTCAATTCCAATCCATCAGCAGTGCCGTCGCCCCACAGCCAAGGTTTGAAGTTTTATGGAGAAAAAACTTTTGTCCCCCCTCCCCCAGGGCAAGCCTCATAATCATCATCGACATCATCTGATGGCAGAAACACCAGCAGCAGCAGAAGCAGTCGGAGCACCAGGAACAGCATCATCAGAAGAAGCATAGCCAACAGCATCAGCCATTACGAACGAACAGCGGAACCGGAAGCCGAATAGCGAATGAAATGGAATGGAATGACTTTCGTTTATTAGAAAACTCATTTCGCCGTGTCGCGTCAGTCAGGGAGTCAGTGAGATGGAATTCGATTGGAGGTTATGACTGCATTAGCGGGTGCTTGGCTGGATGGGTTGAGGGTGGGTTTTTCGGTGATAAACGAAATTAATGACCGTGATTGTGGGATATGTTCACATGAGCACCGACTGTGTGGTGTGAGATTGCTGTGCGCGTGAGGTGGGTGTAATGGGGCTGATTGTCTAATTAAACTGTTAATAGGCATTTATGCGGTGTTGACTCAATTAAAGGAATTTTACGTGAGATACGTGAGGGTGGGTGTGGTGAGAAACCACGTGTTCCGCCTCATCTCTACTTGACTTTAGTGAAAACTGTCCGATTGTTTTCTTTCCCAGATGGGGCGGCATCTGCAACAGATCTCATCCCACACTACCTGTGTGTGTCACAATAAGTGCCGAATCCTGCTGCTTATTCCCGGAAAGTCCTTTTTCCATCCCAAACAGATGCTCCACTTGTTATGCTTTTTGTTTGTTTTTTCAAAGCTCGTTATGTTTACCCACTTCGGCTCGATAAACAACCACTACGAGGACATTTGTCTTTAGATTACCCCAACTCCTACCAGATACATGGGCTGGTTTAAGAGTTTTTTGAATCCACCATCCTTCACAGGGCGTGAATGGGTATGTAAAACAAGGACTGAAGGCTGTTCTCTTACCCATCCATCGTTTTGCCTAAAACCAAAACTCCTTAATTTCAAATCTCTCCGCTGAAATCCTTTATTCTACATCTCTCACCCCCACCCCCACCCCCAGTGCTCCACCGGCCGTCCCACAATCTTGAATATCCTTCAGAATAATTTGAATTTCTAAAGACGAATGAATTCATCGGCGCTACACGAGTATGCGGAGTATGAATGGCAAAAGTATTATATTTGGGGAATCCTTTATCCTTTATTGCACTACGCTGCCAAATGGCACTGATGTTGGCGCTCGCTGCCTGACTGGCTAAAAGTGGTGAATGAGGCGGACAAGCAGTCAAAAGTGGGTAGGCAGCAGGCAGAGACCTCCTCTTCTTCGGGGTACAGTGTGTTGGCCTTTTGAAAATTTAAGCAATGAGTTGTGCTTTTCATGTTCCCCTGGGTTCGCTGTGGTCTTTTGGTCGGTTGTTTGTCAGTTGTGCATAGCGAAATTCAACCGAGAAATGGTTCGTAAAAAAAAAAACAACAAAACCGACACACTCACAGAAGGCAAAAATATGCTTAAGGTTGAATGAGGGGAGGGAATGAGGAGAGCTCATGCCTTTTTACATTTCCATTTGCCCCGCTTAGTCTCTTGGCATTGCAATGGACGTTGAAAAATTAAAAGGCGAGCGCATGGTATAAGGAGGACATTAAGGGCAGAAAAAATGAGAAAAAACAACAAGCGAAAAATAATTTCATTACATTCCCGATGAATGTGCCTTTTGGACGTTAATGGTCTCGAGTTGTTAAGTGATATTTGTTTTCGAGAAGTTTCTCGCAAGCAAGACGGCGGCTTCCTTACGGCGTCTGTCTTGGGGCCGTGATTTGTTTTGATATTTTGCATTGCTGGACTCTCTCGCATTAAGTTCAAAAATACGAAGATTTTAACGTGTACTTGGTCTTATTAAGAGAAAGAGCTTATGATTTCCATGACACATTTAGGGATCCGTTGGTCAGATATTTTCTCTGCTTACGATTTCCTTGACAAAATTAGTGTTCCGTTTGTCAGGTGTTTTCTTTTGCTTAAGATTTCCTGAACACATTTAGGATCCTGTTTGTCAGATGTTTTCTTTGCTCATTTAGGGTTTCGGTTGCCAGATTTTTTCTTTGCTTATAATTTCCTTGACGCACTTAGGGTTCCGTTTGGGAGATGTTTTCTTTGCTTAAGATTTCCTGAACACATTTAGGGTCCCATTTGTCAGATGTTTTCTTTGCTCATTTATGGTTTCGGTTACCAGTTTTTTCTTTGCTTAAGATTTCCTGAACACATTTAGGATCCTGTTTGTCAGATGTTTTCTTTGCTCATTTAGGGTTTCGGTTGCCAGATTTTTTCTTTGCTTATAATTTCCTTGACACACTTAGGGTTCCGTTTGGGAGATGTTTTCTTTGCTGAAGATTTCCTGAACACATTTAGGATCCCGTTTACCAGATGTTTTCTTTGCTCATTTAGGGTTTCGGTTGCCAGATTTTTTCTTTGCTTATAATTTCCTTGACGCATTTAGGGTTCCGTTTGCCAGATGTTTTCTTTGCTTTAGATTTCCTTAACACATTTAGTGTTTCGTTTGTCAAACGTTATCTTGCACTTTTGCTGTTTTTCATCGGGGGAATGAGCTCAAAAAAACGCTGCGCTTTTGTTTTTTGACTCATTCAAAGGTTAAATGAAGTTTCATAAAATTTTCAACATCTTTATATAACGCGTTGAAAGTAACTTTAGACCAACATTTGGGTAATCCTTGTTTCCCTTGGGTTTTCTTGTTGGTTTGTTTGCTCATTTTTATTTTATAATTGACACGCACTAAAGGGATTGACTAGAATGAAGTCACAGCACGGGACGAAAGGAGGCACCGATGCGATTCTTTCTCTTGAACTTGTCAAAATTCGTCTCAGAAGACACTTCCTCTAGCTAATGGGCAATCAACAAAAATTATCTCAGTTCCAGTCCCAAGCCAGCTTCCAAAGTCAACTTTTCTTCTCACACATGCTCACAACACGCACAATGTGCTTGTTAAATCTTATCTATCGACTTGAATACCGTCTTATCGTGTCTGCAGGGATTCTGATTCTCGCCTTCGCACACCCCCGCCTTCAGTTCCTTCATCCGGTCATCGTATTTCAGTAGTTTATCTTGTTGGGGTAAAGGGCGAAGGAACAGTGAAAAGCTCTTTAACTATGTCCATCCACCACATCCTTGCCATTAAACGACGATCACTTAAAAAATTATGTTTTCCAACGGCACTAATGTCGGATTAAGGACCCTCTCGTCGCATGAGGAACAATTGAAACAAGACACTGGTTACGTGAACCTCAAACAAACACACTGACACACACACACACGCACATCACCACAAGGAATTGCCATTGAACGGGGAGACAAAAGGACGCCCTCGCATACACAGTGAGAATCCTGTAATAATCCGACAACGACGACACGAGACTAAGGTCGGGCTGTCGAGTTGTCGGGACTCAATCGCTCGTCATTGTGTGAGAGGGTGTGAGTGCGGATGTGTGTGAAAGTTTTAAGGTTCCACTTCACCCGCTCGCTGCTTATGGAAGGAAATCCTTTTGTCTAACAATTGATTCATCAGCAAGGTGGATAACAACAATTGAGTGCGCCAGAGAGTTGCTTGCCACACAGGAAGTTGAGATACTTCAAAGACACTCACAGTCCCCTCCCTCCATACACACATACATTTACCTCATATTTGTGACAATCGAAGGGAGGAAGCAGTCGGCAATGTGACAGACAGTCGGCTAGCATTACAACACTTTACCTCTGCCGTGCTGTGCCGTGTGTAGTGGCATGCGGAGCACCGTGCGGTTTACTTTGGCATGCCGATCCTTGTTAATGAATAGCAGATCGTCCCAAAGGCAAGCACACAATGAGAGAGAGATGTTGTTACTTCCTTTGCGCTCGTTGTCTCCTTCGAAGATGCACATACTCCCTCTTGGGGTTTCAATTTCAATTGGTTTTGCTTCAGCTCCTCATCCACAAACCGTTGCTGCTGCTCGTACTACTGCTGCTTCTGTTGTTGGTGCACCAGAGCATCTGTTCGAGATTCGTTTTTGCTTTTCACTTAAGTGCCATGTTAGACCCACCGTCGCGCCGTGCATGTCCCCTCCCCCGCCAACTTCGATATGCACACAACTCGGTGATGTCCTGTGGCACACTGAGGAGGATGGCAAAAGAGTTCCGGGGCATTGGTGGAATGAAGCCATTAGGCAACTCAGCTCGTAATTCGTGTCTGAATGTGTCTTGGAACCCCCCTTTGCCGCCCGAGGAGCGTTGTTTTTTTTCGGTTCATTCGTTCGTCCTTTTTCGCCGTTTTTTATTTTTGCTATTTTTTGTGTGTGGTTCGTTGAGGATATGGAGGAGTGCTAGCTTTCTTCATTAATTTATCTCACATTTCCAGGACACTTTGTGTCGGTTGGCCTCCCTGGGGAATGGCTTGGGTGGACCCATGGGTGGGTGTGGAGGGTATTTTCTTCTTCGGCATGATCCCTTGCTAAGCATGAAAAGATTTAGCAACGTAAATGGTGAAAAATAGTGGTTAAAGCAGCTTGCTTCTACTTAGGAGGTCCGTGGGCGAGCTCCTTCGCTTCTGTCCACCAATAAGGATAAGAAGTGGGCTAATAAATTTTTTGCGAATTAATAGTGACGGGGTTGCTCTTGGTTCTTGGGTGTTTTTTTTCTCCGTTCTCGTTCTCTTCACCCCAACTGAGTGGGAGGGAGGGCGGAGGAGGATGCTGGATTCCCTTTTACACTTGACGTGATTTATTCGAACGAGTGAGAATGAAAATTGTTCCCTCTGGACGATGCTGGGGATGCAGGTGGAACGAGATTTTAATTTCACCCCCGGGATGATGGAGCGCTGTGGGAGCAGGGAGACGCCGCCATACCAGTCCTATTTTTATTTTCCATAACGGCGGAATGACCAAATTATTTATGATTCCGCGGAAATTCAACCCGACATGCAACACCCCCTCCCTACCCCACTGTTCCCCCTTGATGTAATGGCATGGATAAGGATGTGTGAGGTTGCGAAGCGGGGAATAGTTTTCTGGAAAGCACTTTTGGGCAAATGGTTGTAAATTGGTTCAGTGAGCACATTTTGCTCACTACATACTATCTACTCAGAAGTCTGGACGGATGCCAAAGGGATTCTCTCTGGCGAAACGGAATTTTCTTTTGTTTATTCTTGTGAAATGAATACATTTGTGTGTGCGGGGAAATTGGAGGAGGATGCGTGTTCTGCATTGTTGATGCAAGGAGTTGGAAAGAATAATGCAAAACTTTCAATCAATTTAGTTTTTGCTCTGTGGCTGAAAGCCACGTCCATAGATTCTTGTTTTCGCTTGACTGCTTTCTCCTCGAAACCAAGAATCTAGTGCCAGACCGCCCACCCTGTCTGGCGCTAGATTCTTGTGAGATGAAATTGGTTTTCGTGTGAAGGGAAGTGGCATTGCCCGAAGCTATCTAATTGAAGATTTCAATGATGCATACCTCTGTGTCTGTCATCTATTCTGCTCATTTATTCAAATGAGCAGTCCTTTGCATTTTCAAAACCAAATCTCAGGAACGTTTGAAGTGAATTGAGGCATTTATCTCCTCCCGGCACTAAACTTAGTGTCTATTTGAAGGAAATTAAATTATTTCCCTCCTCCTAACATCAACAAATCATTATTTTCAGGTAATGAAGAGATAAGCAGTCTACATCCGAACTATTACCATGCCTATTCGAAGCTCCCATATGTCCTAGCACAGGATGGAAAATTAAACTTTGCCACCAGCCTCATCTGGGGCAATAGTTCGATGGGAATAACAAATCGCTCAGCAAGTCCCGGGGCATATAGTGGGGGTCACTTACAGAAAAATTAATATTACATTGATAATTTTTGTTAGTGGCGCCCCCTACATGTATTTAGCAATCTTTAACACAGACTTTGTAAAGTTTGCGAGTTTAAGATAAAACCATTTGACGCTTGACGAAATGACACATGATTCAATAAGTCCTAAGTTTGTTAGTGGCGCCCCCTACACGTCTCGGGAAGTATTGAGTGATCTGTAACACAGAGTTTGTATACTTTGTGAGTTTAAGTGACCCACGATTCAATAGGTCCTAAGTTTGTTAGTGGCGCCCTCTACATGGCTCAGGAAGTCTTGAGTGATCTGTAATACAGACTTTGTAAGCTTTTCGAGTTGAAGTTAGTATCCTTTGACGCTTGACGAAGTGACACATGATTCAATACGTCCTAAGATTGTTAGTGACGCCCCCTACGCGTCCCGGGAAGTATTGAGTGATCTGTAACAAAGATTTTGTAAACTTTGTGAGTTAAAGCTAGTATTTTTTGACGCTTGACGAAGTGACCCATGATTCAATAGGTCCTAAGTTTGTTAGTGGCGCCCTCTACATGTCCCCCGACGTGTTGAGCAATCTTTAACACAGACTTTGTAACGTTTACCAGTTTAAGCTGATACCCTTTGACACCTAACGAAGTGACACATGATTCAATAAATCCTAAGTTTGTAAGTGGCGCCCTCTACATGGCCCAGGAAGTCTTGAGTGGTTTGTAACACAGACTTTGTAAACTTTGCGAGTTTTAGCTGGTATTCTTTGACGCTTGACGAAGTGACACATGATTCAATAAGTCCTAAGTGAGTTAGTGGCGCCCCCTACATATGACAACAATTTAAAGGAATTCGCTGCAGAATATTCTTCTATTGAACGGAAAAACAAAGTTGCTTTCAAACCTCTTTAAAGTGGAACATTTGAGGAAAAACAAAGTCCCCAGACCAACCAGTTAAACCACGTTTTAAGGGATGAAGGAGTAGTTGCCTCCTCCTGTAGCACCTCTGATCATGGACTGGAGGAAAGTCGATGTCTTACTATCCTTCCAGTGCCCAACTGAAATTGAATTGGAAAGGAAATGACGGCACAATCATCCCTTGAACCTTATTAACAGGAAAACGAAGACACAGTGAAGCCCTTATCCACGACTTGAAGCCCTTCGAAGTCTATCGCTGCTTAAAAGACATCGCAGTTCCCTAAAAATTGCAAAATCCGCACATCCTTTTTGTCGCAAAACCTTTCTGCCGCCCATCCGCATCCATCGGGGTCGTTAATTAATTTCTATCGGATCCGACACAGTCTTTTCACTTAAAGTCGAAAAACGGAAAGTGGTTACTTCAAAAGTTAAATGGCTTCCTCAGGCGGAACTCAAACCACCGCCCGCTAGCCCTTTTGAAACGTCAAGAATTTCCCATTCATTGACACAAATTTACAAAATTCCATAAAACGCACGCCTAATAAGCACCTCTTTCTAACCCAACGTCCCTTGCCCACCCTGCGATTCACAGGGACTTTACACAGTCGCACAAAACCAAATAACAGATTCAGGGAAGCAGAGAAGCCTTTACTTGGACTGACTTGGCGGCTACAATGGCATATCAGACGAACCCATCTAGTCCTCATTTGTCAGGTATTCACTTTCCAATAAATTTACAAACTCTGGCCCCCCACCGCCAGTTCAATTTGGTCGTCGGTTCAGCTTGGTTTGTTCCCTCCGCCCACTGTCCATCCGTTCGATATTATCTCCGTGTCCCCACAGACCATGCACACTTATTGCCTTTCCGGGGCTGTGGGTGGTCGGTCTTTTGGTCGGTTGATTTGTCCCTTTTTTGACAATGAAAGCCGGGAGTCGTGTTCTCTAACACTTCTTCTCTCTCGGTCGAGGTTCAAAGGACGCCGACAACGGTGACGACGAACTGTGACGACAACGTCACGACGACTTGGTGTTGTGAAGCAAAAAGAAGTCCCTCTCTCACCCTTTAAGGAAGGAACACGCAAAATTGATTTTTGCACAAAATGGGCAACTAAACACATCCTTTCACTTGTTCCCCACAGAGTGTGAGAATTCGGGTGGAAGGAGCAGCCGCAGCAGCAGCAGCAGCAAGGTGTCCACTGAATGAGAGTCAATGGCACACAAATTTAATTAAAACCCTTTGAATGCTCCTGTGCTGACTCCTGAACTTAGGAGTCAGCTCCTCCGACTCGCCCTTCCACCGCCAACATTCTCCGTTTCTCGGAGGTGACCACCTAAGTTGGCTATCGACCAGGGAGAGAGAGCCTGTCGTTTTAATTTGTGTTTGCATAACCGAAGCCATTTACATTGAACGAGGGGCGCGCACAACCCACACCAACACCAGCACCACCCCCACCTCTCCAGAGGAGGGGGATGGTCATGTGATTTATGTTTGCTTCGTTTAGCTGCAACCCTCCCGTGTGTGTGCTCCTTCACTTAATTGTTCATTAATCTCATTCAAATGACTAGCAGCAGCAGCAACACAGGACGTCCTTTGTTCCGCCTAAAACTGTCAAGGTGAGGCGTACACCACAAATGGCGCTCCTCCAGCTCCCTCACTAGCCCAGCAAACACAAGGACAAGTGCATGTGGTGTGTCGTCCAAGGAGGGAAAACATTTTAACTTTGTGCACGCGGGGCACAGGCACAGGCACAGTTTTGATCGAAATTTCCGAAACTTTCAACTGCTAACCGTTTTTTCACGCTTTGCCCGAAACAATAACAGTCCGGGATTGAGCACGGTCGGGTATGAGACCCTCAAAGCGAGTCCTTGTGCAACAAATGTGTGTGTTTTTCAAGCAGGGTGCGGGTGCAGAACGAGGAGAAGTACAGAAAGAGAGCGAGAGGAAGTAGGCTCTGAAGCCGATTTGTGTTACGATTCCTTTGGTTTGCCAATACCTTATAAACCCTTTACCCTCTTGTGCCATATTTCTTTTTCCATTTTTTTTTTGTTATTTCGTGGGCACAGAAAGACAGGGACAGGGGGGCGTAGGAGTAGAGTCCTTCAGCAAGCGAGTGTGGTGTGTGCATATGATGAAAGTTTTACAAGGACAACACAACGATGCAAAATCATTTTGCCATTCGAAGGGGTGGGCGAGAAAGTGGATTCCTGTGGAAAGTGGCAGTACAAATGAAACTCCTCGAAGGCACACACACATACATTTGGGACGTGTGTATTTGCCGAGTGGTTGCTGTTTCTTTGTACGTCAGAAAAAATAATGGAATCCACTTCCTTCAGCTGGATCACATAATGTCTTGCCACCTTCGAGTGTGTTTTTGCCAGCGCGTGTGGAAGGGTTGGCATATGTGTGTGATCCTGGGCCCCGTTTGGAAATCCACTGAATTCCTTATTTACATATGCAAAGAATGATTGACAGGCACAAGCAGGCTGCGAAAACAGACAACCAACAGAGAGAGAGAGATCCAACTCCTCCTCCACGTGATTGCTGGTGTAAAAAGGATGTTTTCTTACTTAGCTACGTGACGACTATTTTTCTCAGTTGGAGAGCAGTTAACTATGCCAACAGAGGAGGAGCGGTTCCTTTCACCGTCGCACATCAGTCTCTCAGAAGTCGGCACGAACGTTTAATAAGACGTGGCAGGAAGCTCACCCTTGAGGTTTTATGTGTGTGGTGTGGGCACGATTTTATTATTTCTCCCCATTTCCTCGGGGGTCGGTGGTTTCTTTTTTGCGCCCGACTGCCATTGGCTTCCTTTTGCGCGTCATTTTAACTTTTGTCAATGTGTTCGATTCAATCACCATCGGTGCTCGTTCGGCGTGCTCGTCATTCTTATTGTCCACCGCGGGCCGGGGGGTTGGGGGGGATGGAAGTTGCATGGTCATGAGGAAAACCGTCAGCAGGAGTGCGAGTAAATAGAAATTCCTTTGCGATTGATCCACCGCATTGATAGTTAAGCTTATGACTCCTCCGAGCCTGTGATGTGGCGGTGAGATGAGCGAGCACTCTCCGGTCGATCTATTGTTCTGCATTGCGGGGGGAGGCAGAGGCGGGCGGTGGCCGGGCGGATTATGCTGAATTGCGCGACAGTTAGTTTTGTGCGGACGAAGATTTTATGTGCGAAGGTTGCTCGTAAATTTTGATTGTGGACGGCTCGGATTTCGGGCATGGGTCGGTTTTAATTATCATGTGATTAGGTGGTTTCGCTGTTTATGGCCAGGCGTTTGTTTTCCGCATGCCCCATGGTTGATCCTCTGTGTGGGCATAATGTGCGTACGTACGGGATGCCATGGGTCATGGAATTCATTTCGGCAGGGAATCGTTTACGTGACTGGTTTTAGGGGAAACTGACCGGACGGACGGATGAGCGTGTCCTTTGAGACTGCGGTTGCTTCGATTGGTGTTTAGATTGGTTCTGATTTTGCGGCAGGGGGTTTCTGTTAATGAAATACGTTGAAATTGGACGCGGTTTCGTGGTGGGGATATAAAGCAGATTTGCTGATTTGCGGTAAAATTTTGGGATGTATTGTAATTTAAGGGTCTAGAAATTCTTGTAAATTCTTGGTTTTGGGTTCACACAGTTAACTGGTTTTGCATCTTTATGAGTGGAGATCAAAAGTAGAACCTTATTCATTTTTTGAAAGGCGAAAAACGGTTTTCCGCAAGCGGCATAAATTGGTTGCCGGCCCTTCAGTTTTGAATCAACCTTCGCTTCAAAATTAATGCGAAGGATTCTTCATCGTTTAAGAATTCGTTTTTTAAGCAATTTTTCTCTCCTTCCCCATACTTGAAATGATTACGATTAAAACTAAGGATCTAAGTAGGAAGCGTTTGTAGGGACCAGAGACAGCAGTTCGGTTTGGAAAATCCTTTTCAACAATTGAAGATTGTCTTAAACAGAGACATCATCGGAAGGAGAGCTCCGCAGATCAGGAGAAAGCAGCGATGGGAGATAACCGATCATGAAACATCACCGAATATGGAAGATCGCCGAACATGAAAGATCGCCGATCATGAAAGATCGCCGATCATGAAAGATCAGCGATCATAAAGATCGCCGATCATGAAACATCGCCGATCATGAAACATCGCCGATCGTGAAAGATCGCCGATCATGAAAGATCACCGATCATGAAAGATTGCCGATCATGAAAGATCGCCGATCATGAAAGATCGCCGATCATGAAAGATCGCCGATCATGAAAGATCACCGATCATGAAAGATCGCCGATCATGAAAGATCGCCGATCATGAAAGATCGCCGATCATGAAAGATCGCCGATCATGAAAGATCGCCGATCATGAAATATTGCCGATATTGAAAGATAGCCGATCAAGAAAGATAGCCGATTATGAAAGTTCGCCGATCATGAAAGATCGCCGATCATGAAAGTTCGCCGATCATGAAACATTGCCGATCATGAAAGATCATCGATGAAGAAAGATTGCCGATCATGAAAGATCGCCAATCATGAAAGATAAGTCAACGCAAATAGCCTATCAAGGATGTTGGGCGTTAATTGGAGTATTTGTAAGAGAATCGCAGAAGGCACACATTTGAAGAATCATCATGGTAAATCTTTGCATGGTACTCCCGAGTAACATCGATCATGACAAGAACCGATCATGTAAGACAAGGAGGAAAGAGATGACCCATGAAATTTGCATTGAGCCAGAGCAAATAAAATGTTCAAGCCTGGTGGCATCCAGAAAAGAACGAGAAAGGAATTTAATAAAAAAGTTTCTAAAATAAGCAAGTGCTAAAGTTGTTGAAAAGAATTATGTATGTTGGACTAATAATTGCGTGGCGCGCTGTCCACAGGGGGACATCAACTACCCGTGTTATGCGCGCTACTGTTATTGTCTCGCGACACTGCAGGAGGGACTTGCTGTTTTTCGACTCCGAAAGGCGAAGTTTGAAAGCGTTCTTAGAAAATTATTACTTTTTGAGTGTTGTCAGCAACTCGAAAGAGGTGGTGCCGTGAAAAAATTTGGGGTATTCAGCCGGAAATTGAACCTAGAACGATGGAGTGTGAGCGTCACACTCTTTTCACTCAGCAGTGGTGTCCATACGCTCTACATGGCCTAGTCATCTTAAGCGTTGTATCCGAAGACGCTTGACCAGGTGCATGTCGCTGTACAGCCCATAGAGTTCGTCGTTAAATCGTCTCCTCCAGATGCCATCTGCGCAAAAAGGACTAAAAATCGCACTCAAAACTTTTCTCTCTAAAAGGGCTTTCTCATCCGCCTTTGGTAACGTCCAGGTTTACGTGCCATAAACTAGTACTGGGAAGACCAAGTTGTTGTATAACACATCACTCAATAGGTCTCGGAACATATAGAGGGCGCCACTAATAAAAAAAAATTAATATTAAATTCATAATTTTTATTAGTGGCGCCCCCTATATGTACCGGGACTTATTAAATGATCTGTTAAACCAAGTTTTGTCCTTCGATAGAGGGCTTTTTTACTCAATTGCCTCTTGAGCGCAAAGAAATAGCGATTGGCTTGAGTGAGTCTGCGTTTGATTTCGGTACTGATGTTGTTGTCCCTATTTACCGCGGAGTCAAGGTAGACGAAGCCCTTGACGACCCCAAGGCACTTGATAAACCTCTGCTGCCTAATGTGACGCTCTGTTCGAGACGTCAATATTGTGTGAACTTCCTCGATGACATGTACTTCGTTTTGCCACCAGACCCATTGTAACCGCTTCCACTTCAATGCCAGCAAACGCCTCGTTCACGGCTCGCTGTGTTCGTCCGATCACGGCAATATCATCAGTGTAAGATATCAATTGAACTGACTTTTGGAAGATCGTGCCTCTGGTATTGACTTGTGAGTTATGCACAGCCTTCTCGAGGATGATGTGAAAGAAGTCACATGACAGTGCGTCGCCTTGTCTAAGACCTTTTCTGACATGGAAGGTCTTGGTGAGTTCGTTACCGACCTTGACAGGGCAGCGAGAGTTCTCCATCGTCATCCTACACAATCTGACGTTTTTTGTAGGAATGCCAAAACTAGACATGGCACAGTATAGCTCGTCTCCATGCACATTGTCATATGCGGCCTTAAAATCGACGAAAAGGTGGTGAGTGTCGATTTGCACTTCTTGGGTCTATGTTGGACTGGTCCTATCAAATATGGACACATGCCAAGGAATTCAGTTTCTTAAGTTACTAAACCTCAAACCAATCAAGTAGTTTACGACGTTAATGTTAAGAATTGACCTCTGCTTCTGCCTCATGGTTAACAAGATGATACTTGGAAGGAGCTGCTCCCTTAGCCCAACTCAACACAGAAGATGTCCCTCAGGCGACGCTCACAAATGAATAAAAAGCTCGAACTACTTGAAACTTGGCAACATATGGTCATTTTGTCAAATAGAAATGTTTGTTGCGTTACCAAAGTGTAAACATTCACTTTATCCTTGAACACATAGCCAGACACATCTATTCAAAATGTACTGTAACGCCCAAAGTATACCACCACACCCCGGGGAGAAATTCTCACAGAATTTTCCTCATTATTTCAACACCAGCAAATTTCACTTTGCTCCCCCATGTCCTCTGGTGTTCAGTTCATGGCTCATGAATATAAACAAAATTTCTCAATCAAATTTATTAGATACCCATCTAATGGACGCGTTCCCTTTCCCTCTCCGATACCGCCCCAAATTCCCACAGCAATTTAATTTTTAAATTAACCCATGCATTCATGTTGTGTTTGTGACGTCGCCGTGGTACACGCAATCCCCCCCTCCGCCATCGCCGCCGACCTTGGCCCAGTCTCACATTTGCCGTTGTCCCCGGATCCTCATCGTGTGCAAAGACTTGTAAAAAAAAACAAACATGTGCTGTTTTCTCATTTTCTCTTTTTTTTTTAATTTTTCAACATCAACAGCACATTCTTTTGGTTTTCGATAATTTTGCAGCATGTTCCGCGTGCGTGTCTATTGTTGCTGTTTCGATCCATTGTTTCCAATTACCGTTGTGTGTTGTTGATTTTAATTGGTTCACTCCGGTGCACGAATGACAACCTCAAATCAAAATTGTTGCCACCCCCTCCAGAAATACAATTTATCGCTCGCTCTCTCTCTCTGTCTATCTCATCTTGGCATCCTTCCTCCTGTTTTTAATTTACCCCTGTTGCTCGTCGGCCGCACCTCTGACATACAGAAAAAAAGTGGAATAATCCGGAATTCAAATTAACGATCGTCAAGTCAGTTATGCGTATTCGGATTTGTTTTAGCAGAGCGGAGCATTCGATGAATACGCAAAAAACTGTGTCCCATTTGTTTTCCTGTTTTTGCGAAAATCAGCAGAAATGTATGCAAATTCGAGCATTCCATTGATGGCTTTTCAACCGAAATGCGTTGAGCTTTAAAGCAATACACGCTGGAATGGCTCTGAAATTAACGATACAGTTCACAAATCTTCATGAATTTGCACGAATTTTTGAAAAATTTTCACAAACTTGAGGGGCGTTGTGCGTCATTCAATTTTGATTCATTTCACCGAAATCGCTTAGCGTCTGATCCGCAATCAACAAATATGACTTCCAATTGGCGTTTCCCTGTTTCTTGTTTTCGGTGCTGCAATTAAATGGGTTTCATTGACAAAGTTCCTTCCTTCCTTCTTTTTTGCCTTCAGTGCAAACACACACCGGGGAGTTTTGTTCTTCTTATTTGGCAGCGTTAATGCGAGCTTGGCACGCAAATTTTGCACACAAAGGACCAGTAAACCGCACAAAGGAAATTGTTGACCATATTACATTTCGACAGAAAAAAAAAGTGGCCAACAGGGGAAACGGTGCGCGGCATGTTCTTAATTATCATCCTTTGTGCTGTGTGCCCTAAGGCATGAACGAACTGCAGAGTTTCGAGGTCCTTGAGCCAACAAGACGCTGTTAAATTGAATTTTCCAGGCAGAGTCAAATTCATTCAATAATTAGTTCCCCACCCGTGTGTGTGTGTGTGTGCCCTCCCTTCGTCTCCTTCACTCTGTTGACACATTAAAACCACCAACAACGTCTATGTTGGGGTGGGGAAAAATCTCCTCGCTAAGACCCAGGGGATTACTTCGTAATCTAACGTACACCGTACGCCAAATCCAAAAAGCTCGCAACATACCCGTGTTTACCTCATGATTAATCCAGCACCCATCAGAGAGTAATCATAAACAATCCGCTAACATTTCGCTCGGATTGTCGTGTAAACACTTCCACCACCCCACAGGCCACCCCGCTCGATGGCTCATAACACCACCACTCTCGCGCGTCAGCCCCTGACAAATTCATCACCTTAATTGGATACAATTTTTTTCCGTTTCGAAGCGAAGGCGCGCTCGCTCAGTGTGTCTCGCGACCCCATGTGACTGTCTCGTGTCATTTTAAAACGCGCGCACTCAACCGCCACCCCGTCACACGCCCAATCACCCATTCGCCCATCCGGAGAACTTGTGTTATCTAGAAGGAGGAGAAGGAGGACGAATGAGTCCTCGACTGATGAAGAGGGACACATGAAGAGCTTCAGCAGCGCTCTTGCATGATGAAGTGCGCAGGGGGATAACTGAAAACCTGTGTACCGCTATGACTCACTAAATTGCTCCTTAAATTCAAATTTACGGAAGACAGTTTCAGATTTCAATGCATCCTGCCAGCGGGGACGGCTACGTTTGGGCCTTGGCTCTTATGTTACCAGAAGGAGGTTAGCCTGCCCCACTCCGCATGCATACGAGTAGAACCTTTTTTTTGTTTTCATTATTAATAGACAAGCCACCCTCATTCATGTGTGGAGGACGTACGTTGACTGGTTCACTCGTTTACTCCACCGACGCCTCCGGATTCCAGGGAAATCCTTCTGAACTCAAACTCGCTCTCGCTCCCTCTCATGCACAAAAGGGGAGATCTGTAGATGTGTAAAATCCACCGAGGTAATTTGAGTTTTGTATCAAGCAAAGCCTGCTGTGCAAATTTTTTCCGTCCCCTTCCCTCACAGACACCCCCCACACGCAGACATCGACTATGATGATGATGACGACGACGAGGACGAGGACGAGAACGTCGACAACAACGATGTGAATGTCGCTGTAACGTCAAGAACGACGCCAACAACGACGACGACGACGACGACGGAAGTCAAATCCCAGAGGACTGCCACAATGATATCTTTTATTAAAAGTAACCAGCCATGGCGAGGCATAGAGTTGTCGAGGCGCAGAGTTGGCAAGGCACAAGGCTGACGAGGCACCACGCGGACGAGAACGACGAAGCACACATGAAGACTACGGGTGGGTGCATGAACGGGGGGACGCCCATAGAGCTAAACCTTAAGCGTACACAGGGAGAAAAGGACTTTTGAGATCGTCTGAGCACTTTACAGATATGTTGAGCATAGTTACTTTCCAGGTACGAGGCTCCGCATAAGCTGCGCGTCGATAGGGTTGTCGCCAGCGGGCCGAGCATAGAGCGAGAACGCTTTCTTTCATTGAACGCGTGTGTCTGTGTGCAGAGAAGAAAGTGAAGAGTTGAAAACGACTACGATAAAAGGAGTGTATTATTGTAAATCGGCAGGACAAAAGGATATTTATTCGAATACCCTTGAAGGCGAAGGCTTGTGCAAGGAGGAGACTGGATGCAAGACAACATCACCTTAAGACCCACCCTCTCTCCTCATCCATTTCAAGAAAAGTTGAATGGCGTGCTTATCAACACAAGCAAGCAGTTACCCCTCACCGCCTGCATACCGCGTCACGCCAATTTCCCCCGTGAAGGCTGTGGGTACGCTTATTAGGGACAGGCGCATACATGAGGTAGTAAGGAGAAATTATGGATAAGACGCGAGCTGAAGTTGGTTTTGGGTGGTTACACAATTTGCATTTCATGCAACATATTCTCATCGTCTTTGGGATGTCTTAGGCACGTTCTTCATGCTTGTGTTTTTCTCCTTTCTTTTCTTTTTAGCGGAAGTGCTGTCCCTCCATTAGAGGAACACGGTAATGGCTGACGAAGAAAAAACTGTATAAAAGGATGCAATGCAAGTTTTATAAAGACATTTGCGTTTGCTTTAGCTTTTTTGGGGGGAACGCGAAGGCGGTGACGGGGATGGCGGTTAGTAAAGGCGCAGACTAAGAGCTTTGGGATAGTTAATTGGATACGGGATGCCTCTAGAATAGTGGGGAATGTTGTTTGCTGAACCTTTATGACTTTTTTATGAGTTTTTAGTTTCACTTGACTGCTGAGTGGGATAGTGAAAATTTAACGCACAGTTTGTGAGATGAGATGGGGGGGGGTGGATAACTAAGCTGTAAGATGCGGTTTAGTTTGAAGACAGGAGAAGATAGTTTGGGATAAGTGGGATCTACACTGCAAGAGATTATTTTTTAACACATTCTCTCATAGTTTGTATCGTAAAGAGTCCAAAAACGACAAAATTTTAGAGACTTCTTCCATTTTATGTAGGTCATAAACCGGAGTGTGGAATTCATCTGCTCCTCAGTGGGCTTTTCACTTATGATTTTCACTTTTCTTCTTGTTTAGAAATATGGAGGAGTTTTAAGGCATCAACAACTTGGGCTCTACTTTTTGTCAACGAGCTCCATTCAGGTTTATAGAAAATTTGACAGAAAACCTACAAGATTCCCAAAAAAAATGGACAAATTTCATCACAACTTGCCATTTCTGTCTTTTGGGCTAAGTTTTCCATTTTTAAGCGCTTTTCAGGTCAACTGCGTTTTCTAGGCGCCACATCTAAAAATAAAAATAATTGGGTGGCGTGACAGTCCAAAGGGGGCCTAGCTACTGTTCTCCCATGAGTGGAAGGGACCTACAGTTTTTTACCGACTCCGAACGGCGAAGTTTGAGAAGCTTTTTCTTTGACAGTATTACTCTTTGAGTGTTGTCAGCAGCTTGTTAGAGGTGGTGCCGTGAAAAATTTGAGGTGTTCAGCCGGGAATCGAACCTGGGCCTTCGGCGTGTGGCTGTCCCACATCTGCGCCACATCTGCCTAAAGTTATATTCAAAAGCTCAAAAATTCTTTTTAACACAAAGTTTAATAGAAATGCCAGAGTCTCTCCATTTTTCAAATACTTCCTTTTCACTTAAGAACTATACATTTCTTCTTGTTTAGAAATATGGAGGAGTTTCAAGGCATCGATAACTTGGGCCCTACTTTTTGTCAACGAGCTGTATGTTTCCAGAAAATTTGGCAGAAAATCAACAAGAATCCCAAAAGATAGGTCAAATTTCGACACAAGTTGCCTCCTCTGTCCTCTGTACGTTTGGCATTATTTTTCCATTTTCAGGCGCTTTTCAGGTCAATTGCGTTTTCTAAGCGCCGCATCTGCCTTTTCAAAAACTCAACAAATCATGCCGACACAAAATTCACTAGAAATGCCAAAGTTTCTCCAATTTCCAAGCACTTCCTAAGTCGCTTAATTTTCAAGGGAATCAAATTTAAATTTCCAGGGCTTCTGCGTGCTCCTTTCCAACCCACCAATTCTTGGAAAGAAAGTTGCTTCGCTGGATGTCGAAGTTTAACTACACTCTGAGAAATTTTTTCGGAGCATTTTTGACTTATTTTGATGAGTGCTGAAATAGGAATGTCAAAATGTTCACTAAATTTGCCCACAATTGACTTGTGGTGTGCCAGCAGAACATCAAATGCCCCATCCCCAGTCCTAGGAACTCGCAGAAAAGTTTCCGCCAAAATGTTGTCGCACACTTGTTGGTCTCGCGAAACCTCCCAAAATTCATCTCCGCACGCTTACAGGACTCTATGTGACTTGGCTTCAAGTGGCTACGCTCTCCCCTGCAATTCCTCGAAGGGACAACTTCTTACGGCCAATTCTCAGTTCTCGGACATGACTTCACATTCATGCTGCTCGACAGAGCTCAAGTGCTGTTTGCGGAAACTTTATTTCGAATGATTCACCCCGACATCAATTCTCAGAAGAGACCGCCTCCTCACGCTCCCCACCCCTTCCACGGCTCTGTAAAATGTTATCTAAATGAAATTGCTCAGAAACAACCAGTTTCTCCTGCTCCCCAAGCCTTCGCTCTCTGCTCCTACAGCCCCCTCCCCCACCTCCACCGACTTAACTGCCGCAGAAATCGACATGAACAACTTGAGCATTACGTGCAACGCCTCTCTAAGACAGCACTCCGTTCTGGTTCGCATAAACTTTCTTAGAATGAGCGAAAGAAAACAAAAAACCGGCTTCCAACGATAAGACAGCTTCAGCTTCACCCGCCCGCCCTCACATACATCTCACTCAATGGCTAATCGATAAAAATAACTGCTCACCAATGAGAATCGATTGAACAAAAATTTTAAATCAAAAAATGATTTATTTTATCGTTTAAAAGGCTATCAAGCCATCGTAGGAAAAGTTTCAGAATTTGCAAGGGCGGACGGTGCGCTGTGGTGGGTGGAGAAAGCACAGAAACTCCCCCAGTGAGGATATAGCCCGCAGAAAATTCTTGAAGACTTTTGCCACATGCTTGCTTCGTTCGTGAGTGCGTGGTGTGTGTACGACCTGGGGGCGATGGCAGAGTAGAACAATAAACGATTCGAAATTGCTCTTGAATTTATTTTCGATTATATTTTGAAATCAATGCCAGGAGTGTGTGACTTCTTCAAGATATATATGTATGACGCTTTGAATCGGATAATGCCGTTTTTTTCCTGGCGGGGAGGCGACTGCGAATTTGTCGGTTCCCGAGTTTGAAATGGGATTTATGTGCGGCTCAGATCGAGCGTGATTCAGGGGTTTGATGCTGATGGGGATTTGAAATTTGTTCAAAAACTCATATTTTCCAAAGTTTTTGATTGGCTTTTTAGGGGAGAGCGACTGAAATGCGACTGAAGGGGAAAGACTTATGCCAAGGATTATAGGTCAAGGATGACTTTTTGAAGACATGCTTTAATTAGGAGGGAACAAGTTTTTAAGTGGAGTTGGAACAGATTTGGATAAGATTCTGAACGAAGTTTGACACGCTTCGAGTTTGTCGACAATAAGTGGCAGATATTTTGGATTGAGTCGGGTCAGTTTGTGACCTCGCCGAAAATGGAAACTGCCTTTAGTTCACTGAGGTCCTTCTTCACTTGTGTGAGCCAGTTCAACCTAAGACATCTTCTGTTGCGTTGTCCCAATGACTAAGATTCAAAGACTTCTCGAACCGGGGCAGTGCTGTCCATACGCTCTACATGGCCTAGCCATCTTAAGCGTTGTACCCGTAGACGCTTGATTAGGAGCATGTCGCTGTATAGCCTATAGAGTTCGTCATCAAACGTCCAGATGCCATCAACGCAAACAGGACCAAAAATCGCACGCAAAACTTTTCTCTTGAAAAGACTAAGGTCCTCACATCCACTTTCATTAACGTCTAGTTTTCCGCGCCATAAAGTAGGACTAGGATGATTCAGCTATGCTTTAAAGTATGCTTAGTCCTTAGAGGGGGCTTTGTCACTCAATTGCCTCTTAAGCCCAAAGAAACAGCAATTGGCAAGCGTGATTCTGATTGATTTCGGGACTGATGTTGTTGTCCCTGTTTACCGCGGAGCCAAGGTACACGAAGTCCTTGACTTCCTGGAAGTTTCTACTGCTTAGTGTGACGCCCTGTCTGAGAAGGAGATGTTGTGTGTCGTTCCTTGATGACAGCATTTACTTCGTTTTGCCCTCATTAACCACCAGACTCACGCGCTTTCCCTTCAACGTCAGCAAACGCCTCATTAATGACTCGCTGTATTCGTCCCTATTAACCACAAGACCCCTTTTAGCCGCTTTCTCTTCAATGACATCAAACGTCTCATTGACGGCTCATTGTGTCAATCCAATAGTCACAGTCATCAGTGTAAGCCAGCAATTGAACTGACTTTTGGAATATCGTGCCTTCTGGTCGAAGGAAGATCGTCCGTCTTGTGAGTTTCGCTAGATCTCCTCGAGAATAATGTTGAAGAAGTCACATGACAGTGCGTCGCATTGCCTTCCATCGTCATCTTTCAAGCTCCGACTTGTCTAAATCCCTTTTTTGAAATTGAAGGTCTCCATGAGTCCGTTACCCACCTGATCAGCGAGAGTTCTTTATCATCTTCCTACACAAATTGCCGAGTTTGGTGGGAATGCCAAAACTAGAGATGGCACTGTATAGCTCGTCTCTGTGCACAATGTCATATGCGGACTTAAAGTCGACGAATAGGTGGTCGGTATCGATTTGAATTTCTTGAGCCTTTTCCAGGATGTGCCATAAAGTGAATATCTGGTCTATCGTGGGCTTCCCTGGGCGGAAACCACACTGATAGGGACCTATCACGTTGTGGACAAAGGGTTTCGGAAGTTCACACAATACCGGAGAGAGGATCTTGTGGGTGATGTTAAGAGGGCTAATCCCTCACAAAATACGGCAGAGAGGATCTTGTACGCTATGTTAAGAAGACTAATTTTTCGGTAATAGGCGCAATCAAAGAGGTTTCCTTTCTTGAGGATCGAGCAAATGAGGCTGAGATTCCACTCATGGGCAGTGCTTCCCTCCGACCATATCTTACACACGAGCTGGTGCTGATAGCACCACGAGCTGGTGCATGCGCCCAACCGGGTCATCTCCAGCTGTTTTAAATAGTTCCGCGGGCTGTCTGTCCGCTCCTACAGCAATGTTCGGCTTCAGCTTCAATATTGCTACGTTTAGTTCGTCTAAGTCGGTGGGACGAAATTCTTGTCTATCATCGTCCAAATCGAGCAGAACATTCTGCCTAACGCGGCCGCTGATAGAGTGCGACGCTCACACGTTGAAGTTCTTGGTTCAATTCCCGGCTGAACACCTCCACGGCACAACCCTTTACGAGCTGCTGACAACACTTAAGGAGTAATAACTGTCCAAAAAAAAAGTTTATCAATCTTCACCGTTCGGAGTCGGTAATAAACTGTAGGTCCCTTCCACTCGTGACAGAACAGAAGTGCGCACAACACGAGTAGTCTGTGAGCAAGCTAGGCCCTCGTCCCCTGTGGACTGTCGCGTCATACAATTATTATTATTACTCTGTCGAACAGTGGAATTTGGGCCGTCATCGGCGTTAAGGAGTCTGCAGAGATGATCCTTCATGATTCTCAGCACAGACTGCGACTCTACCACAAGTTGTCTATTTTAATCTGGGCATACTTCGGTCCGAAACTTGTATGCTCCGGATATCTGCTTTAACTTTCCGACCTTAGTCCTCTCATAACACCTTTCAATTTCGTCGACCGCGCGCTTCTTATGCACTGATACCGTTCTATGCACCACCACGTTCTTATGCACCACCGTTCTTATGTTCTGTTTTTTTTTCTGAGAAGTCGGTACCTTTCCTTTCTTCTGTTCGTAGAGTTCACAAAGAGCTCGTTCTATGCAGCATTGCCTTATAGGCGTCTGTTTTGGTGGAAACCCAGAACATAAGTGGCAGCTTACGAACAGCCCTCGTTGTTCGATGCAGGGTTGCCTTGCAGCGGTATTGTTTGGCTGTATGCGCTTGCCTGCACTCGCCATTCATCAAAGTCCATTAAATTAAAAATTTTCACATCTCTGTCGAGCCCTCCTGCTGCCCGAAGCCTGCCCAAAAATGTATACCTTTTCAACTTTGCAAGCTTGGAGCTGTGTTGGACTGAAGTTGGTTGGAAATGGTTGCTAATGCCGTTCTGGAAGAGGCCTCTTTGTCGAATGAAGGGAAGAATATGAATCCGAGTCAAAAGTGAATAGAGTATCCTAAGACTTATCGGTCTGACTGAAAAGGAATAATTTTGCTTTTTGAATTTTGAACTAAATTTTAGACGGGGTCCAAAAAGAAATGTCAAATGTTTTCAAGCAGCAACTTTGACAACATCTTCGCCAAATATGTTGACCCGAATTTCGACGTTCTAATCAAAGAGATTATTTTGACCGAAATTTTGATCAAAATTTTGATCGAAATGTTGACCCAAAATTTACTTGCAACAACAACGACAGTCCGCAGCACTTTATGACGCAAAATGATGAGAAATGTTTATACAAGTGAAATTAACCAGAAAATTCCGATTTCGATTACAACGTCAAATTCTTTCACCCTCTTCCGACATCTAAGATCCTGTCTTATTTAGGTACACAAAAGGATTAGTGGTGGGTGTTCTTTTATTCATATTTGCCAAACCTACAACCTTAGGAATTCAGGAATATCCCTGTTCCTTGAACTGAAATAAGAGAAAAGAAATCGGAAACTGGGAGTAACTTTGTCGTGCATACAAATGTTTGGTTACTCCTCTGAGTTCCTGCTCGCAGCAGCCGCTTGAATAATTTGTTGTCCCCTAAAATCCAGGAACTCATTTACTTTGCTTCTGATTCCTGTCCCTGACAGTATGGAAATTATATTCCCTTCAGCTCATTTCTTATCCCAGACAAGTCACCCACTCGTCATGTTTTTTTTTTTCATTTTCTTCGCCGAAAATTTGACATTTCTTCAAATTCTACTGCTCCGCTGCCGCTTCCATCCGTCGGCTGCCGACTCACCTGGATCAAGAAACGTGACCATAATTGCTGGCACTCAATGTAATAAATCCCAAGACTAAATTCCGAGCGATAGTAGGGCTAAGCTTTTCAGGGATTTGTTTGATGACTCCCAAGTGGACTTGGGGATATTCCTTTCGAATTCAAATTGCTGGAGGCGGGGTTGGGGGTCGGCTTCTGCTTATTCAAATAAACACCGACCACCGCCATGCTCTGGCTTAAGAACCCTACGCTGTGCAATCTGTTATCAATTGAATTAGATCCTTGTCCTCGGCCAGGGGGATGGTCCACCCACACCCACACCCATGTCCACCCATCATTAATCTTGATAAATCACTGGAAAACTTGTGTATCCTCCCTGGGTAAGGGATAAACTTGCGACAACGACGACTTACCTATCGTACTCGCGATTGTCCTCGTCGCATCTGGCATCCTGCAGCTCCCTCCAGCTCTTGCCGTGACGGCACGTTGTCACCAGAACTAGGTCTCGTCCGTTATGCAAATGAAACAGTGAGTTCCGTGTCTCCGAGCCGATCCCATGTACATATCTGCAAGAAATAAAGAGAACGAACGAAGACAAGGAATGAAAAAGTTGAAATAAGAAGAACAAGAATTACAATGAAATTAGCGATAGTTTCGGTCTATCTGACGGGTATAAGGAGGAGGGGCGGCGGAGGGGGTTTATCTTGAAGAAAGACAATCCAAGGAATGGTCAGGACGAAAGTAGGATGTGCAAATAGAAGCGGGCAGATGAAAAACTTTTGCGCTTCGCCAAGTAGAGGAGCAAACAGAGCAGCAGCAGTAGCAGCAGCACAGGAGAACTTTTGTGTAAAATGTATCCCCCTCCCTCCATCAACTCTTCAGATTGTGAAGGACAACCCAACCACCAACTGACTGCCAGCCAGCCAGCCTGCTGTCCAACTGCTTCGGTGCCCCGAACCTGCTCCTGGATGGATGCTTAGTGGTAGTTTTTGAGCCAATAATGGAAGGCTATCGGATATCCTCCGACCAAACCAAACCAGGCAATAACAGTCCTGTATCAGTTTGAATGGGCCACTAAGCGAAATAAAACTTTTTCCGAGTGCTATTCACTCTGCAAAACCTCCTCTCTCTCTCTCTCTGCTCAACTCCCTAGGCGTACCCTTCCAAACATCATCGTGTCCTGTAGGAAACCCTTTCCCCCATGTGAATCAGTGAAAGAGTTTTTCTTTTGTGCCACTCTTTGTTATCCTTTTTTCGCCACCAGGCAGGCAATTGTTTCAGACTCTCTCCCTGAACCCTGCGCATATCCTGATTGCCATAATAACTAAAACTTAATCAGACAATGGGCTCGATAGAGGAGCGAGAGAATCAGAGATCCTCTTCAGATTCAAGCGCGGAAAAGAAGAAACATTCAATTGCCTTGGCCCGGGCGCAGATTGATTTGTGCAGATTGTGTGTGTGCAATCCTCCACGACTTGGACCGCCGCCCCCGCCATCGTTTTCGTTCCAGTTCGCCCGCCACCGCACGGAGCAGATTTTATCAGCAGTTAAACAGTAAAAAATTCGAATTAACAATAAAAGCGGATAAAAAGAAAAGAGGCCAACGTAACTGTTCAATGGGGAGCAATTCTGAGCGAGCGCAAGAGATGCGAGTGTTCCAGTGTTCTCGAGGATTTTTTTCGGGTATGTATCCTTGTCGTTCACAGAGAGGAGATAACGAAAACGGAGCCCAGCAGCAATGAAGGGCGGCAGAAAAAAGAAAAGAACACATCGAAAACGGAGACGAGTCTTGCAATAACCATAGACAACAAAATTACCTAAATATCTTCAGGGGGATGTGGGGTGAGGGTGGGAGGGGTCATCACTTGACCGATATTGCTGGCGAATTCCAAGCCAGTGGAAGGGCATTTCTTTCCTTTTTTGAGTCATCTTGTGTGGTGGCCGTGACTATCGTCATGGGTGTCGTCTTAAAGGCTGGTTCTCTCGCCCCTGTCTTAACTACATTTAGGCAAATTGATTTCGATTTAATCGGGAATTCTAGGAATTTAATGCGATTAGCTGTGAAATTTATGCTTGAATATTCTCAGAGGGATTTTATTGTTTGGATCTTAAAGACTTTCCGTGTCTCCTTATGTCTCTCCCCTTTCTCCGTGTCTGTCTCTGCTTGGGATGGATCCTGCCCAAGGGGAGGATTCACAATTCCGAATCCTTCTGGGTGATTGCCGTTATTGTTTATTATTTTAAATAAAATCCCCTTCACACCAAAAAAAAAAAAAAAACAAGGAGACACAACTCCCACAATAACCCTCGCGTACTAAAGATGTATCCGCTAGATAGCTGTTAATAAAATTGACGATGAGTTCTAGTCCTCGAAATCGAAAATGCATAAACCGGCAGGAGGCTAAGAATGTCCAAATCCTTGGCTTCTTTTTATGAATCCTTATGCTCGGTGCTCAGTGCTCAGTTTTTCAAATAAATCCCCTCTTTCATGCTTCGAAAGGACGATGGAGCAGTTGATGAGTTGATGGAGTGAGGCGCGGGCAATAAGAAGCTGAAATGATGACGGGGTCAAACAGAGATTACGAGAGAACCCATCAAAAAAAAAAAAAAAAAACACCCCAACCATCATCAATAGCATCAAAGCAATCGAGTGCTTAAAATCTCTGCTGAACGTCATGGTCCACATAAAAGCGCGTGCCACCCCCCGCGCCATCGACCCGTCTTAAGACGCTGCTTTTGATTATTAATTAATTATGGAAACATTATGAGAGCGATGGCAGTCTCTTCGGTAATTAATCTCGAGATGGACACAAGGAGGACGACCGACGCTGCTGTGTGGGCTGGTTGACATAATGGCTTTTTGTTTGAGGTTGTACATCTGTGACCCCTCCGCCCCACACCGCCGTCCACATCAATTCGTTCTTGAAAATTCGATCAGATTTGAATTTCGTTTTCGGTTGCTCGTATTTCTCACTCTTTTCCTGTTCATCTGAGTTTCGGTTGCTTTGAAGTTCTTCCCTCTGCCCTCTTGAATTGAGGCACTTTTACAAAAGCAATTATTTCGTCCCCTTTGTGATATATTGTATGACTTCACCAGTGGCATAGAGGTGGCTGTATGTTTGTGTAGCTGGTGTCCCTGCTCGTTGTGACATGAAGAGGTTTCTTTGAGACTCCTTCTCTGCCCCTGTACTTTGTCTAATTTTCAATCAAACTTCTCGTAAACATTTCTCGGATGGATGACATTCTTTTCACTTCCTTTGCTCATGTTAAATTAATTTTTTTGTGTGTGCGTGTGTGTGTGTGCAGAAGCAAATGATTTGGGGGTGACTGAGTGCGAAGCCAAACAAGCTTCAGCAGTTCAGAGGCTTTAGATTTCGAGAAAGATCGATAATTCGAGTACGGTTGGGTTCCAGTCGTTTAGAGCAACCTGAGGTGGCTTGACTCGCTAGGATGTTGGCAAACCAGGTGCATGCTTCCTGACGTTTGTAGGAAATTGTCTGTCATGAAAGAAAAGACGTCTAAGTGACGTACTACTACTACTCGGAGTTGTAATTATAACGCCTGGTGTCACCTGGTGAATGAGCAATGAAACTGCAGTGTACTTTCTTGGCCCCTGGCCTGTCGTTGCTCGGATCGGATGGCAAATGGCGCTGATGCGCGGTGGAGTTTTCTTCTGGTAGAGGACTTTTGTGATGATGTGGAGTTGAACTGAGCCAATTTGATTTTTGAAAAGGAAGCCAGATCCATTGGTTGGACAACTTTTAATGACACTTTGAAGCCTTTCCGTTGCATAGATTCATTGAAAGAAAGAAATACTGATAGTAATTCGTTTTCGAAGCTGAGCCATTGGGACAACGCGACAAAGGACGGTCTAGGCTAAGGTGGCGCACACAAGTGGTGAAGGACCTCAACCGACTTGGAGTGCGCAACTTAAGGCAGCTAGCGATAGATCATGTTGGCTGGATAGGCATGTTGGTTGAGGCCCAGACTCACCCCGGACTATCGCGTCACAAGAAGAAGAAGAAAATATAAATTGGTCAGGACACAACATCGTCAGGAGATAACATCGTTAAGACACAACATCTCCAGTACCTCGGCGCCAAGGCAGTCTTCTCAAGCACTTTTCTTTTTTGGTTTGAAAAGCAACTGACCAACATACCCTTTTGAAAGGTCAAATTGGCTTCGTACATCGTTTTGGTCATAACTGCCCTCGTCAATTGCCCAGGAACTAGAAAGTCATTGAAAGCGGAGGAGGGAAGTCTTGATTTTTACGATCCTAGCGTCGATGTCTTTCAAATGAGATGATTCAATGGTGTATAGACGAACTTTAAGAAGGCATGTAACATATCAATCAATATCTCCCGACACATATAGGGGCGCTACTAAGAAAAATTATTAATTTAATATTATTTTTTTTTGTCAGTGGCGCCCTCTTTGTGTCCTGGGACATATTGATCGACGTGTTACTTCGTCTAGCGTCAAGGGATACTAACTTTAACTCGCTATGTTTACAAGGACTGTGTTACAGATCGCTCAATAAGTCCCGGCACACATAGGGGGCGCCACTTACAAAAACAAAATTAACATTCCAATTTCACGTGTCGACTTGCCCCCTTTTACAATTCAATTATTTGATCTTTTTCAAATTCACTCAACGGCTTCCCATCTTGACAATGTTTACTCCAACACCAAATAATCGGCACAAAGCAAGAGCAAATTCACAAAGAGTTCTAGCGATCTTCTGATCAATCCACCGTCAACCAGATTGATTACGTTGCGATCGACGTCAGACACTCCTGCAGTGTTTTCGATGTCCGAACCTTCCGAGGTGCAAACATCGACTAAGATCACCACCTTGTTGTAGCCAAGGTAGGAACCCGGATATCGAGAGATCAACGGAGTCGATACATCGCTGGAAACTTTGCCGAGTCTCCCTGAGACTCGTCCGTTCAACGCTCCCTGCACTGACCATAAAAGAAGACTGGAAACGTTGTCAAGAAGCCATCAAAGATGCTGCTACTGATGTGCTGGGTTTCATGTCACCACCCAGAAGGAACCCATGGTTTGACGACCAGTGCAGGCAAGCGCATGCAGCTAAGCAAGATGCCTATAAGGCACCGCTGTGCCTTATGTGATAAGTCCCTATCAGTGTGGTTTCCGCCCAGGGAAGCCCACGATAGACCAGATATTCACTTTACGGCAAATCTTGGAAAAGGCTCAAGAAATTCAAATCGATACCGATCACCTATTCGTCGACTTTCAGGCCGCATATGACAGTGTGCACAGAGACGAGCTATACAGTGGCATGTCTAGTTTTGGCATTCCCACCAAACTCGTCAATTTGTGTAGGATGACGATGGAGAACTCTCGCAGCTCCGTCAAGGTGGGTAACGAACTCATGGAGACCTTCAAAGTCAAAAAAGGATTAAGACAAGGCGGAGCTTGAAGGTGGGTAACGTAAGGGCTCCGTCAAGGTGGGTAACGAACTCATAGATGGCGGAGCTTGAAAGATGACGATGGAAGGCAATGCGACGCACTGTTATGTGACTTCTTCAACATCATTCTCGAGGAGATCTAGCGAAACTCACAAGACGGACGATCTTCCTTCGACCAGAAGGCACAATCTTCCAAAAGTCAGTTTAATTGCTGGCTTACCCTGATGACAGTGACTATCAGGCGGACAAAATCAACCATCAATGAGGCGTTTGCTGTCATTGAAGAGAAAGCGGCTAAAAGGTGTCTTGTGGTTAATAGGGACGAATACAGCGAGTCATTAATGAGGCGTTTGCTGACGTTGAAGGGAAAGCGCGTGAGTCTGGTGGTTAATGAGGGCAAAACGAAGTACATGCTGTCATCAAGGAAGGACACACAACATCGACTTCTCAGGCAGAGCGTCACACTAAGCAGTAGAAACTTCCAGGAAGTCAAGGCCTTCGTATACCTCGGCTCCGCGGTAAACATTGACAACAACATCAGTTCCGAAATCAATCAGAATCAAGCTTGCCAATTGCTGTTTCTTTGGGCTTAAGAGGCAATTGAAAGAAAAAGAATTCTCTAAGGGCTAAGTATGCTTTATATCATAGCTGGATCATCCTAGTCCTACTTTATTTCGCGGAAACCTAGACGTTAATGAAAGTGGATGTGAGGCCCTTAGTCTTTTCGAGAGAAAAGTTTTGCGTGCGATTTTTGGTCCTGTTTGCGTTGATGGCATCTGGAGGAGAAGATTTAATGACGAACTCTATAGGCTGTACAGCGACATGCGCCTGGTTAAGCGTCTACGGATACAACGCTTAAGATGGCTAGGCCATGTAGAGCCTATGGACACCACTGCTCCGGCCCGAAGTCTTAGAATCTGAGCCATTGAAACAACGCAACAGAGGACGACCTAGGCGCTACTGGAGGCAACTAGAGAAAGCTGAGCTGGCTGGAGAGGCATGTTGGTTGCCCAGGTCCACCTCGCACTGGTAATCCCTGGAACAGAAGTTAGCTAAAGAGAGGTCTTGAATCAAATTCATCAACTGTAATCCACAACGAGTGCACAATGAAGCAAAGTCGGATAAAGACCCACACACTATGTCCCAAGTGGCAAAGATTCAGATTTCCGTTAAAAACCAAAGGTGTGCAGTATCTGTGAATCTGCGTGCAACTCTCAACTTACCGGCACTACATGCTTTTCCATTTTTTCTGTTCAAGTGAGTTCTCCCGGTTGCATTACAAACGTCCCAAGTGCACTTGCAACAACCGATTGACGTTGAATTCGGAGATACACGCTCTGAACCAGGTCAAAATCAGTCTGAAGGACCGCATCCACATGCTCGAATATGCGCCATTCTTTTCAAACAAAGTGCCATAAGCCTCCACTCATCGGATTTAATTGCATTTCGCTAGTTAATCACTCAAAAAATGAATGAAATAGGTTTCAGGTAGAGGCAGGGGCCCGGACTTTTGTTTTGTTTCTGACTGAAGGCGAGTTGCCATTGTCCACGCCATCATCATTTTCGTAAACACATCCGTTCGACGATTTTCTTTTTTTGTGTGAATACATATTTTTATATTTGCTGGTGCTCATTTTTTTTTTTGTTGTTATGTGAAATTGCAAAAGAGACAAGAGTCTCTCTGATGGATAGTTAGATGGGTGGATGAATGAATGAATGAATGGATGGACGGATGGATGGATAGTCCTAACCACCAGCTGGTCGGCTGCTGTATTCTCTTTTTCAGTGAGTTATTGCCATTTCAACCACTTAGCGAAATAGAACTTGTGGTGGTTGCAATGTAAAGAAGAAGCGAACAGAAGAAGAATAGGAAATAGACAGAGGCTGTGGCAGGGGAGGTTTTTTTTCGCCTTTTTTGTGGGTTTCCAATGGACATTGCATAGAAACGAAACGAAATGTTGACATAGTTTGTATGCGCCGGAGAAGTTAGATGGGAAGCAGAAGGTGTGGACCGACGGGGGTTTGGTTGAGGGATGATTTCGAGAATTAGGTTATGCTGAAAGCGCTTGGTCGAAAGTAAGTGGAAGTAGTGATTGTAATTGAGATTCTGGGACTATTTTTTGTTGCCCCACACCCCCCAACACCAGCAGCAAACTAGCAAACTTTTTCTGTGGTTTCTGAAGAAGTTGCCAAAAAGTTAAGTACTGAGAGACTTCTTAATGGCATCCAATTTACAGCCCCCCTCCCACACACTCTCGTTCATTTTTGTATTGCTCGTCGTATCTGAGCGGAAGACAGATGGTTGAAGCAGTGGCTGTGTAACGCGGTAGTAGCAAAACAATTTTCATAGTCCAGCACTTGGAGTAAAAAGTAGAAAAACTCTCCACCAATCAAAGTTTAATGATGTTCATCGCCCTAGCGCCCCCTGAGTTGGTCGTTTGATCTCCAAGGAGAGCCCTTGTGTTTCGAAGCAGTCAAGAAAAACGTTAATTTGATCCTAATTTGTAAGGACCCCTTCCAGGACGTCCGTAATTGATACATTTTTGTGCAAATCCATTCCATTTGCTAAATTACCACAATGACTCCACAAGAATCAGTCAAACTCAAGTGGGCGGCACACCCGTGGGGTGGCTGTGAAAATGAGAACGGAATTCATCCTCCTTATCTTTTTACAGGCAAATCATTAATCTCCCCGACAACCCTGTCAAAACGGTTTCAGGACAACGACAACGACAAGGATCCACAACGAAACGAAATGAGAAAGAAAATATATCGACAGCGGAAGACGAGATCCAAGACCGGCGTTCAACCGCCCATCTCTCTCAACGTTCAATTTGTAAACAAATATTTAAGCAATTTCCCTTTTTTACATCAATCATCTCAATCCAGATTCATTTGCGGGGCTAATTTAATATTCAATCGGGTAATTCTGATTGATGACTGGCCACCGGAAGAGATTTCATGCGATGAATGCCACTTAATTCGCGCCCGCTCCAGTTGCCCGTGCTGCTGCGGCAAAAGGTATACACACAGCAGCAGGAGCAACAGCACAAAATATGGGTGAAAATAAAGGAAAACACCTCACAAACAATTTAATTACGGAGCGAGAAGTCGTGCCAGCCAGCAGAGGCCGCCTCATGCTGCTATTACTGGTGCTGTTGGCATGCCGTCGTCGTTTTCCACAAAACAACAACAAAAAAAAAGAAAATAAAGCACACCCAACAGAGCAACAGACAGGACAGGATGATGTCTGGACTGTTGAAAGGGAGGGAGGGAGCAAGGCAGGAAAATGAGCGGTTACGTAGCAAAAGTTTTGCAGATTAAATTTACTTGTAGATTGTGTTCCTGTCCACTGTTTCAAAACCGACCCAACTCGGCCATCGTGTCGTACACCTGGGCAAGTTCTGTTCCATCCATTAGGAAGACGACAGACCACGATGCACAACCAACCACCGCCACCCACAGGCAACGAACAGCGCGACACAATAAATTATAATTGGGACGACAACGACGTTAAAGACGACATCGACGACGCTGACGACGCTGACGGAGACTACGACAACGAGGAGCAAACGAAGTCGACGAACCATAGGTATTGTTCGTTCGAACATAACGGAATAATAATAATTCAAAGCAGGGCACAGGAAGACATATTGACACAAGCCGCAGTATCGGATTTCAGCAAAACGAAAGAGAAAACTAGGAAACGACACACAAAGCACTCGAGTTGTGCACCAGCCGCCCTCCCCATGTCACCGGGGAGACACAGTCAGCTTTTGTAAGAGGCGCAACAGGTGTCTGGAGGGATGCGGGTGGTGCGGAAATTCGCAAAAGACGTGAAGCGGAGCAACTCTGCTTCCAGCGTAATGAGTACACAAAATAAAGTAATTAAACCAAGCGTGTGCAGAGTGCACGCAACAAGGAAGTGGGGGAAGTCATCGTCAGAGTTGTTACAATAATCACTATTGACACACACTTTCATCAGCACCCGCTGCTGAATAGGCCCAAAACGACTGAATGAACGAATGCCAAAGCGAATGGCCACACGACAGAGTGACTTATGAACAAGCTGCACTGCACGATGGCGCAGATTGGAATTGTAAATGGTTTAACTGAATGCATTCCCCCTGCACACGAGCACAGACCACGTCCGAAATGACTTTCACATTTGCCAATGGAACGCACATCAAAGGGATCACTCAACACACACGCACACGCATATCACCCATTGGCAGAAAGCCTCAATAACGTCTGAGTTGAACAATAATTCCAAAATCGCTTACAAATGTGTGTGTGTGTGTGGGTTCCCCCGAGGCAGCACTACCACCCAAACCGCCACCCCAACCACCAGAGGAGCAGCTGCTGCTGCCCATGGATGATGTGAAATTACTGAGTGACACGATGACTGGCAGGTTCGGCGTCCTGCATTTAGAATCCCATTTCAATTAGAAAATGGTTGCCCCGTGAACGAGTATGTTCGTGTGCGTGTGAAGCTCTCACACACTTCCTTGGGCATTGCATTGTGGGGACTGGAATTTCTGTTAGTCGGATTGCATCACCACCACCAACAGTGTCCTGTGCCTGCGTCCTATCTTTGGTCGGATATCATCACCAGTCCTCATAATCATAATGAGAGCTTCAATTGTGTGTCCTCGTTGCATTTCCCTAAAGTCTGCACGCCGGCAGAGAGCGAACTGGGGGGAACTTGAGGTGAGGCTTGATTTTTGGCAGTCCATCAAAATTTGACATTGATGAGGTTGCATTCATCAATGCATGTGTAAGCATATCCTCCACGAAATGGTCGTGTGTGCGTGTGTAAGGTCGGGCACGCAAGAAGTGTGCAACTGAATTGTTCCAGGGGAAGCAAGGGAAACTAATTACTTTTATGTCGATTTCGAGTGAAAGCGATTGAGTGGTATTTTGACATGAAATCAGGGAACGGTGATGAATATGGCCGAGCCCGACCACAAAAGGGAATGGAAGGCTGAAGAATTGAACGGGAGTTTGTTTTGTTCATTCGAAATTGGAAAGGTGGTGTGGCATGTTTCCATGAGATGCAGTGAGTAGAGATGCTTTTGTAAAGCTCCCAATTCATTGCGAAGAGTGCCTATCACGCACATGCGTGCCCAGGGAAGACGTGAAGGCGTCCTCCTGCTGTACACACAGAGGTTTCCTTGAGATGCAGTGAGTAGATCTGCCTTTGTGAAGCTGCTAATTCATTGACGAAGAGAGCCTATCACGCGCATGCGTGCCCGGGGAAGACGTCAAGGTGTTCTGTTACTGGACACACAGAGACTTCCCTGAGATGCAGTGAGTAGAGCTGCCTTTGTGGAGCTCCTAATTCATTGACGAAGAGTGCCTATCACGCGCATGCGTGCTCAAGGAAGACGCGAAGGCGTCCTCCTGCTGTACACACAGAGGTTTCCTTAAAATGCAGTGTGTAGAGTTGCCTTTATGAAGCTGCTAATTCATTGACGAAGAGAGCCTATCACGCGCATGCGTGCCCGGGGAAGACGTCAAGGTGTTCTGTTGCTGGAGACAGAGACTTCACTGAGATGCAGTGAGTAGATCTGCCTTTGTGAAGCTCCTAATTTATTGACGAAGAGTGCCTATGGGGCAAGCGTGCCCAGGGAAGATGAGAAGGCGTCCTTCTGCTGTACACACAGAGGTTTCCTTGAAACGCAGTGAGTAGAGCTGCTTTTGTGAAGCTCATAATTTATTGCGAAGAGTGCCTATCACGCGCATGCCTGCCCAGGGAAGACGTCAAGGTGTTCTGTTGCTGGACACACAGAAGCTTCCCTGAGATGCAGTGAGTAGATCTGCCTTTGTGGAGCTCCTAATTCATTGACGAAGAGTGCCTATCACGCGCATGCGTGCTCAAGGAAGACGCGAAGGCGTCCTCCTGCTGTACACACAGAGGTTTCCTTTAAATGCAGTGTGTAGAGTTGCCTTTGTGAAGCTCCTAATTCATTGACGAAGAGTGCCCACCACGCGCATGCGTGCCCAAGGAAGACGTGAAGGCGTTCTGTTGCTGGACACACAGAAGCTTCCCTGAGATGCAGTGAGTAGATCTGCCTTTGTGAAGCTCCTAATTCATTGACGAAGAGTGCCTATCACGCGCATGCGTGCCCAGGAAAGACGAGAATGCGTCCTCCTGCTGTACACACAAAGGTTTCCTGGAGCTGCAGTGAGGAGAGCTGCATTTGTTAAGCTTCTAATTCATCGCATGCCCAGTTAATTTCAGCGAAGACGTAAATGCGTCCTCCTACTGTACATACAGAGGTCCAAGTTCCTCCTTCACACTTTTCGCAGAAAACAATAGTCAAAGACCCTTCCCATTTCCTAGAAAGGCTGACCCCATTTCAGACTTAATTATGCAACCAACGATCAGTGACAACTCCCCCAGGAAAAGACCAGCGCCACAATGCAGCGGGGAACCTCTACTCAAACTCACATAAAATACAGTCCCACAGCTGGGAGTACCTGGCCAGTCCCATAACGACTTGCACATGCAAAAACCAATAAATTCGACGCATGACCATGTCTCCGCACCCAAACCTTTCACTGCAAACACCCACACGCCTTTATGGCATCGAAATGAACAATCCCATCCCCCCGGCCGTGGCTCGCATGTGTAAGCACATAAGCATGCACAGCACAATACGTTCGCATATTAATTGAATTTTAATTTCGCGAGTGCTGCTTTCCGGTGAATATTTTAATCAATTTCGTCTCAAGTTCCAATTCATTTGGCGCCGAAAATACATAAGAGAGGGAGAGAATAACTGACGGCAAAGACCTCTTCTGGAAATAAAATTCATTCTCACAGCCCTCCAGCCCAGTGGCCCAACCAATGGCCACCTGTTCTCCCAGCACTACAGGAGTGGGAGGTGGGGTTCGTTCATTTCATGCGATCTGGACGATAAATCGAACAAGCAAATGACAACGATAATAACGCTGTTCTTTCACTCCCGCTCCCTTCCACACACGCACACACGCACACCCGGGCACACACTTAGTGGAGAAGGACTTCTGCGAGTCCCTGTGATGTTTATAACTTAATTTATATTTTATTATGAGCCCCCAGAGGGAGCTTAGTGCGAAGGAGCATCGAATGTCCTTCCGCAACTCAACCCCCCCAACCATTCTCCACTTTTGCGAAACGACAAGCAAACAGGCAAATCATAAAAAACGAAAACAACGTACAATCGCATAAAAACGAATGAACGCAAACAAGCAGCACAGCAGCCAGCAAGGCAACGCAACAAAAAGAAATGAAAAAAAATGTGGAGAAGAGAAGAAATATAACGTAAAAAGCTGAATCCAATTGTAGGCAAAAGACGACAGAGCGGCAGGCGATCCTTTTCCTTTGTCACATATGTGCGCCTCCTCCGCACATACAACATCGCTTCCATTAAGTTTTCGCTATGGCCTCCCCAAACTCATCCACCAGCAGGCAGGGGTGCGGGGGCGGTTGGGGTAGAATTGTCATGTCAGGTCCTGGACCAACCCTGGTCATTGTGTGCTCCTCCGTCAGTGCAAAATTAATTTCAATTCGGAGTGACAGTTTCCTGAAGGATTATTATTTTATTCAACAGCACATGCACACACCAAACACGCACAGCCCTCCTCCTCCGGCTCGATAGGTTTTTAACACAATTAGCCTATTAGGCACCGAATTTCCGGAAAAATATTCATATGTTCCGATTCAGGCAGAGGTGGAGCAGGATTCAATGGCTGGTTGGGTGAATGCAGTGGTGGGGGTGCCGTTTATTAAATTTCCAAAGGCCGTGAGGAGGTAGGGGAGGAGGAAAGCCGCGCGTATACTTAATTAAATTTTCGCTTTTTTCGATTGGACGAACCCGTAAGCGGCCCGGAATGTAGGTGCTGAAGGTGCACGACAGGACGATGGATGCTTCACAGGGGGGACGGGCAAAAATTATGCTTCCTTTGCGACGAGCGAACAAAATGAAGAAAAAAATATTTATGTTGTGTACACATTTCTGGTTGCGTTCGCTGGATGCATTGCACAAATTCAAAGGAATTCTGATGAATCCTATCACATTCTCCTGCTCTCTCTCTCTCTCTCTCCTTTTCTCTCAATAGCATTTCATTCTGCTGGTTTTTTTTATTCGTCAGAAGGATACCAAGAGAAATTGCAATTTGGCTTAAGGGCCGCAGCAGCAGGTAGGCGGCAGGTGCCAGTGTTGATGGGATTCTTTTGAAGCATCCGCATCGCGTTGCGTGACGTATGTATATTCATTTTCGCAAGGGGACAGAGCAAATGACAATAATCGAATTTTAATTGATATCACGGATGACGGATATGGAATTACCGAACGTTGAATTTAATTACATTTTTGTGTTCGCAGCAGTTGATCGATCCTTGGACACAGCTGAGCATATGACGCGACCAGCAGGACTCGCATGCGGTGTGCCTTTAAAGTGCTTCATTATTTTCGAATTATGAGAAATTTTTCCATCAACATCTTCGCTGTCGATTCACTTGGCAGCTATCTCGTCCCTGCAGGTCCTTGACTCCTTGGCCGAGTGCATTTGACATAAATCATCCTTCATCAGATGTCAATCGTTCCTCTCCGATTCGTAAGCTGCTTAGATGTCAATCGAACCGCAAAGTTCTTTGACTCCACCCTCCCCCATTGCAGGCAATCCCTGTGTTTGTCAACAGCCGGACAAGGCTCCTTAGTGCCTCCGTCAAAATGCATTTAGAATACTTAATGTCCATCCCATCCCGACCGGTTTGAATTAAATTTCAAAGCGAAACATCTTGACCCGTCCACCATCCCTGGCAGCATGTTTTTTTGCCTCTTCAAAGCGGAAATCAAAAGGACGACCATCACGCAGGGAAAAACACAAGCAGAGGAGGAAGAAGGAAAATAAATGTTTAAACAAATAAATTCAAAAAAAGGCAACGCGGTGACCATGGAGTCTCCTCGGTGGCTCGTTCGGTTTCCAGGCGAATCTGCTGAGCTTCTGGTAAAGTTCCATGCGCAGCTCACACTCCAGCTCCATCTTCAACTTCACCGTGCGAGGACGGTGTCTCGGGGATGACACCGTTGTCGGCGATGCCTTCGGTGCTGTAGTGAAGTGTGCTTAATGAACTTCCGCCCTGAGGAAATTTTATTACACATTTTCGCGAGAGCGCGCGCAAAAAAACTTCATAATTTGAACAAATGGCATAGCTGAACAAGAAGACGTTCAGCAGATCGCGAATTGGTAGGTTTGGCGGGAGCTGATGGTGTGCCTGATTGGAGGCGGGGGTGGAAGTTGGGTAGAAAGGAAAACCTCGAGTAATTATTAGCCTTGTTTCTGATGATGACATTCATGTGACAGCGGCAGAGCACGTCACGTTTGTTCAACCATTCAGTGTATACACTCAACGCTCAGCTATTCAGGATCATGGATGGAGGGATGGGGTTGAAGAGTAGCAGCAGCCCCTTGTGTCTAGCTGTGATTTCCTCCCAATGATTGCGCTTTACGACAGTCATTCTGCTTAAAATTGCTTCAATTGTTGTGTTCACATCTGGGGTATAGCGCCGTTGCCGTCGCCACCGCGCAACTTCGGGAACGACAGGCGCATGTGGTGGGATGTCAGTGTGAATAGAAATGACCTTGTGTGTACTATGTGTGTGTTCTTTAATTTTGCGGCAGATTTTAATTAGGAGATTACATTGAGTGGGTTATCATCGTGATGAGACGAGTTTTGTTGCCTCTATCCCTCAACCCTCACAAACGAACACATAAACACATCCACCGTTCATCTCGTTCTATCTGTCAAATTCTATCCCTAGGACCATTGTAATTGTATATGCTTACTTTTGAGTTCTATAGTCCACAGGGTGGTGGGATGTCAGAAAAGGGGAGGAGGGCATACTCCGGGTGAGTGTATCCTTGCAAGCACACCCAATACGGTTTTTATGCGAAGTAATCCGCTGAGAGTAATACTCGAGAATAAGGATTTTTTATGCTTACTCAACAGGAAAGGCGGCCAGGATTTGTTTTTTTTTGCTTTTTTGAGGAGTCATGTGCGTTTTTCGAACAAGAGTTTACTCGACTGTGGTAGATCTTTGAGGGGGGGGGGCAGGGATGTTATGGTTCATGTGGTGAAGTGGATGACTCCAATTTGTAAAACCATCGATTTATTGTACACAGACCCGATGAGGTATTCATCAAATACTGAATGGCGATAAGGGTGGGAGGAGCGCTAGTGGTAGTCTGCAGGAGTGCAAATGATGACGTGAGCTCAGTGGATTTATTGGGCTTTCATTTTGAAGTCTGAAAGAGTGAAGTTTCTTTTCAAAATGATCGAAAAAAAATCAGAAAAAGAATGGATGCCTGTCTTTAACCTGGTGGAACTTCATCATTTTAAAGAGAAGTCTGGAAGAGTGTGGAGTTTCTTTTTAGAATGATCGAAAAGAAAAAAAAAAAAGAATGGGTGTCTGCCTGGAACCTGGTGGAACTTCATCACTTTAAAGAGAAGTCTGGAAGAGTGTAAAGTTTTTTTTCAGAATGATCGAAACAGAAGAAAAAGAATGGGTGTCTGTCTGGAACATAGTGGGACTTCATCATTTTGAAGATGATGAAGTGAAGTTTCTTTTCAGAATGATCCAAAAGAATTAAGAAAAAGAATGGGTGCCTGTCTGGAACCTGGTGGAACTTCATCACTTTAGAGAGAAGTCTGGAAGAGTGTGAAAAGGAATGGTGCCTATCTAGAATATGGTGGGACTTCATCATTTTGAAGAGAAGTCTGGAAGAGTGTGAAGTTTCTTTTGAAGTTTTGTCTGGAATATTGTAGGACTTCATCACTTTAAAGAGAAGTCTGGAAGAGTGTGAAGTTTATTTTCAGAATGATCGAAACAGAAGAAAAAGAATGGGTGTCTATCTGGAACATGGTGGAATTTCATCACTTTAGAGAGAAGTCTGGAAGAGTGTGAAGTTTCTTTTCAGAATGATCGATAAAAAAATAGAAAAAGAATGGGTGCCTGTCTGGAACCTGGTGGGACTTCATCATTTTGAAGATGATGGAGTGAAGTTTCTTTTCAGAATGATCGAAAAGAATTAAGAAAAAGAATGGGTGCCTGTTTGGAACCTGGTGGAACTTCATCACTTTAAAGAGAAGTCTGGAAGAGTGTGAAGTTTCTTTTCAGAATGATCGAAAAACAGAAGAAAAAGAATGGGTGTCTGTCTGGAACATAGTGGGACTTCATCATTTTGAAGATGATGAAGTGAAGTTTCTTTTCAGAATGATCCAAAAGAATTAAGAAAAAGAATGGGTGCCTGTCTGGAACCTGGTGGAACTTCATCACTTTAGAGAGAAGTCTGGAAGAGTGTGAAAAGGAATGGTGCCTATCTAGAATATGGTGGGACTTCATCATTTTGAAGAGAAGTCTGGAAGAGTGTGAAGTTTCTTTTGAAGTTTTGTCTGGAATATTGTAGGATCACTTTAAAGAGAAGTCTGGAAGAGTGTGAAGTTTCTTTTCAGAATGATTGAAAAACAGAAGAAAAAGAATGGGTGTCTGTCTGGAACATGATGGGACTTCATCATTTTAAAGAGAAGTGTAGAAGTGTGTAAAAAAAATGGATGGCTGTCTGGAACATGATGGGACTTCCTCATTTTGAAGAGAAGTCTGGAAGAGTGTGAAGTTTCTTTTCAGAATGATTGAAAAACAGAAGAAAAAGAATGGGTGTCTGTCTGGAACATGATGGGACTTCATCATTTTAAAGAGAAGTCTGGAAGAGTGTAAAAAAAATGGATGGCTGTCTGGAACATCGTGGGACTTCCTCATTTTGAAGAGAAGTCTGAAGTTTCTTTTCAGAATGATCGAAAATAATTAAGAAAAAGAATAGATGTCTGTTTGCAACACGGTGGTACTTCATCAATTTTAAGAGAAAATTGAAAAATTTTGAAAACATTTTGATGCCGATGGAATAGATAAATAGAACGGCATGAACCCGGAATCATTTAATAACTTGAGTCTTCACCATTCCAAAAACGTCTTTCCCACTTCTTGTTCTTCAGGTTCGTTGAACAGTCTCGCCAATAATTATCTTCATGATTATTCGAAGAAAATAATCTCCTTGAGAAAAACTATTCCACCGACTGTCGGGGGTTGTGAGGTCGCCGTGCAGACATATTCGCAAAAGAATATTGCAAAATTCACTGGCAGATCATTAGTGGCATGGCCTTTGCATACAAAGCGGAACCAAAGTGAAACTATATTCAAACGCGATACCACACCACACCACCCGTCCAACGAACCAAAAACGAACTGGAGTGAATGAAGCCAGCCAGCACCGAAAGACACATAAAACTGTAAGACAGAGGAGAACAGAACAGAAATGATAATAAAAATCGAGAGAAGGTAAAAATTCAAAATGCAAAAAAGCATACAAATTGAAGAGCTGTTTTGCATACCAAATGAAATTGAAATCCACGAGTCCTGAGCCCTTCGACGACGACGACAACGCCAACGACGATGTCTCGTCCTAGACAACAGACTCACCCACCGCTACCGACGACAACGACGAGGACGACAACTATATCCATGCATGTATCAGCGAGGGAGTCTTAAGTGAATTCGCTCGGGTTCATTATGCGAGAGCTGAACATGGGTGTTAGTGTTTTTTATCTTTTTTTGTGTTCGCAGCCTTCGCCTTTAAAATCAATAAATCCAAAATGACGCATGCGGTGACATCTACTTTTTCATTTCGATGCCAACAACAAAACTTCAGTCCTCAGCATAACTTCAGGGACAGAAGAGCACAGGTGGTCCGTGCTCCTTGGACACCAACTCAAAATTGCTTTGCTCCTTCTGTGTCCTCCGTCTGTCTCTGTGCGGGGGTTCAGTGCCTGTCGTGGACACGAGGCAAGTTCTGATGTATTTCGAATTTCCGATCAGCTGCTGGGTTATGGGGTGTCTTTGACGTCCCGTGACTGTGGAGATTGACAGGCTCTGACTTGGAATTTGTATGCAGCTTACTGTGTCTTTCATTTAAATTCAAAAAAAAAGAGGGACGGCTTTCACATGCTAAGAATAGAGAGAAAAAAAACTTTGCCAGGATAATGAGCTGTCACTTGTACATCTTGTGAGAGCGGAGAATGCAGCAAACATTCCGCTTAGTCAGCAAAGGCTAATTTACATCAGTGAGACGTGGAATTTCGGTAATTAAATGTTGACCCTTTTTTTCTCTGGCGCGCTGGTTTTCTGCCGGTGCCTCCTTTTCCAGATCGTTTCACAACATCTTGTTGCGTGGTCGCCCCCGGGGAAAGTTCATCAAATGAAACCCATTAGCCTTGCCAAAGTGGCGGCATCTTTCCGAAATGCTTTCCGACCGCTACCGATGAAAGATGAGGGAGAGACGACACTGCCAGCACGACGACTCGACTGCCGCGGAAGGGAAAGGACTAAATGAAGTTTTATTGCGTTATCAGCATTATTGTTGTTATTATTTGGAAATTTAAATGAGGACTTATTGCTCATTAGTTCTGTGCACGGGGAAGGGTGCGGGGTTTTGTCACGCACACTCACGAATAGACTGCACACGCCACGTCTGCGACAGACGAGAACTGCGAGCAGGGGGTTTCAGAGTTGAATGAATGAATAATGCGTTGTGGTTGTGTTTGATTCGGTTTAGATTTAACAAGATTACCTTCACTTCCCTCATCTGCCTACACCCCAAGCGCAATCTAACCCTCTTTCGCTTCTTCTCCCATCTTCCATCCCTTGTCATCCCTTGTCCCTTTTGCGTGTTGGTCGCTGCTCTGTAAATATGAACAAACTTTTGTTCCAAATGATATGCATTAATGGCGACAGTCGTTTTGGAGTCTCCCAGAGCCGGCTTCAGAAAATCGACATTTAATGGAAATTACTGAGAAATCAGGTGCTCCTCAGGGGAGTCGTTTAGGGCCAGTGATATGGTACCTTTCCTTATACAGAAAATATTAAATTTGTTTGCAAATACTCACAAAATTACGATGTTGTCAGTGTGGGCAAGGTGCGGAATAACATCGTCACGGTCGTTAATGTCAGATTGTGTTGCCCTTGTGAGAACAGTTTTGTGTGCGCAGAGATTAGAGGTGGCTATGCGATTTCTGAAAGGACGTTGCCGGAGAATTTGTTGATATTTCTGGGTTTTGGGGAAGTACATCTGTCTTTTAGCAAACACTGAGAGAAGGGACAAGACCAATAAGAAGGTCTTCTGGTGAAAAAACATGTCAAGTTTCCTTTTGTTGCAACAGGGCGAGCAATGGCCAGTGTTTAACTTACAGCTTGTCATTAATTTTCCCATCTTCTGCGAATTCTATTTACAGCAGAGTAGAGCTCATAGGTCGAGGATCAAGGATTCACTTAAGATATGCGAAAACTAAGAAAAACACTTGATTTTCTAAACCAAATGATCTAGGATTTGAGTAAGCCATGCACCCGTTCCCATTCAATTCTTTAACTATCGACTGTGGGGAAACACTGGCTAGTAGTCGCTTTTCAAAGTGATCACAAGCTTTTGAATAAACAGGATATTTTTTGTGGACCATAACCACAGTAAAGTTGCGTGGTGAGGTTATTAACTTAAGAAAAAGGAATGGAGTAAATTTCAAGCAGATTGGAAATGTGCCTGATGGACACAGTGGTTATTTGGAAAATGTACAGAATTGGAAAAAGTAACGATGTCAGTCTGGAACCCTGTGGTACTCCATCAGTTTGAATAGAAACAGATTGGACATGTGCATGATGGACACAGTGGCTATGTGGCAGCTTGTAGGAATTGGAAAAAGTCACGACGTCAGTCTGGAACCCTGTGCCGCTCCACCAGTTTGAAAGGAAACAGGTTGGACATGTGCATGATAGACACAGTGGCTATGTGGCAGCTTGTAGGAATTGGAAAAAGTAACGACGTCAGTCTGGAACCCTGTGCTACTCCAACAGTTTGAAAGGAAACAGATTGAACATGTGAATAATGGACACAGTGGTTATTTGGAAAATTGACGGAATTGGAAAAAGTAACGACGTCAGTCCGGAACCCTGTGGTACTCCACCAGTTTGAAAAGAAACAGATTAGATATGTGCATGATAGACACAGTGGTTATTTGGCAGATTGATGGAATTCAAAAAAGAAACGACGTCTGTCCGGAACCCCGTGATACTCCATCAGTTTGAAAGGAAACAGTGGGTATGTGGCAACTTGTAGGAATGAAAAAAATATGAATGACAATCTGGAACCCTGCGGTATTCCATCAGAATGGAAAGGAAATTTGTTATTTGAATGACATTCTGAAAGGCCTCGAGATAATCGAGGCAAAAAAAGATTTTTTTTAAGATTAGCATACAAAAGGTACAGTTTTGTGAAATCTTGGACCTTTGGCATTGCTGTGTTGAGGAGTACGCACAATTTTAAGGGAATTTAACACAGCGTCACTTGACAACACTCAAAAAATTACACTGTCTAAGAAAACGCTTTTCAAACTTCGGCGTTCGGTGCCGGCAAAAAACTGTGGGCCCCTTCTACTCGTGAGGGAACAGTAGCACCCACAACACGAGCAGTGGATAATCAAGCTAGGCTGTAGTCCCCTGTAGACTGTCGCACCATATAATTTTATTGAAAAGCGTCCTCGTCATAGCCTCAGTCCATCTACGCATTTGTCATATTTGAAGAGGAAGCGCCTTAAAATATTCACCTCGTGAAGACGATCAATTAAGTCATCAAAAGAGAAGACCACCTCGAGCACAAAGAACTCACCACAATGCCTTACCTAATCGATCCTGAGAAGGAAAACAATCAATGTAAGACTCCACTTAATAATCCGAACACACTAGTTGTTAAAGAAATTAGAAATGAATTTGTCATTTAATCACAATGTGCGTTAATGACTTCAATCCCCAATCAAACGCTGGAAAGAATCCATTGCCGGAATTCTTTGATTTTTTCCAAAATTAGAAGATACCCACACTCACATGTAATTAACCCACTTTTAGCCGTAACACATTTTTTGAATGAAATTATCTTCGAAGTTCTCAGCTAATAATAAAAAACAATTCATTAAGAAAATCTTGCATAATACATTCTAAATCCCCACATTCTTGCTCCACAGATCCGTGTCTAATTTTAATTTAAGTCCCAAACACCTCAGAAATCACTCAAACCCCCCACAGCTCTTTGCGGCACTCTGCCTACATCCCACCAATTGATCACACGTCATCAATTACGTTTTTCCCACAAAGCACACGCATGCATATATCTTTGCATCAGAATCTCCCCGCACATCTCTCCTTAATCAATTGCAGAAGCTTGTGGTGCCGGAATCTCCCTGCCTCTCATTCATTATCGCATTCCGTCTGGTGCCCACGTCGTCGTCGTCGTAGTCGTAGTCGTCTGACCTCTACTAAAATCTCTGAGCTCTAATGCGGTGGCGTCGACTCATCAAAAGTCAATCGATTCTCGATGTATCTCATAGAGATACTTCGACAGATAAGTTATTCAGTGCACATTTTGATTGCTCCCATAGATATGCAGATAATATAACCGCGGCACTATAAAGGCTGCTGTATGCATGCATAACCGGTGTGGTAAAGGTTCGAACGCGTTTTTAATGAGCACTTAACCCAGTATTAAACGAAAGTTATTGCCAACATAAAGCAGTCACTTAAAAGAAGAAAACTTTTCATTGCCTACCCTAACGGTTTTTCAACAGTGACTGGAATGAATGTACACAACGTGAGGTTGATTGGTGGATGGAGTGGAGGAGTTTGGTTTATTTTTCAATTTAATTTGCGTGGAAATGTCAGGTAATTTGAAATTACAACCAAACGTTTGTGCGAGTGCTGAAAGAGAGGGTGCAGCAAAGGAAGTGCTGGGTGGTGGAATGTGAGGTGGGGGTGCAGGGGAAGGACAAATATCAGGAAATCGTTTGAAAAGAAATTGGTCACGAAACAAACAACAAATGCAGATTCCTTTCCCTCTCTCTTTGTCCCTCTTTATCTCTTTCATTTTCTTCCAATTTGGGGATGTCTGTGGAAGTTAAAATACTTTTCATAAAGGCCCCAAGTTTCCACAGACAGACAGATGTTGACAGCAGGCTTTTGGAACTATGTTAAAGGTAAAGGTCTAAAGATGGACTCCTGAGGAACACCATTCAAACTATCTTTAATTCCCTGAAGTAATCAATTCTTTTCAAATATAAGGTTGTCAAATATCTCGACTCCGCTTTTTTACTTTTCAGTCAAAGTTTCAGTCGAAGTGTTACAGTGATCGGATTTAGTTCAAATACGCTCCGTTTTGTTCGATAAATTGTTTCCATCTAGACGGCAACTTCATAATACCCCCCCCCCCCCTCCGGAGAAGCCACCCTCCTTATTTGCGAAGAACTCGAACAGCCACTTTTCACAAGCCCCTTCTGAGTTCAACTTCACACCACCAAGGACGTTCGCCAAGGACAGGAACAGGTGGTTATCACTTGGCGCTATGTTCGGGCTATATGGTGGATGGGATAAAACCTCCCATGCGAGCCCCCGTAGCTTCTGACGAGTCATCAACGAAGTGTGTGGTCCGGCGTTGTCGTGGTGGAACACTACACCCTTTCTGTTGGTCAATTCTGGACGCTTCTGGTCGATCGCCTGCGGTCCAGATGTTCGCAGTAGATGGTAGAACTATGATAAGCGTCTGCCCATATGAGAGCAGCTCATAGTGGATGATTTCCTTCCAATCCCACCAAACATACATCAAAACCTTCTTGGCAGTCTTTTCCCTCTTGGCAGCTTGACCACTGTTTGGGACGATTCACCGGCCTTCAGCCAGGACCGTTTTCGCTTGATATTGTCGTATGTGATCCATTTTTCGTCGCCAGTCACCATCCGCTTCAAAAATCGGTCGACTTCGTTCCGTTTCAGCAGCATATCGCAGGCGTTGATTCGGTCCAGAAGGTTTTTCTGTGTCAAATCATGCGGCACCCAAACATCAAGCTTTCTTTTTGTATCCAGCCTTCTGCAGATGGTTTAAAATGGTTTGGTGACTAACTCCCATCTCCTGGGCGTGGCAACACGAGATGCCACATGAAGGTCTAACTCGATGATTTCCATGACTCGATCGCTATTCATCGTCACAGGTCTTCCGCCGGCTGGCTTATCCATGGTATCGTTTTCACCGAATCTGAATCGTGGAAACCATTCCTCCGCGGTTCGAAGTGAAAGAGTACCATCCCCGAAAACACCATCAATCTCACGGAACGTTTCTCTAGCGGATTTGCCTTTAACGAAGGAAAACTTTAAAACAGCGCGAATTTCGGCGTTAGTGAACTCCTCCATGTTTACACGTCTATAACTGTTGAACGCAATAATCAAACGAATCATGCATAGCGTCCTTTTGTACGTTAAGACCTTTCAAATGATGTATAGTATTGCCAGATACGAGCTCTGTAGCGCTTTGTACATAGCCGGAAAATTCGAAAGACAAAACGGCGGAAAGGATATATTTGGTAACCTTATACACTGGCAACGAAATGAGCGACAAGACGGTCTGCAAGGAAAATGGACTCAGAATGATCCTTAAGAGTGGATGGAACCAACAGTTCAATGCCGATTCTTAACGTGAAAGTTTGACGTGAGTCTTTCAGAAGGTAAAGCGCTTGATGCAACAACAGTTGATGGAACCAGCAGTTCAATGCCGATTCCTAACTTCAAAGTGTGATGTGAGTCTTTCTGAAAGCAAGGCGCTTGATAAAACCAGTTGACAGTTGATGGAACCAGCAGTTCGATGCCGATTCCTAACTTTCAAGTTTGACGTGAGTCTTTTAGAAGGTAAGGCGCTTGATGCAACAACAGTTGCTGATATAGTAGCAAACTCTTGCTCTTAGAAACCAAAGCAAAACTTCGACAAAAATATGTACGTTCACGAATAATTGGGTGACGCTTCTGTCCACAGGAGGACCAGGGCCTAGCTTGCTCATCAATTACTCGTGTTTTGCAAGCTATTGTTCACCCACGAGTAGAAGGGGCCAATAGCTTTTTGCCGGCTCCGAACGGTGAAGTTTGAAAAGCTTTTTCTTGGACAATTATTAGTCTTTGAGTGTTGTCAACAGCTCGAGTAAGCTCCTCGTGCCTTGGAAAATTCGAGGTATTGAGACGCGAATCGAGCCCGGACCTTTGGCGTGTAATTATCGCACTCTACCCACTACTCCATGACTGTCATCTGTAGAACATATATAAAAACGTTCCTTCCACAAACAGTAAAACCCTGAAAACAGACCTTTTGAACTATGTTAAAGCTAAAGGTCTAAAAATGTACTCTTGAGGAACTCCATTCATTTTTGAAGGGAAACCACACATTCCTTAATTTATTGCAATAATCAACACTTTTCAAATTAGTGTGGACATTATGGAAGGCTCTTGCACTTTTCTAAGGAAAAGTTCTAAAAAAAAAAAGATGTACGTTTGTGAATACATTTAGAAAAACTTCATCATCCAGAGATTAATCCATCCTGAAACGCAAAAGAAAATAACCATATGGGGTGAAGAACCCCAATCATATGAAGAAGCTCTCGGAGACTAGGGGCAGTTCGGAAGAGGTACGTTGATTGATGGTCCGGAAAGATACATCCTCAATTTGCTTGGGTCACTGACGATGCTTTGGAGTGAGACTCTTGCTACTTGTGAGTGGAGCCACAAGGCAGGCGATGTCAGGGAAGGGGGTGTGGTCTTCGGATGGCAAAGTAACTAGCAGAAATGTTAAGAACTTCGCCTTATGGCGAGTCGAGTTCTTTGGGCCTCTTCATGCGAGTTTTCGATTGAAGTTCGGTTCTGCTAAGAGAATAGGGTCGAACAAGAATCCCTGCGGAATCCCATGAAAATCTCCTACAAAAGTGCGTATTTCAGAGCCTGAATGACTTGTGAAGTCTACTTGTTGCTGAATAGTACCTCAATTCACCGCGTTTTCGTTTCATGAGCGACAAATGGAAGGGCTTTAAGCCTAAATTAAAGTAAGAGGCGCTTCACACAGGGAATTACACTTCAAGATAAAGGAAATAAAGAAAAAACTGTAAGCCTACGTGAATTTCAAAAAGACGCACTTCACAAAGAAGAAGCACTTTAAGATAAAGAAAATAAAAAAGAATAGGCCCCCAAGTGCACCCTAATGGAACACCACCATAATCAGTCGGCAGTCAATGTATGGTAAGCTACACTTCAATGCGTAATCCACCCGGCGCTCCATCTGTCAGGTGTCTATCGCTGAACCGAATAAATCCACGATGAGTTGTGAGGTCTTTTAAAAATCTTCAATTTGGAGCCCGTAATCTCGCCCGCATATATCATGGCTTTGAGTTGCCTCTCTTCCTCACCCTCAGCCGCGTTCCGCGCATTGCACTTGAATAAATACGCACCAGAGAAAAAGGCATCAAAACAAAACAAAAGCAAAAATAAATACACAAGCAATTCATTGGCGCGCTCTTCAATACCAATCCCCTCGCCCATTCCGCCATCACACCGCCAGTCAACACAAATCCCTCTGTAGCACCACCACTTAACGAATAACAATCTGAATCTTGTTACGAACAGCAAACAGAATTTAATTCAAAGAATTCGCGCCTTCGCAGGAGCGAATGCCGGCTGCTGGAAAAAATCATAGGCCTACGGCCCATTTCACCCTCGCAGTCTGCAAATGAAAATCTGTTTGCGCTGCTAAGTAATAAACACAATAATACCACCGGATGCTATTGTTTAACTTATCCAAGCAGAGACCGAGGGAAACGCGAGTGAAGCCGGCAGGCTGGCGTAATGGGACCGCGGGCTATTTTTAATTCCACTCTCCACCCTCCCCCCATCGAATCAAGGGACGTCGCAACACACTCGCATTGACTCATCAACTCCTCTCGTGTGTTCACAGTGTTCACCTGAGTGGCCGTTTTGTCAGCTTCTAGACACCCCCCGAAATCGACTCATATTTTTTGGGGGGATTATAAAACTGTCATTCCGAGTGAGCTCATCCGATGGGGCCCGCCGCGGCGCCATCAACCCTACGACTGTTTTATGAGCCGCGTATTATGTGTGTCCCACAACGAGGGTGGCGCTCTATGCGGTCAGCGCTTCGATTGGAATCCAGTTTTTTCCCTCTCTCTCTCCGTCCGACGTTGACTTAAGCGCTCACACCTGTTCAATTATTCCATAGATTTCGAATTCGAATCTGAACGTGAATCCCATCAATAAATTCGAGAACGGGTGGCTTAAATTTGGTAGGGGAGCGGATTTTTTTTTGTGAGGGGATGAGGATTGAATTTGCTGCGAGATGATTTAGGTCAGCGAGGGTATCGAATATAAAAACCACTTTTAAGACTATCGTGACTATTTGATGAGATGTGACACATGAGCAGACACGGAAGTCATTGTCGCCACGAGAGAATGACAGAGAGCGACGGAGCGAAAGTGAAACAGAGACATTAAGTATTCCAAGGTTTTAGTGCGGTGGAAGAGTTTTATGTGGTATGTGCCGAACATAATAAGAGACCCGCCTCTGCTCGCCCCCTCGAGCTCCAGTCTTAAAGCAGTCTTGTGTCGGAATGACATGAATTCCTTTGTCTGTACACATGTGCACACACACGGGAGGAGTCTGATTTTTTTTTGTTTGCGTTTGTCCTCGCCTCGGACATCTGTCTCTTGGCGACCTTCACCGAGAGTGGACTCGGGTGGGGGATGTTGTTGAATTTTATTAGAATGTTATGACAATGGTGATGCGGGTAAGGGTTTTCGGTTATCAACGAAAACGACTGTTTGGGTATGTGGTTGGGGAGTGCTTGTCAAAAAGAGTTACAGTCAGACACTTGATTCTCCATCCACAGAGGACCAGGGCCTAGCTTGCTCATCAACTACTCGTGTCGGGCGCGCTACTGTTCTCTCACGAGTGGAGGGGACCTACAGTTCCTTGCCGACTCCGAACGGCGGAGTTTGAGAAGCTTTTTCTTAGACAGCATTAGTCTTTGAGTGTTGTCAGCAACTCGAAAGAGGTGGTGCCGTGAAAAATTCGAGGTGTTCAGCCGGGAATCGAACTTAGGCCTTCGGCGTGTGAATGTCGCACTCTACCCCCTACGCCACGGCGGCCACAGGCACTTGCTTCTGGTAAGTAAAAAGAGTTCCACTTGTCTTTTCTTGATTTTTTCACTGCAAAACTGTTTGACAGTCCGAATTGGGTGGCATCGAAAGACATCATTCCCTTTTTAGGCAGTTTTCCAGACCTGTAGACACGCCGCAAAGCTGTGCCTTTAAATCGGACACCGCCTTTGACTTAAAGGGATGCGAGATCATCAGGAACTATGCAGAAGCTCGGTGTCAATCACGACGACAAATGATTGAGGGGAAAGTTTGGAAAATGTGAATGTCATCCGCAGCATCGGAAGGCATCATCTCCTTTTTAGGCAATTTGCTAAACCTCTAGACACGCCGCAATACGTTGCCTTTGAGAGAGACCATCAAGAACTACTCAGGAGCTCGGTGTCAACCACGACGACAAATGATTGAGTGGAAAGTCTGGAAGATGTGGACATCATCCGCAGCATTGGAAGACATCATCTCCTTTTTTAACAATTTCCTATACCTTCAGACGCACCGCAAAGCTGTGCCTTTAAAGCGGACACCGCCTTTGGCTTAAAGGAAGGCGAGATCATGAAGAATTATGCAGGAGCTCGGTGTCAATCACGACGCAAAATGAAGTAGGGGAAAGTCTGAAAAATATGGACATCATCCGAAGCGCGTCCAAAGTCCTCCTGAGGGATAAAATTCCTATTTCTGCAAAAAGTCGGTGACCTGAGCCCACAAGTCGATGAAAATTCCCAAAATACTCCATGTCCCCTGCTGATAACATGAAGAACTTCAAGACCCAACATCATCCCCAAGCCACCATCACCAATAGCAGGCCAACATTTCAATTGACAATCGAACTTTGATCTCGTTAACATGTGCCTCGTTGGCATCCTCAATTACACTTCAAACGACAACAGGGACGTCCCCCCACACGCACAAAAAGTTCTGGTCTAATGAAACACCTCACCCCCGACCCGAAGCATCACCCACCCGCCAAATGACTCGATCTGCCTTGAATCCCAATTGGAAAACCTCAAAGCACTGGAAGGACTGGTCGGATGAAGACACAAAACAACGAGCCGAGCCTAGATAATACTTTTGACATCCTGACTGGATGAAAGGTTTGCCCCCGTCGTAAATGGCATCTCCCGACCGAGACGGCAGCACCGCTTTTGTCCACAGAAATTGACTACACGTACCCGATTATTGGCATGTGCGAAACACAAAAAAAAAAAGAAAAAAAAACGGTGAGAGAGGAGGAAAAATCACACACAACACCACACCGCATCCTTGCCAGCGGCGACGGCAGGATGACAATGGATGGGTGGAAGGGTGTGAGAGAAGGGGGACATCTATTCTCTAGTTCATGTGATAGCTTCCCACTATAAGTGCTGAGAGAGGATTTTTTGTCCTCCATTCGACAAAATCTAGTCAACAAAACAACTGCATCCCCCGCCCCGCGCACAACCGGCCGTCAATCGAAATTTCAATCTAGCACTGACCCGCTGAGAGTTGTCCTGATAGTAATGTCAGCGGTTTGTGCCGAACAAAGCCAACAAATAAACGCCAAACATTTACTCCGTAAAACGTGAACAAAGGGCCCGCCGCAATTGCACAGCATTTGGCAAGTGTTTCAAGTGAATAGGGACTTGGTGGCAGGGGGGGTTTCGGGAGACGCCTATTCACAAAAATATCGCACATCGGCGAAAATAGGTTTCGAGTGGTAATGCAGCTGAAAAAGTTCACCCCGCCGCTGCTGCTGGTTGTGTATTTGAAATTCAAAAACAATCCTCATCGACGGCGGCGACTAGGATATGGGGTGAATGATGATTTTGTCACAGTTCTCTCTCTCTTATACATCTGTGAGATGGCAAGCCTCTGATGGAGCAGCATGTGTGCACACACACACATCCACTGAACAATAATAAATGCCAAGCGTCCACCTCCTACATTTGTCCTTTCAAAAACGACACGTCGGGCTATGGATGGGAAAAGCAGTCAGCCCCAGAACGAGCGAGCGAGCCAGCGAGGATGTGTGCGAGTGTCGGCCATGGATGGACGCTTTATGCAGCCGCAGGAAACGAAAATATACAAGTCCACCATGACGAGGAGAAAACGAAAACTCGCCCGGGAGTCGTTGCGAGAGAGAGAGAGGAACGCACCCTGATTGTTCTAAAGTCACATATGCAGCAGATCCTGCATCACCGGGAGACTCCCCCACCGCTCCAATGCCGTGGTGATTTTGCAGGTCACTACACATCGTTGGTGGAGGTGGCAGAGGCGCGGCGCGGCAGCGTGTTATTAAAATTACACTGGAGGTTCCCTCATCACTGTCACTTTTGCTGCACGGGGTTGGGGGGCACTGTTTCGCGGGAAATATTTTAAAATTTATGCCGTCACACCAGCAGGCGGCCGCATCCTTCTGCAGACGACGAAAACTAGGCCGACTACTAGCTTAGTGTGTGCTACATGACAGGAACAATGAACGCCGAAAGACAAATCAGCCGCCGTCGCTGCACCGAGCTCCATCCGCCACCGCAGAGCAGTTACGGTTGGCTTCCTTGGAGGGGCATGATTGATGAGGTTCCAACGGATTTCGTGGCTGGGAGGAGGACAACCTCCCTGGAGGAACATTTTTCGGTGGCGGTGTTAAACGGGCCAGATTGGTTCCTTGTCATCGTTTTAATTCACCATTTGTTACATTGTCCTTGTCGTTCTGTGCCCTGTTCCCTTTTTCGTGTCATCGTGATTTGAGGATAATTAATCTTGGCATCTCGCCCTTTGATTTTATTCCTTTCACGCCGTGGCGTGTGTGCTGTGGAAGGCGTCGAGGGCGGTTCATTGCACGGGTCGGATGTGTGTCAAGCATCGCGTATACATTATCATATGCACAAGGAACAGGAAGTATGCTCAGCAGTCAACAAAGTTACTCAGCGACAGCGGAGGAGAAATCACGTTCGCTGTACTGAGAAAGTCACGCATTCAAACAAGGAAGTCAGAACGAGGAGGACGCCGATGATGGTGATGATGAGGACGGCGATAGTGCCGGCAGTGGATTGGAATTAATCAACGTTTACTCTTTCACATAATTATTCCCTTTTTTCCTCCTCCCTTGCGCCCTTGTTTTCGCACTCGAAACGCGCACACATTCCGATTCGCAAATACACAGCAACAAAGGGATTCCTAATGGCTCTTAATTAAGTAAGGCTGGATGGCTGTTGGTTGCTGCTGCTGCTCCTCCTCCTCCTGTTCTCGCTCACCCTTGGTGATTTTTTAATCCTTGGGAGGTTGTCTTTGGGTAAATTGAAGAAGCGGAGAAAAAATGAAAAATTAGAAAATAGGACAGAGCGGAACGCGGGTGTGTAGCGTGGTGGGTAGCGGGTGAGACGGCAAACTTTGCATAAGTTGGAATTACGATGTTAATTCCTTTGGGCTTTTGTACTGAAGTTGACTGGGCAGGGAGAATAGAAGAATGGACTTCCGAATAAAGGGAGGGTGGGCTGGAGTTCGCGGGAAATTGAGGCCACTTAGTCGCTTCTAATTGAATTCCTCACCGAATGGCGGGAAGCAAACATTTTGAAGCGATTTTCTTCCTCTCCAACATCTTATGCCACAGACCGAGGATTTGAAGTCTAGTGCTCAATAAGCTATGATTCTAGAGTTCAAAAGGCAAGGAGACAGAAAGTCAAATCATTGAATGATGGAGACGCACGGTGTCATGACTTTGATAGAAAACTTCAATGCACAGCGTGTTGAGCTATCTGGGATGCTTGCGATTCTCACACATCGAACGGCGGGAAGAACAACATTTTGAAGCGGTTCTCTTCCTCTCCTACATCTTACATCAATGACTGTTTTTTAGACAATTAATACTCTTTGAGTGACGTCAGCAGCAGAAGGACCTACTGGTTTTTTCCGACTTTGGCGAAGTTTGAGAAGCTTTTACTTAGACAATTAATACTCTTTGAGTGTTGTCAGCAGCTCGAAAGAGGTGATGCCGTGAAAAATTCGAGGTGAAAATCCGGTAATTGAACTTGGACCTTCGGCGGGTGAGCGTCGTACTCTACCCACTACGCCACGGCTGCCACTCGAGTACATAAGATTCTTAAAAAATTGTTTGCTCTCTCCCAGCTCCTGGCGTCCGATTAGTGACCCTTCTGGTGTACAAGAATGACACTTAAGAAGTTCTCTGTATGAAATAAATTGAGATCGGGGAAATCGGTGTCCTTTCTTTCGCTACCTAGCTGGTGGTCGTCGTAGTGGGTAGTGGGTAGAGTGCGACGCATGGACCGATAGTTCATATCCCGAATCGAATTTTTTTCACGGCATCACCTCTTTCGAGCTGGTGACAACCCTCAAACGGTAATCACTGTCTAAGAACGCGCTTACCAAACTTCGCTGTTCGGAGTCGGTATAAAACTGTGTGTTCCATTCGTGAGGGAACTGTAGATTGCGCAACACGAGCAGTTGTTGAGCGAGCTATGCCCTGGTCCCCCCGTGGTCTGTCACGCTATACAATAATTTGTGTTCTTATCTTCACTAGCCGGAATGTCCCTTATATGAACTCCACAAAATCATCTTGAAGATTTGTAAGCATCATTAGTATCCCAGAGAGCTCAACACGCCGTGCATTGAAGTTTTCCATAAAAGACACGACATAGTGCGTCCCCAGCATTTAATGCTTTGACTGCCTGTCTCTTTGTTCGTTCAACACAAGAATCATCGATTACTGATCACAAGCGCTTCACGGCATCACCCCTTTCGAGCTGCTGACAACGTTCAAAGAGGATTAATTTTCTTAAAAACATCTTCTCAAACTTCGCCAGAGTCGGATAAAAACAGTAGGTCCTTCTACTGCTGACAGCACTCAAAGAGTTTTAATTGTCTAAGAAAAAGCTTCTCAAATTCGCCAGAGTCGGAAAAAAAACCGTAGGTCCTTCTACTCGTGAGAAGACAGTATCGCGCACAACGCGAGTAGTTAATAAGCAAGCTAAACTCTGGTCCCCTGTGGACTGTTACTCCACATAATTATTATTATGTACACCAAGTGTTTTATTTGTGTTGAGTAACGAAACCTTAAAACCGCTACGAAACAAAAATTATGTCACTCACTTTCAGACGATCATAATGACCCATTTCGCTTATCGTATGATTCTCCGAACACGCCCACTCCGCCCAAAAATGCATACAGTGACCTTAATGCTTCGATGCCATGCTCAGTGATGACCCTTTGCATTCAGAAAAATCCACAAAACCAGCTGACATATCGATTCAATCGCATTCCTCCCCACAATTGGCACCTCTCGCGTAATTCGCTGCAAATTTTGACATTTCCTCAAATGTCACATATGCGCCCGGCAACTGAAATGCCAAAGTTCAGCCCTATAATTGAACCACCCACACACACACACACATACAACACCAAACATCGCGCCATGGGGAAGTGAACGAACTTGACGTGTCTAATTAGAATCGTTCACTTTGCAAATTTCATACTGATTAAACACGGAACTCCCCGACCACGGGAAGGGCAGCGGCGACAATCTCTTTACGATCATCATGGGAACAAATTATTTACCAGCGAACTCGCCCTGTCGTCGGCTGTAAATTCAATTCACCGAAGAACGCCAACTAGGAGGCGACACGACGCGGTTTTGTGCGCGGTGTATGTGTGCTGTGCACGTGATGGGAATTCCGGCGCAGCACATGGATTTGACTTCGAAATTCACGGTAAATGGCCACGAACACACGGGCGGAGGGTTTACCTGAATTTATGCCTTGTCTTGACTTGTCCTGCTCGGCGAATAAAAGAAATGTCAATTGAGGGAGTCAATTTCTGGAAATTCACCTCCGACTTGGCAGGCGGTTCAAAGGATGTATGCAAATGTCATTATTTATGCTGCTGATTTTTAATGCACGCTGAAGTCATTTCTTTTCATGTTTTAATGTGTCTCTGTCAACGGCAGCACGTTCTAATGAAGGACGAGCAACAACGACGACTGCCGGAAGTTGGGGCGAGCGTTGGGTGACACGTGTGTGCGCCAGCTACAAAGGGACAGAGAGTTCTGGAAAAAAAGATTTGGGGACAGAGACACAATTATTAAAACCGCTGTCACTTTGAAATCCCATCTCCGTCCTTCAGAGACACAAACCAAAGCAGATTTCCACTGTAATCATCGTCATTCAGCTTCCACCGACCTGGCGAGCAAAACCACTTCCTCCGCATTGAAAAGTTCACTCGGAGCGTGCTGGCAGTGACGGTGGTTTGCAGCACTTTGGCCGACTGACCAAATGAGTTAAACCCACTTACGTAATTCAGCGCACAGCAGCGCAATCAGAATTCCAGACCGACAAAGTTAAAAACACGGCGCCATGATCCTTATCCAAATGTCTCACGTCACGCATTACGACAACCACGACGAGAGTCCTGTGTGTGTTGCACATCTCTCATCTGCAACTCCGTCGCGCGCACAGCACACACGCGGTTAGAAGGACAAGAGACAAATGAGCTTAGCGAGGGCCAGGCGTGTGGGGCAGAACTGGCAAACCGAAAAGAAGGATTGAAAACCGCACATGCAAGCATTTCCTTTTATGTCCTTTGAGCAGCAGAACCAGCACCGCACCGCACAGTGTGTGCGGTCGAGGACAACGAACATGTTGTCCTGTGCCATATGTCATGCGACTACTGCAGCAACTGCATACGACGTCAAGTTAATCAACCTTCCTTCCACCTGAAACACGGCACACACTGCCGTTCTCTGCAGGGCTTGAAAAAAATTCGAAAAACTACCGCAGTTCGGGTTGTAATCAATTACCAGCATAACTCCCAGTGCCCACCCACCGCTCTAATTGACTTTAGATCCAGCACCTGTTTGCACGCCCATCAATAAGCCCTGTCTGACGTCACTCATCCGACATTTTTGACAAGATAATCGAACGGAGGCTCCCCGAAAATATGGCAAACGGAAGGCTTTTGCCGCACATTTCCCATCCCCATCATCATCTTCCCCGTCTTCGTAGTCGTAGTCCTTGGCGAGGTCTAGGAAGAGCACATCGGCAGGGGGAGGAGTCACAAGATAAGGAACAGGGAAAAGAGACTCGTCGAAGCTAGCTCAAGGTTCGCGCTTTAATTACTTGTGAGCGCGCCCTCCTTGACTTCTCCAAGTGGGTTATCTCCATCAAAAAATCGACTCACGCCCTTTGGAGCGGACGTGTCGCCTTCGGCGGGATTAATCGCTCTCGATTATTCTTCATAACATGACCCCTGGCATCGGTCCCAATTTGCAGATACCTACGATTGCCACTTGCCGAACCAGACGTACAACCGCCTCAGCGTTGGGGGAGCAAAATAATGATCTACCATGGAAAATACTCCAAAGACCGCCTCCCCCCACGCTGCTGCCGCCGCCCCCCTTGTTGTCGTTTCGGGCGCTGCTGCCGCTACTGATGGTGTACAGCCGCCTACAGCAGCCCTTCGTGGAGAATAAGTTTTAATTAAAAATTGCCAGAGAGGAGCGAAATCTTGGGGCCATAAAGCGAACGATTGAGAAATCGAAATCAACAAGGCACCACCCCCAGCAGGCAGCGGCAGCATAGAGGCCATGTCTCCCGCTAGACATCCACCAGAAAAGAGGCCGTAGCAGAGCAGCGTAGGGCAGGAGGAGAGGCGGAAATAAAAGGAAGCAGATGGGCCGATCCGATTGGCCGTGTGGTCGGCCTGCCGGGGTCTGGATGCTCTGAGGCCATTGGGAATAAATGTCAACACAAAAATTGTTTCCAATGATTCCTCGCTGCCCGCCCCCCAACCGACTGGGCAGCTTGTCATTGTTCCCATTATAAAAATTCCCCGCTGCCGGTTGCCATGGGGGACTGTAGTGGTGCTGGGTGTCTGTTTGCTTTGATTGATTTGTTTGCATTCAATGCGTGCGGGGACCCCCACTTGATGCTGCACCATCTGCAGCGCTGTTGCAGACTTGTACTCTTTTGAATTGTCATGGGCAATGCATTGACGTCATGTGACATTCTGATGTTCAAATCCATCAAGAGCGCTGCCCTGGGAGCCTGTTAATTTTGTGTTCTATCCGATGTTCGGTGGGTTTATCGGCACGCGTGTGTAGGTCATTTTGGGTCTGGGCAGTGATAAGGGCGAGACCACGGAGAAGTCTGACGCCACTTCTGAGAATAGCTGATAAGCTCGAAATAGGCTCCTCTTATCGTGACCCATTGAAACTAGTTTTGTGTGAAGGGGAAAGCCTGATCATGGACGCACGCGGCTATTTTTGGATTCGATGCGGAGACGGAGCAATGGCCCGTAGTCAGCGTGATGATTGCGAGTGATAAGAATGTACACGGAAGTGTAGCCTAGAGTGGTGAGAGTTCGAATTGGGCTCAAAGTGGAAGATGAAATATCCGGAAGGAGTTCAAAACGTCAGGGATGGGCGTCAGTAAAGTGGGATCCGTGTAGGCCTTCGTTTTTTACAACAAAACAGCTGCTTGCGAAAGAAAAAAGATGTAGATCCTGAGCTTATCAAAATTTGACGAAATTGTTTCGGGGATAACAACTGCGTCCATTCCAACAGTCGAAGGTTCAAAATGTGACCACATTGTGTTTTTTTTCTTTCAATCTAGGAACACTCTTGAGGCATGAGTATGTATTTACCCTTAAAAGTCATTTAGGTTGTATGTAAGCCTCAAGTTGTAAGTAGGGAAAACTTTGACTACAGTCCCGGTTCGAATAGGTGGACATCTCTATTTTGGGACTGTATTGTATCAGTAGGGATAATGGTTACCAAGGGTTTACAAAGAGATTTCAGAAAAATAAATTAAAAACAAAAATAAACTGGCAATGTCAAGAATCAGCGACATTCAAGGTTCGACAAGGAGCACATAAAGTTGGCGACTTTTGATGCACTACAAAATGGACAAGCAAACTTAAGACATCAGTTCATCTTTATTAGGGACAAAGTCCTGGATAAGATCGTTTTCACACAAAGAGCCAATTACGGCGGATTACATAAAGTACAGTCGAAGGTTCAAAATGTGACCACATTCTTTTTTTTATTTAAATCTGGTAATCCTCTTGAAGGATGAACATGTATTAAAACAACCTTTACTTTGTATGTGAGCTGGAAGTTGAAAGTAGGAAATTTTGATTATAGTCATGGTTCGACAAAGTGGACGTCTTTCATTTTGGGACTGTATTGTAAGAGGAAGAAGAATGGTAACTAACATTTCAGAAGAAGAATTTAAAAGCAAAACCAAACAACCAACGTTGAGAATCAGCGATAGATAAGATTCGTCAAATAAGACATAAATTAGGCGATAGTTGAGGCACTACAAAATGGACAAACAATTTTTTTTTTTTGCAGACTGAAGACACTAGTTTGTTAAGAAACATGTCCTGGATATGAAAATACTTACTCGAAGAGACAATTACTGCGCAGATGTCAAAGTAGGGGACAGTCGGGGGTTCACAAAGTTCACATTACACTTTTCAGAGCCTCCACTTTTCAGTCGCAACGAGGCTATTAGTCAATTCTGTGCGGAAAATGTGCTAAATTTTCAAATACATCCAATAACGGCAGCGGTAGAAACCATCGCCTCCTAAGTTTTTATTAAACCCAAGAATGACTGACCAAGTAAGCAATTAAATCTTATCAGCTGCTCCAGAAAGCTACAGTCACCCCCAAAGTAAACATAAGTGAACACCGAATCCACCATTCCCAAATCCAATCACGCAAATATTCATTAAAGCACAGTACATCGAATGTGCCAACGATAAGGACTCACAACTACCCAGTAAGCACTTCCTAATGAAGTGAAAAAAGAGGGGACCGAATCTCGCCTCCCACCACAAACTGCATTTTCATCTAGGAAATTCCATCGCGCTGGACAACAAAATTGGCCGACACAATCCTCGGATACGATATATCATCCTATAATGACCATAACCAGGCAGCGTACACCACCCTCACACTCGCCCACACACGCAGCCACATGAACACACTTTGGTCCGTCACATATACTCGGCAAACAAACGGCAGCGACGTGTGTAAGTTGCAGCATCATTTATTAAATGTATCCTTTTCCTCCTACCGCCGCTTCTATACGGCCACCGTCATGGGCGTCATCGACGTCGTCGTCTTCCCCGTGGTCTTGGATTTTTCTGGTTTTTCGTTCCTCACTTGACCACACCATCTGGTGAAAATAAAGATCAGAATAGGACTCTTGGACAAGGTTATAACTTACGTCCTAGTAAATACCTCCGCCGACGACGACGATGACGACGACAACGACGACGACGTTGGCAACGGCATTCACGAGAGGCATACAGCTTTTCCACTCGGCAGCACCGCTATAAAACTTACTTTCTCAGGGCTATCTGAAGAGAGCCAATGCGGAAAGTAGTAACCGTGTGAGTGGGTGGAGGTTGGCTATCTTCTCGCATTGATACATGGCCATCATGCACCTAATGCTTCTCCTTTTCGCTCCACCTCCGCGCACATACTTCTTCGGGGGGTTCCTTTAGTGACCATTAATCTCTTCCACTTTTCAGAGTTTATTGTTATTGGGTATGGGTCCAGATAGAGAGGAGCGCGCGCGTCGCACCCACCAGCGGGAAACCCTACATGTATCATATTATCACATTCTTTCGATAGCTTTCCACCGAGCCCTTGCCAGCTCTTGCGCGTCATAGCGTCAACAACAACGACTCGGGGAAAGTCCATTACCCGTTTAGCCTGATATACAGCACTGCAGGGAGATGTGCTCCTTGCCCGAGATGACGAGGTAGCCCTGCACGTGGTCGGAGTTTGTTTGTGTGCGAGGAGATGGCAACATGAGTGAGTATTAGCCGACAAGATGGGTGGCAGGATGTCCTGTTCATAGATGTTGAATTAATATGAAATTAATGACTTTGGATGATTTTTACCAAAGTCCTTGGAATCAACGAACATCACAGACACATCCACACACAGCCAGGCACAGACTAATCTCGTTTTTATTCCCCATTCTACCACAATCCGAGTAATACGGTTTGACATTTGGCGTGATATAGAACGTCAGCCAGCCGGGGCGAGATACACATTCATATCTCCTTGCTCATCGCCGCCTCGACCGCCATTCTCTGCTGGGTTTAATTAAGTTTGAGGTGAGCCTTCCAGCCACCCACGGACACACAGAGAGACGCTCACCGCCACACATCGTCGCACATCCGAGCGCCACGCATTCTGCATGCACGCACGGCTGACGGAGCGGGCGATCCTTTTCTTTTTGCACAGCCCCCACTGCGTGCGTGTGTGTTCGACCCGAGGGTCCATTTAAATTCATTGCAACCCACCCTTTATGTAGGTCGATGAAAATAATTTTTATTACGAAGGAATAAAGTTCGCACCTAAACGTGCGTAGCATTCCGAGTGGATAAAGGCTGGCTTCGCCGGATGACACAGTGGCGGGGGGGGGGCCGAAGAGATGCCAAGCCTGAGACTGCGGCCGGGGCGGAGACGAGGTCGAAGGCTGGGATTTTGCGTGACAAATTGCCGGTGTAATGTATGTGTGAGGATCGGAGAGTTGGCAGTTTACTGTTTGACTTGACTGGCTTCTGGGTCCTACAAACTCTGACTTAACCGCCGCTCTTAGCATGGACACACACAGAAACACAGGACGCACGCGGAACGCTGTGGCGGAGGGGGATGTTTATTTGCAAAGGTAAAGAGCACTTTCAACGAGGCATTTCAATTCGCATAAAATGAGATAAAGTAAAAATGAGAATAAACACGGAGACACGGGAACAAAACGGCTGCTGGCAGGCAGGTGTGTCCTTGGGATGTTTAGTTTGGCATCTGACTCCCCCGCCACCGTCCACCGTCCACAAATGAGGAGGAGCAGGTCTGGTCAAAGAGATTCTACTGGTTTATGGGGTATTCTCTGCGCAAGAGAGTGTGTATGTCTTTCGTTTAATGGCTTTCATTTCATTTCATTGGTTTTGGTTAAGTAAATTTGTAACTCTCGCCGTGGGACCTCGACTGGGGGGTGTGCTGGATGGTGAGGGGGTGCGGCAGAGGAGGGGCAGGGGTATGAAGAAAAGTGTGCAAACATTATGCGGACGATTAAACAAATTAAAACTAATTAACTGTGAGTGCTTTGAGTGTGTATTAAAAACGACTCTCTCTCTCTGTCTGTCTCTCGACGCACACATGTGCGGAGTGCGATGGCGTTGTTAAATAGCGCGTACAAGCGACGAGGGAATTTAATAGACGGTGCTTGCTGATGATACCGATGCTAAGTGGGAATTTGAAATGCAAACTAATTTGTCAAAAGAACAACAAATTAAGTGAAGTGAGCAGTGGGGTGGGCTCAAGCAAAAACTAAATTGATGACCTCCATGCGCGTTGGGGAGGTGCTCGAGTGCAGGCCGGGGGGCGGGTGTGTGATTTAGGCTGTGTGTGGTCTGAATGGAGAAGTCATTTGGGGTATGCTTTCACAAAACAGGCGATTTGTGCCTGAAATCAGTTTGAAGTGTGTTCTGTCATCCAACACAAGTGGATGCCGCAATTAACGCTGCATGGCATGATTGGTGTGTCATTTGCTCGTTGTTTGCTTGGGAAACACGTTCATTTGCACACGGACTGGGACTTGGCCAAGAAGCTGATGATGGGCGTAAAGCTTTATGAACACTTTGGCGTTATTTTAAGCGATGTCAGTAAATGAAATGCGAAAAAGGGTTCGCGTTCTCTTCCTTGGATCAGAACTTCCTTCATTTCAGATTTCATTTCAACTTCTTCTATTTATAATAGAGCTTGTCGAAATGTCTCAAATTATGGTCAAAGGACGTTTGCAAAACTGACACATTTAAGGTTTCGTTATCACGAAATAAATTAACATCCACAGTCTTAAGGAATGAAGTCCGGAAGTTTAACCGAAAGGTGAACGGCTATCCGGCGGATATATAAGTCGGATCGAAGGCTGCCGGAACCAAAACGGACAACTTGTGGTAGAGTCGGAGTCTGTGCTGAGAATCTGGAAGGATTATCTCTGCAGACTCCTTAACGGCGATGAGGGTCCAAATTTCACTGTTAGACAGAGTAATAATAATAATTGCATGGCGCGACAGTCCACAGGGGGACCAGGGACTAGCTTGTTCATCCACTACTCGTATTGTGCACGCTTCTGTTCTCTCACGAGTGGAAGGGACCTACAATTTATTGCCGACTCCGAACGGCGAAGTTTGAATAACTTTTTTTTTTGGACAGTTATTACTCTTTAATTGTTATCAGCAGCTCGTAAGGGGTTGTGCCGTGAAAAATTCGAAGTGGTCAGCTGAGAATTGAACCTAGACCTTTAGCGTCAACACCAGAGGCACAATCTTCCAAAAGTCAGTTCAATAGCTAGCTTATCCTGATGACAGTCACTATTGGGCGGACACAATGAGCCATCAATGAGGCGTTTGCTGTCATTGAAGGGAAAGCGGCTAAAAGGAGTATAGTGGTTAACAGGGACGAACACAGCGAGTCATTAATGAGGCGTTTACTGGCGCTAGGTCTGGCGGTAAATGAGGGCAAAACAAAGTACATGCTGTCATCAAGATAGGACCCTCAACGTCGACGTCTCAGGGAGAGCGTCACACTAGGCAGCAGAAACTTCGAGGTAGTCAAGGGCATAGACGAAGCCCCTGACAACCTTGTAAATTAGGACAACAACACCAGCACTGAAATCAATCAGAATAAGTCCTGCCAACCGCGGTTTTTTTGGGCTCAAGAGGCAATCGCGTAACGAAGCCCTTTTTCAAAGGACTAAGCTTGGTTCAACAGATCATTCAATAAGTCCTGGGACATATAGAGGGCGCCACTTACAAGAAATTATTAATTTAATTTTTTTTTGTTTATTAGTGGCGCCCACTATATGTCTCGAGACCTATTGAGTGATGTGCTATACAATAACTTGTCCAGCCCAGTCCTTTATGGCGCGGAAACCTGAACGTTACTAAAAGTGGATGAGGAGCCCTTAGTCTTTTCAAGAGAAAAGTTTTGTGTGTGACTTTTGGTCCTGTTTGCGTAGATGGCAGCTGGAGGCGAAGATTTAACGATGAACTCCATGTGCAAGTTCCCTGTGAATAGTCGACAACCCATTTCATTTGCAACAGCTTCCAGCTCCTGCTTTGGATTCAAAACCGAAATAGTGATTTACAAATTTTGGACAGAATGGCGGCACCAACTCATTGAAAAAAAAAGACAAAACGCGATGTATGCAGCGCCTTGGAGCACAACTTTGGGCTGATAGCAAAACATGGTGACCCGGCCGATGATGTTGTAACTTCCCATAGACACAAGCAATATCAGCGAAACTCCGTGAACGTTCTGAGAATGTGCCAGAAGCAGACCAATATGGAACAAATAATTCTGACCGAGTTAGCACTACCACGGAGAAGAACTCTCGGCAAAAATTGGACAACGATAGAAGAAAAGGTTTGCGTAAGAAGAGGCATGTTGACTGAGGCCCAGGACTGTACCACCACAAGAAAAAGAAGAAGAGAAAGGAGAAGGAGAAGGAGAAGGAGAAGAAGAAAGGGAAGGAGAAGGAGAAGGAGAAAGAGAAGGAGAAGGAGAAGGAGAAGGAGAAGGAGAAGGAGAAGGAGAAGGAGAAGGAGAAGGAGAATGAGAAGGAGAAGGAGAAGGAGAAGGAGAAGGAGAAGGAGAAGGAGAAGGAGAAGGAGAAGGAGAAGGAGAAGGAGAAGGAGAAGGAGAAGGAGAAGGAGAAGGAGAAGGAGAAGGAGAAGGAGAAGGAGAAGGAGAAGGAGAAGGAGAAGGAGAAGGAGAAGGAGAAGGAGAAGGAAAAGGAAAAGGAGAAGGAGAAGGAGAAGGAGAAGGAGAAGGAGAAGGAGAAGGAGAAGGAGAAGGAGAAGGAGAAGGAGAAGGAGAAGGAGAAGGAGAAGGAGAAGGAGAAGGAGAAGGAGAAGGAGAAGGAGAAGGAGAAGGAGAAGGAGAAGGAGAAGGAGAAGGAGAAGGAGAAGGAGAAGGAGAAGGAGAAGGAGAAGGAGAAGGAGAAGGAGAAGGAGAAGGAGAAGGAGAAGGAGAAGGAGAAGGAGAAGGAGAAGGAGAAGGAGAAGGAGAAGGAGAAGGAGAAGGAGAAGGAGAAGGAGAAGGAGAAGGAGAAGGAGAAGGAGGAGAAGAAGGAGAAGGAGAAGGAGGAGAAGAAGGAGAAGGAGAAGGGGAAAGAGAAGGAGAAGGAGAAGGAGAAGGAGAAGGAGAAGGAGAAGGAGAAGGAGAAGGAGAAGGAGAAGGAGAAGGAGAAGGAGAAGGAGAAGGAGAAGGAGAAGGAGAAGGAGAAGGAGAAGGAGAAGGAGAAGGAGAAGGAGAAGGAGAAGGAGAAGGAGAAGGAGAAGGAGAAGGAGAAGGAGAAGGAGAAGGAGAAGGAGAAGGAGAAGGAGAAGGAGAAGGAGAAGGAGAAGGAGAAGGAGAAGGAGAAGGAGAAGGAGAAGGAGAAGGAGAAGGAGAAGGAGAAGGAGAAGGAGAAGGAGAAGGAGAAGGAGAAGGAGAAGGAGAAGGAGAAGGAGAAGGAGAAGGAGAAGGAGAAGGAGAGGGAGAAGGAGAAGGAGAGGGAGAAGGAGAAGGAGAGGGAGAAGGAGAAGGAGAGGGAGAAGGAAAAGGAGAGGGAGAAGGAGAGAACGAACATTTTTCTAAAACCATGGTCTAAGGACGTTTGCAAAGCTGAAACATTTAAGGTTTCGTTTTTCAAAAAGAAAATTAAACATTCATAGTCTAAGCCTGTGCATCCAACGTATTTGTATCACCCCTCAATTTCTTTTTGCACAAAAAAGGCTTAACTAACCTTAACTCGCCGTGGCGTAGTGAGTAGAGTGCGACAATCACAAGCCGAAGGGCAAGCTAGGCCCTGGTCCCCTTTTGGACTGTAGCGCCAACAATTATTATTATTAACCTAATTTTGATGCATATCCAAGCGCAGCTTCTGACTCACTCTCAAGATGAAGCTTTCAACCTTCGCTTAGTCAAATAAATAAACAATTCAGCTGCCATTAAGTTTTATGGCGTTTATGATTGCCCATTCCACTCTGATTCATCAGAAGGTCTCTGCCTGTCTAAGACTCTTCAGAGTCGTGCTCCAGTTCTCTCATTTCCGGAAAATTTCGACTGAAACCAGTTTCATTTAACCAATCACTGTCATTTCCAAGAGCTTATGTTCATCATTTGAACTAAATCGTCTAGAAACACGTCTAGAAACATCAAAAATGAGCACAATTTCCGGCGAAACAAAAAAAAACAGAAACCTCTGAGTGAAACCACCCACAGATGTCATCTCAATTAATCTGTACGTAACCCCCGCCCGTCCAGTCATCATCATCGTCAAAAAATGGGGAAACAACTTCAGCTCATCATGATTCGGTGATTCCTGAGGAGGAAAAGGATGCATGACAGAGGGACAGAGGGGGACCAAGAGGAGGAAGCTGATGATGAGGAGGGCGGAGCTCATCTCAAAGCCATGTGTGAATAGAGTTCACCAACAACTCAAATCGTTTAACAGATAATATATCTTTCAGTCGGTCCCTCTGTTTGTGTTTTGACTTTGCTCTCGGTTGGGGAGAGGGTTCTTTTTCACACAGGCACAGATACACAAAGAAGACTGAAAGAAGTGCGACAACCGATGCATGGCGGACAGAACGTGTTAATGGCTTGGGCATCGCGTTCTCGAGCACGTGGAGGGGGGGTAACTGCATGAGAGTGTAAACACAGTACACATCTGTTTGCAGTGCGGGATAGTAGTCAAACTCATCTTCTCTCATTCCCAGCGTGACCTCGTTACGTCTTATAGAGTGCATGAAGCTCGAGCTCCCCTCAACCCTCCCGCGCATTCAGCAAGATCCAATAAAGTCTGTTTGTCTTATCGTCAGACGTTCAAGTGGCTTTCTGCTGTGAATTTGCTAATAAATTTTTCTCTTTTATACATTTTTATTGGACTCTCTGTGGAGAGATCCAGATCACAGTTGCAGTGGCCGAGTCGTTGGCGGTCGACTGTCGCATTCGTCTTGATTTGTCTCGGTGCAGCTGCCTCGCCGTGTGGCACACAATGAACGAGGAGGAATTGCTTAAATTGCATGCAATTAGCATAGACAACAACGACAACGACAACGACGACGAAGACACACAGGATGTGGGGTTTATGCAACTGTTCTCAATCAAGGACTCCCTCGCCTCTGCCCCCCCCCCCCCCCCCCCACACACACACACAGACATAAGAAAATTGCTGACAGTCCCCGGTCATCTATGGGCGATGGGGGACTCAAGCGAGTTGCGTGCGTTCACAGGAAGCATTTTAGGTCATTTCTTGTAGTCCCATTCCACACCGGCTGCCGCCCGAAACTCAACAACATCCATCGTCCTCTCCTAACACTGCCGACGACGATGATGATGATGGTTAGTTGAATTTTCATTAAATCTCGCATGTGCTGTCTGTGTGGTGATTGTGGCGACGCTGGTGGTGTGATGGGTGCTGGTTGAGATGACAAAAGTCAGTAGAGCAATTAACGCTCTTCCTGGTTCCAGTTAATAATTTCCTCTGTCGCTTAATGGAAACCCACCCATTTCCACTACGCAAGCTCACACACGCACATACCACCACCCGCCGGCCCACTCGTTTGCTTCGAGTGATGACGGAGTGCACTGCGAGGTGGGACTGAGTGTTTCTAGGTCATTGGGGTAATATTGTACGTGAAAACTTTCCGACACATCTCCGTCATCTGAGCCGGGAATCGAGCGGGGATAGATTCTGTGGAATATTAATTACTCGCCTCACCTCGACTCGCCCCGCCCCGGCCGCCGTCATGCATATTCAATCGGGCTGTGGGACGGCGATAACGAGAAAAAACAGGTTGCACAGCCTAGCCAGAGCGACGATTGATCAAAAATTCCCTCCTTCCTCCCTCCCATACCCAAATGGAGGTGGTATCGTGGAGAAATTATTAAAAATAGATACTTGTACATCCGTGCGCTCCAAAGGGGCGACGGTGCGCGCGTCTGTTTGCCCATCGAAGATAAACTGATGAGATGATCTTAGCCGTTGGCTCTTCCAGCCTCCGTGTGTGAACGATGAGTTTTATAATTTATTCACTCGCATGGAGAGGGAGAGTAAGAGAGAGGCTGTGGATTGGTTATGAAATGAAGTTGAAAGGCGGACGGACTCCTTGTGATATTTTCACAGTTCATCGTTGTTCCGTAAATCTTTGTTCAGATCCGTATCTCGGAGTTGTGTTTACTTTCGAGTGTGTGTATCTGGTTTATGGGAGAGGGGAGGCATATGGCGTGCTTAGAGGTTCGCGGCGGCAACTTCAATCGTTTTTCTGGGTCGGTGACGGCTGAGTGCTACCAAATGGCGCCAAGATGCGATGAAGCGTGTCTTGGAACCCGCCGGTTTTTCATGTGTTTTCAGCCCATAAATGTCGATCGTTAATTGTGAGTTACTTCCGTGACCCTTTGGGTAGCACATGTTGGGGGTTTTTACATTGGAACTGTAAAAGGTCTAAACAGTGAAAGTACGGCTGGCAAGTATATAAAGTGCTATTTCTGGGCAACGTTGACCGACAGGACATAAAGATGATCTGTGAGCATGCCATCGGGCCAAAAAGCTCGTAAAGTGAACTCCGTTAGACTATTTTTTTGATATAGTGGCAAGTGAATTGCGGTCTGTTTTTCTGACAAATTTAGAAAAGAACATCAAAATGCATTACACAACAGCTGTCATGGGCTCTTGACGACTGTCTTCAGACGCGCACATGTTCGTTGAATTATTTTCTACTTGTACGCTCCAAACGATAACAGCTTTTGATGATAACAGATGACTCAATAAATCCCAGCATATATAGGGGGCGCCACTTACAAGAATTATTTATTTAATTTTTTTTTTTTTTTTGTTAGTGCTGTCCTATACGTCTCGGGATTTAAGTTATGTGTTATTTTCATCATCAAAGGGAGGCTCAACTGACTTAGCGATGTGATATTTTATGGACACGCCGACGTCAGATACCCTTTCTCCAAGGGGAATCCCTAAATTTGGACCAATACCTCAAATTTTAGACATTGAAGTTCCAAAAATTAAATTTTCTTAGAACCGAAAGTCTCGAAATGTTCAAAATTTTAACGAACAGTAAAAGTTGAGAAAGTTGGAAATTTTTGAAAATCCGGTCGATCAGAATTCAAAAGTTTTGAATCTTCGCTGTCTTTAAAATGATTCGTACAACCAAAATACTAGAATTTCAAGACTAGGGGGCGGGAGATCAAAACGTCAAAAAGACGAGAAACTTAAGCAAGTTCAAAATTTTCAAACAATTCGGTGCATCAGAATTCGAAAACTTTGACTGTTCAAAAATCAGTCGTACGACCAAAATTGCAGAATTCCAAGATAAGGGTCGGAAGATCAAAAACATTAAAAATACCAAAAACTTGAGAAAGTTCAAAATTTTAATAAATTCGGTACATCAGAATTCGAAATTGACTGTTCGAAGTTCTTTAAGTCAGTCGCATGACCAAATTCCTAAAATTCCAAGACAAGGGTGGGTTCAAAACAAGAAAACGTTAAAAGTGTCAAAGTTTTCTTGCCCGAAATTTCAAAGTTCCAAATGTACTGTGTCAAAAATCCGTTTTATTATTATGCGCACGACGATGTCGAGCACCTCTCTCTAAGGTAAATTCCAAAATTCTAACCAACTCAATTTAGAAAAGACGCGGCATCAAATTGGAGGCATCAAAAATTAACATATTCTAAGAATCTAAAATCTCAAAATATTCAAACCTTAAAGTAAAGTAAAATTTAGAAAAGTTCCAAAATTTTGGACAGTTCGGTTGATCAGAATTCGAAGATTTCAACGGTTGGCAGTTCTTAAAATCAGTCGTACGATCGAAATCCAAAAATTCCAAGACTAGGGGTTGTCTAAAACAGAAAGCGTCAGAAGTGTCAACGTGCTCATGTCCTAAATTTCAAAGTTCCAAATGTACTGTGTCAAAAACCAGTTTTATTATTATGCGCACGGCGATATCGAACACCTCTCGCTAAGGTAAATTACCAAATTCTGACCAACTTTCCAAATTAGACCAGACACGGTGTCAAATATTTAACCCCTTAAAGTAAAACGAAAAATTTTAAAAAAAAGTTCCAAATATTCGATTGATCAGAAATCAGAAAGTTCTTAAAATCTGTCCTAAGACCAAAATCACGAATTTTCACGACTAGGGGTGCAATGTCCGAATTTTCAAAGTTCCACATGTACTGTGTCAAAAATCCGTTTTATAACTACCGGGCACAGCGATGGCGGACACCTCTCTTTAAGGTGAATTACAAAATTTGTAATGCTTAGACTTAGAGTGAGAGACTTAGACGCGGCGTCAAATTTTATACATTGAAATTCCAAAAATTAAAATTTCTTAAAAGCCAAAGTTTCAATATATACAAAACCTTAAAGTTAAGTAAAATTTAAAAAAGTTCCAAATATTTGAAAATTTAGTTGAACAGAATTTGAAAGTCTTGGCTGTTCGCTGTTCTTAAAATCAGTCGTACCACCAAAATCCATAACCAAATCCAATCGATTCAAAAAACGACTTAGGGGCGATTGGTCGAATATATCAAAAAGACCAGCAACTTGAGAAAGCTCAAATTTGAAAAAAAATGGATAGATAAGAATTCGAAATTGACTTTTCGAAGTTCTTAACATCAGTCGCAAGACCAAAATCCTAGAATTCCAAAAACAAGGGTGGGAGATCAAAAACATCAAAAAGAACAAAAACTTGAGAAAGTTCAAAATTTTCTTATCAGAATTCGAAATTGATTTTTCGAAGTTCTTAAAATTAGTCGTACGAACGGAATCCTTGAATTCCAAGACTAGGGACGTTGGTCGAAAACATCAAAAAAACCAGAATTCAGAAAGAGCCAAAAGTGTCAAAATTTTTAAGTCTGAAATTTCAAAGTTCAAAATTATTCTCGGCGTCAAAAATTCATTACACACCGAACATCTGCTTGAATTTATTTTGGCCTGATGTTTTTTTTCCTTTGCCTGATTGGGCCTTTTTCAAAAAAAAAAAATCACCATCATCGTCACGTGAGTTGCTGTTTTTTGTTTTTTTTTTAAACGCAATTCACAGCCCAGTCGTAACTAAGTGAGCATCGACTTTCATTCCCACCCCCTGTTACACAGCTGAGTAGTTCTCCCCACATTAAGTCAAACAGGATGCCACTTAAAGCGAGTCCAAGGCACCGGGGTCCTGGTGGCACGGTGTTTGTGTACAAGATCACAATTGAATTGGGTCAAAGGTTCAAAAGGTTTGCTTTATTCTTTTCCTGCCGACCACCCTCTGTTTGCACGGCACTTTACCGCGTCAGGCCTCCACGCTGTGCCACCGCAAAAATAAAAACGGAAACTCCATCCGCAATAATTGATTTGTTATTCAATTCAGCCGCCGCTGGGTGCCGACACCGCTGCCACGGTCGCCACCAATACGCGCACTCCTTCACTTCAGTTTTGGGGGCGGCGAACAAAAGTGTACAAATATTTTCAGCGTGATTGTATGACTTCCGGCACCCCTCGGCCTCTGTCAATGATTTGCACAGTAAAACTCAACACAGATTCGAATCGGATTTACTCTCGGAACCTGGCCACCCGCCTCACCATTCCACCCACCCACCACATTCATCCCTATCCGGCTCTCTCACCGCTGTGCGCCGCAACCATAAAATGATCCGGTTTACACAAGAGCTGCCGGATGCCCCCGAGTCACGCATTTTCGGTGTTTGATGCCCGCCTTGTCCATCGGCCGGCGACTGACCGAGAAAGAATCAATACAAAGGAGACGAAAGGTTGGAGGCCACTCATTCCGTATGCAAGACACCGTGCTTAGTACAGCTCCCGCCCATGCGGTCGGCAAGTGGGGTGGGGCGCTCTCTCTTTTGATTACAATGTCAGCTCGTCCCTGTGGCATTAAATCAATTGCCGAAGAGCCCTCCTCGCCCGGAATCGCTACCTCTTACGGTCACCGCGCGCCCCTTCCGATTGGACCCACAGCAGCGCTTACCGATTCAGACATTATCCGGGCGACTGTGTGTGCGGGGGGCATGCATAAAATAAAGGATTAACAAGGATTTATCGCCTGATTTTATTGCCGCAATTTGGGGGATTTCTTGTTCGCCTATTGTACAGCAGCAGACATGGCCGTGCCTCCGATGATAGATGTGACGCGCATCACATTCTCCAGCGCTCTCCACTCACTCGAGTTGAATGACGACAACGACTCGCAGGACTCTCAGGCGCTGGGCGATCGTCCTTTGCGTGCTCGCCGTGTATGTGTGTATGCTGGGTGGAGCTTCGGGCCCACTTCCGCCTCGGTTCGGTTCAGACGGCCCGCTATGAGATTTTCACGTTTTATTCCTCGTAAAAGTTGGGAATATAAACGGTTTTATGGTTACGATTTGCCTATGCGAAGGAGATAACTGCTTCAAATGGTGCGCACCTCGTTTAGGTGGTACTACTAGTAGTCAGTCGCATGCAAGGACCTACACATCTTCCCCACGTCTGTGCGGGGTGAGCGTGTTCGTTCGGAATTTATTAGGGGGATTTGTGAGCGGGCTTCTAGGTGTTTTCCGAATTCCAACGTCTAATCCTGGTGTACTTTTGCGGGCCGTAAAGGCCGTTAAATGCTCCCCGCAGCTTTAGTGTTTAACTCAAATTTAGTATGGGGATGTTTAATTGTTAATGAAGTCCTATCAGATGTTTATTCAAATTTGAGTGGGCTACATACACACATAGAGCGCGCGCACAAGTGAGTAACGCGGCCGACATTTATCCTCGATGATTCAGTTCACAGCCGGGCCGGGCGCAACTGTAACGGCGTGTGAAGTGCTTTGAGGCGTTGCAGCCGCGACGCTGACTGGGGATGGGGGCACTTAAATAGGCGTGAAATTGATGGCGAACACTCCAAAGACATGTGTCTGCAATAACTGTGCGAACCGGGCGAGTATTTCGCTACAAACGCGCTGTGGCGCGTCTTGAATTGCATTCGCTGGAAGGGCGTTGCTGCACGCTGATGGAGTGGATGAATGATTCATCGCTCGACGTTGTTGACACTTGATGATTTTTACTGCTACTTGGTGGTTCTTTGTGTAGGAGAAGATGATCGTTGTGTGGAATGTCAGGATTTGAATTATTTTCCCTGTAGCCCTGTGCATTCTTTCAAAGAGACGAGGGCCTTTGGATTTGATTCACTTTTCCCTTTGGGGAGGGCTTCCTCAGGTTTTCACTACAACTGTGCTGTTTTCCGCCACTTCTTGCCTGTCGGAGCAAAACTCTGAATGCTACGAATTCTTTTTGGGTTGGCTGCTACTCATGTCTCGCTCCTTGCCCTTTTTTCGCTAGATTTGAGCAGTCTATGTCGGCCCCTTTGTTTTTTCTGGACATCTCTTGACTGCTTTTAAAGTCTTTTCCTGTCTCTAATATCCTCCGCATCGTCTGTGCCTGGTTAAGACGGGTTCTGCCTGTGAATTGCTTCAGGCTCTGCCTTCTTGCATGCTCAGACTTCTTGCAGGCTGTGGCTTCCTGCAAGCTCCGTCTTTTTGCAGGCTCTGGTTTCTTGCAGGCTCTGTCTTCTTGCAGGCTCTAGCTTCTTGCAGGCTCTGTCTTCTTGCAGGCTCTAGCTTCTTGCAGGCTCTGGCTTCTTCCAGCCTCTGACTCTCTGCAGGCTTTGGGTTCTTGCAGACTCTGACTTCTCGCAGGCTCTGGCTCCTTGAAGGTTTCGGCTTCTTAAAGGTTCCAGCTTCTTGCATGCTCTGGCTTCCTCCAAGCTCTGCCTTCTTGCAGGCTCTGGCTTCTTGCAGGCTCTGGCTTCTTGCAGGCTCTGTCTTCTTGCAGGCTCTAGCTTCTTGCAGGCTCTGTCTTCTTGCAGGCTCTAGCTTCTTGCAGGCTCTGGCTTCTTCCAGCCTCTGACTCTCTGCAGGCTTTGGGTTCTTGCAGACTCTGACTTCTCGCAGGCTCTGGCTCCTTGAAGGTTTCGGCTTCTTAAAGGTTCCAGCTTCTTGCATGCTCTGGCATCCTCCAAGCTCTGCCCTCTTGCAGGCTCTGGCTTCTTGCAGGCTCTGTCTTCTTACAGGCTCTAGCTTCTTGCAGGCTCTGGCTTCTTGCAGGCTCTGACTTCTCGCAGGCTCTGGCTTCTTAAAGGTTCCAGCTTCTTGCATGCTCTGGCTTCCTCCAAGCTCTGCCCTCTTGCAGGCTCTAACTTCTTGAAGGCTCTGTCTTCTTGCAGGCTCTAGCTTCTTGCAGGCTCTGGCTTCTTGCAGGCTCTAACTTCTTGCAGACTCTGGCTTCTTGCTGGCTCTGGCATCTTGCAGGCTCTAACCTTTGCAGGCTCTGGCTTCTTGCAGGCTCTGGCTTCTTGCAGGCTCTGGCTTCTTGCAGGCTCTGGCTTCTTGAAGGTTCTGGCTTCTTGCAGGCTCTGGCTTCCTCCAAGCTCTGCCCTCTTGCAGGCTCAGGCTTCTTACAGGCTCTGTCTTCTTGCAGGCTCTGACTTCTTGCAGGCTCTGTCTTCTTGCAGGCTCTGGCTTCTTGCAAGTTCAGACTTCTGGCAAGCTCTGGCTTCTAGTAAGCTCTTGTTGAAGGTCTGCACTTGGCCTAGTTATTTTCGCTAACCTGCAGTAACCCGCAGATAGTGTCTGCCTGACTCTGGCGCATATCCCGACCTTTTAAAAGCCTTGTTTCGGCTCCCTGAACGTTTCAATGACTTGTTTCGAGCCCCCGATTCGATAGCCCCTGCATGGAAGTGCCTTCTGTTGCCTCCACGTTCGTTTTATAAAGTCGGTCCTCTACCAACTTAAAGCCTCTTAAGATGGATCTGCCGCTTCTTTTCAGCATTCGTCGCTTTGGTTGTCTTTTTCATGTGTTCCCCCGCTTCGCAGGGAAAGTCTCTTTGTGCTGACTCTCTGACTACCTCTGCCGTGTGCCAGTCACGGGCACCATTCACATTTCTCTGGCACACTCTGCTAACAATCGAATCAGTCGGCAAGTTTCTTTGTTCACAATTATCAAGCACTTCCTGCATCCATCTACGTCTCGCCCTCGAATCACCAAACAAGCCTTTGCTCCGTCGATGTCATCGAAAGCCTCTCCAATCCATGCCTCTCCACCAACGACCGGTCACTTGTTGCACTTGCGTGCACTCTTCGACTGCAGCAGCACCACCACCACACAGCACACACTTAACCCAAATTTCGAATTCAATTCCTGTCATCACTTAGCTGACCGAAGCGCTCTTCAGGCCCCGAACAGTCCTCACCCCACCACAACTCAATTGCGGTCAACGACCAAAAGATTATTGGCCATGAAAGGAAATTAAAACAAACGACAAAAAACAGCTAGCTCTCCACTCAAACAGAAAACAAACAGCAATCCTCCCTCGGAGCAATTAAAAATTCCGTCGATACACCAAGCTCAGCGTGTACGTACACATGTTGGGTCTCCGAGTTCTTGCCGTGGCCTTGGATCGCACAGCACAATTACTGCGGGCAAGTCTTGCACCAATTTACACTTCATCGGTTCCTGACGCTGCGCTGTGGGTGTGTGTCTCTGCAGATCCCCCCCAGAACGGGCGTTCTCGTCCGCATTTGACGCCATGACGCATCACAATTAATTCGGAAAGAATAACAGAAGGATGGCGGTGGGGCAAAAAAACAGAATTTAGAATCAAATGAAGATGAAAAATGTGAAATTCAACACCAGCAAACGACAGGGAACGTCGTTATCTCTGCCTCTAGATTCGCCGCACGCACAGTGGAGGTGGAGGTGGAGGCAAGTGGGGAATCGGTATTGTTATCGCGTGGTTGCCATGGGCTATCAATTTGCGTTGTTAAAAACTGCAAACAACGAATTGATAGGCGACCAAGAAAAAAGCACAATCGTCTACAATTGAGGGCAGGAGACACCCTCCGTTCCCCATTCCGCGGGGAGAAGACCAAAGCGTGATGGAGGAGGTAGGCAGTGACAAACATATGTCAAAACACTTTGGCTCGATGAAGCCCCAGTGATAGTGTGTCGACGGCAATGACAACGACGACGACTTGGGAGATGGTGATGCCAGCCAGTCCGAGTGTGCCTCTGGATCTGGGGGAGTGAATAGCTAATGAGACACAAACAGAGGAGGGCGAGTCGGCGATGATATCGATTTGAATTTACTTTCCTTTGTGCTGTCTATTGTATGCGGTGACACACTCCACACTCGGCAGGAACTCACCCGATACGTCTCGCAGAAGCACAGCAAGATGATGACGATTGCTGCTACTGCTGATGGTGCTTCTGCTTCCATGATGGATGGAATCGGTGACAAAAAACTTGTTCTTCCTGTGAGCGAGGCAATACATTCCGACACAGACGCTTACGCACGCAAACTGTGGACAGATAGCATTCGACCGTTTGACTTATGACTCTTCTGGGGGGCGAACTGGAGAAATTGTGCATGAAGTTGCAGAAGTGTGGGCATGGACTGGTCGTTTATACGGTCATTTGTGGGATGGGTGTGTTTTCGCAAGGGATCTGATTAATTTTGAGAGATGAGACGAAGGAGTGCCGACACCGAGGGACTAATTTGCGATGCAATATAGGAGGCTTTGAGGTCAAAGGATTCATTGTGTTGAAAATTGGAAATCGTTCCTTAACTCTGGAGGCAACAGTTTATAAAAATGTACTCACAGCCTTTCCTGGTATTTGCTCTTTTTACTTCCTTTGTTATTTTCAACTCACAAAGGAATGTAATTGAAATTGGCTCCGCTCGTAACTTCCATGGATTCTGTAAGTCAGAGTAAATCTAGTTTTGTTTGACTATTTGCGACTTCCGAGTGATTCAGTCAGATACGGTCTAGAATGATCTGTCTGTCTGTCCTCTGTCCGTTATTTGATACCGGCCAAGGAGGGACATATGGGGGGCATGGGCCTGTCCACGCGAGGTAACGTCGTTGATTGCGCTTCACAAGGCGAGCTGCCAAGACTCCTCGTTAGTGCACAGGTCAAGTTGACATACAGCCTCCTCGCGGCGGCCCCCGGGATAGCCATCACAACATGCGTTGTGTGGTGAACCAATGTATGCAGCAAACACCTCTGCCTGAGGAATTAAATAATGGGCCTTGCCCACCAGTCTGTGGATTGAGCGTAACTTCCTCGCCACGTAAGACAACACTAAACAGCACCATGCCTCGGATAAGGACGGGTTAAGTGTTGACGAGCCCAGCAAACGTTTTAAGAACTACGATTTTCGGTTTCGCATGTGGAATGTGAGGTCCCTTAACAGGCCACGTGCAGCCGAACAACTTGCGGAGGCTGCTACAAAGGAGACTTCACCGCTACAATGCAGATATCATCTGCCACAAGGCTACAAAGCAGACATCACAGCCATCCATGAAGTTGCGATGGGAAGGGCCCGGCAAGAAAACGATGAACAACTGCTTCATCTACTACAGCAATTGCTATAGAGAGAGAAGGCAGCCCTTGTTCGAATGCAGATTTGTTGTTCCAGGCACACTTAGGCAAAAAGTCTTGAGCTTCGACCCAGTCAGCGTACGCCTCATGACAACCCGCATCAAGGCTTAATTCAGAAACATCAGCCGAATTTGCGCCCACGCCCCGACAGAGGAGAAGGATGACAACACCGCGGATGACTTCTATGATCTCCTAGAGAGAACATACGATGGACGCCCCACCTACGACATCAAGATCATTTTAGGAGACTTCGTCGCTCAGCTTGGAATAGAGGACATCTTTGCTGGAGTCATCGGAAAACACAGCCTGCGCGACAATACATCCGGCAACAGATTCAGGCTGTTGTACTTCGCCTCGGGGCGGAACCTCTCTGTGGCTAGCGTGCGGTTCCCACACCTAAACATTTACAAAGGGTCCGGGATGGACCTGGGCCTCAACCAACTTCGCCGTTTGCAGTCGGTTCCTTTCACTCGTGGAACGAGAGTAGCGCGCACAGCATGAGTAAAAGTTTAAAATTTCGGGCCCCGGTTCCCTTGCGGACTCTTGCGCCATCCAATGCACATCTTCTTTTTCTTGTGGCGCTACAGTCCGGGGAGGACTTGGGCCTCGACCAACATGCCTCTCCAGCCAGCGAGATCTTTCGCCAGCTGCCTCCAGTTGCGTACTCCAAGTTGGTTGAGGTCCTTCTCCACTCTTGTGCGCCACGTTACTCTAGCTCATCCTCTGTTGCGTAGTCCCAATGGCTCGGATTCAAAGGCTTTTCGCGCCGGAGCAGTGGTGTCCATACGCTCTATATGGCCTAGCCATGTGGCGCTACAGTCCGGTGTGGACCTGGGTCAACGAACATGCCTCTCCAGCCAGCGAGATTTTTCACCAGCTGCCTACGGTTGCGTACTCCAAGTTGGTTGAGGTCCTTCTCGACTTGTGCGCGCCACCGTGCGGAGGCCGTATTGTCGGTCATTAAGAAGCCTCCGGGTTTCAAGATATTTCATAAGCTGACGATTTATCAGCGTTTGCATGACCTTAGAGAGTAGGGACGTAAGTGCCATGGGAGGTTGGTGATGATGGTTCGCGCTTTTTAGGGACGGGCTGGACAAATGCTTTTTTCCACTTCCACTTCCACGGAAAGAGCCTTAAAGAGTAGGACAAAAGGAAAAGGCTTTGCCAGCGCAGAATATTGGTCTTAAACCAATTCACTCTAAGTCTAGAAATGACGATATCTGTGTGCTAAAATGGATCGAATTAATTATGAAAGCAGGTAAAATGGGCCGCGGCGTGCACTGGTCAACAATCGAAGGGGAGTTTACTTATTTATTACTTGTTATTTTGAATCGATAATCGAGATGTATTCCATGTTCTCTCATCTGCCCTATTTTTAGCAGTTTTCGACCGAACATTTGTCAAAAATTCCATGAAATCCTGTCTCCATAGGGATTAGATATCGAAATTTCAAATCAATTTCTCCAACAGCGCATATCCTACCCTCCACCGCGCTCATCGCCCGTTCCAAATCGCTCGATTCCGCCTTATTTCATCCTTAAATTGCATTCCCTTCCACACCCATAAATAATTGTGGCGCGAATTGATGTAATTTATCAGTGTTACACATGAATTCCCGACGTGTTCATCTGTCTGCATGCAGCCCCCACCGTCAGCTCCTCACAACCGATTAGTCGGCAATTTGCGACGACGACGCATTAAAAAATTATGTCATTCAAAATTTAACGGAAGGAATTTTCAGCACTCTCTCCATCAGCATTGTACTTACATTCCCGAAGTCTGTCAGAAGAGTACAATTTCGACACGACTTGCTTATCAAACGTCATCAGTTGTCAAAATAATCCCACACCACCGCCCGGGCAGACAGTTGTGATTACTCCCGGAATCTGTCCCATCAGGCAAACAAAAAAAAAAATCCTGCCGCCCACCAAGCCCACAATGTATTGTCAAAAGTGACGAGAAAAATAACACGACGTGACACTTTCAACCGAAAAAGAAAAATACCAAACCTGTCCCTGGATCGGGGAAATATTTCATTCCGTGCCCAAAGCTGCTCCAGGAGAGAGGTGGGTAAAGTTTTAGCAAAGAGAGAGAAAATAGATTTGACTACGGCGATTGAAATCTATCGCTTCCAATCCATCCTGGGGACCTCTTTCAGTTGCAACACAATAGCCAAAAAATAGATAAACCCTCTCCTCCGCAGCGCCATCAATTTCTGTGAAATCGGTCGGTGTTTGCATTGTCCGCAGACACCACGTTCGTGGAATGGGAGGCTGCTTGGCTAACGAGTGAAAGCAGATGGATTTGTGTCATGCGAACAATGAAAATATATCGCGGGCACGAGAAGATGAATATCGAGACTATTTTTCAATTAAGAAAGTATGCTGGTGGAATTGACTACAGTTCGAAGGCAGCTGACTTCAGCAAGTTGGTTGGTTTCTAGACCAATTCGTCTTCCTTGTGCTGTTTCGTGCGACGCACAGTGCTGTCAGATCGAACTAGAGCATGAAAAATTAATTAAAATGAAGTGAAATTGAAGAGAAAATAGAAATGTTGGTGAATTTGGGAGGCCACGAGTGTTTGGACGATTGATTTCAAAAAAAGAACAAGGAAACCTTCCTCGATTATCCTTCGTACTTATGGACTGAGGTCCAATTCTCCGCTTGCATTCAAAAAAAAAGTGTGGGTTAACTTACGCAATTATGGTTTCGTTTGTTCTTTTTTATTTCAACAGCACGAGACTGAAAAGCGGCTGAAACGGAAAGACTTATGCAAAGGATTATAGGTCAAGGATGACTTTTTGAATACATGCATTAAGGGGGAACAAGTTTTTAAGTGTGGTCGCTGTGGCGCAGTGGGTAAGTGCGACGCTCACACGCCGAAGGGTCTAGGTTCGATTCCCACCTGAACACCTCGAATTTTTCACGGCACCACCTCTTTCGAGCTGCTGAGAGCACTCAAAGAGTAAAAACTGTCTAAGAAAGCTTCTCAAACTCCGCCGTTCGGAGTCGGCAAGAAACTCTAGGTCCCCTCCACTCGTGAAAGAACAGTAGCGCGCACAAAACACGAGTAGTTGATGAGCAAGCTAGGCCCTGGTCCCCCTGTGGACTGTCGCGCCATCTATAAACTACGAAGGTAATCGAGAAGCCGTTCAGCGAACTTTGGAATTTTGCAGTAAAGCGAGACGAACAGACGTAGAGAGTGACAAGTAATTTTTGAGCACGAATTAAACTCTTCAAAAATTTAAGAGCAAATAGTCCTCAAGCGCATTCGAAATTTGGATTGAATTTTTTTTTTCTTTGTCCCACTGTATCATTGTGGAATCGTTGCTACAAGTTTCACATTCTGGTCGCTCTTGCTGGATGTTCTCCAAATTCATTTCAATTTCACATTTCTCAATTTTCTATTTCTCTGCCTCATCGCCACTGCCATTACCTCCATCGTTACAAGCTCATAGTCGGGGAGAGTGGGAGCGGCAGTGGCGTCGTTGTCCCTTTTGTTGGCACTCTATTTTATTCATTTCGCTTCCTTAAAGCGAACTCACTTCTTCTCTTCCTCCCCCTTCTCCATCATTTACTTTTTTCAAAACTACAGCTCGAACGGGGCCACGAAGAAGAATAGTCTGGGAAAGTGTCTTTTTCTTCTGCTTCTACCATTGAGGATGGTGGATATGGCGGCAGTACTGGTAGCACACAACATTTACACGAGTGGACCACATCCCTCGAAGGGCTGTTTTTTTTTCTTCTGCCGCACCCGCTCGCGATTCGCATCTACCAATTTCGGCAGCACTTCATTAGAATTTCAAATTATTATTACTTCTCCCTGTCGCTCTCCCTCCCTCTACTCTCCACGGCAGACACTCTCTTTGGTTATTTTTTCGCCAGTCTGAATTGAAATGATGAAAACTTTTTCAATTGTTGAAGGTCATTGCCAGCCCACTCCATCTGATGGACCCTGCCATCGCTCCACTAATCCCAAGCAATGCAACATAAAAATCAATTTCCAAGATACACTCCCTCCACCGCTTGCCACCACACATACTCGAGCAGCAAACAGGCCAACAAATACTGGCACACAATGTATTCCATAGAAAAGCCTTGCCTTGCTAAAAGTTTTAAGCCCCGAACCTCTGAACAGCCCCTCATCCGCCACAACACTGATTGTGTGTTTGGTATTTCGATGGAAAAGTGGAGAGAAGTATCGCAAAGGGAATCGCTGCGCAAATAAAATTCCAAGAGAAGTCATAAAAATTAAAAAAGAAGTAGAGCCTCCTCCAGCCACCTTAGCCAGTCCTCCCCCTTTGCAAAGCGACACACAGCGTTTTTCAAGCCAGGCAGCACACGCTTGAACAAATAGTTATTACGCGGAATATAAATACGGGAATGCCTGCGTCTATCGCTCTCTATTTTGTTTATTCGCTGGGGCTTGAAATGATGTAAGACTTATCTATTTGCCTGCCTGCGCGCGCCTATGCCTTTCGGGGTCGCTGCCGAAAACGAATGGGAGAGATAATCCCTTTTGCGTGTGGATCGGAATAGCAGAGAGAGAGACTCTGAAGTCGACTGGAATTTCGGATTCGTTTTGATCAATGGTGCACAAGTAATGTATGTCTGGCTGGTCAGAGCGCCCAGTCATCGACTGCGAAGAGTTGGTTAGTCTGTGTCAGCAGTTTAGTCATGTGACTCCCTCCATCATCACCCTCCCGTCGAAGTCTGTTTCGAATTCAATTAGTTTTATGTTTCCCTGTTGCCTACGACGACGACGAGTAGTCCAATTGTGCCTCATAAAAGTGGATTTATGGTCACAGGTTGGTCACACAGATTTTTTTCCGTTTGTTTGTCAGACAATTTAATCCGCAAAAAAGTGAGCGCCAAACAAACCCCCCTCCCAGCAGATGTGAAGCTGCTCCAAAATGAACATCCCATTCCAGTTGTTTACAACTGAGGGGTTGTGCCCTGATTCGTTTGTTTCCCTGGACTGCGACTCTGCCGGACTCTCGTTTGGGATCATGATAGAAGAGCATGGGGGCAGCTCAATTACGGAAATGAATTTGCGGCTGCAGCTGGCCCCAAGTGAATGGCACACAAAAAAATGAGCGAAACGAAACGACTAAGAGATGATGAAGAACCCCCGCAACAGATTGTGAATTTTTGAGCTCGATACGAGTCCTATTTCAAATCTCTCACGGGATTTATGCACACAGCCGACGCAAGCACTGGGAAGCACGCTGCACATGAATGCTGCTGCTCGGCTCGTTGCCCTGCTCATCAGAATGCATCTAATTCGAGCTTGAAAATTGATTGTTGTCTGCGATGGGCAATGATGTTCATTTGGGAGTGTAGGAAGGAAGTTAGGAAGGAAGCCGATGAGGGGGTGTCTGATGTTAATGATGATTGGCTGGAGATGCGGAGCTTCTGAGTTTCTGAGAAGTGCTTGACGCAGCAAATGATTTTGGAGATGAAGTGGCGGCGGCCATAATTCGTGGACGAGAAATCATGCATTAGGGTTGTGCACCACTTCCATGTGGACGCATTGTGCATTCAGACAATGCACCAGGAATCCTTTAGAGGCAAAAGCATGGAACAAGGCGTCTGCATTCAAGCCAACATGGCTCCTTCCTCAAGTAACCGCTTAAGAAATGAGAACAAGTAGAAACTGAAGTCGAATATGCTTGTGCCTTAACTAATGTGGAGGTGTTTCCCGAACCTTAAAATTGTTCACCTGGTGTTCAAAACTCTAAGAGGCCAACTGGATGACATCGACTAACTTGAACGCATCTGCGAATAGGAAGAGCTGAAGTCAAAGCCAAGACAAGGCTGCGTAGGCACCTTAGAAATTCCCTTAAAGTTGCAAATTACTCGCACATGAGAGTGCAAGGAGTGCGAGAGTGTCTAACTCCTCGGTTTGTCGCGTTTGCATGTCAAATCAAATAAGCTCACGTCAAGTTCTTTAAAAAAGCGATAAAATAAGGAAATTTGAAGCGAGGAATTCACGACGAGCTTCAGGTAGCCCATTGCAACATTGATTCAGGGAGAAGTCGACATGCCGCACTGAATAAGTAAAATACACACTTTTCAATCCCATGTTATAAAAATTGCTTTTAATGGAAGCTCACAAATAAAGACGACAATGTCCACTTTGAATTTGGAGTTAGACCGAAGTGCAAGCCAAGACGAAGCTGAAGAAATCCCGATGCACCCCAGAAATCGCCTTTAGGGAACAAATTGTCCACAAATTGGAATAAAAATTGTGAGAGTGTCTAACTTACTCCTCGGTGCGTAACTTCCTTCCGGTCCTTGCGAACGCTTATTACCCGTCAAAGTCAATAAAAGCTAAGTTTTTTTTAAGGTTGAACAGAGGCAGATTTCTAGCAAGTTTCGACTAGCTTCACGGTAGCCCATGCTATTGGACGGCGTGGCGTACTCAATAACTCAATAACCGTTTGAGAAAGCTTCTCAACTTCGTCGGAGTCGTTTGTGAGTCGTCAATAAACTGTAGGTTCCTTCTACTCGTGAAAGAACAGTAGCGCACACTACACGAGTAGTTGATGAGCAAGCAAGACCCTGGTCCCTCTGTGGACTGTCGCGCTAACAATTATCTTAGTTGTCGTTTCTTCTTGAAAACCCCGAGGGAATCATTTTCGAAGCGAAAATTCCTGACAAACCTTAAATATTGAAATGTCGGCATTGTAAGTCTAGAAGAGATTTAAAGCAAGAACTTTTCGGGAAACTAGGCAAGACTACGCTTGGGACAAAAATCCGCAGGAAAGGCAGCATGTCTGGGAAAAAGCTGTGCTTCGGTTTCTAACAGAATATGTTGCGAAGAGAATGTTGCGTTGAGAATGATGGCGTTGGCGAAATTGCCACACATAAACTTGCTCGTAAACACTTAACAAACGCTCAACAAGTTTGTATGCATTTTCCCCAGAGTCCTCTATTGCTTTCAGTTCCTTTGTGCGCTGCCGTCAAGTCAAGTTGATGGCCGTAAATCACCCCAGTTTTCATTGACTTCATTCAATTTCCAACAGAATAAGTTGCGAAGAGAAGTTGTCCACACCTTTCAGCAGGGGGCCACATTTGTTTTTTCGAGAAACTAGAGTAGGAGTGCCCTTGAGGTGGAAAACCTCCCGAAGTTCTAGGATTTCAGCTAAATTCTTCTGTTTCCTCTTGGGGGATGAGTGAGTGGCCGCATTTTATCCTCATAAGTCAATAAAAATTTGTCCACCTTCAGAACGGACTGCGAGACACGCTTAAGTGAGCAAACACAAAGTCTCACTGCATGTTGGTTATGGTCCAGGTCCACCTCGGAATGTAACGCCACAAGTAGAAGATTTTAATAACAAAAAACTGACCGCCCCCATCGAATGTTGTAGCCAAAAATTTGATCGAAATTTTCTTAAATGCGCACATGCTTCCACAAGCCCCTACAATTGTTCCAAGTCGTTGGAAGAAGGTTTCATGAGAAGTTGTCGTTTTTGGCGAGTATTCATATTGTTTCCTAAATTCGAACAAGAGACTTCTTGCAATACTGTATTAGAAACCATTTCCAACTTACCTTAGTCAAAAACAGTCCCATGCTTGCAAAGTTGAAAAGTTATATGTATTATTTAGGGCAGGCTTAGGACAGCAGAACCTTACAGACAGCGTCTTAGTTGTGAGGGGGATTCAATGCAATGAATTGTGACTCCCCATCCAATGCTTTGGCCAGAAATTTGATCCACATGTCCCCATAATTGGTCAATGTCATAGGAAAAAGGTTTCTTGAGAAGTTTTCGATTTTCGCGAGGTCGCAAACTGCCCCGACCTCATCGGAAATTTGTGCCACTTATTGTTGACAAACTCGATGCGTGTCTCACTTCGGTCAAAATCTTATCCGAATCTGTTCCAGCTCCACTTAAAAACTTGTTCCCTCCTAATTAATGCATGCCTTCAAAAAGTCTTCCTTGACCTATAATCCTTGGCATTAGTCTTTCCCCTTCAGTCGCATTTCAGTCGCTCTTTTCTAAAAAGCCAATCAAAATCTTTGGAAAATATGAGTTTTTGAACAAATTCCAGATCCCCATCAGCATCAATCCTCTGAATCACGCTCGATCTGAGCCGCACATAAATCCCATTTCAAACTCGGGAACCGACAAACTCGCAGTCGCCTCCGCACCAGGAAAAAAAACCTTCTTCTATTCGTGGCGCTATGGTCCGAAGTGCAAGATATTATTTCAAAACGATGCATCCAATAGTAGTCATGGACTTTGACACGCGTGTCGAGGAACTTCGATTGCTTTCCTGGAGCTGACAAAGATGTGGGATTTGGTTTTACGTAATCACCCTTGCTTTTATTCGGCTTATATCACGGGGTCTTCTTTTTCCTCAAAAGTCGTAAGTAACGCAAAACTTAACACGTTAATTACCCAAGTACCGAATTGAGATCATGCTTTAGGGACAATCATCCCAACTTGGTTTGATTCGAGGCCTTCCTCAAACCTCTGCCGCTCTCTGAGTCGCAGCGCCCGTTTGAGAATGTAACTCCACACTGAATTGGCAAAGTCCCCTCACTGCCTTGACTAGTCTTTGGGTAAACAATAAACTAGACGAGTCAGCACAGTACACTAACCTCAACTCTAATCGCGATGTTGGGTGGGAAACCACTGCCACCATGACACTCCCACAAGGGGCCTACGGCTCGGTCAAGCTGAAACCGAAGTTGCAGGGGCTTCTGACCTTCCGTGGCGGCAGAATATAGCCTATGGTCAAGCTGTCACTACCAGTCAGGCTCCCTCAAAACCTGGGTCCGGTCTGTTAGTCGCCATCCTGCCACAAGATGGTCTCTTCTGCATCAGTGTTTCCGTTGACATCATAAATAGTGTTACGGATGTGATTGTTGAATCATGTGTTTCATAAAATCCAGTCATGTCACCTGTGGAGTTGACAACAGAATTCAGAGCTCAAAGCCGCCATGTGTCGTAATTCGAGAACATACTTTGGCTAGCATTCTGAGAAGTAAATGTCATGAAAGGATGTCAATTCTAAAGAAGGCTTGCACAAATGTTTATCGAACCTTCAAGCCCGATAAAACTAATCCATTTCTTCGGTCTCTAGAAAACTTAAGACGGACTGACACAGAGCAGAGCAGCCCATTACGCTTCTGCAGCTATAAAATAGACAACTTTAGTCCCCGTAGAGCTGTATGGCTGTAATTTTGGGAACAAATAAGTGTTCCTTTGGATAACTGAAGGCTCAGTTTAAATAACGATGCAGACTGGGCCTTCAGAGTTGTGATTATGTCGTCCCCACGTATTGGTGTTCCTCTGAAAGTTGCCTATCTGGAGTCCTTGATATCAACGTCAAATATAATCTGAGGGCGCCAGAATTCAGACCTTTCCTTAAAACCTGAGTGCATTTAAGAGGGACAAGATTGCTCTCGAATAGTTTACTGTTTGTGTGGTGCACTACCTCCCCTCGTCAAACTCAATAGCGATAAATTTAGCAAAGTTTACGTTCGCTAAAAGTTTGCATGTGTTTTGTGCAATTCCTCGAAGCTGGGTCCCTTCGCAATAACTGAGGAAATCCATTAAGAACACAAAAGGTGCACAAAACTCACGGAAAAGCTGTCACAATCAGTTCAGTTACAGAATGTTCAAGCTCCTCAACGCACAAGAACTCCTCCTCCCTTCCGAGGACTTGAATTTCCTAAGTATACTCCAACTAGACAGTATGCGCACGACATAAATCGAAAACTTTCATCAACAACAAAAATCAAACTCAGTTCCAGCAATCCGGAAGAACATGTCAACAAATTCGACATGTTCTTTCAAACCTGCACAAGGCGACTTCCATGACGCCCCGTCACTTCTTTCTCAACTCAAAAGCCAAGCTGTCACCTAACGTCTCATTCTCCCAGACAGCCAATAAGACTTTTATCACGCACCGCTTACCATCCGCAGATAAGAGGCCTTTTGCAAAAAAAAAAAAAAAAAAAAAAAAAAAAAAAAAAAAAAAAAAACACAATTCTCAAATTCCCACATGCAAAGCGAAACTTTCCGCGGAGGTCTAGAGTTTATCTCCTATTTGGGCAAATTCCAGATAACACGTCTGTCACACTTCGGGCGTGTACAGTGTCGCTTCGCGACCAAAGTTTAAACCGCCCCTCAAAGATGTCACACATCCAACAAAAAACTGAAAACCCATGTACATTACGCAAACAACTGTGGGTTGCGTGAAACTTAGCAACCCAAACCACGGTGTGTGGTTGCTCCACTTGCGTCACTCCTTCGCTGACTAAGTGGTCTACCCTTTATCAGAAATCAAACAAAATTCTGTGCTTCCGAAGTTTGAGTTCACCTTCGAGCCGTTGCCGCTGCCGCCGCCTTTGCACACCTGAGCGGTGTGAAGTGCATTATCGAGGCTGTTCTCAGAATTCCTAAATCCCTTCAAACTTCGCCGATTACCGGCTGACGTCAGTATCGAAAAATGAGAAGTGGGACGGGCGGGCGAAACAACAACAAATGCGCACTCATATGGTGAATGAGAGAACAAAGGGACAGAGGGCTTGAAGTGTGTGTTTCATTGTCTTCGCCGTCATTGTAGGTGCCGAAGTTGCCGCCCACGACTACCAAGGAGAAATCACTTAACTAACCAGGCATCAATATCTATAATTAATAAGAGTTCAGCACCGAGCCACGACCTTCTGCTGAATGTGTTCCACATGATACACAACAAACTTTGATTGGATTTCCAAATCGATGATTGCCATCGTTAAGTATCGACAGCGTGACACATGTATCTCACGTCACGTCAACTCCGAAACACTTCCATCCACAAAGCAGGGTGTGAGGCGCAGGAAAAGACAAAAAAAACTGTTCAAGTATCTAATCTATTTATCGTCGCGCGAGGGAGTGTGTATTCATTTCGTTGGATCCATAGGAAAGTGTATTTAGTTAATGAACTGACGAGCTAGTGCATTTGACTAATTGTCAGCGGCAGCAGGATGTCGTGCGTGACAAACGCACGTCTGTCTGGGGATATGCATGCATTCATGTGATCAAAGAGAGACTTACCTCTTTCCTTTGAACGCCAGCAAGTACTTTTTGTTGGCAGGAAAATTATTGCTTTGGACAAAGCCAGTGTTCCCAGCCCTCAGTGGGAATTGCTTGTGAAACAGTGGAATGCTAACGTCAAAGTTATCTCGCATCTGTTGAATACTCATGCTGGCCTTGGCCAGTATCGCCTCACCCGGATCGAACCCGAGCGAATTCTCAACGTAATCCGGCCACGTTCCAGAGTACAAATTGAATATCAAGTGATTTCGGCCGTTATTCCAGTGCGGCAAACGTGCCAGCCGCGACGGTACATTCCTCACATAGTCCTCTGACAAAGAGTCTCGATCCAACGTGTCAATGCCGAGCACAAAAAGGCAGGCCTTCTCCGGGTCTGGGGTGTAGTAGCGCGATTCACGGATCGCTGTTAGGATTTTTTGGTAATTTGAGCTGATTGGTGGTGCGGCACCAAGCGAATTCAACGGCTCCGGCGGATAGACGTACACGAGAAACTGATCAAAGCATTTGGTGTAGTCGAAGCAGGTCTCCATGCGGCAGGATTTAGTTCTCGTGTCGAACGTCTGCTCAACCGACACTACGCCTTCGTTGCGAAAGGTCGTTAGGTAATCCCTGCCATCACGACCACCGTCACTCAAGTTCACATCGACGTAGCTGTTGAGTTTCTGGCGAGCCCGAGTGACCGCGGACGGTCGCCTGGCGGCTTTCAGACGATAGCCGCCAAAGTAACAATACGCCAGGAAAGCACATGACACAAAAACCAGAATATAGCGCTTCTTCGCTTGCATATCGCGTATCGCAGAGCACACACGCACGCAAAAGTTGAACTCTTCTAATAATTAACTAGATCTGAATGGCACGCATTTTGGGCAACTATCTCGAGGTAACAACGATCGGAAACACAAAATAGAGGAAATTGGGAAAAGGTCTGATGCGGTGGCGACATTGGCGCTCCCACAAACTGCTGCATTCTCTCAGCGGCGCGCTCACATCAGATTCTTCAGATTCTTTCACTTATTTCCCCGGATTTTCAACACCACACCACGGCCAGACGACGTACAACACTCATTGAACAGATTTTTATTGCTTTTTCATGCGAAAACAAAAATATTTTGACATTAAAATGTCAACTGACTACGACGGCTACGACGGCGACGATGACTACAAATGCACTTGTCAAAAACTGACAGCGAGCAGCAGCAGCAGTTCTCCTCGTTCCCAGCGGTGAGTGCGAGCGAGACGGCAATTAACATTTCGCGGCCGCTTTTGCACAATATTCTTTACGTTTTCTTCACTTCTTTCACTCGTTCGCACGCACTTTCACATTTCCCTGCCTCGCGGACGCTGCTCCACTCTGCTGCTTCTTCAATTAAACAAAACACAGAAACATCAACCGAAACCAAGCTGATTGCAATCGATTTGTCCGCGAATTAAGAACTGCTGTAACTGAGTAGTTTCTGATCTGATGGGGCAGCTATCCCTCGCTAGCTTGGCGTTGAACTCGAGCAAACCACGGCGACGACGACGGCAACGGAACGCGCAAACCGAACTCGATGGCTAGAAATCTGTTCTGTGTCTGAAGCACCCGTCTGGACTGGAGCTGTGTGCCACACAACTTCCAGCGACTGGATGGATGGAGCGATGGCGAAGACGGTGGCGTTGTTGTTGCCTCGATGATGGAGAACAGCCGAACCGATGTGTGTGACTTTTGTTGTTTATTTACGAGATGTGTAACTGGAAGTTGAACTGGAACTGGGCATGCGTGCTGCAGCTTGTGAAGCAGTGGTGGTGATTGCTGGGCACTGGAAAACTGTCAGATTTCGGTGGAACATGGGCGACACCTGGATGTGAAAATGTGTGTCTAGTGGTGAATTCGGAATGGAGTTCAACCAAGTGATAGATTTGTTTACAATTTGGCTTGGCAAATGGTTTCTGGATGTTGTGTGCCTCCTTTGGCAACCGGCCCAACAATGATTCATCTGGCTCCAAGAGGATGCAATCAGGCGGATATCTCGCCTTGAAATGTTTGCTGTTGTGAGGAGAGTGAGTGGTTTCTTTACTGATTTCTGGAACTAAGCCGAGCAAGATGAATCAGCAACTCAGGCGAGGACGCTTTGCATGTGCTGTAAAAATGAGTCAAGAGGTTGAAGAAAATAAAGCCTTTTTAAACATAGTCTGGAATAAGGATGCTGGGCAGGTACTCTGAATGGAAGAAATTGAATTTGTTTCCAACAGGGTTAGGTTCGTCAACGAATAGCTGGGAACCAGAGTGCATTGCAAACACTATGGAAAAACAATTTGATTGGTTTTATGCGATTTTTGATATGGTCATAAGTAGAGTAAGCAAGGTATTAGAGGTGACCATAGGAGGAAACCAGTTTGATGGGACCAAACATGCAAAGGAAAGGAAAGTTCAACTCACATCGAGGAAAGTGAGGGAGGGCTTTATGAAGAGACTCAAGCCACAACTTGGGCTGCGATACGATTAGAGAAGTCAGAAGTGTTAACACAACATGCGCTGCAGCATTTCCATTGGAATTAAAAAGCAATGGGTCTGCAACGAGATGCCACATATGAAACGAAAACCATTCTGACGGGTAAATTGAAGCAGAGATTACGTGTACAGAGTACTTTCATGTTCGTTTGAAATTCTTACAGAATACATTGAACTAGAATGCACCGAAGGAGAGAATTCCCTTTTAGAGTGTTTTCAGCAGAGAGCTTCAATGCAAACGATGAAATTTGAGCCTGTTTTACAGGAAATACAAGTGCATGGCACGTCAAAGCTTTCAGCAGAGAGCTTCAATGCAAACGAAGAAATTTGAGACTGTTTTAAAAAAATACAAGTGCACGGCACGTCAAAGCTTTCAGCAGAGTGCTTCAATGCAAACGATAAAGTTTGAGCATGTCTTAAAGGAAACACAAGTCGAGATGCGTTTCAATCTACGTCAACAGCATTTGAGTGTCTCTTCCAGATTTCAAACGCCTTTCAACATCTCTGTCTGAACATTTTTTGAAACAGCGTCCCATTCCATTCATTATTCACATTTCATTACCCAGTCCATCAACGAGATCACATCCAAAGAGGAAGTACAAACAGCTCTCGTTTCATGAGTTGACACATCTGATCAGGGTTCATTTCTGGGATTCATCCGGAGAAAGGGCCTCCGCATCCACAACTGTCCTTAATGTGCTTTGCCTCTGTCTCCCTGTGATGTGGTCCACTTTGCAATTTAATTACCAAATTTTCCAAACAACCTTTTTCACCTTTTCGTCGCCGAGTCCACAATATCCCTACATTTCCGTGCATTTGCTCCCTCAGCGGTGTTACTCTAATGAGGTAAACTTGAGCCGCCCTTCATTCGGGCACTTTGAGTGGATGGGAGTCGTCGAGTTGAGTCTTTACACAACACCCGCCGCAGCAGTAGCTCGTCCTTCGTTTCGGTGTCCCAATTAATTTTTCCACTGATAATAAAAACAAATCTCCCAACAGACCCTCCAGGACCTGCTCAACAATTTCCATGTGAATGTGGCATTCCACTTCTTTCGTTTCGGATTTAATTTTTTCTCCTCTTTTGGTTTTTAGCTATTTTTCTGTAAAAGTTAATTTTTTTTTTTGTTCTCTCTCGGTGGTAAGTTGTCCTGTCGGAAGGGAAGTGCCGCTGCAAGGGTTAGGTTTGCCTGTAGTCGCTCACAGACACATGTGTGTTCGAATAATATCAACGAATTAACTTGGAATTGTTGGGTAGTAATGGCACATACATGCGCCCGCCTGCCCCCCGCCGTGCACAACACATTGAAGGGATGCCTTCAATGTTTACAAAGTGCTTATAATGGAATTTTAAAGCAATTTGACTTAATTGCCTTAATTCGGAGCGGAAATTCTCTTCCTCTCCGCATAACTAACCGCACAATGGGAAGGCAGACGCAGGGCGTTAGGCAACGGCGGCGGCAGCGAGGAAGATAAGACTTGTGAGGGTGACGGGGGAGACAATGGCACTGGTTTTGGTGGCAAGTAGGTGAATTTGTAAGCACATGCGGTGTACTTGTGCCTGGGGTACATTGTATCCAATGGGAATTAAAAATTTTGCAAATGATTTCTGAAACAAAACAGAAAGAAATAAAACAATACCAGTGGGCGGGGAGGGTGTTGACATAGAAACAAATATGGTACAGCACCGTCTGTGTGGAGGGTTTTCTGGGTAATAGTGGTTGTGTAGACAAAGAAGACAAATTTGATTTTTTTTTTGGGTGGGGGGTTTGTTGTGAAAAGCGGGTGAGGGAGAGAGAGTTGATGATTTCTCTTGTAATCAACGGTTAAATAGGGTAATTAACAGAACAAATGTCTTGCTTGGAGTGTAATCACATCTGCTTAAGGAGAATGCACTGATTACAGGCTGTGTGCAGGATTGTGAGCAATGAAGCGAAACCACAAAGAGGCTTTTAATTCCACAATGACTGCCAGCCGCGGTTGGGCTTATTGTTTTCCAGATTAATTTACTTAAACCGGTTGACTTGTGGTCGTAAAAGGCCGATGCATGAAGGCAAGGTGCAGTTGTTGTAAGCTGAAAATAGTCTCATTCCAAACTTAAAGATGTGCTAATGATGATTTAAGACAACACTAATTGTGGCAGCTTAAACGAAAGTTGAGGGATGATATTTAAATTGGCAGCTGAAACCTATGACGTTCCAAAAATGACTTCATTTTTAAAGGTTCAGAATTTCTGATCTCTAATGTCATGCAACGTTACAATTCTGAGTGGCCTGCAGTCGCCTGACCTCTAATGTCCTGCAACGTTGCAATTCTGAGTGGCCTGCAGTCGCGATAGCGAGAAGCACAGACCTTAGAGCTCGACAGTTCCAGAAATTTGAAAAGTCAAAACTATAGTCGTCCCAAATTTTTTATAATGACTAAAACCAAAAAAAAAAAATCAGCAATCCAAAAGCGCACAATTTTTAGAAGCTTTAAACTCGGAATAATCCAAAACACATAAAAAGACTGATCTCCTCACAGGTCCAAAATCAGAAAATACACAAATTTCTAAAGGGCCTAAGTCCTGAAAGCTTTCAAACTTTAAAAAAACGAAAAGTCACTGTGGGTCAAAGATCTCTAGAAAGCTAGAAGACTGAAAAGTCGCAAGTTTCTAACACACCAACGTCTCCACAAGCCCAGGGTCACGAGAGGCAAATATCGTTGACGTCGACAGTTCCAGAAACTATATTATAGTGGACCTAAATTGTTTAACGAGACTTACCAAAAAATCAAAAATCCAAAAGCGCAAAATTGTTGAAGCCTAAAACGAAATCCAGTGAACCATTTTCAAAAGTCTTAAATTCGAAACAATCCCAAAAACATAAAAAAAATAAGACCCTAAAGGTCCAAAGTCAGAAAATGTCCAAATTTCTAAAGAGCCCAAATCCTCAAATCTCTCAAAATTTAAGAAACGAAAAGTCACTGTGAGTCAAAGATCTGTAGAAAGCCAGAAGACTGAAAAGTCCCAAATTTCTAGTGGACCAGCGTCTCCACAAGCCCAAGGCCGTATGGTCCAAGACTTTGCAGAAATTTAGAACGTCCAAATTCTGAATGGTCTACAGTGGCCTGAAATTCGAGGCCACGGGAAGCAAATATCGACCTCGAGGGTTCCAGAAACTTAAAAGACTAAAATTTATAATGGGCCTAAATTGTTTAACGAGACTTAAGCCAAAAAATCCAAAAGCGCAACAGTTTTGGAAGAGTTAAACTCAGAATAACCCAAAGGCATGAAAAGATTTAAGTCCCAAAAGGTCCAAAATCAGAAAACGTCCAAATTTCTAAAGGGCCCAAATCCTCAAACCTCTCAAACTTTAAGAAACGAAAAGTCACTGTGGGTCAAAGATCTCTAGAAACGTAGAAGAGTGACAACTCTTAAATCCCTAATGAGCCAACGTCTCCACAAGCTCAAAGCCGTATGTTCCAAGTATTTACAGAAATTTAGACCCATAAAAATACAAAGTTTTCGAAAATATCAAATTTTAAAAAAGCCTGAATCCAGAACAGCGGATTTCCCAAGTATAGCTCAAATTGTATTACGACTTGATCTACGCCTTGATCTCTAGAAACCTAGAAGAGTGAAAAATCCCAAATCCTTAACGGACCAACGTCTCTACAAGCCCAAAGCCCTGTGGTTCAAAAATCTGCCGAAATTTACAATCAGAGAAATAAAAAAAGTTCCAAAAATATCACAATTTAAAAAGGATTGAACAAGATTTAAAGTCCAAAGCCTCGACTAATTCAAATTCGTAGTTCGACCTAAACTCTGAGAGAAGTAGCGATTACACCTGAATCGTTAAGTTAAAAGTTAAAAATTTAAGGAGATCTGAAAAGCTGCCGAACTCATGAAACACGAGAAAACAAAAAGGACCGAACCCTTAAAAGCTCAGCGCTAGGAATGGCCAAAATGTTGAGAGCCGTAAGAGACTTTTAGAGATCCGCGACCTTAAGAAGATATGTCAGAGGTCTAAAAAGCTCTAAAAATCACAATTTTCAAAAAGACAAGCCTCGACTAGCTCAAAATCGTAGCTCGACCTAAATTCTTAGAGAACTAGCTATTTCACCAGAATGTCAAAAAGATCTGAAAAGCTTCTCAAATCATGAAGCACGAGAAAACAAAAATGACTGAACCCCAACAAGTTCAGCGCTAGGAATGACAGAAAACTTGGGAATCTTAGAGATCCAAGACAAGTCCAAAAGCTCTAAAAACCAAACAAACTTAGAACCGCCAAAAAGTAGAAAAGCGCCAAAAATATGCATGAGCCAAATGCTGGAAGCTGTCGTCTTGAAAGGACTTAAAAATACGATATCCCCAGTGGGATGAAGGAAATCCTTGAACAAAAAACCCAAACAGGGTCCAAAATCGTCTAACACTAAACAGCGGTATTAAGGTCATCACCGCCGTGTACAAATTATCTGATTACGATCTGCCGGCTGCGTCAATTCTTTCCAATCCCCTTAAGAACCTCTTTCACTGCTATTCCCCAGATCCGCACTCAAAAATGGCACACGAACAGTGCGTCCAAGATCTCCTCAACCATAACCTTATCAAATCCGTCGTAATTCGATTCTTACACGCCCCAGTGAGCGTGCAAACAATTCCCCCGAATTATCAAAATCGGTTTTATTGAATCCCCCCGCTCCCGTCCGGCATCTTTCATTCCCCATGCATCGCCATCTCGTCAAATCAATCGCCTCACCAGACGATAACACAATTTATCTTTATCCAAATGAAAAATCGACATCATTCGTCGTTCTCGGTGAATTGGCTCCGATAGGCAGCCTGCCACTAGCCGGCAACCTCCTCAGTCCCCCTGGCATGCATGCACATGCATTCATGAAATGCTCCCCGACATTACAGGCACTCGGCATTTGGTATTCGTTGTTGAAATAAATCAGAACCAGCAGCAGAGCGGTAGAGTAGCAGAACCAAAAGCGGTTTGTGTTCGTTTAAGCAGCAGCAGTTTGTGCCGGTATAAGATGAAAACTTAAAGAAGCAGAAATCATTTTCATCCCTTCCTAGTGGAGTGGCAGTATTTGCCCAGTTCGCCCCGGGAAGTTTCCATCCCACTCTCCCCACATGCATCTCTCACCCACTCGCTCTCTCGCTCTCCCTCTGTCTAATAGAAGCGAAGGAGAAGAAATTGAATTTCAAATTGAAATTCAAGTAAACATACCGACAGCTTTCAATCCTTCATTACAAAGTATCTGCTGCTTGCTTACATGCCTGCAGAGATACACACATCTAGCCGGGTCTTCTCTTCGTTGTCATCCTAGAACTCATTCCCGGGCCCCTCCCCTTCCGACGGCCCACGTCAACAGACATCTGTGGATCGCAGTGTAATATTTTCATTTTCGAAATAAAATATGCACACAAGGATCTGCCGCTGCCATGGCAAGGGCTTCGTCTCCATTTGTACACAGACGGGTTGAATTTAATTTAAATTCGCTCATAATATTCCAGTCCGTCAAGCGCTCGCCAATGCGCCACATCGCTGGCCGGCTTCTAATTGGGTTCTGAATAGGTGGTTTTGATCAAATTCGATTCCCGCAGTCAACCAAAGGACCTCGTGCTCCCACAAAAAGAAAAATCCGAACATGCAGCACTCGAAGGGCTCTCCCGTTGCACGGTCAAAAGCGCACAACCTAGCACCTGAATGCGTGCGTACAAATGCAGCTGCAGCAGGAGCAGAACTATCAGCAGCAGAAAATGTCGGTGGTATCGTATGAACGGCAGAGAACAGAAGAAAGAATTTCGGTGGCCACTTTGTACTAGGTGCGGTGGGCAAAGTACAGACCGGGTTTTTGTGGTCAACGAGCACTCGTCCAGCAAACGCCCTAAAACGCGAAAATACTCATCACGGTGGTGGCGCAGAGGCAGCGGCCGCGGCGGCGGCAGTGGTATGACGATGTGGTTTGAGTGCTTTAGTGTGCTGCACACCCTCTGCTGGCGGTGGCTGCTCCAGTGTTCCGGCGTTCGCTTGCAAAAGGCCCGAATCGGATTCCTCTTATAATTATTATTATTCTTGTGTATACACTGTGTAATTTGTTCCCTTTACACACAGTCACACGGCACACACAGGCAGTCACATGAAGCGCAGAGGAAGGCGAAAATTCAGCAGTTCAGCGAGCGGCGGAGTTGGTAAAACGTTGACGTTGGAAAGAACAATGCCATAACGAGCAGTGGACTGCATTTTATAACACTCGCCCGTAAGGATCTAAATAAAAATGAGGATAATGGGAAAAACAAAATCTGGGACATCATATAGGTTATGGATACGACCAGCAACAGAGGGAGGGGCAGGAGCGAGAGGAGCAACACGAATTTTTCTTTTCAATAGAAACAGGACGAGCGGCGCCAATAGGTGGCAAATAGAGAAATACGAGAGCGAAGAGCTCCAAGAAAAAGAAAATGGCCAAGAAGGAGGACAATGAATCGAAGACAAGGACGATTGTGACTGGCACGATGGAGCGGCGCCAAAAAACAACATCCTTACAAAAAGAAAGACGAGTTTAAGCTCGAGCATGGCTACAACGAACATGGCTACAATGAGCATGGCTCAAAAGAACATTGCTCCTAGAAGCATGGCTCAAACGAGCTTGACCCAACCAGGACGGCTTCAACCAGCATGGCCCCAACGAGCATGGCTCCAACGAGCATGACTCCAACGAGCTTGACTCCAACGAGCATGGCTGCGACGAGCATGGCCCCACAGAGCATGGTTCCAGTAAGCAAGGCGATATCGAGCATGACTCCAACGATCATAGCGACAATGAGTATGGTTCCAACAATCATGGCTTCAACGAGAATGGCTCCAAAGAACATGGCTTCTAGAAACATGGCTCCAACGAGCATGACTCCAACGAGCATGCCTACAACGAGCATGCATATAACGAGCATGGCCCCACAGAACATGGTTCCAATGATCATGGCGACAATGAGTATGGCTTCAACCAGCATGGCCCCAACGAGCATGGCTCCAACGAGCATGGCTCCAACGAGCATATCTCCTAGAAGCATAGCTTTAACGAGCATTGCTCCAACGAGAATGTCTCCAACGAGAATAGCTTCAAAGAGCATGGCGATATTGAGAACTAACCCAACGAGCATGGTTCCAACGAGCGTGACTCTAACAAGCATGGCTCAAACGAGCATGGCTGCAACGACCATGGCCCCACAGAGCATGATTCCAATGATCATGGCGACAATGAGTATGGCTTCAACCAGCATGGCCCCAGCGAGCATCGCTCCAATGATCATGGTTCCAACGAGCATAGCTCCAAGGAGCATGGCGATAAAGAAAACGTCTAAAACGAGCAAGGCTGCAAAGAGCATGGTTCCAACGAGCATGACTCCAACGAGCATATCTCCTAGAAGCATGGCTTTCATGGCGACAATGAGTATGGCTTCAACCAGCATGGCCCCAGCGAGCATCGCTCCAATGATCATGGTTCCAACGAGAATAGCTTCAAAGAGCATGGCGATATTGAGAACTAACCCAACGAGCATGGTTCCAACGAGCGTGACTCTAACAAGCATGGCTCAAACGAGCATGGCTGCAACGACCATGGCCCCACAGAGCATGATTCCAATGATCATGGCGACAATGAGTATGGCTTCAACCAGCATGGCCCCAGCGAGCATCGCTCCAATGATCATGGTTCCAACGAGCATAGCTCCAAGGAGCATGGCGATAAAGAAAACGTCTAAAACGAGCAAGGCTGCAAAGAGCATTGCTCCAACGAGAATGTCTCCAACGAGCATAGCTTCAAAGAGCATGACGATATTGAGAACTAACCCAACGAGCATGGTTCCAACGAGCGTGACTCTAACAAGCATGACTCCAACGAGCATGGCTACAACGGGCGGGGCTCGTAGAAGCATGGTTTAACGAGCTTGACCGAACCAGTACGTCTTCAACCAACATGGCCCCAAAGAGCACGGCTCCAACGAGCATGACTCCAACGAGCATGATTCCAACGAGCATAGCTCAAAGGAGCATGGCGATAATGAAAACGGCCAAAACGAGCAAGGCTGCACAGAGCATGGTTCCAACGAGCATGTTGACAACGAGCATGGCTCCTAGAAGCATGGCTTTAACGAGCACGGCTCCAAGGAACAAGAATGTCTCCAACGAGCATGGCTTTAAAGGGCATGAGCCAAGAGTTCACCGAACACATGGATGAGCACAACGGCCACGATGATGAACAAAACACACGCTGACTGTAAACAACGCGACAGTAATAAGACGGATTTTGAAGGGAAAGACTATTGCAAGCACTACTCTGGCGAGCACAAATATGACGAGTCCAAATATAACGAAAGACAAAGACGACCTTAAACATATCGAGTCAGATAAAGATGAGCACGACTATGACGAGTACGACTACTACAAGAGCTGCGATAAAGTCTGCTAAAACTAATGAGCCGCCGTGTACTTGTAATACTGATGATGGGTGCGATAGCGACGAGCTTCTGGACGACTAGCATGAAGATGGCTACACATAAGAGTACAAAGAGATGACGAGCACGATAGTCACAAACCACAGCGAGAGCGACGAAGACTTGCTTAACCAACAAACGATAAAAATGATGAAGACGACCAATAAGCGGAACAACGACGAAGCTGACAACAAGACGACAACGGGCAACGGCCAACGGGCATCAAGGCAGCAAGCGCTGCTTACGTTTAAAGATAAATAGCGATTTTTTATTTTTTATTCCCGTTCAGTGCTTCCTTATTAATAAGGAAATTGTTGTCCTCTCTGTTATTTATTTGTTCGAGAGCAAGATATTTTCATAAAAACACATTCCCCGCGTGGAGTATAAGGGTATCATCCGCCTCCATCATCATTCCCCTAATAACCATCATCGCCATCGTCGTCATCATCAGTGCGCTGTCCCCCTCGGTAGACTCGTTCATCATCAAATAGCAAGAGTGTCCTTTTACGTGTCACAAGGAGGGCGGCGGGCGACTGTACACACAACAAACAGGGCAAAAGGAGATCGACAAGCCTTTTTGAATCGAAAAGGACACAACAAAAATTACCATCCCGCCCCTCTGTCATATTTCTTATGTTGTCGCCGAGCAAATGACGGTTGAAAGCACCGACAGCATGGAGGACCCCTAGCGCACAGTTGGCTACACACCAGTGCATGGAGAAGATTGTCTCATTGTCCCATCAAGGAAGTCTATGAAAGGATATTCCCGTGGCTGTGCCCGTTCTCGTGTTGGCCCGCCATACTATTGCTGTTGTTCAACAACGATGCTGCTCCCCATGCTGCTGCTGATGATGATGATGACGGCGGCAGTGGCAGCGGCAGCGGTAGCAGCGGCGACGGTAGCGACACCGACGACAGCAGCCATGAACGCAGGACTTAAATGAAAATATTTTCCTTATTCGATAAAGAGCAGAGGAAAATCGGGATTTCTCTGCGAAATGGCTGAACAAATGATCATGTTGCATCATCTTCTTGTTTGTGAACGGGAGAGAATTTCCTCCCTAAAAGGGATACGTTTAGGATTTATTTATTTTCTTTCTTTCTTTTTCACTTCCTCCCCTTCCTCTGGTGGTGCTCATCCGCTCTCGACGATGACAGCCACGTCCTTGCTGCTGGTCGTTGGGAGATTCTTTTAGATGATGATGCGCCCTCCTTGCGTCCGCATCGTCCTTGTTATTGAAAGATGAATTACGAAAGACCGAATGTCCGGAGCCGAACTGGAGTGCAAATTGCTGCAATGGATTTGTGTGTGTACGTGGGTGTAGGATGGGCTATGTGCTGTCAGCGGAGAGGCTAATAAAATAAATGTGTCATGCCAGACCGGCCTACGGGTCTTGCGTTTTATGTGCTTGCTGCATACTCAAGCTCTTTTGCTCGGTGTGTGTATGTGGGTTTGTGCTAAGCAGAAACTAGCGCATAATGGTCCGGAAGGTCCTCTGTGATGTCATCCTTCTTCGGGTTGATGATAAAAAGAAGTCTTGGGGATTTTCAAAAGACTAGGTCTGCTTTTCCGGATGCTTGTGGTGGGTTAGCCTTTAAATTAGACGCGGCATGGTTTTTAAACTGAAAGAACTAGCACACAGGATGTCTTAAGAAGTTTCTTACATGCCTCCTTGATGATTCTCGTTCCTGAAGTTTTCGAGATCCTATCTGACCTTCAATTCAATGAGATCGCTGGCTGTTTAAAAAGCCTCCAACGAGTCCAGCTTTAAGTCCAGGTGCAATACGTCCTTTCATTTCATTAAGGCATGAGTGTCCTTTCGCAGCCTTTCAGCACCGTTAACTCAACTCAATTCCCCGAAATCCCTCTGTCATCCCGAGCATACATTCATGTCCGACCTCTGTGGTGTAAAAATTCCCACACACGCACACAATCAATTTACGAATTCATTCCGAAGGCGAAGGATTCCTGCGCCGCCTCACGCACAATCGCTGATAAATAATTCCAGCCGTCAAATTGAATTACCGCTGCTCGATGAATCTCAATTCGGCTGGGAGTCAAGTACTTGCTGGCTGATCCTTGCGTCATTGGCAGCGTAATTATCCAAACGCGAGAGGATGTGAAGTGCCGGCGGTCCTTTTTTTTTTTTTTGTCTTTACCTCCCCGACTGACCTTTTCAGTCCTCGGAGCACACACTCATCCGAGTGTTCGTTTGTGCACACGCGGGTAATTTTTTCATGGAGCGTGTTAAAGAAATTAGCAGCGTCGTTAATGAATTTGTAACGACTTGTCACAGCGCACACACGATGGTTCACCTCAACGCAAGGATCCAACGCCTCCGAATGCCGGCTCAGACTGACTGACAGATAGACAGCCGGAATGGCTTGTCTATGAAAGCGGAATGGAAGCACCCTGGTGTCTTTGTGAACAGGCGGATCCAGCACATTATTAGATTCGTTTGATTTTATTTGGATCTGAGGCACGTAGCGGTGATACACCAGCCAAATCGCTGCATGTACCTAGATTATGTGACTGCCTCTCTCTCCGTGTGTGACTGGAGCTCATATGCCTCTGCCAGTGCCTGTGCATCAGCCTCAGCTACTGCAACAGTGCCCTGCACCGCCTGTGGTGCCTTCGCTGGCTTTGCCGCCACCCCTGCCAACTCTGATGCCGGAGCAACACCGAGCGCAGGCATGGATATGCATGCGCCAATGATATTAGTTTCGTATATCCGATTGCAGAAAGCAACGTCGTTCCCCACCCGTATTGTATATTGTTGGCGAAGGTTTCTTCGTCTTTCCCCACTCACCCCGCCCAACGCTCGCATTTGGCAATGAGGTGTTGAATGGCTGGCATTGTTGCTTGTCCCGTTAGCGCCGTCGGTGGCACGGCTGTTTGTGGGCGGGGAGGAAGAGCGTGATTTTTAAATTAAAATGTCAGCATTTGCGTGATGGAAATGTACATCTCTGTCGAGGAGCACCGGAATGGTATGCAGAGCATGTGAAGGTTGCTGGGGAAGACGTGAAAGGATGTGGAAAGACGTGGAAAGACTTTCCAGGAATGAGATGCCGCGCTCATGAAAAGAGTCAAGAAGCCGTAAAGTTTTTGTGGAAAGTTTTTAATTTATCCGATGTTGGCAGAGCTTATTAGGAAGCACGAGGGAGGATAATAGGTGATCAGCAGTTGGCCAGAAATTATATTTAGAAGTTAACCTAATGTGCCAACAAAGGGCTTTAGTAGAGCCAGTCAGTTCTTTTCCTAGGTGACTGAGATAGTGTCAGATGAAGGGGTTTATTGGTTAGAGCCCGGGTTCACCACATGAAGAAGATAAGGCAGAGAGAAGGAGTTCAAAACCATTGTCAAAGTCGACCTATGCAGTGGCTTCTGCTACAACTTCGGCTGCATTATGTTATCAACCATCCCACTGACTGCCTCCTCTTAATCCTCTTAAACTGGGTAGCTTAAGCATCGTAGCAACTTTGACTTGACTTTCCCGTCCTTCCTGAACGTCAATTTAACTTGAACTTGGACTTTCGATAGCAGTTGGCTAAGACTGACTTCAAGTAGTTTGCCTGACTTAAGTTGGGGTCCAAATGTGGCAACAAAGGGCTTAAGTAGAGCCAGCCAATTCTTTTCCAAGTTCACTGAGATCGTGTCAGATGAAGAGGCTTGTTGGTTAAAGCCAAGAGGCAGTTCCTTTCCCAGTTAACTAAGATCGTGTCAGCTAAAGGAGTTTGTTGCTTAAGGCCCGGGCTCGCCACATGAAGAAAATGAAGCAGAGAAAAGCAGTTCAAAAACCATCTTCAAACTCGACTTATGGAGTGGCTTCTGCACCAACATCGGCTGTGTCATGTCATCCACCTTGCCATTGACTACATCCGGATCCTCTCAACCCGGGTAGCTTAAGCATCACTTCACCTTTGACTTGATTTCCTCCAGCGTCAATATGACTTGAACTTGAAATTTCGATTGAGCTTCCGCTTCAGAAGAGATCACGACCTCCACCCCTGATATGAAATTTCATTGCGGCTTGAGCCTGCCATCGACTGCAGCTAAAATCCATTTTATTAAAATCAAGTTCGACTACAGCAATGCCTTCATTTCGACAAAGACGGGATTTGTTTAGCTTCAGAGTTTTTCCTTGAACCCGGGTTGGGTATTGGTTTCTTGGACCGAAAAACAAGCTTTGTTCTCCAATCCAGGTTGGACAGAATTTTTTAACTTAAGCCTCAATTGAACTTGTGTGTGTTTGTGTTTGGTTGTAGCTTAAACGTAAGCTTGGATTGAATCTTCTACATTCTCGTAGCTTCGTTTTCAGCTTTTATGCCCTCGCTACATATCGACTCATTTAACTTAAGCGTGAATTCAGGCTTCAGTTGTATCACATCCTAAAGCCATGGCTTTGATATCGCTTATGACATGTCATTGGACCGAAAATCAAGCTTATTTGTTTAATCCAGACTCTTTGTTTTACTTAAGCCTTAATTAAACTTGGATTTGACTAAGTCTTTGGCCGTATCTTCAGCGTAAGCCTGGATTTAATCTTCTATAGTCTCGTCTTAAGAATTTTCTTTGATTCTTTGTTTTCAGTTTTCGTACCCTCGCCACGTGTAGACTTAAGTCCTGCTTTAACGTAACCTTGAACTCAAGATGGAGCTACACTTCAACTTAAGGTCTGCTTTAGCTTGAGCTTGAACTTAAGATCGAGCTACACTTCGACTTAAGGTCTGCCTTAGCTGCCTGCCTCTTGGACTCAAGATCGAGCTACACTTCGACTTAAGGCCTGTTTCAGCTTGAGCTTGAACCGAAGATCGAGCTACACTTCGACTGAAGGCCTGTTGTAACTTGAGTAGGAACTCAAGATCGAGCTGCACTTCGACTTAAGGTCTGCCTTAGCTGCCTGCCTCTTGAACCCAAGATCGAGCTACACTTCGACTTAAGGCCTGATTCAACTTGGGCTTGAACTCAAGATCGAGCTACACTTCGACTTAAGGTCTGCTTCAGCTTGAGCTTGAACTCAAGATCGAATTACATTTCAACTTAAGGCCTGCTTTAGCTTGAGCTTGAACTCAAGATCGAGCTACACTTCGACTGAAGGCCTGCTTCAGCTTGGGCTTGAAATTAAGATCGAGCTACGCTTCGACTTAGGGCCTGCTTTAGCTTGAGCTTGTATTCAAGATAAATTTACACTTCGAATTAAAGCCTGCTTCCACTTGAGCTTGAACTCAAGATCGAGCTACACTTCCACTTAAAGTCTGCTTTAGCTTGAGCTTGAACTCACGATTCGATTGCCTCACATCCTAAACGCAATGGGCTTAGGATCGCTTATGCCATGTGATTTAATGTGAAATACAATTTCCAAGGGTGTCTCGACTTAATTGGATTCGTCTTTAGTTTGAATTTCCAAACTAAAACCACAAGCTTTGGCGCGACAGTCCAAAGCGAGACCAGAGCCTAGCTTGCTCATCAACTACTTCAGCTGTGCACGCTTCTGTTCTCTTACGAGTGTAGGGGACCTACTGTTCCTTGCAGACTCCAAACGGCGAAGTTTGAAAAGCTTTTTCTTAGACAGTATTACTGGTTGAGTGTTGTCAGCAGCTCGAAAGAGGTAGTGACGTGAAAAATTCGAGGTGTTCAGCCGGAAATCGAACCTAGACCTTATGAGCGTCGCACTCTACCCAAAACGCCACGGAGGCCACGACTTGGTTTACTTTCCCAATTGCCGTAAGTTTTGTATTTTAAAGTTAAGCACCGACTTTTAAGTCCTTCAAGGATATGCAGCTATTGCTTATGCATAAGCCCGGCTGACCAGAAGTAGGCTTGAATTCAATTTGAATTTCATTTTAACAAAAATTTTAATCCACCATTAAGCCCCTCTGGACGGCGCGCCATCTGAAGAACATTTTGCAACGGCCCAAGGAATCACATTCCCAGACAATTTCTTAGCTCCACCACCGTTGTCCCTTTGAAAGCGAGCCTCCTATTCAAAGCAAATGATGTTTTCCTGTTTTGTGTTTCCAAGGAGACTACTTTGAAGGACACACGATTTTATGAACAAAGTTCTTGAATCAAGTCATTGCCGAGCGTACCCCTGATTAAATCCCAATCATTCCCTCGGCTAGCTTCATAAAACCATTTGTGCCGCTCGCCCCCCAGGCCCGGCAAAAATCTGATTCAATTTACGACATTTATTCATGATTATGACTTTCTTAAGCATCTTCACCCTTGACAGCATCACATCTTTCGCCAGTCGAAAGTCGTAAACAAGGACATTACTCCGCAGATGAACCTTTATACAAATTAACTCTCCACATCTGTTGGCTGTCTTCTTCGCTTCGCTTTTACGAGTTTTCTGATCATTAAAATCTGGTTCCATCCGATGAGTGACTTTGCTGGCTCCCAAAGGACCTCCAAAACTTAGAGCTTCAAAGGGAGGCAGTTCAGAGGCAAATTACTGTCCAGGCTTTAGACTTCAGACAAGACACTATCACACGGTGTGCGTGTCCTGTGAATGGATGGACTGTGGTTATGGTGGAGGAGGGGTGAAAAAAATGCCCCTAATTAATTATAATAACTACGATGTGAAGGCAACAAGTACCCTTCAATTGGCAATCGACGCTCGGAGGATAAACGCGCGAAAGTAGGCCGCGGCTATCTAATTAAAACCAACTCAAAGAGCGGCTAAGCCTGTGGAAAAAAATTAAACTCGCAACCGGAGCTCACTTCATTTCATAATTAAATTTACAGCCGCGCTTTATTCCCTCTTGCCGTTCGGGTTGTTTTTTTTTTTCTGTCTCCCACTCTGCCACACACTTTTTTGTGTGTAATTAGTCGATTTGCAAATCCACTCTGCAAGGGAGCAGCAGCAGTGGCGGTAGATCCAGCGACAGACCCAGAAGAAGTTTGTTGTGCTTTTCTTGTCGCTGGGCTGTGTTTTTGGTCCTTTCTTTTGCTCTTTCATCTTCTTCCCCGCCCCCCATTTCATTACAGGATTATTTATCGCAAGGATGCTCGTCGCCGCACGCCTCCATCTCTCACTCGCTCCTACCCTCGTTCGGTCACTTGTCTATGCTGGGCAGGAGTGGAGAAGTGGGCGAGAATTACTTTTCGTAGATTTATCCGAAGACTTGTAAAAGTAAAGCAACAAAAAACGGAACTTTTCTATTCTTTGAATAACAGGCTTTGCATCTCTCCTCCTGGAGCCGGCCGTTGGGGGCCCACCAGTCCATGTCGTCACCCAGCAACTGAGCTCAGTGTACTTCGGCTGCCAAGACCAACCCAGCAGTCTCGCAGGAATTTACTTTCTTGGATCGGTAACAAGAAAGCTCAATGTACTCTCGCTCGTCTCGCAGTCCCATCCATCTCTCGGACGAGCTCTCCACTGTGTTGTGTTGTGTTGTGCTTTGCATTGTGTCCCCGCCGAGAGGACATCTCCTCGGTTTTCCTCTCTCTCATCCACTCACGCTGCTGCGGTGTACTACAAAATACTTAAGTTCATAATACTTTTGGGGTCATTCAAGTTTCCATACTCCATAAGCGGATTGAATTTTCTGGATGCTTTCATCTGGGGCGAGACCATGGCCGAAAGGGTTTTTTCTCCCCATCTGCACTCCCACTTGTAGTTTCTTTGTTTGACCGGTGGGGAAGACTTTGGTTGGGCGGGACGGCAGGCAACAGTTCCTTCTGGCCGAACAGAAAGTTATGCAGAGAGCAGTAGGGAAAATAAAGGTTAATGAATGAGGGGAAATTTAATCAACGTCCTTAATTATTGTACAGGACCGACCCGAGCGACCCACAGGAGGCACTCCTCCCGCACCTCCCGCACAGTCATCGGACCTGGCTCTGACTCTGGCACTGCCACACACGTGCATTTACCGCTGAAATCGAAGTGAATGAGAGGATACACGAGCCAGTTACTTCGTCAACTTTGCCGCTTGAGTTCTAGGAAGTACTGTGCTGTGCTGACGATTGGTGGCGCGGCAGCGACTGAGAGAGAATTGGTGGGGAAAGGTAAGAACAAAAGCCCCGGGACCAACTGCTATGGCTGGTGATCAACCAACCAACTAACTTGCTAACAAACGGAGGAGTTCCGAACATAAATTCATTAGTGGAACCCCTGCTTCTTGGTTGTTGGTTGGCGACGACAGGACAGGAGCGGATTGAAGGGCGAAGGCCTTGGTGGTTGCGAGTGGCATTGGAAGTTGCACAGTCTTAAGGGGAGACAAATGAGGCTTGTGGAAGGACTCTTTGTCAAATGGGCCTGTTCTGTCTAGTAGGTGTCTAACACCAAATAATGTTTAAAATGCAAGATTTGGGACTTTCAGGAAGGTTGAGGGGCGCCTTAAACTACAGAACCGTGGGGAACCAGCCTTGTTGGTTTCTGTGTCTAACTTAAGCCCTGATTTCGAAACAACAAGATGGGAGTACATCGACCAGGTACAGTGTAAAAGTACAGACTGAAAGTCATGACAGAATTCCGAGAGCTTTGGGCAAACTCTGGGACACTTAGGAAGCTTCTTTTTCTTCTGGCGCTACACTCAGGGGTTTACCTGGCAGATAGGAAGCTATTAAACTATGGGACATTTAGGAAGCTTCTTCTTCCAGTGGCGCTATAGTCGGGGACGGCACTTAGGAATCCTTGTTCCTTTCTACGTCAAATTTAAGCCCCGGATTCGGAATGGCAAGATGGGAATTCATCGACCAGCAGCAGTGAAAGACCACAGGCTGAAAGTCATGACTGAATTTCGAGAGCCTTGGGCAAGCTATGGGAAACTTCTTTTTCCAGTGGCGCTACAGTCCGGGATGGAGCTGGCACTTAAAAAGCCTTGTTCCTTTCTGTGTGTAATTCATGCCCTGGTTTCGGAATGGCAAGATGGGAGTAAATCGACCAGTGGCAGTGGTAGAGTACATGCCAAAAGTCATGACAGAATTTCAAGGCTTTGATCAAATTATGGAACACGTGGTATAAACCTGTAGGCAGGAGCCAAAAGATACTTTGGGTCTTTAACAGTACAGAAGCCTCCTCCGTCAACCGATGCTCCCCAAAATTCTGCTAGCAACTCAATACCTGGAATGTGAATGTCCTTGATACATCTGTGAAAGCTACATGGGAAACGATGCATTCACCTCAACACTGGCGACATCGATTCACAGTCCTACACAAGCTTCTAATGGACTTTTGCCATTTCGCGCTAAAACTGCCACCAAGCTGAAAAAATTGGGACCTCTTGAACCTCTTGGGACCTCTTCTGTCTTTTGTATCAGGGACTAATGTCTCTCTCCCTCTTCTTTTCCTCAACAATGAAAATCCTTCTTGTCACATCCTGAGCCCCCATCATCGAAATCCACTCCAGACCACGTGGCGTCGTTGGAGGTGGCGCCATCTGTGGTTACGAATGCATTTGCTTCTCGACCCCTCTACAGGGGCTGCGTGGAGAACGATGCAACTATTCACTGTCCTACACAAGCTTCAATTGAATTTTTGCCACTTCGAGCTAAAACTGCCTCCAAACTGAAAAAGTTGGGACCTCTTGGGACCTCGTCTGTCTTTCATATCCGAGACTTATGTCTCCATCCCTCTTCTTTTTCTCATAAAACGAAATCCTTCTTGCCACATCCTGACCCCCATCATCTAAATCCACTCCAGACTACGTGGCGTCGTCGGAGGTGGCGCCATCTGTGGTTACGAATGCACTTGTTTCTTGACCCCTCTACAGGAGCTGCGTGGTGCATCTATTCACTGTCCTACACAAGCTTTTACTGAATTTTTGCCACTTCGCGCTAAAACTGCATCCAAACTGAAAAAGTTGGGACCCCTTCAGACCTCTTGGGACCTCGTCTGTCTTTCGTATCGAGGACTAATATCTCTCTCCCTCTGCTTTTCCTAATCAAAGGAAATCCTCTCTGTCACACCTTGAGCGCCCATTAGTGTGTCCAGTCACCGAAACCCACTCCCGTCAATTGACTCTCATCCACCCGGCAAGTGTTCTTTTCCAGTGATGGCCTTTTGCACCCACCCCCCTTCGCTGCGCCCCCCACAAAAACCAACAGCACAGTGCATAGTGATAAGCGGATGTCTGCCACTGGAGCGCAGTCATATCGACTGCAGAGCCAAAGTCAAAGCGCACAGCGAACGCTTACATCCTGCGGAGGCAAAGTCGCTCGCCAAAGTGATCCAATAAAACGCACCAAGCGAGAGCGGAACGCGACTTGACTGGGTAAAGACAAATATTGTACCGAGAGTATTCACTAACTTTGTGTTACCGCCCCGCGTGTCACCGCCCGCATCTATGGAGGAAGCTTGTTGACTCAGTTGCTGGGTACATGGCCAGCCAGGCAGGCATCCACCGCCAGCGTGCTTCCTCTGCGGAGCGAATGATAAGCACTGGCGGCGGTGGTGCCTGTGCAAAGGCCGACTCGGGGTGGGTGTTAATAATAATCACATCAACCCTAATTAATGAGTGTTTTGCGTGTTGTAAGGGTAGAGCTGTTCTTCCGTTTACAGCCGCAGACAACAGCCAGAGCGGGAGGCGGACGGGTGCTTGGGCTCCTTCCACGGGATCTAATCATATGCATCAGTTCTCCTGGAAGGATTTATTATTCGACGTTGGCCTCCTCCTGTTCGTCGTCGTTGTCGTTCTCCAGCTTGTGTGCGTCGCTTGTCGTTGTCTTCTTCGTCGACATCGTGCTCCTACTTATCGTCGATGTCCTCGCCCTCAAACTCGTCGTTGTCGCGGATGAATTTAAATGCAGGCACACGGCGATTGCCTGCAGCTGACTTTAGCGTTCAGCTACTTAGTCTCACACCCAGGACCACTCCAGCTCAGGCGCCGCCACCGCCGCCACCGCACTCAGTGGTGCCTGCTGTCGTTGTCGAGGCTGTTCATAAAAGGGCGAGAATGTGCGGGTGCCTAATTAAAATCGGCCTTGGAGGAGCTGCCGGTGTAGATATTCGCGTTCTTCATCCGCGCGGCTGCTCCCGAGTAGTGTGTGCAAGACTAAGTGGCGACGGCGGAGGTGACGGCATCTGCGGTTACGAATGCACATTAAAGGATTTTCGGAAAGTGCTCTAACTCATGTCCAATTAACAATTAAGGCAATTATCACATTAAGTATTCTGCTGGTGTGTGTGTTAGAGGCTGTTCCTTCGAACTGGGTTAACTTATCTCCGGTGAATCAGTGGAAGTTTTCTGCTGATTGCTGGCGCAGTAATTTGCGCCTGGTGTGCTCTGCTGCTAGTTTAGTGTATAACTTTAGTTGCTTCCGTTTCCCTCTCGCTCTCGTTCGTCCGTTTAAGCCCTCCGTGGACTTGGTGGTAATTTGCGGGCAAGAGCCGTAAGGAGCTACCTTCCTTGATGTTCAAGACGATGACGACGACAACGGTGTACTCCTTTGCAGCAGGTTGAGTTCTTTGCCATTTTTTCTCCATCGACATGGTCGCCGTCTACACGAGTCAACTTGACTCGGTGCAAAACCAACAGCAGCTTGAGAGGGGTTTGCTCAGTCTTATCAGGCGGTGTTTGCCCTCCGCTCGCGGGTGTGTTTATGGCCAATGAACTTTAAACCGAGCAGGAACGTGATTTACATTGAGGCAGGTTAGTGGAGCTGCTGCACACAATTCCGGCGAGCGAGCGAGCTACTCCCGTGCTGTATTTATCCAACGTGTGTGCACTGAGGGTTGGCCCCGTCATTGCCCTCGTTGCGTTTCGAATTAATTTGTGAGAGCACTTTTTTACACCAGCGAGGGAGAGCGCTGTTCTGAGGGGCCACCCTCCAACCCTGGTCGATGGCAAGAAGGGGAAAGTTTAAGTTGCTGAGATGGATGTTTTGTTTAAGTTTTTGTTTTGTGGTTGTCTGTTGAGGGAGGGATAGGGATGTCAGACTTGGACAGGAGTGGCAATATTCATCGGGGGCTTAAAAGACTTCCAGTAGAGGATTCTGTCAACTGAAGGGCAGTGGGTCAGCCTTTGTACGCAGGATTCATACGAAGCTGGCAGTAGATCAACGCCCACTACGGTTGGTAAGTGCCTCCATGGCCACACCGACACAAATATTCGACGATTCTGGAAAACTTTGCACTGGATCGAAGGTCCTGGAAGGCGTACCACTGGACCGGGGCGCTTAAGCCAACCAACAGAGGGTTCTGTGAAAGCACTTCCAGCAGAGGGTTCTGTCAACTAAAGGGCAGTGGGTCAGCCTTTGTACGCAGGTTTCATACGAAGCTGGCAGTAGATCAACGCCCACTACGGTTGGTAAGTGCCTCCATGGGCACACCGACACAAATATTCAATGATTCTGGAAAACTTTGCAGTGGATCAGGGTGCTCCCAGAGACACAGTTGAACCTTTTTTAGTTCATCAGAGCCTGGAGTCGCGGTTCGGACGCTGTGACCTTTAATCTATCTTGAAAGTGTTCTTGAAAGTGTTCTTGAAGGACATGTCTGCTCTTTAGTCATATCAAAGCAACCCCTCTAAAGCCCTTTTCCCTTCAACACAAGACCAACACTCCAGGTCAAAGCAATTAGCCACACAAAGGGCGATCCCTGGCGGCCTGACAGTGCACCTACACCCCCTCAACGTCCTTACAACATTCTTCGAATTCCCTCTGATATTAAGGCCCTTCGGGATATCCATTGATTGTCTTTCTCACAAAAAAACAGCCGACCTTTGCTCGCCTGCCGCATTCCAGAAGTGCCCCTGAAACACCACAACCCATTCCTCCACTCTTACCGTTATGAGTGAAAGCTCCGTTCGAAGTCGTGCGATGACCTAATTTCCTGTTAAGCGTTTTCCAAAGTGAATGCGAATTTTGATCGATTTTAGTCGACTTCTGCTGCCGCCTAAAATTATGCCACAATACACGGCATATTAAACCGCAGAGAATAAACATTTGCTTTACGACGGCGACGGGCACACAAGCGGCAACGCCACCGCCCAGGGATCTATTCTTTAAATTAATTGCGACAATTCCGTGAGGCTTGAGACAAAGGTTGGGCTATGTACAATGAGTGGGGGAGAGGGGAAAGGGGCGCGTCCGCCCCTCGTCGAGAGTTAATTAAATTTTGTAAATTTATTACCGGACTCCCTGGCATGGGCATATGTTCGCCTAATCTCGCCAATGATTCATGAATTAATCAACCCGTTGCCATGTGAAAGAGCAAAGCGAAGCGAGGGCGAAGGCGCAGACATCTCATCCCTTCGAGCGGACAAAACACGGCTGCTGGTGGTGCTGCGGGTGCAGGTTGCCCGCGACAAAGACGAAGACGTTGACGGCGTCGGCATCGGTGTCGCCGATGGTGCTGGCGATGGTGACGGTAACTTACGAGGCAATTTGAAAACTTTAAATTAAATTTGGTGTGTGCCAATATTAAATCCAGGCAAGGCGGGGGCGTAATAAATTGCTGGAGCGCAAACCGGTGGAAGGAGGACATTCAGTCGAGTGGGGATTATCGCATTTTTTCACGTGTGAGTTCTCGCAATGAATTGATGCCACTGGCAGTTGACGGGCTGTTTGCTGGCTTGTGCACCCAGTCGGAGGCCGCCTTTGACTACGTGCGCTCTGAATCACATGTTAATTCAGCCACCGGCAGGGGGGCGAAGCCATGTCCTCTCCCACAGCTCACCGGGGAGGAGGTGTATTCATAAAAGCAGATTACTGCTGAATACATAATCCTGTTGAATAGTTAATCGTCCTTAGATCTAGTATCGACCTGGGACGCCTCGGCTTGCATGTGAGGGGTGATTCGCTGCTGCACCGGCACGGTGTGCATAACTCTGCGCGCCTGCCCTACTTCGCAATCCATTCGACCCTGGGTTGCTACGGCCCCTGCTCCTGCTCCTGCTCTTGCTCTTGCTCTTGCTCCTGCTCCTGCTCTTGCTCCCTCTCTGTCTCTATGTGTCCCGGTGTGATGATTGTTAATGCTAGGCACGTCCGCATCCATATGAACCGACCATTATCCAGTCAGCAAACTCCTTCGCCTGGGCGCCTCAACTCAACTTTACCTCGACGACTACGAGGACGACGGTCGACGACGATGAGTTCACGTGGGATGATCAAAGGCAGCGTAGGTGCACGAGATGCTCTGGCTCTGCCTTCGCCACTACTGCGAGGACAACTGTGAAGTGGAGGATGACGGTGACGATGGCTCCTTTCGCTGAAGGAAGGATTACGGTCCCCATACAGTAGGTCCTTGTCGACAGCGCCAACGTCCTCGCCCGTGTCGCCTCTACCATTGTCCTTTCTTTTCGCATAAATTTCAGGTAATAACCACCCCGCCCCCTGCACCCCAATTGAGGAGCTGACGCTGGTCATTGGGCGTGTAATTATCTAATGTTGCACTAATTCGCATCAGACCAGGCGCTCTCGGTCAGCGTGAAGCTAGTCGGTTGGCTGGGCTATCATTATCATCGTCACCTCCTTGGAACTGACGGCTGGGAACATATTAAAATGCAAAAGGGACTCTCCCAGCGCTCTCTGTTCCACTTCCTGTCGGCTCCTCCCTGTGCCTCATCCTGCATGTCGGACAGAGACTCTCGGACAAGGACTCTCGGATAGAGACTCTCGGACGGTCCCAAAACTTGGACAGCTCTGATTCATGGCACGTAATTTAAATTCAGCCCGGGATAGCCAATTAAGTATTTACATGAATAAATTGTGTGCGTTATCCTGTGGAGCTTTAATGTTTGAAGGACTTCGGGAAGGAGAGGCGGCAGGCACAGGCGCTGCCCAACTTGTAGAGTTTTCCCTCATAAGTAGGAATGTCTCTTTGGAGGAAATTTGGGGAGACTGAGAGTCCTTGCTGGCCAGGAAGTTGACGCTAGAGAGCATTTATCGGAAACTCTGAGAGGCGCTAAAGGTCTCTGAAGGCTGGTCCCACAGAGCAGCACACCTGTCGCTCTCCGCGTATGTGCCCCTACATGAAAGTGCGAACGATGTTGTTAATTTTCTCGCTCGATGGCAGTGATTAGTCGTAAAATAGATGCTCCCCCGGAGCTCTGCCAGAAAATTGTGAACGATGTGCAAATGTGGAGCATCACTCAGGACTGTCACAGTGGCCGGCCAGGCACACACTCCTCAGATCTCCGCCTCATAGAGCAGGAGGACCTCTGGGCCAGTAAGCAAACGACTTGTGACTAGATTTGTCGTGGTGGGGTTGAGGGGTTAGCCCTCACAACTGAAGCACATAACAATGTGTTAAGGTCGTCTGACAGTTGATCTTTGATTCCCGGCACGTTCCACTTAATCCGCCCCATTCCCCCAAATGAAATTGTCATGTGCTGCTGCTTCGCTCTGGTTCGCTCTGCCCGGCTCTCGTCCTTTTGGCACTTTTGTGCGATTCCTCTTCGCCGGTCTTATTAAGATGCCTCGAGGATATGTCACTGGATAACAGATACCCACCTTTTTGCATGAACACCCTCCGCTGCCGCCAGTGTCGCTGCCGCTGCACACACAAAGCCGATTGGATACACACAGGACTGAGATATGCACAGTAAACGAGACAATAAATGAGTTCTATGCACACGATATCAGAGATGATGCTGAGGTTGCTGTGCGGTGCCGGAGCATGCTCCAGCTGCTTGCCTCACTGCCCCACTGACTGCCTTACCGGCTGCCACACTAGCTTTAGATCTCCTAGGTAAAAGTAAGGCGACGCCACAGATGCAGGAAGAAGAGGAGGGTGGAGAGCGAAAAACCAAAGGATGAAAGAAGAAAAATGCACAACGATATCGCATTACCTTCGGGCAACAAACAGGAGGATAAAGATTCCCTTGCATTGTGCGGGTGTGTCGGTGTGTAGGTACATCCTTGTGCACTCTAGTGTCCCTAGATGACATTGACACGGTTCTTTTTTGCCTTTTCCTCCTCTCCTTCAAAAAGGTTTTCCATTATCGTGTCCTTAATGATATAAGTGTACAACACGCTCCGCCCCGGGGCGAGCCTCTTCACTCTCCACTCACCCATCCGGCGGGGCCCATTTGCAGTGTGACGTTGCAAGCACAGAAAATAATTATCACAAAGGAATGCGATTCCCTTTTGTATTCTGGTTTTTGTTTCCCCTGCCCCGTCTCCTCTCTCCCACCCCCCTCAGTTGACCACAGGGGAGGCTGAATAAAAATGAGCGAAGATAAAAATACAATCAAATTAAATGAGATCTGGGCGTGCGAGTGTGTGTGTGTGTGTTTGTAGGGGGAGGGGTTGAAGGGTGACCTCGAGTGGTTGGTCTTTTGTGCATGGAGAGATGGACAGGACATGAATAATCGCTTCACACAGGAATAATGAAAGTTCAAAGCTGTTAACTTGGCCAAAATTCAAGACCCGAAAACCACTCTTTTGAATTGCGCTCCTTTCTCGAGAGATATTGAGTGCATGTGTGTGTGTGTGTGTGAATGGTGGCTGGAGTCCTTGGCAAGATTGGCCATTTGCCAGAGGATGCCATCAGAGGGCAGCCGTAGACAGAGGAAGCAGCTCTTTGCTGGCGGATTAATTACCGGGAGTGATTAACCAAGCAAGCGTCATGCATCCTGGCCATGGATGTGATTGTAAATTTATGGTGATTGGAAGCGGAGTGCAGTTCCTTTTTTTTGCAGTCTCTTGTGCTCACTCGTGTGAATCGCTGAACCGTGGATGGAGATTAGAATGAGAGCAGGGATCAAGGATGTGCTCGTAGAGGAGATAATTCGTGCTGCAAAGAATACACGTGGAAGAAGCAGCTTTCAGGATGGAAGGATGATTGTCAAAGGTGAAAGTTGAGCAAATTCAATGGGCATTTTTCATCAGCAAACATCCGCCTGCTTACGAACAAAGCGAGTCTTGAAAGTGAAAGTCGAAGAGAAACGCAGAATTTTTAAACGACTTGAAAATCTAGAAATTTCGAATGTTCGGAGTCTCAAAAATTTGAAAAGTTGCTAAAGGATTCAAGTTGAAAGCAAGACGAAAAACATTCAAACGAAATCTGAGGCACTGTTCTTAGCTCCGATCAATTCCGAATTGAGTTTGCCTTTGAAGTTGACTTGGTTACAATCTTGACATGGCCACAGCTTCGCCCAAGCCGCGACTTTGAACTTGCCACAACCTGGACTTGGCCACAGGTTTGGCTTGATGTCAGTTCTGACTAATTGCCTCGCCTTAGCTGTGTCCCAGCTCAGACTTTGGCTAAGCTCTGACTCTGGTTCATTCTTTGCTCTGGCTCACCGGTTCTTGGTTGCGGCTTAAATCTGTCTTAAGCTTAGTTCGAACTCAATTCTGGCTCTATCTCATTCCTGATTCTGGTTCAGCCCTAGGTCTGACTCAATCCTGTCTCTGCCTCACTCCTGACATTAGTGCAGTCCCTGTTCTGGCTCAGTTTTGGCTCTGGCTCACTCCTTACTTTGCTGCAGTTCTGGCTCTGGCTCAGCCCTGACTTTGGGGCAGTCCTGTTTCTGGCTGAATCCTGATTCTGGTTCAGTCCTGGCTCTGGCTCACTCATGAGTTTGGCTCAGTCCTGACTTTGGGACAGTCCTGGCTCTTGCTCTGTCTTGAGTTTAGGATAGTCTTGATTTTGGCTAAGATCTGACTTTGGGGCAGTCCTGTTTCTGGCTGAATCCTGATTCTGGTTCAGTCCTGGCTCTGGCTCACTCATGAGTTTGGCTCAGTCCTGCCTTTGGTACAGTCCTAGCTCTGGCTCACTCCTGACTTTGGTGCAGTCCTGTTTCTGACTCAGTCCTGAGTCTGGTTCAGTCCTGGTTCTGGCTCACTCCTGACTTTGGGGCAGTTCTGTTTCTGGCTCAGTCCTGGTTCTGGCGCACTCCTGATATTGGGGCAGTCCTGTTTCTGGTTCAGTCCTGAGTCTGGTTCAGTCCTGGTTCTGGCTCACTCCTGACTTTGGTACAGTCCTGATCCTGGCTGAATCCTGATACTGGTTCAGTCCTGGCTCTGGCTCACTCATGAGTTTGGCTCTGTCCTGACTTTGGGACAGTCCTGGCTACTGCTCTGTCCTGAATTTAGGACAGTCCTGATTCTGGCTCAGATCTGACTTTGGTTCAGCCCTGATGCTAGTTTAGACATAGTTCTGGCTCACTCCCGACTTTGCTGCAGTTCTGCCTCTGGCTCAGCCCTGACTTTCGGGCAGTCCTGTTTCTGGCTCAGTCCTGACTCTGCTTCAGTCCTAGCTCTGGCTCACTCCTGACTTTGGTGCAGTCCTGTTTCTGGCTCAGTCCTGAGTCTGGTTCAGTCCTGGTTCTGGCTCACTCCTGACTTTAGGGTAGTCCTGTTCCTGGCTCAGTCCTGAGTCTGGTTCAGACCTGTTTCTGGCTCAGTCCTGGTTCTGGGTCACTCCTGACTTTAGGGCAGTCCTATTTCTGGCTCAGTCCTGAGTCTGGTTCATTCCTGGTTCTGGCTCACTCCTGACTTTAGTGCAGTTCTGGCTCTGGCTTAGTTCTGATTCCGGTTCAGTCGTGGCTCTGGCTCAGTGCTGTCTTTGGTACAGTCCTGACTCCTGCTCAGTCCTGAATTTAGTACAGTCCTAATTTTGGCTCAGAACTTATTTTGGGGCAGTCCTGTTTCTAATTCAGTCCTGGTTCTGGTTTAGTCCTGGCTGTACCTCAATTGTAGTCTATTTCTGGCTCTATTCTCGCTTGGACTCTTACCTTTTCTGCCTCCAGCTGCGTTAAAGTCCGACTTCCATTAGTAGCCAGTAGCCTGGTATACAGGGCGTATGTGGAACGTTTTTTGGTTAGCAAGGCTCGTTGGCGGAGTATGACTGCTTATTTGGCTGGGATTGGGTAGAAGGCTATCAGATTGATGAAGCATATTGCAGGCAGAAGTGGGACCTTTCGGGAAGCCGCTGTTTGGCTATTAATGAGTGCACTGTTGAGGGAAACTTCTTCTAGATGGCGTCACTAAAGGCTTTCTGTTTACCACTTTGATGGTCTAAAAAGGTTAGACTCTTTCGAAAGTCACTGAATGAGATATGAAAACATTACATGACTTATTGTCTGTCCATTTCTTTGTCACAGACATAAACGAGGAATCAAAATTAGACAGAAATCTTTTCATCCCCAATTGAAGCATTGAAGATTCAAATTGCAAAGTAAGCCAGTACTTGGCCTTGCCTGTGCTTAAGGACACTTTGCTGTGGATCGATATGCCTCAAGACTAATGTTTCCACATATTGACTGTGCAAAAGACTTTTGAGCAAAGAGGATAACAAGTCGTCCCCTCCACAAGGAAACAAACCTTGAAAAGAAGGACAAACATCATGTCAGCTGGACAAAATCAGGTTTCCCTGTCTAGAAAGTCCACTAAGAGGACACTGTTGTGCTTGGCGCACTCTTTCACTTGCAGTTTCGCATTCCCCCAGCAGGTTTAAACTCTCATACTAAATCTAAAATGAAAAGAAATGAATTTTCTCAAAAAATAAATAATCAGCAGAAAGAATTGGAGCTTTAAAGCCCCCAACTGCATCTGAACACGTTCTCCTTTTCACAGTTCAAGAGCCTCTATCCAATAATCGACTTCAGAGGATTTTAATTGAATTGCTTCACACATCGTGCTACTTTTCCACCACTCTCCTTCCCTCCTCCATCTTCCTTTCATTCTCATCCTCAGTGGGGAGGACATTCTCAATTGCAGCAGTCTTAAACTTCCTCGTCAGCTCCGAGGTCACCCTGCATGCGGTGGATGTGTGCAAGGACCTAACTTATCCCCATGCATGCCACACTCCCAGCTCCCTTCAAAACACACGTTAATGCTCTTCGCAGATGCCTTCACACCAGTGTGGTGGTTGCGGGCGACGAGGTCACAGTATTGCCCTCCACCACTCCTAGGGACTTTAGTTTCGACTACTTCTTGGTGCTGCTGCCGCCGCAGATTGACGTGACACAGAAGTCCGCCGAAATACAATCATCCGTGTATATTGTAAGATCGCTTGTCGAGGTCGCCATTTGGTTGGGCGGGGGAGAGCAACTTCGAAATTGTTTCGCATATTTCATTCCGGTGACAAACAGAAGGACCTCATAAATAAAACCCGCCCTCCTCCCCTTCAATCCCACCCACTTTTAGTCGCATTTGAATTACAAAGAATGCCAATGAACGAAATAGCAAATCGATGTGCACCCCACCACCGCCCCATTGTCCACGTTTTAGTTTATTGCAATTCCAGATCCTGGTGAGTGTGATCCAGGGTAAAAGAAACGTCCATTGTCCTGCACCTGCTTTAAATTCAAAACTACATAGACGACAGACAGCACCACCGGGAGGAGTGTGAGTGGATGTGAGGGCTTCACATTACCTCAAGGACAGGAGCAGCGGCAGCCGCAGCCGCAGCAATCCTCTCCTTCTCAGCCAAACATACATTTCCAGATATCAGGAGTGAAAGATTTATTAATTTGCGGTCAGCAATTTGTTATCGGACGTTGGACGGAGGCGGGGGGAAGGGAAGAGGTGGACTCACATTTAATGCAGAGTCGCCTTGTTTGGCGCAGAGAGGTACGTTCGTTTTTCAAAACACCTTGCTCGGCACCATTATTTAAAAGTCCTCATATCCAATATCTATCCCACCGACCATCGGCAGGTTGTGGACCTCTCGGCTGCACACCCTGCGCAGGACGGTGAGTGGGGTGGCGATGTGTATACAGGCTGCTAGAGGATGCTCGACTCACTTAATTGAAATTCCTTGGAGCTATGACCTCCTCTTCCGCCTCTCTGAAGAGGAGCCAGGGAAGGACGGGCGCGGCAGCGGGGTACCACAGGTACCAGGACATTGTTTGCCAATCTATTTAAAACACAGCTGATGGCAGTCAGCAGTGGGTGGCTTGCAGGCGGCAGGAGGCATAGAATTAAAGACAGACAAATGTTAAATGGATTCCGTTTCAGTTTTACGGAAGTTCTCCTCTAATTTTGACAATAGATGCATCTCTTGTAGGAGTCGGTGGGCGGCGGACGGCGGACGGCGGACGGGTGCCGGAGACCACCTAATTTATGCCAGGCCATTGTGCTGCCAGTTGGGAATTTCGATTTGCTCGAATAAACCGAAGTAATGGGCCAAATGGGCTGGGGTTTCCGGAGAATTCCTTTGGGTCAAGAGGAATCCGACTTGCTGCTGACTGCTGACTGCTGACTGGTGGTTTCTGGTTTATTTTGGATTCTGTTGGCTAACACGGGTCGTTCGGCAGCCATTCCTGAGTTATTGTCATAACAAAAATGCAATCACTGTCCTTTGAGATGAAAAGGGAAAATGATAATTTCTTGCACCGACCATCTGGAATGCGTTGGATGGTGGGCCATTGCCAAAAAGTTTTGTAGGACAAAGGTCAATGTGGTCAGCTGGCAGGAGTTACAGTGGCCGTTGCAAAAATTAACCACAATACCAAGCACTTGAAGTGTACAAGTGTAAAAGTCTCCCCAATCTTAACCCATAGGCAGGAAGAGAGAAATGGCATCTGCGCTGATTCACGTGCTGAAGACTGAAGAGCGATTCTTTGGCTGGCCGTCTGCGCCTTCCTTCAAGCTTTTCAAAACCAGCGACAAGTAGCTAAGAACGGACTCTGCGCTGAATTACATGCGGAAGACTGAGGAGTGATTCTTTGGCTGGCCACCTGCGCCTTCCTTCAAGCTTCTCAAAACCAGCGGCAAGAAGCGAGGAATGGCGTCTGCGCTGATTCACGTGCTGAAGACTGAATAGTGACTCTTGAACTGGCCACCTACGCCTTCCTTCAAGCTCCTTAAAACCAATGACAAAAAGCGAGGAACGGAATCTGCGCTGAATCACATGCGGAAGACTGAGGAGTGATTCTTTGGCTGGCCACCTGCGCCTTCCTTCAAGCTTCTCAAAACCAGCGGCAAGAAGCGAGGAATGGCGTCTGCGCTGATTCATGTGCTAAAGACTGAAGAGTGATTCTTTGGCTGGCAGCCTGCGCCTTCCTTCAAGCTTCTCAAAACCAGCGGCAAGAAGCGAGGAATGGCGTCTGCGCTGATTCATGTGCTGAAGACTGAAGAGTGATTCTTTGGCTGGCAGCCTGCGCCTTCCTTCAAGCTCCTCAAAACCAGCGACAAGTAGCTAAGAACGGACTCTGCGCTGAATTACATGCGGAAGACTGAGGAGTGATTCTTTGGCTGGCCACCTGCGCCTTCCTTCAAGCTTCTCAAAACCAGCGGCAAGAAGCGAGGAATGGCGTCTGCGCTGATTCATGTGCTGAAGACTGAAGAGTGATTCTTTGGCTGGCAGCCTGCGCCTTCCTTCAAGCTCCTCAAAACCAGCGACAAGTAGCTAAGAACGGAATCTGCGCTGAATCACATGCGGAAGACTGAGGAGTGATTCTTTGGCTGGCAGCCTGCGCCTTCCTTCAAGCTTCTCAAAACCAGCGGCAAGAAGCGAGAAATGACGACTGCGCTGATTCACGTGCAAAATACTGAAGAATAAAGAAATCAGGAATTGTAGGGCCTCAGGGTGACAATTTCCATCCATTCTATGACTGTATTGCTTGCATCGCGTCCAAGGCAGACAAAGTGAGTCAATAAAGTACATAAGGCCAAAGGCAGAAGCACATCTCGTTACATGCGATCGGAGGAATAGCACCCAACGTTCGCAGTCAGAAACAATTCAATTCAATTGAGCGTGTCCACAAACGAAAAAGTTTCACTCACCACTCACCCCTCTGAGCTGCAATCCACACCTGAAAACACCAATAAACAATTCATCCTCCATCCAATGCGCCGCAATAACACTTAAGCAGTCGTGACCCATTCTATCAAATCACTTCCAGCCATAGATTCACCTTAAACGTCGTCCAGAGTGATTCTGCAACCCGTTCAAATCTGTGCATTCGCCCCATAAAACCGTCCATCCGACTCGCCCATTTCCAGCAGCAGCAGCATCAGCACCAGACGCTGGCATCGGCATCGGTGACAGCAAGCAGCAACCCTTTCAATAATAATCACCTTCTCGAATGCGATGCAAGTGCCAGGCATGCCATAAAACTCTACTGTCGCCCGGTTTTATTTGATTGTTATAACCTCATGTATCGGGCATAAAACCGACAAATAACGCCTGTTCCCTTCCCGCCCATTGCGGAGACATTCCCGAAGCCATTTCATTAAATTCCTCGTCTTCGGAAGGTCCCTCTGAGGAGCAGAAAACTCTCCGTAAAGAGTGCTAGCAGTCGACGATGCCACCTGCAAATAATCGGGCGAGTGTGTGCTCCTTGCTGGCAGTCGTCTCGATTGACCCAATCCAGCAGGGAATCCTCATTTCAATGCGACTCCTGTCACTGTCACAAAACAAAGCCAAAGAAGGATCTTGCACAGCGATGCTCCGGCTGCGTGAGGCGAAGACGGAGGGCGCGGAAAATTTGTGTTTCTCTTCAAAATTTCATCCAAGAGGCTAATCCGGTTTTGATATGCTGTTCCCCTTGCCAAATCCGCCCCGAAATAACGATTTACAGCGGCGGCAGCGACGGCGGTGATGATGCGGTTGAAAGTGCTTTTGGCCACTTGGTGGCGGCAGTGACGGAGGCGGAGGCGTCGGTGGCAGGAGTTGAAGGAACACCTTCCACTTGAATGGTTTATTGCAAAGCAAAGGCGCACACATGTCTGAAATTAAAAAAGGAGCCAACACGAGCCAAGCAGCAAACAAAAAAGGAAAATATTCAAATTTGCCAGAGCACTCATATCCAGGACCAGCAGGAGCCGCCCCCCATCCATCCGTTCCCTGAGCAGTCAGTTTGCATGGCACACATAATGTTTGCTTTATTGCTGCTTCGTGTGTGTCCGGGTATCTCTCTGGGTCCTTGCCACCACCCTGCCGCATGCTTAACGGATGTACACGGGATTTCTCTGTTTGCACACAAGGATTCCCACTCTGACGTGTCGTCCGTCCTGACCTGCGGAGGCAGCCCCGATAGAAGCAATCTTTGCCCAAGTGATCTCTTGCATGTCTCTAAATCAATCTGGAGCGCATCCCCCATCAAACACAGATGACCAGGCAGTGCCTTTAAACGGCTTTAACCGAGGTGGACGAACGAAACCAGATCGCTGGTCATAAATTAAAAATTATTCCCCAACAAGCCCTCCCCTCCGTGCGCCGCTCGCCGTGTCACTGGTAATTACAATTCGTGCATTCATTTCAGGGGAATTTGTGCTGGTTTTTCTCTGTTTGCCGTCCCGGCCGCATCCCATCAGCCACATCCTCTCTGCGGCGGTTGAAATGCAAATGAAAGCATTATGCTTTTGATCCTTTTTAATGACTCCATAAACGACTAGTATCGGCCGGGGCCGGCACGTAACTGACAAGTACACGCGGATTATTCGGATATCCCGCGTAAGTGGGCGGACAAAAATAATGGACCGCGGAAAGCGCAGAGGGTGGCGAAAGAATGCGTGTAACGATTTCAATAAATATCGAATTTAAAAGCCGAAAATATGCTGTTAATGATTCCGCCAGCGGGGGCGGACGCAGACGTAGGTGGGCGGGGCTGCAACCACTTTGACAATTGCCTGCGAGATAATACCTGGCTATCAGGGCCCGAATCGGTTGGGGTTAGCCGGTGAATCAGCAGCAGAAGCCTACACAATTGGCCAGTTCTGCAGCGGCAGGGGGCAATGGATGGAATTTCAATTAGTTTTCATTTGAATCGAATATGCGGGTGGCTTTGGCAAAACAAAAAATGAAACAAACAAAACAAGGCAGAGGCAGTTAATTGCAGGGCGGATCAGGGCGGATCAGGGCCTAAACTAGCTTGGGCCCAGTTGATCGGTGTCCTGGGAACTAACTTATCCGGGGGAGGAGTAAAAGCCAATATTGTGTTGCTGCTCGTCGCTGGAAGGGACTCTACAACAGTCATACAACTGCAGAGACAATGGGTTTGGTGCCCCAGGTCTCTGCTGGAGTAAATCTTGGCGACGGCGTGTCCAGAACTCTGAATTCTGAGTTGCCGAAAATTCGAATATACTTAAAGATTGGAGAACTTAAATAGTCTTAGCCTGCTTCGCGCAAAATGCGTCTTTGGCGAACTCTAGGACTATCAGCGCCTACTGAGGAATACAGAGATAGCTGGGGAAACGAAAAATTCTTCAATTTATTGTATGACAGTATGGCTGCCGTGCCGTGGTGGGTGGAGTGCGGCACTTACACGACGCGAGTCCAGGTTCGATTATTAGCAATCGATATTCGATTCGATTATTATATCAATATTTAGCAATAAACCGTAAGTCCAGAGGCGGTCTATGCCCCTTTGTAACAGGACTGCGTGCATCCCATCGACACGACGATGGATTTGATAGCTTCACTTAAGATGGTAACCCAGTTGAATCAAAGAATCAAAGAGTGATCTAATAAGTTAGATGGCGCGACAGTTCACTAGGGACCAGCGCGTAGCTTGCTCCTAAGCTACTCGTGTGGTGCGAGCTACTGTTCTCTCACGACTAGAAGGGACCTACAGTTTTTTTTTTTAGAAAATTGAGAAGCTTTTGCTTGGACAGCATTACTCTTTGATTGTTGTCAGGAACTCAAAACAGGTGGTGCCGTGAAAAATTCAAGGTATTCAGCCGGAAATTCAACCTAGACTTGCTGCGTGGGAGCGTTGCAATCTACCCACTGAAAGAAGTCATCTAACCGAATTTATATAGGGAACATCCTAATTTCCCAGACAAGGACATCAGTTGGCGAAAAAGGGGGAGAGAGAGGGAGAGAGAGGGAGAGAGATAGAGGCGTCCTAGCAGAGGTAAGGACATACCGCAAGGCTCAGAGAGAGAGAGAGAGAGAGAGATAGACGTCCTAGCAGAGGTAAGGGCATACCGCAAGGCTCAGAGAGAGAGAGAGAGAGACGTCCTAGCAGAGATTAGAGCACACCGCAAGGCTCAGTGCTCTACAGCGGGCACAAAAGAGCGTTGCCACTGAAAGGAGTCATCTAACCGAAGTTATATAGCGAACATCCTAATTTCCCAGACAAGGACATCAGTTGGCGAAAAAGGGGGAGAGAGAGGGAGAGAGATAGAGGCGTCCTAGCAGAGGTAAGGGCATACCGCAAGGCTCAGAGAGAGAGGGAGAGAGAGATAGACGTCCTAGCAGAGATTAAGGCACACCGCAAGGCTCAGTGCTCTACAGCGGGCACAAAAGTTTTTAAAGGATAATTTGATGATGACCAATAAAGACGTCTATCGTTCATCTTCCTATCCCATCGACTTAATAACCGGACTTGCTCTGCTCTGTTAATCACAGTGACAGTCTGAAAAGGTAGCGGTCTAACCAATCTACTCACCTTCTGCCCGAAAATTACGTTTCCGGACACAAGAACTCTGAAATCCACTTGAAACCATTCCCACATCAGCCACTTACCTGTCTCCCTGTCATTTGTTTCCAAGGCAGCTAGAAGTATACACCTTGGCGCTGGTCCAGAGCTTACATTGAATCTCATTACAGAGTTTTCGTAAAGCATTTGCCTGACAAGCCGGCAACCGCTGATTGTTGCCAACTCACCCCCGCCCCCACAGCTGCCAAGTTTCCTCATCAACGCCGTCTTATGGTTTTATGAGACTGTTCACAAACTTCTTGAGCACTTTTTCCGCCGACCGGACGTCATCCACAAGGTGAGGGGGAGTCCTTACCGCCAGACAATCGATTCATTAATCCTGCCACTTTCCACTTGTAATTTCGATTGCTTCATAAATCCCTGCCGAATGAGTTCCTCCAATTTTGTGCGTGCTGGCATTTGAGCACTGAAGAAAAAAGGCACGGCCACTCCTTCTGCCTGCCTGCGTCCGATACTCTTTCCACTGGATCAGACCGGGGGCTACGGTACTATATTCCGAACACATCCTTCGAAATAAAATTTTCTAATTTTCTATCAGACCGCACACTCCCACGACCCACAGCCGAGACACTGCTCTATACGTCTACAGCTCCACAGACCCATATCAGCCACTCCCCCCGCTCCCGCACTTGGCTCAGCAAAAGGTAGACGAGGAGCAGCAAGCAGGTCCTTTCATTTCGCACACCCATCATGCGTAACCAGTGAAAAAATATGCGGAGAATATTTGTTATCCTAAGGGTTTAACACAATTTACAGTGATTCCATTTTGAAAAGTTCGCCTGCCACGCCACGTAGATGCGAGCTAGTAGCTGTTCTGTGTGACTGGAGGGGGGTGTATGATAAAGGCGATGACTTTGAGAGTGTCTGTCCCTCGCCCACTCCCCAGCAAAAGGGTATATCCTATCCAATATCCTTGGGAAGCTTGGCATTCTAAATTCATTCATTCAATTTCTTGTGTTTCCTCCTTTCGTCATCCGCTTCGCAGTGCGTCGGTCCTACCTCTGCACAAAGCTCTCCAGCTCTCCACACCACTTGCACACTCTACATCGGGATTACAGGACGATCATTCGTATGGGCGGATGTGCTAGGCGAAAAAAGGATATAAAGTGAAATCAACCCGCAAACGACATGCTATTGGGTGAGTGAGCCAAATGTTTCACATACGCAGCAGTGCCCTTTTTCAAAAAAAAAAAAAAAAAACAACAACACAGAATAAAAAAGGATAAAGGACGGCGAGGAGGACGACGTCGACGATGACGATGACGAAAAAAAGGCGCTACGAGAGAGGTTGAATTGAATTATGCAAATTACACTCCGTGCGCACACCCCGGGCGGTCCGGAGAGATGCGAAAGCCGTGGGGGTAGGGAGGGCGGATAAACGGATGACAGTAGCGAGCGTGTGTGTGCGAGGGTGTGTATCCTTTGAGTGATTCTTGCGCGGCCATTTAGCAGAGTTTATCAATTGATTCCATTCGACATGCTTCGCCTGATTTCCAGCTGGCTGCTGGGTGGAAGGAGGGGCGGCATGGCGTGCCACTTCTCGTGAGTGGGGCACTTACAACTTATGTGCTGCGTTAGGAGCCGGGCGCACACTTGTCGTTCGTTGTCTCCTCCACTGGCGGTCGATGGGCTGGCAAATTGCATTTGTATCGAGCATTTATAGTAGAGTTTAAAATTCATTGGCAACGGAATGCAATTACCTTCGGCAATCCTTGTTGCTGCTGCTCCGCACGGAGAATGTGCAGTTGAGAAAGTAATTATGTGAGGGACGGGGGAAGGTGAGAGCGATTCCCCTGCGGGGCAGCAATGTCTTGTAGCTTGGATTTGATGGCTGTCTTGAGCAGTTTGGAGTTGTAGTTTCTGATGGGACTGGGCCCTGATTGACGTGCCTAGTAATTGCGAATGCTTTTGTGTTTGGGACTGCGTCGTCCTGAATACCAAATCACCTCACAATCGCTGGTAATGGTCCTGTTGACTTGCAGGCAGGCGCACGGAGGTGGTGTGCCCTTCGAGGAATGTGGTTACACGATTAAATCTGTCCGTTGTGCGTCTCGATGGTCAATGAATTGAGGGTGGGCTTATTGTGGGGCAAAGACAGTTTGCAAATGTTGTGTGAATTGAGTGGAACAGTGGATGGATAGGTGTTCACCTTCGTAAGCAGCCCAGTTGCAAACGGAGTTCTAGTGAGTGAGGTCTTCCCTTGAGGGACAATTTCGATGGGAAGGAGTGGGACTGGGGCACGCTTGTTCCTCTCAAGTTTCTTCTTCTTCCGGGCTGGACCTAGGCCTCAACCAACACGCCTCTTCAGCCAGCACGAGTAGACTGCCTTCAGTTGCGCACTCCAAGTTGGTTGAGGTCCTTCTCAACTTGCGTTGTCCCAATGGCTCAGATTCGATTTCGTGCGATTTTTTGGTCCTGCATGCGTTGATGGTATCTGAAGGAGAAGATTTAACGAAGAACTCTATGGACTGTACAGCAATATGCCCCTGAACAACCGTCTTCGGATTCAGCGCTTAACATGGATCGACCATATAAAGCGTATGGACACCACTGCTCCACCCAGAAAAATTTCCAAAAAGTTCACTCAGGCTTAGGCTTTATAATTATCTGACGTTTTGTGGTGACGGTGGTTGGTGACAGGGACCCTACAATGCAGTTCTAGCTATAACCGAGTATGAGGCATTTCAAATGAGCGCATAGCTCATATGGTGCATTGAAGAAAGCCTTGCGTGGACAACATGTGCAGCTGAGAGGTCAATTCAGATCACTGCTTGACTCTGTGACTCGCACAGACCCCTCACTGGTATTCGCTTGTGCTCACTGGTGCTCGCTAGTGATCGCTGGTGCTCGGTAGTGCTTGCCAGTACTCGGTAGTGCTTGCTAGTGCTCGGTAGTGCTTGCTGGTGCTCGATGGTTCTCGCTAGAGCTCGGTAGTGCTCTCTGGTGCTCGGCAGTGCTCGCTGGTGCTCGCTAGTTGCCTCTGGTGCTCGCTGGAGCTCAGTAGTACTCGATGGTACACGCTAGGTCCCTTTGGTGCTCGCTAGTGCCCGCTGGTTGTCGCTGGTGCTTGGTAGTGCTCAGTAGTGCTTGTGATGCTCGATGGTTGTTCGCTGGAGTTTGGTAGTGCTCACTGGTGCTCGGTAATGCTTGCTAGTTCTTTCTGGAGCGCGATAGTGCCCGATGGTGGCCGCTTGTGCTCACTAGTACCCCGTTTGTGCTCTCTGGTGGTGGTGGTGGTCGCTTGTGCTCGCCGGTGCTAGGTAGTGCTTGCTTGTGCTCGGGGGTGCTTGCTAGTGCTCGGTAGTGCTCGTTAGTTCCCTCTGGAGCTCGATAGTGCCCGATAATGGTCGCTAGTGCTCACTGGTGCTCGCTACTGCTCGCCATCCCAATGTAGAAATGCATTTGAAACATGATGTCAGGATGTTAAGGATGAACTCCTAAAATTTCTAAGATTTCAATACACCACACATAAAGCATATCCCTTTCAAAACAGCCCCCAACGAAGGCTCCCCAATTTCCTCCTACACCAGCAGCTTCTTCCCCACTCGCTTCTTCATCACTTTTACCACACAAACCTCTCAATTTGTCAAAAAAGCCATGATCCTGCAAATGCCTACATTCTACACAACTGTGACAGCCTCCTTGGGAGCACTTGAAGAACTTCTGCTCCTTCTTCAACCAACCTTGCCCCCGCGCCATTCACCAGTCAAGTCATTACACCATTATACAGGTAGCTAACTGCACTCGATTTGTATTTGCTCGCAGGTTCCCCAGCAGCAGGAGCAGCACCGACAGAGCTCCATTGTCAATGTCCTGGCGCTGTTTGTGGATAAATATGCGATAAAGCGAAAACATCAACTTCGTGTGGGAAGCCATTTCCAAACAACCGCCAAGAACCCGCCAACCATTCAATGTCAACGAAAACCGAGAAGGGAGAGGGAGAGGGTGAAGGGTACAAAAAAAATCAAAACGAGAAACCGATTTCCTGCAATTGGTCCTTCGCTTGCACACACCCACACACACACACACACCCACGTTGATTTATCACCTCGTTCGATGTCAAACTTGAAGTTCCCCAGCCCACCACGCACGGCAGAGAGTTTGAAGGCGATTTTTGTTGACTCCCACTCGCCCAATCGTTTTGAATGCCCCGATAAATAGCAGCACAAGGATCTCGATAAAAAGCATTTTCATCCCTTTCCCACCGCCGCCGTGTGTGAGGGCCGCGTTCCAACTCGCCGAGGCTGAGCGGAGCGGAGGGGGCGTTTGTACGGAGGGACTTTTCATCTTGAAAACAAATTTACTGGAAAATGGTAAGCACTCGGTCGCCCTTCACCAGCCGCACCCCCGCGCACGTCTTCCTCAAATCGCATGCAAATGCTTCTACACACGGCGACTACCCCATTACCGAGGGGTTATTGTGTATGGTTTCGCTTTTTTGCTTCACCGTGGTGGATAACCGCCATCCGACACCCGCCGCGTTGCGCCACGCCGCTCCATGGCGTGAAAGTGAAAATATGTAAATGATGCTCTCGCTTTTGGAGGGTAATACGGTGATTCTGGCAAAGAAGTGTAAATCGGAGGAGCAGATAGGACCGGCCATAAAGTTTTGTTAACTTTTCGCCAAATTAGATGTCATCGATTGGAAATTGATGCCTCAATTGAAGAAGCAACGGCAGTCACGGCAGCAACAGGCAAGTGGTGGCTGATGGCCATCTCGTCTTAATCTTCAATTCAGAGCGCTCTCAGGAGAGATTTTACGATCAAGAGCCCTTGTTGCTGGGCACGGGATGAGCCAAAAGAGAAACTTTAATTAGAAATTCACCCTAAGCCATAAGGACCATGTTCTGAACCTTCCGCCGGTGCCTCTTCACACCATCACACCTTCACCGGCATCCAGCGCCATCCTACACCCATCGCTGTCATTGTCGTCGTCCTTCCCCCTCTGCCACTGTTTCTGTGTGCTGGAAAATTTATCGATTACCATCGATGTGCTCGCCTGCCTTACACACAACTTAAATATGAAACCTCAGCTTTCGGCACCTTGTTGCTGTACTCCGGGCTCTGGTGCCTGGTGACTGGGGCTATGGCAGTGACTGAAGCTGTGCCAAGGTGGAGTGGGGGGTGGTCGGTCCTTTAAAAATTATTGTATTTGCTCAAACAGGACATACAGGGGATGTGAAGAGATTAGAAATCCGTTTCGTATGGCAGAGCACATTCGGGCCTATTGGAGGAAAATTGGATTTGCCGACCTAAGATGAACCGAAATAATGAAATTTTGTGAATACCTAGACAGAACGATGGAATTCTCTTCGACACTGGCCACCCGGACACCTGGGCGCATGCATAATTGGGTTTTTGAAACTTTTTCGCCTCCCAGTGAGGCCGGCGTGGGATTGGAAATTGATCAAGTTTGGGCGGGATCTCTCATCACTCAGCAGAGGACATGATTTAAATGCAAAGTGAAAAACTTCTCCTTGCTTCTCAGTTTTTTCTCTTGCCAGCCTGACGCCTTGTGACATAAGCATCGCCCCTCTAAACTGTGGGCTTCTATTTTGTCTACTGCTTTAAGCATTGCACCCAAGGCCTCAGAAAATCTGTCTGAGTTTCTTTTGTCGCTTAAGTCAGCCAAATTTCCGCATGCTGTACTCGTGAAGTTTTGTTTCATTCATCTCCTTGTGAGTACATTGTGTTTTCGTACTGTAGCCTTTGTCTTATGACTTACATTTTAAGCTTTATCCAACAAATCTCACGTTTCATTCAACAATCCTCTTGCATCAGGCCTCTCGCATAAGGCTTCTTACACCAGGCCTATTGCATCAGGCCTCTGGCACCAGGCCTCTTGCATCAGGCCTCTTGCAACAGGCCTCTTGCATCAGGCCTCTAGCACTAGGCTTCTTACATCAGGCCTCTTGCATCGGCCTCTCGCGTCAGGCCTCTGGCACCAGGCCTCTTGTATCAGACCTCTTGCAGGCCTCTGGCACCAGAACTCTTTCATCAGGCCTCTTGCATCAGGCCTCTGGCACCAGGCCTCTTGCATCAGGCCTCTGGCACCAAGCCTCTTGCATCAGGCCTCTTGCACCAGGCCTCTTGCATCAGGCCTCTGGCACCAAGCCTCTTGCATCAGGCCTCTGGCACCAGACCTCTTGCATCAGACCTCTTGCATCAGGCCTCTTGCATCAGACTTCGTGCATCAGGCCTCTTGCATCAGGCCTCTTGCATCAGGCCTGTTGCATCAGGCCTCTTGTATCAGGCCTCTGGCACCAAGCCTCTTGCATCAGGCCTCTGGCACCAGGCTTCTTGCATCAGACCTCTTGCATAAGACCTCTTGCATCAGGCCTCTGGCACCAAGCCTTTTGCATCAGACCTCGTGCAGGCCTCTACCACCAGGCTTCTTACATCAGGCCTCTTGCATCAGACCTCTTGTAGCGGGCCTCTCGGACCAGGCCTCTCGCACCAGACCTCTTGCACCAGGCCTCTTGCATCAGACCTCTTGCAGGCCTCTAGCACCAGAACTCTTGAATCAGGCCCCTAGCATCAGGCCTCTGACACCAGGCCTCTTGCATCAGGCCTCTGGCACCAAGCCTCTTGCATCAGGCCTCTGGCACCAGGCTTCTTGCATCAGACCTCTTGCATAAGACCTCTTGCATCAGGCCTCTGGCACCAGACCTCTTGCACCAGGCCTCTTGCATCAGGCCTCTTACATCAGGTCTCTTGCATCAGGCCTCTTGCATACGGCCTCTGGTAAAAGGCGTGTTGCATCAGACCTCTTGCATCAGGCCTCTTACATCAGACTTCTTGCATCAGGCCTCTTGCATACGGCCTCTGGCAAAAGGCTTCTTGCATCAGGTCTCTTGCATCAGGCCTGTTGCATCAGGCCTCTTGTATCAGGCCTCTGGCACCAGGCTTCTTGTATCAGACCCCTTGCATCAGACCTTTTGCATCAGGCCTCTGGCATAAGGCCTCTTACACTAGGCCTCTTGCATCAGGCCTCTGGCACCAAGCCTTTTGCATCAGACCTTGTGCAGGCCTCTAGCACCAGGCTTCTTACATCAGGCCTCTTGCATCAGGCCTTTCGTATCAGACCTCTTTCAGCGGGCCTCTCGCACCAGGCCTCTCGCACCAGACCTCTTGCACCAGGCCTCTTGTATCAGACCTCTTGCATCAGGTCTCTTGCATCAGACCTCTTGCAGGCCTCTCGCACCAGAACTCTTGAATCAGGCCTTTTGCATCAGGCCTCTTACATCAGGCCTCTTGCATCAGACCTCTTGCATCAGACCTCTTGCAGGCCTCTGGCACTAGCACTCTTGCACCAGGCCTCTTGCATCAGGCCTCTTGGATCACGCCCCAAGTAGAAAGCAGAAGCACGCATCAAGTCCCACGACATATGCCTCAAACTTCCCGTCTTCTTTCTTTCTCCTCTTTTATATTTACTCATTTCTCAGGCTACCCACATACAGTCTCAGTCCCAGCCTCCTGCCACATGACTCACGACTCATGTGACCTGTGTCCTGTGTCCCCTGTGAGGTGGGTCTGACATCATGCTTCACACCTCAAAATTCCAGTGTCGTGTCTTTTGTCTCATTTTTCGTGCCTCAAGCCTCACGCGTTTAGCCCCTCCTTCTGCCTTTTGTCCCGTATTTCGCCCTTCCAGATCCCCCCCCCCGTTCGTCTCCAAAGTCAGCCCCTTTCCCGCCTACGGTTTCAGCCATGTCCTCAGCCAGCGCCCCCTGTCCACTGCCTCCTTGACCGCAGACGAAAACTATTGCACAAAGGAAGAAGAACGCGTCTTTGTTTGTGTCCCGTACCTAGTTAGTAGCCACTGCCCCCTCCCCACCTGCTCTGTAGCGCGTCAAAGCGAAACCACACCGCTCGCACAACAAAGGCCCCAGAATGTTCTCATCGCATTCATCAAACGCATTCCAAAGGTTAAATGGCGCTTCAAAGCAGCGGGAGAAAAATATTTCTTTTCTCTGACGATGAGGATGCGAATATGAAATAGAGGACAATGGCGCAAGAAAACAAAAAATTATGCAGTTTAATGTCAAGGCAGTCCCCCCTTGCCGACGCCTCTGGCTGTGCTGTGTCCTTTGACTTTGACAGCTGGAAGGGGCGGATGATACTAGAACGCACAACACATTGCTCGCCGACTCCCTCTCAGTCCGAAAAACACGCCAAAGCCTCTTATGCAAGACAGGCTGCTGTTGGTACGCCTCGAGTCGGTAGCTTGCTGTGGCAAAAATTACACAAGCTCCCCCCTCACTTGTTCTCCACCACGATGTGTCCCTTGGGAGAAGGACACACGCAGGGTGCATGCATTTAGCTGGGGATTCTTTCTAATGTACGACTACATGGTCGCGCGGCGCACAATGGCACGAAGGAGGAGAATGAAATATCAAGAAATTCTTTATCGTGGTCCCTCCCGCCTCCCCGCCATTCAGACTCTTTGAAAGTGTGTTTGTGCTCGTCACCACCACCACCGACTCACCACTCCCAGGCCATTCCGCAAAAGATGTCCTTTGAGATTTATCGGAATCCCCTTCATTCCCGTCTCCAAAGGACACGCGTGCGACTATGAGACTGTGTTTGGGGGAGAGAGGCCTGGGAGTCGAAGCGAGAGTGTGTTTGCATGTAAAAAGGGTTGAATAACGTAATAATAAACCGTATCAGGTCTCCACTCCTCGCTCGAAGGCGAGCGCAAAAGGGATTCAAAGGGAAAAAGGATCCTGATCTCCTTGTATAATATACAAATCCATTCGATCCATTGTGCACGCCAAAATCCCTCGGCGTACTGCTGTATGTTGCCATACCACTGCCGCCGCCACTGCCGTTCAATCAACGACAACCATTGCTGCCACACAGCACGAGTACTCTCTTTTTCGGCTGCTAGCTGTATCGTAGAGGAATCAGAGGAGAAAGCTGCCTCTTAACAAGGATAAAGGATAACTTCTGAACCACATATACACAGCCAGCCAGCCAGCCAGTCATTGAGTGTCATACTTTATGGACGTCGTCATCGTCATCGTCGTCGTAGTTCTGAATCGATTCGATTTGGCGCATGAAATGGAGCAGCCAAATCCTGTCTCGGTCTTCCGTATAATTCAGCAAATCCTGAGAATAAACGGCGTCGGCAAATGCAACGGCAACGGCAGAGTGTCCCATCCCCCCCTGACCAAATATACAGTCAGCTAGTCAGAGCTGCATAGTGGAAGAATTTCAGAAATCCCATTTATCATTCGTATTCCAGGCTTCCACTCCCATATGCACGACAACTGCATGCAGCGGGATTGTTGAGGAAGCTAGTCAAATGGGCGACTTTCTGCGAGATCCCCGCACTTTGTGGCGATGTTGTGTGCTCTGGGTTTTGTGTGTGCGGGCCACTGTATCAAAGTGGATTCCGGTGGCAGACTTTTCTTTTCTTTCTCCGTGTGCTGTGTGAGATTTTGAAATAAATTACTAAGCGACCGCTCACGCATGGGCTGATGGACAGTACAGATGAATGACCGTTGAAATTTTCTAGGCACAACATCGGACATGGATCTCCAAAATGCATAAATTCACCACATAATGCAGCAGGCTTCCATCATCACCTCTCCGCCCGGATGTCTTGTGCAGTGAGTGAGTAACTGAATCCTCTTATAATCACATTACCAACATGTCCAAACGTTTTACAACCCTCATGCCACTGCGGCATCCCCCCCATCAGTTGTCACTCGTCCCTGTTAACAGTCCACCTCTTGCACAGTCCTCCCTCACCCGATTGCTGCTATCTTGAAACTAATAGTCGTGATTATATGAGATCCTCTGACAGATGCATTGTTTACTCCTGCAGTTCCCTCCACACACAGACACGCACTCATCACTCGGGCAGAAGGGAGGCACAATTTAATGTTTGCAGATTTGAAAGCAATTATCCGGGCCGGGGGAGGACTCGGGGAATACACATATGTACATATATGTAAATCCTATTCCAAAGGCGAGAGAGTGTCAACATGCTAAAAGTACAAAAGATAGAGAAACCGACATCCTGTTGGAAGGGAAATTAAATTCTTGGCTACAGTGTTTAGTTATGCCTGCGCTGATGCTGATCCACAGGAATTTCGCCTCGATATATGTGCAATCGCAGGTCAAAGGTGTCGTTTCTCTTCCTCCAGTGCACCTCCAGTGCACCTCCTCCTCCTTCTCTGCACCTTCGCAGTCTTCTGTGCCTTACCATGTTCCCCCTGCATTCGGTTTCGACTAATAGAGTGATGAAATGTGTTGCTCGGATGGAGAAAGTCGATAAGTTTCAGCACATCTGGGAGGGAATGCAGTTTCTCTCATCCTTAGCATTGTAATCATGTGTCGGATGCACAGGACGATACACGTAATAGAATGCTGTGGCTCTCAAATAATATTTACAAGACCATTACTCGAGAGTTATTTCATTTCAACATTCTGCCGCAAAGCCAAAGGGACACAGAGAGGTTTGGTTACCAATTTCTGAACGTTATTTCAATTATTGCGCCCCTCCTCAAGTATGCAGAAAATCTCTTTAAATGTGTATGTCCCCTGATTGCATCTTAGAGCATGGTCAATTTGTTTTAATGAGCCTTTGAGAATCCATGAGCTTTGACCGAGGTTAACGAACAAATCTATGCACTCTACAGCACTTGGGCTTTAACTTTATTTAATGCAGCTCTTTTCTGTACAATTCTTTATCAGTTTTAAAACAATTCCTCATTCATTTCAGACATCAAAAAAAATTACAAAACAGTAGACATCTGCAATGCCATCTATTTGTGACTCGAAACGCCTTAAATCATAAAAGAATTTCACCACACATCGAGCTGTGAACAGACCCTTAAGTCCACCACATCATCGAACCCATTTGCTGACGTTGACGTCCACCTCCACAACAAAATCCCGCAAACGTCAACAAAAATTCATCTGTCAAAGAAAAACGAAGCAAATTCGTTCAAGAACAAGTTAGCCGAGAGAGAGGAAGTTTTGTTAGGTGCTTCTTTGCAAACAATTTCCACAGTCGCCTGTTACCACACTTGGGATAGTTTCTGTGTAGTGCATCCCTCACAGAGTCTTCCATGAGTTGATAGGAATTCGGCAGCATTTCGGAGAACAAAACCAAATTGCATTTCTTGTGAATTTGCGGCGTACACCAGTTAATTGAGTAGAGAATTAGCTGGAAGCTAAACAGAAAGCATAGTCTCTCAACTGATAAGTCAGTCAGTCAGACCATCATCATCACCGTGTGTACACGTCACTAGATTTCTTTTGCTACCACCAGCGTCCGTGGGCCGTGTGTGTAGTTTTAGTGAGTAGTTTGATTTCGTGAAGAGCAACCGAGTCGTGATGGCAATTAGACCTGGAATGGGACGTAAGTCCTCAAACAAGAACCCACCAATTTTGAGCCACGAATTTGTGATACAGAATCATGCAGACATTATCTCCTGTGTTGCAATAGTCTTCGTCATTGGACTGATGGACGAGGTGAGTTTTGAAGATAGAAATCCGGATGAGCGTAAGAAATCTCTTTCACTTTGCCACGTATCCTATGTGGTATGCGTTGTGTGTGTGTGTGTAGCCTTAACCTCAATCGCGTACCACTGTCGCCGGGCAGTGAAAGATATTGCAATTGAGCAAAAGGCACATTCACCTTCTTTTTGCTGGCAAATTGAATGGTCAGCGGATTAGGTGAAAGTTTGCTTGCGTGTGCACATTTTTTTTTTTTTTTTTGACTAAAGTGTTTGTTTCTGTTTTTTTTTAGACGACGGCTAAGTTTGCGAGTCCATTCGTGTCCCTGCATCATAATGTCAGTGGCGAGGACCCAAGTCATGAGAATCCAACGTAAGTTGTGCAAGTTTGGTGAGGATGAGAGTTGGGGGTGATGTGTGTTTTTTTTTGTATATTGCAGGGGAAAGCCGTTTACCTACATCGCCGGCGTCAAGGACCAGTGTGCCATCTTCTTCTACACGCTGACCTGCATCATCATGCATGCCATTCTGCAGGAATTTGTTTTGGATGTAAGTATTACTTGATAAGGAATGGAAGTGTGCGGCATAGTCTAGATTAGTGGGCAGGGTTTAAGTAGAGGAAATAGCTTGTAGAGATTTAGTGGCAACAAATTATAGAATAATTGATGTTAGTTCTGAATCTTAAGTGCGTTTTAGAGATGTGTATGCATCTGGGGCACACTTATGTTTATTCAACAAGTCCGGTCTGGACTTTAGTGCTTTAGTGGTTGCAAAAATAAACGTTATCACCAGTTTAAGTGCTCACTATCACCAAATGTCATCTGGCAAGTGATACTTTGGAGTTTCCAAGGAATCTGCTGCACATATTTAAATTTAGAATTCCAATCGATTGGACAAAAAGTAAATTCCTGCAGTCACAGAGCTGACATCGGTCTGAAATTTTATGAATTCTAATAGGAAACTAAACAGAAAGTGGCTTCTTGTATCATTAACAAGTTGCACAAATGTTCTATGTACACTGAAATCCGATAGTCTTCGAGCATACAGAGGTATCAAATTTGGTAGGGAACTTCGATGTCCCATGGAAATCTTTTAGGAGACTGAATAAAGTACCTCCTCGGAGACTCACACTGCTGAGAGATTTCAGAAATTATATGAAATGCAACAAGAAATCGAAACTTAAGGGATTTCCCTCAATCTCCGAAGTTGCAAAAAAGCTGAAACCTGTCAGTCTAACTGAGCAGAACTTCAAATTGGCGAAGAATGTTGTAATACTTGGAAAAAGAATTCAATTCTTGTAGTGCAAGGGAATGCGGGGAATTTATTATTCATGAAATTTGGGGAAAACGTCACAGAAGAACGTTTCCTTCTTTGATCCAGTTAATGATCAAAGGAAATAATATCCGGAATCAAATAAATGCGACGTAATTAATCCGAAAGGTTTACCGGCTGCCTATTGGGCTCCGCTTAATGAAAATCTTCATTAACTTGAAGAAGCAGTGTAGGGAAACACAAAACATCTTCTCCCGGGTCAGACAGAAGTAATCAAAAATCATCAACCTTCCCCTGATACTTTCAGAAAATCTCAAAGAAGCTGCACCTATCGAAATTCAAGCTGTCCCTCTTCAACGAATCCGGTCAACTGGTCGTCTTCTACATCCTGTCATTCCTGTGCGGTGCCGATGTGATCCTCCGCGAGGGATACTTCAGCAAGTTCTCGCTCCTCTGGGAGGACTTCCCCAACCATCCGATGATTTTCCTGCACAAGTTCTTCTTCATCGTGCAAATGGCGTACTACCTGCACATGCTGCCCGAGCTCTATTTCCAAAAGGTGAAGAAGGAGGATCAACAGCCGAAGATTATCCACGCCATCACTGGATTCTCCATCATCTGCTTGGCGTACTCATTTGGGTGAGAGGAAGGAGACTGCGGTTGTCCCATAAGATGAGCTAATAGGCTGTTTGCATTTTTTTTAGATTCCAGAGAATCGCCCTCGTCCTCTTGACTCTGCACTATCTGAGTGAAATCGTAGCGCACATCTTCCAATTGATCGGCGTCTTTGACAGGGATGAGAAATACGCTAGCATTCGCATCGTGAACAGCGTTGTCTTTGTTGTCGTTCGCTTCGCCACCATGGTCATCGCCGTCCTGACACTGTACTACGGCGTCGCCAATACAGAGCAGTCAACCCGCGGCTTCATCGCCCTAATCGGAGTCATCATCCTCCAGGGGTATCTGATCTTCTCATTCATCACCGAGCAGCTGCGTGCGAAGCGGGAGCGTCAGCGTGAGGCCAAGCAGCAGTCCCAGGCAAAGAAGAACAAGGCCCTCAAGGAGAAGGCAAAGCGAAAGAAGGAAAGCGACCTGCCCGAAGCTGATCAGTCACCCAGTCCAGTGCACAGCGGCAAGAGCAAAGTCAAATAAATTTCCCATCCAGGTCTTCCCGACCCCTCCTTCTCGTCGTGCGTTAACTTCACACCACTTCCATGTCTTATACAAAAAAAAATCAAATCAAAATGCAATCCCTCTCCATTTGATGTCTAAAGTCAGTTTGATGTCAGTTGTTGCGCTGTTGAAGTGCCACAACTCCGCGTATTATTGTCCATTAAATGGATTGAGTTCTGTTTTTTTATTCTCTTTCTCTCTTATAAGCCTTTGCCCCACTTCCTTCCCATGCCCACATTCGGCGAGGGATTGCGCGTGTCTATCGAGTTTATCTTGAATTTATTTTGAACTTTGTGTATATGTTTAAGCAACTTACTTCGTCCTTTGTTTTCTACACACACATTTTTTGTACACACCAAGATTGTAATGGTTTCGAGTCTATCCGCCAGGATTGAATGCATTTCTCTTTTCTTACTTTGTTTTCTGTTTTTTTTTATCGAAGAACAAGCAAACACAAACTATTTTGTACAAAAGAAAAATCAAGAAGAATGAAAGAAAAGAACAACTGAAGAAAAACAAAAAAAAAAAACTTTTTTTATGAAATTGAAAAATACAAAAATGCAAAAAAAAAATCAAGAAAAAAACACGCATACAATGTTATGATGGAAAAATAAAAAATAAGGAAAAGTGAACAAAACTCCGACAGAAGTGTTTTCATTTCACGACGTCGGTTTTTCTTGTTTAGCAGCTCAATAAAACAACCAGGAACCGGCCGCGGGGGGCGGCTGCTCTGGCATATGTATGTTCGGAATCAGAAGCTCTGCTGGCTGGCTGATAGTCGGCTGCATAATTAAGAACGATAAATTTGATGTTTATGTTGTTATTGAAAACGACGCCGCCACTATTCGACAGTGATACTGCCAAATTTCCTCTTACGTAATTGATTAGCATGTGATTTGCATTCAGGAAACCGGTTAGGCTCCAACTAGGTGCGAGCTTGAATGATGTCGATATGAGGGGAGATGGCGTTCGTTTTTTTTCGGAAATTTTTGATTTATCTAGAATCGCAAGGGGATATTTTTCGAGTTTCCACGAAGTGGAAGATTTTGGTTTTGTTGTTTTGGTGGAGTGCCTTGGCCCGGGGGAAACACTGCATGGTGCATGGGTGTCAACAACTGCTGACGACAGTAAAAGAAATAAAACTAGATTGACCACTTGGACGCCGTTATAAAATTCTCAGGGTCATCGAGGTCATTAAAAAGGTGCTTAACACGAAGTTGTTTTCAGACTGTGCAGATGAAGAGTAGGCGTGAGACAGCCGTATGAAAAGAAGTTCTGACAGACGAGAGTCCTGGGCAATCTTGTATCATTGTGTGAATTCAAGAATCTCGATAACGAGATGCATTCTTCTGCTCAATGGTAGCCACGCACAACTCAAATATTTTTAAACATTTCGTCAGATTCCAATGAAATGCACATCATGTCAACATTTAATCCTCCTCACAAACTATTGACAGACTGACTCATCCGTCAGCGCTTCACATGAATTTATACGTCTGCTAATTGACCAGCACCAAGACCGACATAAAGAGCCAACAAATAACAACGAGCGAAGCACGTCGCACTCGACTGTCGGTGGTTGTTCTAAATTCTACGTGTACTCCGCACAATTGATTCACTGTCTGAATTTAAGTTACGTGCTTGAAAATCAACGTGTTCGATTTCGTTTGAGGCTTGTCTTTATTCAGCGGTGCTTCGGATTGTGGGCCAAATTCAATGATGAACAAGAGGTGTATAGCGCATGAAATGACCTCAAGATGAGTTCGCTGTCCTTTTTGATGTCGTGAGGAAGAAATGCGTCGGATGGCAGTAATGCTAACCATTCGTGGTGTATGCAAAAGAATGTGTTGCTGAGAAGGTGAAGTCTGCAGTTTAATACTGACTCCGGGTAATCATAGGCTCTTAGAGTCCTGTTAAAATCGGAGTCGGTGGAGACAGAGTGATTAATTGCCCAACCAAAATGAGTGATGGGACAGCACTGCTACAACTAAGGAGTCCCTCGAACTACAACCGCAAGGTCCAAGAAGAAAACGAAGAGCACACTTGTGGCTTAGACATCAACTAGTTGTTCGGCTGCCCCCTACCTGTTTGAGCTGCAGTGCAATCACTTGCCATCTGAGAATGCATCTGGCGAAGCAGACTCTGGCAACCTCCGGCGTTCTTAGCTGGCAAATGTCGAAGTATTCTCTTTTCGATGGCTGTTACTGTTTTCTGACTTTGGGAAACCATGCTCTGAAGCACGTCATTTCAGATTCGATGCATCAATGAACGAGTTTTAAATTCGAATTGGCATTGCGAGTGTCTGCAGATAGCTGAGGTTTACCTGCAGCTACCAAAGCTTTGTTTTAGGATCCCCTCCACAATAGACACAACGTAAGTCAAGATCGATTGATACTCGAAGTCTTAAACAGTCTCAACCATGAAATGTGTGCATAAATACGACTAAGATTTAGACCCTCCCTTTCCACATGACTCCGACTTGACAGGCAGACGAAGCCTGTAAAGGCACCTTGAAGAAGTTTTTGTAATTCCTATGCCCAGAGAACGAAGAAGAGGAGTTTTAACTTGCATCACGCAAAAGGTGTCGTTCGCGAGCTCTAGGACTTTTGTCGCCTGCTCAGGTATCCGGAGGTAGCTGAGGAAACGAAAAATTATATAATTCACTGTATGACAGCAGGAATGAAGTGAAATTATGACATGTGACCGCCGTGGCGTAGTGGATAGAGTGGGACACTTACACGCCGTAGGTCTAGGTTCCTGGCTGAACAGCTTAAATTCTTCATGGCACCACCTCTTTCGAGCCGCTGACAGCACTCAAAGAGTAGTAACTGTCTTAGAAAAGGTCTCTTAACTTTGGAGTTCGGAGTCGGCAAAGAACTGTAGGCCCCCTCCACTCGGGCGAGAACAGTAGCGCGCATATCAGGAGTATTTGATGAGCAAGCTAGGCCCTGGCTTCCCTGTGGACTGTCGCGCCATCCGATTATTTTATTATTATTCGGCATGTAGAATTGAAGTTTGACTCGTATTCCAGCAGTATTTGGCGAAACGTTTAAATGACGGTTGCCCTCGGGAAAAATATTCATACACAGCACAGAGAGCCATGCAAAGTCAGATTTAAACGTTAAATTGACGCTTCCCCTCGGGAAAGATGTTCAAACACAATGTGGCACAGAGGGCGATGCAAAGTACTCGTAAGATTTGAAGGCGATGAAAGTCAATGCAGCGCGTGGTGTGTTAAATGCCCCTCCACAACTTAGCGCTTCATCGAAGTCTAATCAATAGAATCCCACTAATTAGCGCAAAAAACGAAAAGAACAAGCTTTTGCTTAGGGCTAGCCTGCGGGGGCTTCACCCTGTTGTGCCTGCAATTATCACTTGGTGACCGATGCTCTCGTAACTTCAGCACCCTCTCCCCCTCGTTCTGAAATAGAGCCGCATCTAAAAGTGAAATGCAAATGATTCCATGTCATCGCAGTTAATTTAGAGAAAACGGACTAGCCAACAACTTGGACAAAGACAATAAACCCATTGACACGATTTTTTTGTTCAGTGTACTCTTGTGCTTAGTGCCCCCTCCACCTCTCCAATGATCTATTTTTCCAACCGAATTTCATTTTCACTCATTCCCAAGGCAGGTTGCGGCCAGCAAAGAATGAGAGAAGGTGAACGACAAGTGAAGGATATATTTAGCATCGATTTGTGACGGAAGAAAACCTGTTCATTCTGTGGTTTCTGTTTCTTCCAAGGAGCCAGTCTGAAGCCAACGGTGCACTGGAAGAAATCATTTTACGATGGGCCATCAAAAAAGCCGGTGTGTTCGCATTCCGGAAAGCAATTAAGAGAAGCTATTTCATTTAGCAACAAGAAGCAATATCACATTTAACAAAGAACATCTCTAACACCACTCAGATAGGTTATCGAATCGCCACCGCATATCAAACTTAGTCATAGTCCAACCAATTAAACCATCAACCACCCTTCCCAAACAGAATATGCCCCATGAAGGTGAGGGGACGCAGTCGAGGGCGATAAATTACAGAGAAGAACATCAACAAAGTACAAAAAAAAAAAAACAAACGAAGTAAGAACTGAAACCGCGAATAGAAACAAACAAAACAAAAAGCTGACTAAGGTACGACGAGTAAGAGCAGAAGAAGATTCTTTCACTCCAGCGACGCCAGCAACACGACGTCAGTCGCCACTGCTAACCACAACAACAATCAACGTCTTTGGTATAAAAGGTTAACTCTTCCATCCGGGCAGGTTAGTTTCGGCCCAAACGTCGTCGTAGAACCAATCTCGTCAGCTCGAGTATTAAAACGCGAGTAGCATACGCAGTCACCCATAATTTTGGATACACCTTCAGTCTAAAGCAATCGTCGCAATTATGAAGATCACCTGTTTTGTATTGTGCGTTATGGGATTAGCCGCTCTGGCAGCAGCAGGTAAGGAGCAGCAGTGCAGCACTCTCAAACTCAACACAATTCACATCGCAATCGAGTCTCAAACGGTTTCGGTAAACAAAAGGAGGGGATCAAATTACGTCAGCGCCCACTGGTTGACCCTGAAAGATACTCCAAACGGAGATGTGTGCTATAAACAAATTTATTAATTAAATTCGAAATCCGTTCGCTTGTCCGCGACGCTGATTGAAGGGGTCTCTGTCGTTACAAAACCTCGTGTTTAATTTTGTCATTGTTCACTGATCGGTTTGCACGATCGGCTGCGGTTGGCAGAGGCCCTTGGATCCGCAGATCCGTGAGTCATCGGCAAATAATCGAAACGTACACGATTCTCCCAAACGAGGAAGCAATTCTTTTGACCCCAACGCCTCGTCTCCGTGTTTGTGTTTGTGTGTGTACACAAGGCGGTGAGAAGAATGTGGCCGAGATAGCGACGTGTCTTATTAGCCATTCTGGACACACGTTCCGAGAATGCTCCTCCTCCAGCACACAGCGCCACACATGCAGTGCATTCGTCACGGAATTCTCGATCGCACCGAAGAGACTTTCAAACGAACAACTGAACTAGATTCGAGGGGAATTATCTTCTTTGCCATTAACCTCATTGCGCCGCGACCGCAGCACAAATCAGGGCACAAGCAGACAGACAAGAGGCCAGCGTATGTGCGACACTTAATTCGTGTTAATGGCATCATTCGGCAATTAAGCTAGCCCCCGGACAGCCGAAAAACCAGTTTCGGCGGTTCCATTAATTGCCATCGTTGTTTTGGGTATTTCGTGCGAAAAAAAATTCCCCGAACTTATGAAAACACTTCGGACTTAAATGCCAAGTCCGCCACAAAGAACAGGGAACTCATCAGCATATCACAGACGAAGGCCTGTCTGTCTAAGCTCCCCTCACACCCTACCGGCTTCGGCTTTAAATAACCTGCGCGACTGAACGTGTCTCTTCACTTTTTCAGATTCTGAATTCGGCCAGTTCGTCCCAAAGACTTTCTACAAGCTCGACGCCGAGGGTCACAAGTCGAACATCGTCGAGATCAACCCGCACGTAAGTGCCAACCGCATGGCGGCTTATTTGCTCTTGTCATCATCTAATGTGTTTGCTCTCTGCTTCCATTTGTTTGCCCCTCTAGCAAGCTAACATTTTGAGGCGTCTGAGAAGGCAGTCGTCGTACAGTGGATCAAGCAGCAGCAGCAGCAGTTCATATTCCTCAAACGGTGGTCCAGTGTTCTTCACCTCGCAGCAAGTCGTCCAGCACACTCCAGAGTAAGTTCGTGAGCTCGGCAGCAGCGGTATTTGCGCACGTCGCACTGCGCTGTCAATATTTACTGATTCGATGATAATTATTGTGAAATTTGCAGTCTCGCCAGCCGTTTCGGCGGTAATTATGGATCCACCGGCAAGGTAGTCAGCTCCACCGGAGTCATCCAGGACGGACGTGTAGTGTACCATAAGACCAGAACCGACAACATTTAAATGGATTGTTCGTCAAATGTAAAAAAAAAATAAACTTTTTCTAATAAACTAACGAAGGGGAAGAACTTTTTTCTTTGGATGGCAAGACAAAGGGCATCCAATTAGATTAAGATCTGTACCGTAAGTGAAGTGGCGCCCAGACAAAAGCTCTTGCAGCTGTCTTTTGTCTTACCTGTTGGATGTATAAAGACAAAGGCGAATTCCGGGAAACCCGGAATGGTTTCGCATAAAAAGAGGCAGCATATAATAATAAAAGTTTAGTGGGCTGCATCACAGGTCATCAAACTCATGGGGCTTGTGCTTGGTGATCACCAAGGCGGTTGGACGTTTGACTCCGCGGCTAGTTGAATGAACTCGAGAAATCTGCTAAATCACAGGGGCTATATTTGAAGAGAATCAACTTTCTGTTTACTTATGGAAATATTTTCCTGCTCGATGATCTTTCTCGCGATCGTTGCGATCACCGGAAGTGATCCCCGCTGTTGCTGATGAAAAATGCCTCTCTGCCGTTGATTTCGGGGGGAAAAGTGAATGGAATCTCAGGACGCTTGTACATATACCCATTGAATACCTCCACGTCGTCCGGTTGAATCTGCTTCGGGTAGAAGTATACTTCCCGATCATTGTCTTTGATCAGAGGGTCAACTTTGTACTGACTCTTCAAAAACTTCTGCTGTCTTAATAAATCACTGTCACTCATGACTTGATCCTGCAGTGACAATGTGTCAAGCGTCTGCTGTCTTACGACATTGTTGTTGCTCCGGATTTGTTCTTGCCATGGCCACGGAACGGCAGTACCTGCATCTGCTAAAGCGAAAACAAGATCAGTTCAAATTTAAGCGTACCTCTATTGTTTTGATTACGTACTGATTTTCTTCCCAATGAGTAGAAGAACAAGGACAACAACTCTGCCTGGAACTATCATAGCTAATGATGGTGCTTGTTGTCTGCGTTGGCTTAAATATTTCTTGAACTTTCACACCTTTTCGTGCGCGACTGCCCAGTTTGGTGCCTTTTGGTGTGTTCCCCTTCAGATAAGAAATCAGGCAGAGGGCATGTTTGCTCGGAAATTTTGAGGCTAGGTGCAGTGTTGAAATTGTAACAGGGGAACATTTGAAACATTGGTTGAAAGCTGATTTAAGATATGTCACTGCTTTGGACATTCAATTCCCAAGTCGGCGAGAGTGAGCGAAGTTTAAGACAAGAATGGGAAGTAAATCGTCTCTACTACACGTTGCTGTCCAACTTTCTGATGGAAACGAGAAGTGTGTACAACGAGAAGTGTGTACAACAAGAAGTGTTTAGGAGTGTAGAAGAAAAAAAATGTCAAAAAAAGAAATCTTGCACAACACACTGTGCCATCTTGACATAAATAGTGCTATCTCGTTTTGGCTTAGAAAAGTCCAAGCCAGCTGATCAGATGAACGACCTGAAGTCTCCAAAGCCAAATGCATTTTCGATGTAAATACGTTGACCTTCTCTGGCAGGGGGATTTTGAATAAAGATGGTGCTGGCGATGACGATGGCGATGGCGATGGCGATGGCGATGGCGATGGCGATGGCGATGGCGATGGCGATGGCGATGGCGATGGCGATGGCGATGGCAATGGCGATGGCGATGGCGATGGCGATGGCGATGGCGATGGCGATGGAGATGGCGATGGCGATGGCGATGGCGATGGCGATGGCGATGGCGATGGCGATGGCGATGGCGATGGCGATGGCGATGGCGATGGCGATGGCGATGGCGATGGCGATGGCGATGGCGATGGCGATGGCGATGGCGATGGCGATGGCGATGGCGATGGCGATGGCGATGGCGATGGCGACGGCGATGGCGATGGCGATGGCGATGGCGATGGCGATGGCGATGGCGATGGCGATGGCGATGGCGATGGCGATGGCGATGGCGATGGCGATGGCGATGGCGATGGCGATGGCGATGGCGATGGCGATGGCGATAGCGATGGCGATGGCGATGGCGATGGCGATGGCGATGGCGATGGCGATGGCGATGGCGATGGCGATGGCGATGGCGATGGCGATGGCGATGGCGATGGCGATGGCGATGGCGATGGCGATGGCGATGGCGATGGCGATGGCGATGGCGATGGCGATGGCGATGGCGATGGCGATGGCGATGGCGATGGCGATGGCGATGGCGATGGCGATGGCGATGGCGATGGCGATGGCGATGGCGATGGCGATGGCGATGGCGATGGCGATGGCGATGGCGATGGCGATGGCGATGGCGATGGCGATGGCGATGGCGATGGCGATGGCGATGGCGATGGCGATGGCGATGGCGATGGCGATGGCGATGGCGATGGCTATGGCGATGGCGATGGCGATGTTTAAAATTTGTGATCCTTTCTGTTTGTTGGCTGGCCATTAAATAAAGAAGTTGCTTTAAAAGTTCGATAAGTTACAGCCAGCCTCTTCTCATTCGTCAACCAATCAGAGGCGGACTTCTATTTTATCGGAACTCCATCTGTCTGCTAAAATAGTATCGACGACAGAGTTCTTTGACAGAAATTGGAGCTGCGTCTAGCTGTTCAGAAAAAGGAAGAGCTTCGCTGACAAAGGAGTTGTGTCCAATTTTCATAGAACCTCCCCTAACAATAGACTCTATTCACTTTAAAGCATAATGGGCAATTTTAATCGTTAGGGAACAAAGATGCATCAGATTTCCAAACGAGTCTATGATCGGGGAGTTCACGTCCTTCTTCTTCTTCTTGTGTACAGTGAGGGTTGACCTGGGCCTCAGCCAACATGCCTCTCCATCCAGCTCGATGTTTCGCCAACTGCTTCCAGTTGGGCATTCCAAGTTGGTTGAGGCCCTTCTCCACTTGCGTGCGTCACCTTAGCCTAGATCCTCCTCTGTTACGTTGTCATAATGGCTCAGATTTGAAAACTTTTCGGGCCGGAGCAGTGGTGTCCACACGCTCAACATGGCTTAGCCATCTTAAGCGTTGTGTCAGAATGTGCTTGACCAGGCGCATGTAGCTGTACATCTTAGGCAGTTCGTCGTTGAATCTTCTCTCCCAAAAATCGCTCGCAAAACTAAGGACTTCCTCATCCGCTTTCAGGAACGTCCAGTTTTCCGCACCAATCTCCTCAACGTCGATGAAATTTAACATTCAGAAACCATGAAACTGACTAGTCTTCTTGCTCTTCGAAGCCTCGTTCTCTTCCAAACATGTTGTCATTAGCCATGGCCACCCAACCGTCCCTTCCCAGATACACACCAAAAGAAACGCTCAGAGCCCCAAATCAACACCATCAAGTGAACGATTTCCTCACGGCGAACAAGAATTATTCCTTTATAAAGGAATAATATATTTCAGCAGGAGAAACAAAGAAATGGAAAAATTTTAACACATGCTAGGGAAACTTGGCTACAAATGTAGTACATTTCATTCATCATTAGTTGAGACAGAGAGAATTCATGTAAGTATCCTGGTGGAGTGGGTAAGGCCGGTAATGAATTCCACAAGATTTTCAAAGTCAATAATGGTCTTCATCCAATGATGTCTTCAAATTTTAAACACTGGGGCAATGTAAAAGGCAAAACACTCAACAGGCAAGGCGCATCTTTTCTGATGTTATCCAACTCAATCAAAGACATCATCCCAGCTCCTTAAATTCAAATGCAGTCACTTCAAACCTAGTCATTCAAAATGTGATAACCGCCACTGCAGCAATCTGCATTCATTTCCTGGGAAGCTCCAATATTTACATATCCCACGCCAAACTGATCGCAAAAAAAACCTCATGTACAACTTCCAAGATATGGCCAAACAATAGAAAAAATAAAATGCGCCTACGTGTGTCTCCACACCACACGAGTGATACACTCAGCCGCCAGAGTTTGCGCAGTTTCCTTGCAAACTTTCAATGCGATTAGTCGCCGCAACTCAGAAACAGTTGTTGACCGGTACAATAACACTCGTTACAATTGTGCTCAAATTGAATAATCAATTACCGATGGCTCAGCGCAGCAGTTGTTACGAAACGAGGTTGAACAACTGGAGTAGTGGCACTTGCGCTCAGCCCAGTTCCACACAACACATCGGCTTACTGATGGCCACCGCGGAACTACTTTAATGGGATTATGGGTCTCAAACTGAATTCTCCCGTAGGAAACCGTAAGACAGAGAAAATTCAACTTCTTCTTGAGCGATCATTTATCATTTTTGCCAAATTTTGTGGCATATCCGTTGGTTGAGGAGTAGGTCCATCATGGACTGTAGCGCCACAAGAAGAAGAAGGAGAACCGTCAAAGCGATCATGGTCGGCGACCGTGGTGTCGAGCTATTTTGGAGAATTTGGTCGGTAGTCCGGACGTGGAATGATTGTTTACTAGAGGGGTCATGGGCAACGGTTCCGCCCTAAATTGGAATCTTCTTTTGAATTTTAGTAGTTCTCAGACAATCGATCAGGTCAACGTCCTAGGGTAAACTATCAAACTGATCGCAGCTCGATTGATCGTAGACTCAAAGCGAACCTTTTGATCCTCCAGAGACTTGTTCAATTTGAAAGTTTGTACAATCACTCACGAAGAATGATTTTTCAACATTGAAGGGACATAAACAAAACCAAGCGATCGTAAGTTAAAACGATCCTCGACGTTGAATGATCAATGACTTAAAATAAATCATTGCCGGCGAGTCACTGATAAATTTTCGTGGATTTCAAACGATCTACAACCACAAACGATCATAAGTTTCGAATAATCACCTTCAAAGCGATCGTGATCGTCGACAGTGGTGTCGAATGATTTTAAAGAATTTGAACGGTAGTCAAGACGCAACGATTCAGCCCTAACTTGTCTTCCATTTCCAAAGGTCTTCAAGTGAGTTTCTGCAGTTTCTAGACACTCGATCAGATCGACCAAAGTGGGTAAACTGTCAAACTGATCGAAGATGCTTTGATCGTAAACTCAAAAGAAACTTCTTGATCCTCCAGACAATTACTTACCACCAGAATGATTTTCAAAATTGAACATTGGCAAGTAAATAAAACCAAGTGATCGTTAATTAAACCAATAATCGACGTCGAATGATGGTTGGCTAAAAGAAAATCATTGCCGGCGAGTCTCTGATAAATGATCGTGGAGTTCAAATGACCATGTAGTTCAAATGATCGTGGACTTCAAATGATCGTTGACTTCAAATGATCGTCAACTACAAATGATCAGCAGTCCCGACTTATCACAGACAATGACTGATCAAAGACTTGAGAAAATGAGAAAAGACGTAAACAATGATAAAGTCTTGACCTTTGGGCAATTTAAGTGCGCCCTTAGCACAAAATTTTAATAAAACCCGATTGGGCAAGAGCACTGATGCGGCAATCAGTGATCACTTCGTTTGCAGACTCAGCCAGGCGTTCATTTGCATTTCAAAGGCGGTGTGAGATATATGTGCCGAAATCACCCCCAGAGTGAGACGTTTGAAGGAGCAGTGCATCCGGTCCAGGATCGCATCCCAAATGCCAACCGTCAAAACTGATATAAGCCCGGGCAGTCTCGATCAGATAATGTCAAGTGTGAGTGGCGGCTCCAGACTTTATGGCATCCCGCTCCAGAACTTCACTCGGCAACAATTTGTCTCCACAAACCCGAAAACAGGTCCCAACGATGAAGCCCCCCTCATGCGCCAATCATTATTTATTCGATCTCCCATCACAAAACCATCCACAGGGGCACCGACAACTGGAGAGATTGTGAATTCCCACCAAAAAGAAATCAAGCCTATCACCAAAGAATCGAATTTCCTCATCGCCACGAGTCGAAAGAGACCTCGAGACGAAACGATTTCATGTTTCTGTTGCATCTGCAGATCTGCTCCCTTCCCTTTCGTCATCTTCACTCTGAATACTTACATAAGGACAGCTCTCGCACAACAGGTGCCCCATCTCGACTCGGACTTCGGAGCGACAGCAAAGCCGGTTCCTCTCTGCGAGGGGACATTTCATCTGTCCGGCTTGACCTCGAACACTATGCCAATTACGTGCTGGACTGGAGTGAACTCCCTTGCTCACGGCTGGCAGATCTTGGACGATCCGAAAAGAGAGAAGCAGTCGAAAAAGTTGATCGAACATCCATTAGATAATTGATGACAACAATAGCAATCTGGTTAAACCGGCGCGCGGCACCGTGTACATATTTCCAAATTTCCGCCGCTCCCCCGCCAACGACAAATGCGGGCACGGCGGCGGCGCGGCTCCTACATATGTGGCAAGTGTACCACGTGCACGGGGAGGGTATATAATAAGTGGCCATCGGAATCCAGTGCTCAGTTCAAAGTTTACTTCATTCGCGAACATCTCACACTCGCCGCAGCCAATTATGTTCCGATTCGTGGTTTTGGTCTGTCTCTTCAGCGCTGCTGCCCTCGCCTTGCCCGCTGTGAGTGTGAAAAGAAAAAAAAAACTTTTTTGTGTATCTTCTGTTTTTTTTTTGTTTTATTGGTTTAAAAAGCGAAAAGAAAAGTGATAATTTCGACGGCCATTTGGAGTCTAGGAGCGTACGCACTTCGGACGCTTTGTCGAGCGATCCATTTCGCACTTCTCGAAGGTGCTGCACTTCACGTTGCCGCAGTACGTGCCTGAGCCACCGGAATCTGCAAAAGAGAGGAATTTCAATTTGATTCGTAGGCGCTGCAGGAACTTGTGAACTCACTCTTGCTGCCGAAGGGGCTGCTACTTCCGGAGCCGGAGTTGTCCAGAACGTTTGGTTGAGCGCAAGAACGGCCATTGCAAAGGTTCGGGCAGCATTTGCCGCCAATGGCACTGCATTCACTGTCGTGCAGGCACTTCGGGGTGCAGTTCTGCACCTTGGTGTACGAAGGGCAATCTGTCGATAAAAACACGCAGAAATGATCACATGAGATCAGTCACTATTCCTAGATGACTTACCTCCCGCCGCCAGTGTCAAAGACACACACACGGCGATCACGGACAGGTAGAGCACGAGTTTCATCGCTAATAAGACAAACAATGGTTTAGTGTTGTTATGTTTGGCTCTAGGGTACGACGCCTTACCGATTATGTACGACTGGTTTCCTCGAGATTTTGACACAGACTGAGTGCGCTTTATATGCGCGGGTTGTTGTTGAGGTTTAATACAGTCGTAGGCTTGTATTTGAAGCCAAGACCAGTTCAGTTATCTCTTATCGTGCTAGTTGGCTTGTCACAGGCGAAGGCGAGACAACGCTATCGACCGAGGAACCAGTTCAAATGGCAGATAACGATCAATTAACTCAACACTCGCTAGAGCAAGCGCTCAACAACGCATATCATGCATGCAATTTGTAGTTGCCGCTACATTGGGATTTTTTCTGATGACCTCACAGGAGTTTATGAAGAAAACAGTGATTGCCATTGCGAAGTGCGGTATTCATCAGTGCGATGATGACTGGTGCCGCTATAGCCTATACTTGTATAACAGTGTGACAGTGAGCAGACGCTGAGTTTTCTTTCATCGATCAAAAGAGTGGTAATCGTAAGTTTCATCATCTGTAAATGTGTCTGCTTGACGATCAGCAAAGAAGTAATTCTCAGTCAGCGCTGGTGGCACGAGTGTCCGTCGATCAGAAGTGACAAGGCCAAGTGCGCCAATGTCACGATCATCAGAAATACAAACTTCAGTACAGCGGTCAAAGAATGGCAGTGAAACAAGCGGCGATCACCGCTGCTACGATCGCCAGTCACACAAGCGCGAGCTCAAAGATTACCAGTGGCAGAAGAACGAGTGCGGAACTCGCTGGTGCGAACTTCAGGTAGACCAGCATCTACGCCACCATCGGCAGTCACACATGCGCCTGCATAAAGATCACCAGTGACAATAGAAGCGGTACAAAGCTCGCTAAATGCCGCAATCGCTCCTGCTATGATCGTCAGGTAAACGATAACAAGCTGCAAGCTCACGCCTACGCCACGATTGCCTGCCATACCAGCGCTAGCCCAAAGATCACCAGCGACACAAGAAGCAGTAGGAAGCTTGCTAAGTGTCGCGATCGCTACTTTTACGATCGTCAAGTAGACCAGCACCTACGCCACGATCGCCAGTCACTGATGCGCTTGCCCAAAGATAACCAGCGACACAAGAAGCAGTAGGTATCTTGCTTAGTGCCGCGATCGCTACTTTTACGATTGTCAGGTAAACCAGCAGCTACGCCGCGATCGCCAGTCACAAATGTGCCTGTCCAAAGATCACCAGCGACGCAAGAACCAGTACAAAGCTCGCCGTAATCGCTACTTCTACGATCGTCAGGTAGACGAGTACCTACGCCACGACTCCCAGTGCCATGATCGTTATTTGCCCGATCATCACTCTAGCGAACTTTTCTCCATTCAAACTGACTCAGATTTGAGCGTTAATTACCGTCAGGCAATTAAATGCCGTTTCCTCAAATGACTTTCCGCGAAAGCATATAATTGCCTTAACCTCTTAAGTGGCTCTAATGGCCACAGACGCCACTCACAACATTTCACAGGCCTTCTAATCCAGTTTTTAATCTCTCCGCAGGGAAACTCGGAGAACCCCCACGTCCGCCAAGCGCCCCAGGACCCGAGCATCTCCTCAGACAAAGCCCAAGAGGAACTGGAACGGTTCCAAAATGAGAACGCACACTACTCCTTCGACGCCGCCGTGAACGATGACATCAACGACCAGGCCCTTCAGCGGTCGGAGACTCGTGACGGCACCAAGGTCACCGGCAAGTACTCCTACAGTGACGGCTACGTGCGCCGCACAGTGCACTACGTCGCCGACGAGAACGGCTACCGCATCGTGAAGGAGGAGATGCAGGACATCGGCAATGGACCAGTCTTCAACCCTGACGGACAGGCCGATGTTTCTGGCTCACAGATCGGCTCCTATTCAATCAAACTGAACCGCGATGACGAGGAGAAGCACTACAAGGAAGTCAAACCGTAAAGGGGTGCATTCGAACGCGCCTCCGCATTAGACTGAATCGCTCCGCGCTAGCTTATAAGACTCTAGAGGTTATGATTGCAAGATAAGATTTTATTCAACACGTGCTATAACATGAACATTTATTTCTCTGTGTTTCAATGGTCGGCGCGGCGGACGTGATGCGATTACATCTCGTTGTGCACGGTCACATCACACTCGCCGCTGATGGAGCTGCTGCTGCTGGTCGATATGATTAGGGCCTTCTCTGAGTCGGTCAGGTTGATGAATTTGTTCTTGGCCTTCAGCTCGTTCTGTATGGAGGACAGCAGGTCAGGGGACTTGGGACGTTTCTCATTCTGTATTGTGAAGCTGTTCTGCGGGAGATCCTCGCTGAGGTGGCTGGTGGTCGGCTCTAGTTCCTTGTGCTCGGCGGTCTTCTTCTTGAGTCGCTTGGAGCCCTTCGTGATCAGCATCACGGCGGGCGATTCGTGGGAGAGCGCCTGGATGACTGTCTTGAGCAGCTTGGGCGGAGTCTCGGGGGTCTTGGGATTGCCGATGACCACGTCGGCTTGCATGGCGCTGCGACGAGCCTCCTCACGCTCCCGAGCGGCGTTCTTGCGCATCAGGCTGCGAGCACGCTTCTTTAGAATCGCCTGGGCGTTGGGGTAGTAGACGATCACTTCGTTAAGGTCTGACTTTGAGAGGACGAAGAGGTTGGCGTACCCCTTGGACCGGACGTCCGCCGTTCGGCGGTCGGCCCCATTGATGCCGAGGAGGCTGATCTCCCCGAAGACGGAGCCTTCAGAGAGCGTGGCAAGAACTATCTCATTGTTGGGGCCGCCCATCACCTGAACCTGGCCCAGCTTGATGATGTACATCTCCCGTCCGACCTCCCCCTTGCGGCAGACGTAGTCCCCAGGCAGGAAGGTTACTGCCCGCAGCTTCAAGACCAGGTCTCGCAGCAGGGCCTCTTCGCAGTCGGCGAACAGCTGCACCTTCGACAAGGTCTGGATGTGCACCGAGATGGCGATGTCTGTCTTCAGGTTGATGGGCAGGGAGTCAAGAATGTTGCTTTCGTCTGAAAAGAGGCCCCTGAGTGTGGCAGCCCATGAAAAGCGATTTTTGTGGCCTACCTAAAGTCCTCTGCTGGTCCCAGGTGAACTTGAACCACATCTTGACGCGGCGCTGCACCTCCCCAGGCAGGTTTAGGCGCCGCATGTACTCCAGGGTCTCGTCCTCCAGCTGACGGTACTCGTTTTTGTTCCTGGTCGCCGTGGAGATGATGTCTCGGATCTGACCGATGAGCAGGGCGAACACGAACACTCCCATTAGCCAGGCGGCAGTCATGAACACGTACTCGCCCTCCTTCTCCGGCTTCGGATTTTTTCCTGCGAAACGAGACGAGACAAGAATTCAGCTCAAGGTCGGCACACACACAATGGGCACCCTCGCGCGCTTACCGATGGAGGTGGCCGTCTTCGTCGCGAAGGCGAAGCACCTCACGTACGGGTGACCTTTCCCACTGAACACCCAGCGATTGGTTCCGAGACCTGAAACGAGGAGTGAATATACTCATGCATGTCAATCGCGATGTTGACGCGATAACAGGCCGCAGCCGGCTCACCTTGGTACGAGCTGTACGCGTAGTAAGAGCACGCGGTGAGGTGTATCATGTACAGCATGTAGGTCAGTGTCTTCGCTACGCGGACCTAAAACGCAGAAAAAATTGAAAACAAATTTTTGGAACGGAGGGGGGGGGAGGAACTTACAAAGTGCGGGGAGGAGATGACGCGGTCGAGGAGCTTGAAAACCTCCCAGAAGCTCTGAATCTTGAGGAAGCGGGGGAACCTCCAGTACACTGCCCCAGTTCCGAATTTGAAGTAGAGCAAGTCGAGCGGGAGGAGCGACAGCAAGTCCAGCTGTGGAGAAAGGAGGGAAGGACGATGCATGAGATTGACGTGACGGAGGATTGGCAACGCACCTTGAACTGAAGTTTCCTCATGTAGTTCTTTCGGGTGAGGGTCTTGTTCTTCACCCAGAAGCCCTCGAAGAGGTACATGACGCGGTGCTTGAAGAATACCACGTCCAGCAGATAGATGAGGTCGGCGCAGAAGTCGCAGATGAGCCAGGCGTTGGTGTTTTCCGGCGTCTGGAAGGGGAACGTGGAGCGCAGCGGTATCACCCAGGCGTTGTAGAGGAAGCTGACGGAGACGACACACAGCCAGGAGATGTAGATCTTGCCCTGGGGGTCCAGAGTCTTCTCGTTGTTGTTGCTGCCGCAGAGGCTGGAGCAGAGCCACAGGCTGGACTCTGGATTGTCAGCTTCGAACTGCTGGCGGTTGCTGTTCACCTTCGAGTTGAAGTGGCTGTCGCCCTTCTTTGGCTGTTTTGTGATGGAGACCGGGGCCGGAGGTGGTGGCGGAGGTGGAGAGGGCGAGCTGGCACTGCTCGAGGGGGTGGGGGGAAGTTCCAGGCGCGACTTAACCTTGTTGGCTCGGGCGGTGAAGCGGCGCACCAGATGACGGACCTGGTCGCGAAGGAACTGCTGGCCATCTGAGTCCAAGCTGAAAGAAGAAGCAGGCTGTAGCCACTAGGCAAATTCAGCTGTTCCATGACTTACCTGCCAGGTATGGAGCGATTCATGGCATTGGAGGGAGTGTCCCCGTCGTTGACGGCCACCAGCTCGCTCTCCAGCACACTCTCCTGGGAGTCGGGATTGTTCTTCTCCTCGTTGGCCATATCCGGGGATTCGTTGTAGCAGATATGGACATCTTCCTCCGCCTCCACCACGGGCTGCTCCACCGGCTGAGAGCAACTATCGCATGTCTCCTCTGTTTGAGGGGACTCTTCCTTGCTCACATCCTCACCGACGCCCAGAGCCCTTCCTGAGCACTCGTATTCCTCCACAGGCACTTGCCCCGGCAACAGACACTCGTTCAGGACCTTCCGCACGCTCTCCGGGCTCACGAGAGGCTTCTCGTTCTCGTACTTAAGGATGTGCTTGACCAGGGCGTGGGTGCTCTCGATGTTGGAGGCATTCTGCTCTGCCTCGAGGCAGCCGATTTTTCCGTTGCGGAAGTACAGCTTCGAATTGAGGAACCGCGGGCTGCCAGGCCTGCTCCGTTTGTTCTTGAACGAGTTAATCTTGTAGGTCGGACTCTTCTGCGAATTCCTGCGCGACGACGGTGGCGTCTTCTTCGATGGACTGGGTGTTTTGTTCTCCTTGTTCGGGCTGGAGACTTCGGCCGACTTCTTGCGCTTGTCCTCCATCTTCCGGCGCTTCTCCCGGGCATACAGCTCCTTGTCGCGTTCCTTCTCCCTGCGGATGATGTTCTCAGTGACGGTGAGAAGGTCCCCAATCTCCTTTATGTCCTTGGAGATCTCCTCCAAGCTCTTGCGCACCGTGGCCTCTTTCTCGCTGGGCGACGAGTACTTCACCTCGTAACCCCTCGAGTTGATCACGTTCCGCATAAACGGGTGCCGCTCCAGCGTCTCCGAGAACATCGGCGACGTCGGCCGATTCAAGCGCATAGGCGGCGGCGAACTCATCTTCTTGACCGACGTCCGAAAGTCCTCGTACGGGAAATTCTCCAAAATGTTGGGCGATGACTTCAGCAGAGACTCTGACTCGCAGCCGAGAGGCTGTCCAAAGAACACATTTAAATTGAATCTAACTAAGCGACGAACACGACGGTAATCCAGTCACAGTACTCCGCGCTGCGATACTGAAGCCCATTGTCGATTCCGCGGAACACCAGCCGATCGACTAGATGCGACACCGAGCGGCGGAGCAATTCGCGAACTCCGCTCCGATAGAAGCTGAGAACGGCAGCGTGCGTAACGTCGCCGCCATTGGACGTGCGCACGCCTTCTGACTATCAATTGCACTAATCCGAGGTTCCAGTGGTAATTATTTTGTTTGTCGCTGCACAAGGCAGGTGTGCGTGCGCGGCGATTCGGAATCGACAATGGCCCACCGTCGGATAGGAGAGAGCGCGGATCGCGCCCAAGGCCTGCTACTCACCTTTCGCAACAATCCAACGTTGTCCATCGTCGGAATTTATGTTCCTTCTCCTCTGGGCTGGTGTCCGTGTCCGTGTTACCGTGTCGGCTGGAAAGGAATTCGTTTTCAGTCATTTTATTGCTTGTCACTTGATAGATTTATTCTGGTGGCGGGGGAGGAGGGAGAGGCTTATATGGGCTCAACAGCAAAACAGGCATTAAGACGAGCCAATTATGGGGATCATTACGAGGCGCGTTTGCATACTGGCGGGGTGTTTCAAGCTGCAGAGTGGAGGAGTGTCTTTTGAGACGAGAACTTCGTCGCTGTGATCAAACGTTAAGCACCTCTGTGGTGTCTCTTGTCTCTGTCTTGTCTCTGAGCGCAGACAGCCGTCAAGGACATCAGTGTCATCCGCCCGTGTCACTAGTTAATTGTGCTCCGTTGAGCAGTTAATCACAAAGTGTATCGATTTTTTTAAATGTTTCTCCTTCGGATGCACAAAAAGGCTTCAATTTGACGGAGATTTGGAAGGGAATTTTTCGAGACGGATTCCCGAGAACACAAGTCACTCTTGAAGATGAGATTTTCACCAAAAGAAGTTCTCCTTCTTAAGGTTTTCCAAAAAGATGCAAATCCAGCGCTCTTCCTTCTCCGAAATGTGCACAGAATAAAGAGGAACTATAAACTTACAAGAGTGGACCAAAATCCGCAAAGACAACTAGATAAATTTGTGTTTTTCTTCCAACCAGACGGACAACTGCTTAATCAGCACTTCCATATTTGAAGTGAAGTTTGGACGAGTTCTTCCCCCACAGAGACAGCTGGCGTTTAATTGTGCGCATGTCCTTCCGTAGCCGACTGGAATGAGTTCGTGACAGAGATAAGGATATCAACTAGTGGCGATAAACGTAAACAAGGGGAATGTGGGAATGTCCAGTGAGCACACGTGGCGGGTTGTCGACTTGATGTGAATGCAACGGGTGTCAGTGGAAGATTCTTCATCGAATTCATCATCTTTTGATTGTTTTGATGATTTGACTGGGGAAAGGACTGTCTGACTGGACGAAGAGGGAAACTGAAGACAGACAATGACACAGGTTTTTGACAAGTTTTCAGGGGATAGTTTATTGCTAATAGTCCCGGGACATTTTTTGTAAGTGGCGCCCCCTATATGCTTCGGGATTTATTGAGTGGTTTATTCCGTCCTCCGTCTAAGGGGCTTTTTATTTGTCGGTGAAACAGCCGGAATTGCTTTTTTCGGATGTTGGGATATACGGCCCTGAAGCGCTCAGACTCAAATACTGGTCCACCGTACTGCCAGGTAGTAACCTTCATTTAATGTGCTTTCTTGGTTTTCCGAAGAAAGACCTTTATCTAATGTAATTTCTTGGTCTTCAGAAGAAAAACTAAGAGGCGCTTCTGTGATATGGAACCTAGGTTTCCGGGTCCCACCACCTCACCGCCAAATAGCCGCCATCTGTTACGAGCGAAAGCGGGACACTGACAGAGAAAATGCTCAGAAGTGTCTTCACCTTCTTCACAGGTGTCACAAAGAGTGACATCAATAAGCCCAAGCCGACTTAGGTGACATCAATAAGCCCAAGCCGACTTAGGTGCATAGCGAAGGTAAAGTGTCACATTAGTACGCCGACAAGTCGTCTACACTCGTTTCTGTCTAGAGATAGCAGAAAATAAGCGGATTTTTTGCTATCGTTTGGGAGTATACTCTGCATCCTGAAGAGCCACGCCGTCTGCGATTGTGCTGTAGGGAGAGCCAACCATAGACGGAGGCCCTGACCAAGGATGCGGGTAGTCCGAAGGTGGGTTTGGGCCCTACGAATGCCTCTGCTCAACCTAGCTCGTTTCCCAAGATCCTCTGTCGTCCTGGGACTCAAACAAATTTTAGCGAATTCAGCCTGCCGACCAAATTAAGGGAAGACTTGCATTCTTGAACTATCTTTGAAGTGGTTAAAGGTTTAAGTAAGGCCTTGAGCACAGCTTGGCTGTTACTGCAGACGCAGATGCTTCTTCTCTTCCACCTATTCTTCACAATAAAGTTGGTGGCCATTAGGATCGCGAAGGCTTTCGCATAGAAGACTGACGCGAAATTATCTAAGAAGCGTGAAGTCTAAGATTGTCGTTTTCTACGTAGGCCCCAGCTCGAGAACCCTCCGTCGCCTTGGAGCCGTCCGTGAAAATCCGACTAATTTCCTTTCCCGGTTCAGTTTCTGGTCAGAGCCAATCCAGGACACGGGGAAAGTCGACCTTGTACGAGCGTCGCAACTGTATTATTGGTGACCTCGCATCAGACGGCATGTCCATGAGAGTAGTATCATAAGAGATGCGGCGTGCGAGGTCATTCAAGCTCCAGTGCGAGTGGAACGGGAATTGTTCAGTTCTGTAATGAAAAGTCGAGGATGAGCAAGAAGTTTGCAAAAGGGTCCTCTTTTGCGAAAGTAACTGCGAAAGACTGGAGCTCGAAAAACAATCAAAGAAGCGACCGACTCAAAATAACATAACTGGAGGGCGTACTCCAGACTTTAGCACCACGCTAAGAAAAGGAGGCGTCAGAAGTTCATGTAAGCACGTTTTTGAAGCACATGTTTGAAGCACATGTTTGAAGCACATGTTTGAAGCACATGTTTGAAGCACTTTTTTGAAATACAATTTTGAAGCACATTTTCAAAGCACTTTAGCACCACGCTAAGAAAAGGAGGCGTCAGAAGTTCATGTAAGCACGTTTTTGAAGCACATGTTTGAAGCACATGTTTGAAGCACATGTTTGAAGCACATGTTTGAAGCACATGTTTGAAGCACTTTTTTGAAATACAATTTTGAAGCACATTTGAAAGCAAATTTGTGAATAAACAGCAAGATTATGGGTTTTGCGTTACAAGCACAAATGAGCCCTACAGCGTTAAATTTGCTTCCAATTCTGAGTAGCCGTTGTGGGGGAAACTACATTTTTCTAAAGGCTTCAAATATTCTCTATCTGGTGCAAACAATAAAAATACATTTTCTTGTCCTTTAGAAGAACGAGCCGTTTAAGTGGAGCAATCTCGGGCATTTTTCGTTTTTTTTTATTTCCCTTCTAATGCTTGTATTGCAAAATTATCATAGGCATGAACCACCATGTAGTGAAACGCAAGCCTTTTTTGACTAAATTCAGGTTTATAATTTTTTACAACGGAAGTGTGTTGATTAATAGTATTAAATGTAATTTTTCTAAATAGGTATGAATTCCAACTTTGGCTTAAGCTTAGAATTACTGTCGTATATTGTTATTTAAATTTTTTTTATGCAATCAAAAATAAAAAAAGAAGTCACTTCTTTTTCAGTTTTGTAACTTAAGATTACTCCGTTATCCTTTCTGCTATATCAACCATTTGACAGCAGGAGGATAATATGGCACTGAAACTACTCGTATAATCAAAATTTCATCAAGATCGGTCAGCGGGTTCAAAAGTTACAAATTTTCTTCCGCGTCCCACATAGCATAGTCGTTATAGCAGGAAGGCAGATCAGCTTATGAGGGCGTATCATCGAAGAACCGACACCAAGCCAAAGTTAATGAAAGAGAAGAAAGAGCAGTATCCACATCAATGTGCCAAACCTGATGAGATGCCTCTACTAAAGGTGGATGGAGGCATATGCTCATCCCCGTAATCGAGACCTGGACTCGCGGGATTCCAACTACCAATTATCTGAGTTCCTTTCTGGTCACGGCGGGTATCAAAAATGTCTGCATAGGTTTGGGCACTACAACTCGCCCCTGTTGCCAATAATGTCCACACTCCGAGGAGGACGTAGAGTACGCAGCTTCTCACTGTAGCCGCTTTGCGCAAGACTAACACAAGGTAAGCCTACCCAAGGCCGACAGATCTGTACAGAACTGGAATAAGGTTTGATCATTTAGTGCTTTATGCATTTTTTGGCCGCCGTGGCATAGTGGGTAGAGTGCAGCGCTCACACGCCGAAGGGTGAAGGTTCAACTCCCAGCTCAACACCAATTTTTCACGGCACCACCTCTTTCGAGCTACTGACAACACTCAAAGAGTAGTAACTGTCTTAAATTTCGCCGTTTTTAAATTTTGCCGTTCGGAGTCGGCAACAAACTGTGGGCCCCTTCTCAAATTTCGCCGTTCGGAGTCGGCAAAAAGCTGTAGGTCGCTTCTACTCGTGAGAGAACAGTAGCGTGCACAACAGGAGCAGTTAATGAGCAAGCTAGGTCCTGGTCCCCCTTTGAACTGTAGCACCAACAGTTATTATTTATTTATTGCATTTGTTACACCGATCAGCGCAGTAATTCGCGAACTCCACTCCGATCGAAACCGAGAACGACGGCGTGCGTAACGTCTTCGCCGTTGGACGTTGTGCACGCCTTCTGACTATCAATTGCGCTAATCCAAGGTTCCAGCAGTAATTATAAGGCAGGAAGGGGCTTCCCTCCAGAGCAGAGCGTAAGTCGCTACCAAACCCCGCGAAGAAGCACCTATCGGCAGTTTCAAATCGTGTATGCTAGCCGCTCAGGCTTTGTCGGAAGTCGCGACTGTTGGTGTTGTGTATCGAAGTAGGAATGCATCAGATTTGTTGAATGGGAACAAAGTAAGTCTTAACCATTACCATTAACTGTTACGACGCGCATGCAATATCTTAAATATTCACTCCGTTCGATCTTTCCTCTGAAACTGCATCTACGATTGAAGACTTTCCTAAACAGAAGCCATTGAAATCTTAAACCCAATGCAGAGCAACATCATCCTGGGCTTAGCAAGTGATCAGTGATCACGAACTATGGATAAGAATAGAACGTCTAGGACGTCTAAGCATGGCAGCCCCCTAAGCATTCTGCTCCGAAAAAGCAGCTGTTGAACAAGAAGTTTCTTTGGCAGGGCATTTTCCCTCTCAAGCCTTTCCTCCAATACCTGCTCCAGGCTCAACAAAAACACCTTTCAAGGAGTACTTCCTCAAACTCTTTGAAACAAGTGTGGATACCAAGCGACCACTTACTGCATCCCTCTCGCCATCCACAAATCTTGCGGCCACCTGTAGCGGAAGTTACTTAACCCCCCCTGCCCCAATCCAAACTTCTCCTCTCCATCAAGACTGTCTTTATATTTCATTTGCCTTTCTGAATCTACAATCTGTTGGCAAAGAATCTATCAATCAGCGCAAGGCAAGCCAGCGGTTGATCGGTCGGCACCATGTGCCCGGAATTAAGAATGGTGGCCTCGTAGAAATTCCTCGCCTTCGTCACGTATCCACGCAGCCGCCCATTTACGGTGAACGGCTTCCGCGGAGCGCTCCGGTATTCCTCGGCGCCGCTCCACTTCATCTGATGGAAGGCGTTCTCGGAGAGCGGGTACGCGACTATGAAGTCCCAGTTGCCGCTGTAGTACATGATGCGGAGGCCTGCTTCCAGCAGCCGCTGTGTCCAGTGCATGGCCGTGGTCATGAAGTCGTTAATGAGATGGGTGTAGACGGCGTTTGGTCCATAAAACGGATTGTTTCCCACGTGAAGGGCATCGCGGACCTGGGGATGGGTGATAAGAGGATGCGCGCACGTGCCTTGAAAATAAACTCACCTCGCGTTGATTGATAAATTCCAGAAAAGGGAACAGATCGATGGCTTCTGGGCGCTGGATGTTGTACAAGTTGCTGTAGTTGCTATGCTGAACGAACAGGTGTAGCGTGGAGTCCCAGTACTAGAGGCAGAGAGAGTGCGTGTAAGCGCCACTGAATCTTATCTAAATCTGAACTGTTCTTACAGCTTTGGCTTTTTGCGGCTCATCGATGTACGCCCGAATGAGGTTCTCCGTCACCCGCATCTCCTGGTACCCCGGTCGGCCGATCAGCCCGACCTCGTAGGCGAAGGCCGAGTAGTCCACCATGTTGTAGGGATCCGAAAGAGCGTTTCCCATCGCTAAACCCTGAAACAGCAGCAGTGTACACAAATAGACGGCTGCTTGATGTACATACCCTCAAATTGATTTTCAAGTAATTCTGGGGAATGCCATTCTGCTCGTAGATGACGTCCGCGATCGCTGGAATGTACTTGCCCGCGAAGGACTCGCCCGTGATGAACAGTTCGTTTCGCTGCAGGCTGGGGAACAGCTTGTAGAACTGCAGCAGCCCGATGTAGAGGTGGCGTGCCACCTCCGGAATGGTGTCACAATACCCGTCCGAGTCCGTGAAGCTGAACCCAGTCCCCACGGGGTTATCAATGTAGAGCATGTGGTAGCGCTTGTGCCACGAGTATGGGTTCTCTAACCAAGTGAAAGTAATCGGATTAAGTCGTCAGCTCGCATTTGTGTTCACAAACCTTTCAAGCGCATGCCGTTCAGTCGGAAAGGGCCATTCCCCGTGAATACCGCCAGCAGCGACGACACCCCCGGCCCTCCCTGCAGCCAGAGGACAACAGGTTTCCCGTCACCTCTACTCCCGTCCTCAGCCTTGCTGCCAACAGATTCGTTTGCGGACAACTTCTTCAGGAAGGCATGATCGAAGTCGGTGTCCTCCGCCTCACCCACTCCCGGATCCCCATCGAGGTCATCCTCGGCGTCGAGGAGCGTCCGCTGTGACCCCTCGGCCGGGAAGAACCAGAAGAACAAATTCGAGTTGTGCTCCTCATCCACGTTCAAGTAGCCTGTCACAAGGGAAATCAGCTTAGGTTGTGTCACACTCATCCACAAGCTTCATGGACTCACCCGCGTAACTTGTGGTGTTCAGAAACAAATCCCTGCCGACGCGAGCGAACTTTCTTCCAGTCGACTGCAGGCCAGCCTCGATGTACGGCGTCAGCAGGAGTCGTCCATCATCCAGGTCGTTCTTGTTGAAGGCAAACCCATCAGAGGGCAATGTGGGCACACCAAACGTCGGCAAAAGTTGACCGTACACCGTCGAAAACAGAACGCAGACACATCCGCACACCGCCGCCAGAACACTTTGCATCTTGATTAGGGGGAGAGAAAGGAACAATCGATTCGCGCCCGCGCAGCGTAAGTCCTCAACTGCCTCGGCGACAAGCCGAGCAATAATCTTTATACGGCGACAGCCGTTCCTCATCTATCCTTCTCCCCCTGCGCCCGTGCTATTGACATTCGCTCCCATCCATCTCCCATCCGCCTTGCGCCGCCGTTCGTTGGCCACAATCAGGCAAATATCCACAGGTGGGTACAGAATTTAAAGTGGCCCCGCGCTGCGGTAATGGTCGTCATCAGCAACGGCGCAATGGCAGCGGCAACAAAGACCACGGCCACGGCGACGTTCATTGCCTAGAACTAGAAGCAATTGTTCGGGTTTTTGCCCGATTACCCTTTCCTCTATTGTTTACGCAGCCTGCTGGTTCTTAATCAGTTTTTGTGTGTCGCTTGCTTTGTCTTTTCTTCCGTTTCTGTGCTTTCACCAACTCCCTCCCATTTTACTGTGGCAACTGTGCTCGTGTGTGTGTGTGTGGTGCTTATCTGTTGCATGTTGTCTTTTTATGCTCCACTAATCATGTTTTTTTTTGTTCTTGGTGTGCCCTTAGATTCTTTACTCACATCCTGGTGCGAAAGTACGTGTTGAAGTGTCCTGGGGAGCCCCGCAAAACAGAGTGGCGACTGAGATAACATCAGAGATCCATTTGTTTAGACAGAATTTGCTTGTAAAATGTGTATGTAACACTCACTCACTAAGTTCCGGGACATACCACATAGAGGGCGCCACTTACAAAAAGAAACAATATTAAATTTTTAATTATGTTATGTGTAATTCAATTAAAAGCAAGGATTTAATAAAATTTTGAAACTCAAACCCATCCATTTGTCTTTTATTCAAAGTCAACCTACAAAACTTTTCAGTAAGAGTGTCCCTTAATGCAGATCCATTCAAATGCTTTCAAACAAGGATATTTGGATGTGGAAACGGTAAGCTCGATCCGCTCTGCAAAATGAGCCCAGCTGCATGTTTCTAGCACACCCTTATCTTGAGATAAGAGCGTTGAAATCTACCTTAAGAGCCCTAATAAGCCCTCTCATAAGCCGCTTCATAAGAACATTCTTAAGCGCCTTCTTTAGCCCCTTCTTAAACCCCTTCTTAAACCGTCCCTAAGCCCCTTCATGAGCCCCTTCATGAGCCCCTTCTTAAGCCCCTTCCTAAGCCCTTTCCTAAGCCCCTTCATAAGCTCCTTCATAAGCCCCTTTATAAGCCCCTTCATAAGCAACTTCATAAGCCCCTTCATAAGCCCCTTCATAAGCCCCTTCATAAGCCCCTTCATAAGCCCCTTCATAAGCCCCTTCATAAGCCCCTTCATAAGCCCCTTCATAAGAACCTTCTTAAGCCCCTTCTTAAACCCCTTCTTAAACCCCTTCTTAAACCCCTTCTTAAACCCCTTCATAAACCCCTTCTTAAACCCCTTCTTAAACCCCTTCTTAAACCCCTTCTTAAACCCCTTCTTAAACCCCTTCTTAAACCCCTTCTTAAACCCCTTCTTAAACCCCTTCTCAAACCCTCCCTAAGCCCCTTCTTAAGCCCCTTCATGAGCTCCTTCATAAGCCCCTTCATAAGCCATTTTATAAGACCCTTCATAAACCCCTTCATAAGCCCCTTCTTTAGCCCCTTCTTAAGCCTTTTAAGCCCGTGGGCACCTGGTAATTTACCAAATTCTTTCTCAATTTTCCGCAAAAACCATCAAATCGCAGCCAAAGCAAGCTCAAATGTGTTTCATTCATGCAAAAATACCCGAAACTGGGCTTCTCATGAATTTTCTCAACGTTATCCCTTAAAATTCTTTCAGAATAACTGTAAATCTTATCAAATTTCTGAGTTCATCTTTTAGAGGACTATTCCATCTACAACACCACATACTTACTTTTTCAATCGGATGCGCCGTTTCCGAGTAAATCGCATTTAACGTGACCCCAACCGCACAAAAAACACCTGCTAAAGTCTCTGAGCGCCTGGTAATTCAATCAGAATTTCGTGTTTGCGAGCAACTTTCCGTCACGTTGCTAGAAATTGGCTCAGCCGTGGCACATGATCTATATGCCAAACGAGTGGTGGGGACCTTTGCTTTATTATGGGAAGTGTCCCAGCTCAATTGCACTAATAACAGCTTAGATTGTTCATATTTCGACATGTCTGTTCATATTTTCCCAAATAACGGTACATTTCAATCATCTGTATTAAGTCCATCTTAAAGAGGACATTTCATTCTCCAAGACCTGGTATTTAGTTTTTCCATCAGACATCCTGTTTCAAAGATATTTGCCATCGAAGTTACCTGGAAGTGCAAAATATACCTACTATCGCTTCTGAGCGCCTAGTACTCCAAGAGGAATTTTATGAATAATCGACATCATGTTGCTCGGGTATGACTAGGCTGGAGAAAATGACTGATGTATCAAATTGATGGTTGGAACCGCTTGACGACTAAATAAATGTGCCTCAACTGAATTATAGTCTCGATGCCTCTGTTATTTCATGTTTTTTACATTGTCCTTTGAAATGTGAATAAACAGTAAATCAAATTTTTGCAAGAACACCTTTTATAGAGAACAATCCAATCTAGAAGATCCCATATTTAGTTTTTCAATCAGTAGCCCCTACTCAACGATATCTTTGGCAAGTAATTACCGAAAGAACAAGCTATACCTACTTAAATTTCTGGGCGCCTAGTACGTTACACGACATTTTATGGTTTTCGGCAAATGCTGCTACGTAGGGTTGCTACGAGTTGCTCAAGGCCAGCTCGGTCGAGGGACATGTTTCTTAAATAGAATTCATAAACCAGGTCAATTCTCCTAAAACTTACTCGAAAGTCTTAAAAGTGGCTCCATATCCTCAACTTTTTCGGCTTCTCAAGATGAAGGATATGAACAGCATGAGTTTGGTGGGGTATAGGACAAGCTTAGATTCATTACTTAGCCACCTAAGAAGGCATGTAGAGAGTGAGGTTGAAATGAGTTTTCAAGTGACAACCCTGAAGAGGTCTCTCCTGAGCCGAAACAAAACTGCTGTTCAGCAGCTAAGTCAGTGCAGGACCTTAGGGAAGGGTTCTTTTTTTCAGCATTTGTCGCCACTGCTTCTGGGACAAGTTGATGGTGAGTATGAGCCAAGTCCCTGATGAATCTAATTCAAGTCACTGGCTAAGTCTAGGATGGTCGGAAATAATTTTTTCTTATTTCTTCTGTTAGCATTATCCAAGAGACATGTGCTGACGGCGCAACAGTCAGACAATCCGCACAGACGCTACAGGGACGAAATTGATTCAGAATCGTCAGGACACCTGCATGGCGGTTTGTGAGCGCTGTCAACGGTTGGTCCTTCTAGGTTACGTGTTTTCCATGACACAAAAAAATCAGATTTGCTTGAAATCAATTTTGTCCTTGGGTGTACCATTCTCAGGACTGAGGCATTTATGGGGTGCAGTTAGTACTCAGACAAGGCAAACCCATACACTGGTACTTCAGTCAAAACTTTTTATCGTTTTCGAAGACACTCCAGCTTACATTAAAGCCCAAATGATGAGGAAGAATTGGAGCTGGGCAGTTTATCGTGTTTTTAGATCATTCTCGAGATTTTCACTCAACTAGCAGTCAATTTCATTTACCTTCCAAGTTTCTATTTTAAAGCCCAATCCCATCTACAAAACCCCATCCTTACTTTCACAATCAGATGTCCCGTTTTAGAGATATGTACAATCAGAACTAATCGAAAGCGACCCACATACCTACTAAAATTTCTGTTTGCCTGGTATTTCGTTCGGAATTCATGAATTGACTTGACACATGATCGACACTGCAAAATGTTGGTGGAAATCTCTGCTAAATGCTGGTATGTGCCTCAACTAAAATGGTATTTTCAATATTTTTCTTTCAATAATTTACCGTAATAACAGTAAATAAGTTTTTCTCCCTTTTCTCATCCAGTAGATGACAATCCAATCTGCAAGACCTCATCCCTAGATTTCCAATCAGACCTCCCCTCATGAAGATACTGACCGACAAAGTCAAATGAACGCATAAAACATGCATACTTCTTTTTCTGGGCGCCTGGTATTTCCCACAGAATTTCCGGAATTTCAAGCAAATCTCGCTTCAAGTTGTTTAAACATGCCTATGCACACCGTCAGCACCCCCAATCTTCTACTATGCATGTTATTTCAAGATTTGCTAGATTTTACAGCAGAGAGCTTACCTGTTGTGCCGCTTGATATATTCACTTAGCTTACCATTTATCAACCATCCCATATGGTCTAGTGGCTAGGATATCTGGCTTTCACCCAGAAGGCCCGGGTTCGATTCCCGGTATGGGAAGTTACTTTTTTCTTTTTTTTTTACCTTACCTGACATCACCCGGGTGTCTTCACACAGAGGACGCCGCGGAGATGGAACCTTCCAGTCAAATAAAGATCTCAGTTTTTCCTATGTGTATGTATGTGTATTTTATTATTTTAGTACTTCTAACAGACAATCAATCGCGTGTTACTCAAGATCAATACAAAAAGAAATGTAATGGGACATTGGGGGAGAGTTAGCGGTTGGGGTTTCCGACGCGGTTGTGGTGTTGGTGTTCCCATGCGGCCTACTTTTTGGACTTGTCGTCCTTACTCTTGTCGGACTTCTCCTCTTTCTTGTCCTTCTCCTTCGCCTCCTTGTTCTCCTTGTCCTTCTTGTCCTTGCCGTCCTCCTTCTTGCCCTCCTCGGCGTCTCGATTTGTGAGCTTGTTGTTGATCAGGTTGTGCAGAGCGATGATGGATCGCACCATGGAGGCGAGGTACACCACCAGCATCTGGTCGTTCGTCTTCACGTACATCGTCTCGATGAACTGGTCGGAGGTGATGTCGGGCAGCAGGTTGAAGATGTCCTGCAGCTGATAGACGATCTGGTGGTTTATGGGCAGCTTGCCGTCGCCTACTTTCTGCAGGTAGTTCTTGATGTCCTTCAGTTGGGCGTTGAGACCTTTCAGACCCTGCAGCTGATTTGTGATCTTCTGTGAAAGACTGCCGACCGTCGTGTCTTTGATGTCGCGCAGCAGATGTTCGACGCCGACCTCCTCGGCTTCTTCCGCACCGATTTCACTGGGTACGTGTTCGAATGTTTTGCTTGTGGGGGTGCCGTCGTCGTGCACCTCCTCGACGGCGATGTATGCTTCGGTAGGGAGCCCGAGGTCCTTGGGCTTGGCATCTATGATGACCAGCACAGAATTGGGGCAATACCGACGAATCAACTCATTGATGGCGATGTCGTTCTGATGGAGTTTGGGACCGGTGTGGTACCAACCAACCACTCGCTCGCGGGCATTCACTTTCTTGAACATGCCGTACATATTCTCCAAGTAGTCATGGTCAAGGAACCAAACAGATTTGTCTTTGTCGTCCTCGTCGAATGGAACTGCGGGGGGAAATCGGGAATTTATGAGTCACTCCGGGTCAATGGCAGACATATGCACTCACCTGCAAAGCTGTTTGAAACGTCCAGGACACCTTTGGACCGCCAGCAGCCGAGGAGCACGCCGACTACGCGTTTCTGGTTGCCAATTTTGCCCATGCGATTGAAATGGTCAACCACACTTAGAAGGACCAAGGGATGAACTATGACCTTGCTTACGGTGACTTCGGCGGAAGGCATCTTGCTCTAAATTCACTCTAATCGGTATTTACTAAATGCACAATAAGACAAAGGAGGATTCGTTTTTTTTGGCGGAGAGAGAAATGCACATATATCTGTGGAAATGATGATTTTACGTTTTTCTCTTCTTCACGAAAGCGGCTCTCAAACACGAAATGACAGGCAACAATTTTTTGGACAATGACGTGAGTGAAGTAAGATGTGGTTTGGAGATTGGGTTTTCGAAGAATTGTGGTGAATATACAAGATGGTGGATTGTTAAATTATTAATTTCTAACTTTGTCCCTGTGATTAAATTTAAATGGGCTTTCTAAGACTAGTTTTGCACATTTTTCTGCCATTGGAAGTGCTACATTGATTGCTTTTGATGGACTTATTCTTGTTCGGAGATTTTCGAATAAGCATTTCCGAACGCACACCATTCGAATGCATGGCATGAACTGTCAAAGAGAAATGTCATAATCACTTGTGTAGTAAAATTCCAATTTCTTCTAAAAACACACTCTTAAGTAATATCTTGCAAGGATGCCTTTCATGAAAGGAGCAGCCCCTGTCCGAAGGACAGTGAAGTACCTCAACGCTGGGAAGTTAGTCTTGAAGGACAAGGTGAAAATCTTCAGTGTCAACTACAACACAGCCGGCGATCACCACCACGGTGCTCGGTAAGTTGCCTAAAGTCCTCCTCTGCTCTGGGTGTTCATGGGCTTTCATGCAGGGACTTTGTCTTTTGGAACATCCCTCAAATTCAGTACAAAAACCCATCAGTGCAAGTGGTCACATTCAAGAACATGACCCCGTCGCCGTTTGTTCGATGCTACTTCGAGGACGGCAGGGACATTCTGATCGACCTTGACAACAGGAACCGCGAACAGATTCTGGACCACCTCATAAAGGTCGTCGGCAAATCAGAGTAAGATTTCCCAGACCTCATAGCTCCGTGTGTAACTCACTTTCTCCAATTCAGGGAACAACTGGATGCCGAAACCCGCCTCGCCGAACGAAAGGACAACCCGGCGAACTTTGGCGTCGGCTGCGATCGACACTGCATCTGTGAGATCCCCGGCCAAGTGCCGTGCCCCGGAACAGTTCCCCTCCCCCAGCATATGCGAGGCAAATACGTATTCAAGCTGAAGCAATAAAAACATTTGTTTTCTTCTTTGTTGTGGATATAATTTATGTCTGCCTTAATATATTGTCACGAGGTTTAAAATAGAACATGTAGTCACGGTCGACTCAATAACTGAACACAGTGGAAGAGGACTAAGAAAAGAAACGGGACATCCTTCACTATCGGCGCTTGGGACGATGATTTCTGTTGTAAGGTCCCGAGGAGCGGTGCTTGGTGAACTGCATTCTCGAGCTGTAGCCTCTCTGGCCGTTGGCCGCTTCATTGTTCTTGTTGAACTGGTACTTCTGAATCAGGGGAGTTTGATGGGAGCAATTGCTACTGAGATCCAACTCGTCGTCGAGTGTCCGCTTTTCCAATAAATTCAACTTGGCTTCTATTGCCCTGATCGCGTCTTCTTTGCTAATCTTTGAGTCAATTGGACGGGTGCCCAGCGCTGGAATTTCTATTCGTGGCTTGGGCTTTTCCAGCTCATCCTAAAATAGAAAGTTTATTAAGAATACTGATGCAAAGAGGCGAAGGTAGACGACTCACGTAGTTGAGATTCTTTGCCAAACGAACTGCGAGGGGTTTCTTCCCTATGTACTGTCCGTTAAGCTTCTGTAGAGCATTCACGCTGGCTTCAACCTGATGGAAAGCAAGAAATGAGATAAAGCTTCACACACTGCAATGTTTGCTTACAGATTTAAATGTGACAAATGCATATCCTCTTGACTGACCAACAAGAGGACCATTCTTGTGGAAGAGCATGTCAAACTTCTCAATCGGACCGCATTTTTGCACAATTTTTAAGAGTTGATACCAACATGGAAAGAAAATCACAAAAATTAGTTGCTTTGCTAAGTGTTTAGCAAGGTGAAGTGGCAAAGTGAAATTTCATTGTGCAGAAGAAAGAAAACTAATCAATACAAGGCCAACTTACTCGGTGAGACGTGTGTCAAGGTTTCCAACCCAAATTCTACGTTCTTCTGTGCCCTGGAAACACAAAATCAATTAGATTTTAATTTATTATCAATCCTTGTTGCGTTTAATACCTCACTAGCCATGGAAATGTTGAAAATTTCTGGAAAATCCTCAAAAGATCTGAACAGCTGCTGAGCGAAGTATTATTGTGATTGCTATACGTTTTATTTATGACGCATCTGCCATTTGCTGAAAAATATTATGAAGTTGGTTGTGGTTGACAGTTTATTCCTATGACAGCTGTAATTTCATTTAAGGTGGATACACAATGATGAATAAATACGAGTCCATCTACCATTTACTGAAGTCTCAATAATTTTATTTATTTCTCTACCTAACGATGTAAATAAAAACTTGTCAACATGGTAAAAACAAAATAACATCAATTTAAATTAAAAAAAGGTATATAAAAAATACAGGAATCTATCGCCTACTCATCTACAAAGAGTTTGATCAACTTAACGTTAGAGAATTAACTAAATCTTTTCATTTTGTTTTCTTCTGTATTCTGGGCTTACGTTTAACCAGAGTGCGATCTAAATTAACATACATACATATATAAATATCGAGTACATATCTATCTGCTACGTTGTGTGCTTAAATTGTGTGTATGCGTAACAAGTCTTATACAATCGAATCGATCCAAAAAATGATCTAACAACAGATTAACACAATCCCCCGCCTGCCTTAGTCTCTATCACTATAGTCTAAAATCGTTTTTATGTTCCATCACTTTCAGGAAGCAGCTTCCAATGGATCTGGCAAAGAAATGAGTCCAAGGACGAACGTCTAGAATCTGATCTCTTGTTGGTTGATTTTTTCGAACACCTCCGCTGTGAGGGGTTCGTACTTTCCCTTGGGCGTCTGATAGTAGAGAGGGTCCTGGATGACGTTGGGATTGAAGCCTTCCTTCTGTAGGTCGACCTTACGAAGCTTGAAGGTTCCTGTTAGATCAACTTTAGTCAGGAAACGCAAGAACTGTGGCCTGGCGTATGCGGGCAGAAGATTCTGCAGTTCCTTGGCGAATTTATCCAAATTCACAGACCCCTCCGGATCGTAGATAGCTGCCATGCCGGCCCTTCCCTCGGTGTGGGGAATCGAGACACCATAGACCACTGTATCCTTGTATCCAGCCACATTGCTGACCTGCGCCTCTACTTCGCTGGTGGAGACATTCTCCCCCTTCCATCGGAATGTGTCACCGGTGCGGTCCATGAAGAACAGATATCCACACTCATCAGCCATCAAGAGATCTCCGGAGAGGAAGGCCATGTCTCCCTTCCTGAAGACGTCGCGGACAATCTTCTTCGCCGAGGCTGACTCATCCACATAGCCCAAGAACTCCCTTGACGGGTTGCCCTTGATTATCTTCCCAATGAAAACTCCCGGCTCGTTCGGCTTGCACAGCTGGCAGAGGCCATCAGGACCCCGAATTGGCTCCCCAGTGTCTTGGTCGGCGCGGATGATGGAGATGGGATAGATTGATGGCAGGATGCGAGACACAAAGCCGATGGCCCCGACGGTGTTGTCGTTGTTGATGATGTTTGCGTTGCCTTCAGTGGCGCCGTAGAACTCCCCAACCTTCGGGATGTTGAAGCGCTCGACGAACTGCGGCCAGATCTGGGGACGGAGGCCGTTGCCAAAGAGAATCCGTATCTTGTGCTTCTTGTCGTTTTCCGAGGGCGATGTGGCGAGAATGTAGCGGCACATTTCGCCAATGTACTGCCCGATCTAGGGGAAATTCAAGAATTAGAAAATCACTCACTTCAGTGGTTGGCGTGCGGTTTGGTGGCTTACCGTCGCGTTGAATTTGATGCAATCGGCGAAGTAACCCGATGCCGAGAACTTCTTGCGGATAGCTACCGTTGCCCCGAAGAGGATGGCCTGGCCCATGCTCATGACGCCGCCAGCGGTGTGGTAGAGCGGCAGTGGCGTGTAGAAGATGTCATCTGATGTGAAGCCCATTGTGTAATGAATGCCAGCGCAAATGAACAGATATCTGGAAAGGAAACCGCAAATTAGTAATTTTTCTCTTGTCCCTTTCCCTTGTGCTCGCGTACCTGGAATGCGATATGACCGCCGCCTTGGGTAACCCTGTGGTGCCGGAGGTGTAAATGTACACCAGCTTCTCGTGGTGATTGGCTGGCTCCACCGACGAGGGAACGTGCTCCTTCGACGCACTCTGAAGCAGGGTCGTAAGGTCTTTAGCCATTCCAGTCACTGGCTTCTTCTCCTCGTTATTGAACTGGTACAGCGCCAGGGATGAGGGCAGCTCCCGTGACACGCTGTCGATAGCCTCTGCGAAGCTCTCGCCATAAATGAGCGCCGCGCACTTGGCCACCGTGATGCTGTGCAAGAGGGAGGGTCCACGCAGGTTGGAGTTGATCAGCGGCGTAATGACACCAAGCTTCGAAAGGCCCAGCCAAATTCCAACAAACTCCGGCCTGTTCTCGAGCAGCAGGGCCACCACGTCACCCTTCTTGTAGCCATGGGTGTGGAAGAGGTTGGCGATGCGGTTGGAGAATTCGTTCAGCTGCTTAAAGGTCCAGACTTCGTCTTCGAAGAGAATCGCCGGCTTCTCTGGGTGCTTGGCAACGTTGATGTGGAAGATGTCCGATATGGTGAGATTCTTCTTTTCGTATTTCTTTATCAGAATGAGAAGCTTGATGTATGCAATGAGGCCACTGAAAAAAGACAAAGACAGGCGGTGAAAGAGGGCAAGATTCGATTGGAGGAGATTTGCGCCGCAGACAGGTTTCAGCTTTGAATTTGATGTTGCGTAAGCCCGAGCGGACTAACCACTTGCTCCTCGCATAATCTGCATCTGATTAACGAAACCTGATATGATATGTGGTTCAAAATAAACCGAGTTCGAGTGGGGCTGGCAAGCGAGATTGGTGTAGAAATTGGAGCGGCAGCGGGTGGCGGACTTATCTAATCAAATGTACTCGTCAGTCGATTTCAAGACTGAGCATGCCACGCAATGTTTCGAGTTTGGGTTCACTGGGGCAGGAGATAACATTCCCTTCAAATTTGTACACCGAGTATTTTGTAGACGGGATTTTTGTTCTTACAAAGCCTGGAAGCATCTGAAAATCTGATTCGGGATTGGACTCATTGTGAGACGGTAGTTTGATTAAGAAACCTACATTCGGCCTTTCAGGGACTTGCAAGGAAACAAGCGACTTAATGGCCAGAGATGCCAATTCCAAGTTGTCCGTCGCAGAGACAGCAGCCGAAGCTTGGGGAAATGATCAATTTACTGATGTTGTTTGGAGCTCAGACTGCAGTGATTTCATCAAGGCCGGGAGTGGGGAAAGTCTTCGAATCCACCCCTGAGAGAGGGCGCAGTAGAGGAAAACCGCGACTGAGGTTTCTCACGCAAGTGGAAAGGAACCTCAACCAACTATGCGTGCGAAACTGGGGACAGCTATCTAAAAATCGAGCTGACTGGACACACTTGTTGTTTGAGGTCCAGGACTGTAGCGCCACCTTAAGTAAGTAAGTAAAGGAGTGGGGAATTTTCTATCTATCGTGTATGAAAGAGGGAGCTTGCGACCAACACTTGGGACCATCACTTGGGACCATCACTTGGGACCCTCACTTGGGACCATCACTTGGGACCATCGCTTAGGACCATCACTTGGGACCATCGCTTGGGACCATCACTTGGGACCATCACTTGGGACCATCACTTGGGACCATCACTTGGGACCATCACTTGGGACCATCTCTTCGGACCATCATTTGGGACCATCACTTGGACTTCCCTTGGAATTCAACCTTTCGTCTTGAAATTCGACCTTTTGCCTTGCGTTATGTCGTTAGTCAAACGTTCTCGTACATCTTGCAACATTTCAAATGCCAAAGGCTCTTGCCTTCAACGTTGGTGTTTCACCCGCCGTGCAAAATGACAAAAAGTTGTTTCTCACCAAACCCCAGTGTGTGTGTGTGTACAGAGACCATTACTAAGGAGTTTGTTCTTCAAACTGAATGAATACAAAAGTGGCCTTGTCACGTCTCTCCGCGGAACAACAAGTTGAAAATCTTTAAAAAAATAATTGCCATGTACCACTCCATCCCACTTTGTGTCGCTTCCAATTGCTAGCACAGCCTTGGGCAACAAAGCAGTCTTTGACGGCAGTTGGGGAAACTTATAAATAGCTCCGTGTGTGTGGAGCTCCGAAAGCTGATTACAGATTCGTTGCTTTGTTCCGCTTGCGTTCGAAGCGGACGGTGAGCGCACGATCCATAGGCAGCAGCCGCGGTGACCTTTCGCAGCATGATGAAACGAACGCTGGCCCAACTTTTACTGCCGCGCAGGCACAGAGCGCAGCGAATGATTAAAAATTGAGGTCAATGACTCGCCTATATAATCTGGCGCACAGGCAATTGCAAGCAGCATGCGCCGCTGCTACGGCTGACTTGTAAGTTTTCTATTTTCCAAGCTGGCTTTCTCTCTCTCCCGAACCCGCTGAACCAGTTCGGCCGGTAGACCACTCTGAACGCGGTCGTTAATAACTCATCGATTTGAGGCGAAATTTCGGTGCATACGTGGTCAAGGTCGTCTTTCTGGGGCATAAAGCAAAACCGGAATCGCAGACAGACCCAATCAAGCAGAGCTGCCATCCCCGATTTGGCATTGGAATATTTCATAACGCGTCTGTTTGAATTGTTTTCCGGCTCAAACGATTCCGCACACTATTTGCTATCTTCAGTATTTTGCATAGCTACGGCGTGTGGCGTGTGTGCACAGTGTGTGGAGTGTGTTTCGGTCTATCCTCTCCGTCTATGTATGACGGAGGTGTCGACGTGAGGCGAATGCGAATGATGAAGCGGAGCTGAGATGGGCACGCGGGGACTTACAATGCCCAGCGTCACCGCATAAAAGTCAAATTCCAATGAAACCTAGAAACACGTAACTCCATCGAGTTCATTCGTTTGTCACATCCAATGCCAATGTCACCGCGCTTACATTGATACCGGGAGCCGATCAATGTGGGAAGTGGGTGAACGCAGCAGCGCAGGGGAGCAAACCTCTAATCCCCAGGCCGATCGCGAATTAAAATTGGGCCACAATCGCAATCTAATCGAGTGGAGGAGAGCACTCGCTCATCATGGGGAACGCATGTAAGCCGCCTGAAAATGGTCGATTTGAATTTCAGATTCTGATGGCGTGCTGGCCATTCGATTCCGACGCAGTTGGACCCCGCCGACGACTTTCGGTTTCTAACTCGAATATGGGCAGCCGTTGTGTGCTGTGCTGTGCTTCTGCTGGCATCCTCAATGCAGAATGCAAATGTAATTAGCATGATTGAGCCGTACAATGAGTTGTCACACAGAGACGGTGTAATTAGCGTTCCGCATTGGACAGATCCAACTGCCTCCGTGTGGGCTCTAATCAATTATTACAATTGCACGTTCAATTATGGTGGTAATGTGTTGATAGATTTTAAATAACTCGTTTTACAGGCAGTGTTGCATGTGTTTTATTGCCTCGTTTGCACCTCCATTTTGGGGGTGCTGCGGTCGTGTCGGACATGCATCAGAGTGCACCTTTAATTGGAACAGAGTGGAGCACGTTTCACTGTTTTTGAAAATAAGAATGTGGACTGGAGGCATTCAGTTCAGCCTTCCCGCGGGTGGTTTGAACATCGCCCGTCAAAACCTAGCTCTTCCCGCAATGTAGCAGTGGGTTTTAAATTGGCATCCATAGACAGACACACAGGCAGACAGATAGACTCGTGCACCGATGCGCGACAGACCTTCGTACACATCGCAACTTTATTGGAACAGCCTGTTGAGCACCCAAATGCGTTCATCGCAAGAGAAATCTTAGATACGATGGAAAGGGTTGGACATTTTGGGAAAAGAAATTCTGTGGCCTTTGAGAATTGCTATGTTGTCGTTTGACTTCTTCCATCGTGTGTGCAAAGTGCGAACAAATCTGGTGCTGACGCAGAGTCAGTGTTTCTTTCCAAGACTCACACAGCAAGAGGGCTGCATGCTTGCGGATGTTTGTAGAGACTTCTGACACGTTTGCAGAATGTAAGAAATATGCAGGTTTTTTTTAAATGAAGGCTTGGCAGGGTGTTGTTGTGGAAAAGACGGAAAACAAGTTGTCCCCACAGATGCCAGCTAAAACCAAAATGTTAGCTTGGACTTAAGAACCTCTGAACGCAGCTAAACGGGAACCAGTGTGCCAAGTAAAGCTGAACGGGAACTATTGTGCCAAGTGAAAAAAAAGACTTTAACTAGGACTTGGACATGCAAGGGACTTAAGAACCTCTTCAACCATCTCACAGCTGAACGAGAAGCAGTGTGCCAAGTCCAAGTAAGGAAGCAGGACCTCTTCAACCATCTCACAGCTGAACGGAACCTAGTGTGCCAACTAAAAAAAAAATGTTTACTTGGACTTGCATGACTTGCAGGAGACTTAAGGGCCCTTTTAACCACCTCACTAAGCAGCTGAACGGCAACCAGAGTCATTTATCACATATACCAGGATATATGTGATAAAGAACCGGAAACATGTTATTTTTCTACCCTCGCTAGTTGAACAGATGGACACTAAGTGCAGATTCGATTGCTGTCTCCTCTGTCTAAAACTATTTCGACATACATTTGTCCTACATCTGATTCTTCGGAGATCAAAGGGAAAAGCGTGCAGCAGCATTGATCTTCCTGGGAATTAGGTGAAGAGAGAAGAAGGACAAAATAGGAGCATTATGAGGTGTCGGCCGAACCAGCGCCAGCTTCTTCTTGAAGGTTACCCTTAAGGTAAGTCGAACCACTTTGAAGTAGTCCCCAATGTAACCGGTTCCTTGGCAAGATCAAGCGACAAGATGCCAGTTTTCTGGCTAAGTATGTCAGAACTGTGGCCTCCGTGGCGTAGTGGGTAGAGTGCGATGCTCACACGCCGAAGGGTCTAGGTTCGATTCCCGGCTGAACAGATAGAATTTTTCACAGCACCACCTCTTTCGAGCTGCTGACAACACTCAAAGAGTAACAACTGTCAAAGAAAGCTTCCCCAAATTTCGCCGTTCGGAGTCGGCAAGAAACTGTAGGTCCCTTCTACTCGTAAGAGAACAGTAGGGCGCACAACACAAGTAGTTGATGAGCAAGCTAGGCCCTGGTCCCGCTGTGGACTGGCGTGCCAACAATTAATTCATTTAATGTCAGAACTGCATGCTCAACTCCGTGATAGGACATATGTGTGTCTCATATGTCTCGATACAGGATGTGGACTGACAGTAACAGCAAATTCCATACAGAGGCTAATAAGCAGGATGATGTCCTCTTAGCGCCAGAGAATGACACTTCCTTTTCTTTTGATTGAAAACAGGATGCAAGAGCTCCTTGAAAAAGATCCCCTGGAAAGACTCGCCTTTGGACCATTGAAAGCAGCTTGTTTCAGAATATCATCTCAAACAGCAGAGCTGCTCTTCCTTCCCGCGAACCTAACTTCAACTCACACGTCACTTCAGCTTGTCACACGCCACCACCGGCTGAGCCACTATAATTTGCATACACGCTTCGCAAATTTGGTGGCAAATGTGTTTTTGTCCTAAACACCCAAAGTCTTCCGGTTTCGACGAAATCGAGTCAAAACTCCAAACCGGTCGTCGCTGCCACACACAAACACAGGCGCACTTGTTACGAAAATCTAGATCACAGCTATGCCAGCGCAGAGATCAACACCAAAGCGTCGACAGTTGGATGCAAATCCATGACTTCATTGCACTTAGCATGGTAATGTGGCTCCAAAACAAATAATTATCACCCCGCTAGCGCGCACACATGGCCTCCGATCGCAGTGCGACGTTGTGCAAATCTCAGCGATTTAGCTGTGACGCGCCACTCAGCACAATGTTTCAGGTGTAACGAGTTTGCTTAAGGTCTTTGCTTTGCAATTGACGCGCTGTTTGTACTCGGAAGTGTTGTTTGTCACTTAACAGTGAATGGCAAGGAGGGGTCAAAGGTAAGGGAGGCATTTGAAATGTTTGAAATTCAAGTGGTTCCATTGCGCAACACACTCCGACACAAACACACACACACCCACGAGCTGCTTCATTCCGCACACACACGCTCCTTGTGGCCATTCAACAATTTCTTCTTTTCTTTCCATTAATCATTTGCTCTTTCACTTTACACACTTCTCCCGTCGATGCCGTCGTCGCCGTCGTTTCTATCGTCAGGCGACCATTGTGTCGCGAATGTCGATTCCATCCCCCCCACTAAGATCTGAATTGTGCATTCACTACTACCCGCGCCTCTTGTGCATCAGAGACTGTGCATCGTCGTCGTCGCTTAATTGAATCAAATTCACTTCAGGTGGTCACAAAATTTCCACCAAAAAACATGCAAAGACTTTGGAAACACTTACGTGACGTCCCGTTTGGCGGTCAGTCCCGCGATGTAGAACCACCTCCAGCCAACTGTTGACAGCAGGATGGCTATAAATGCAGCCAGCAGCGCTGGCAGACCGTACTCCCAACCCATGTAGTACCAAAGAAGCACAACAGCAGCGATCAAAACACAAATCCCAACCGAAGTTGCGGCCGCTCGACAAAAGACTGCAGCTCTTGATCGCTCTCCACCACGATCGCTGTCGCTGTTTCGCTGCTTCTCGGGCCGCTGATACTGCTCGTCGTTGTTGTTGTTGTTGTTTGGAATTGAGGCGTTCGATGTTCCGTTTCCGTATGTCGCCGCTGTGGCTGTTACAAAGTGTGGAGTTTCAATTGGGTTCCCATTTGCTTTGCATTCCCCGCTGGAAGCTCTCTCGATCTCAATCGAAATGTGCTCACCGGCTGCTAGTGGTCTAGTCCCTGGCTGCTGCTGCTGCTGTTGAGGCTGCTGACGATAAGAAGTGTAAGTGGAATTGAATAAACGGTTGCGATACTTGAGATAGTGACGTTCAAATAAATGACGTCATAATATGAAATGTGGTGATCGCATTGGCAGGTGACTGCTCGAGCGGAATATGAAGTTTCGCATTAGCATAGTTTTAGGCTGAATCAAAAGTTTGTCTGTACACACTTCGGGAGGTGAGAATTTGTGGAAAAATCAATAGCAGGCAACTACGACAACACTGAGGAGCGAGCACTCTAAGATGAAGTCTCAACTAAACAAACACACAAACACAAATGAGAAAGAGTTTGATGCTTGGGCCAACCGTTGGTGTGTGCGGAGGAGATGCGTAAAGTTTTGCCGGAGTTTTGTTTACTTCGAGAAATGTTGCAAGTTATCGGACTTCGATGGACACGCGACAAGTGCTTGGCTGAACGAAGGAAGACAGGTGGGTGGATGAGAGAAGCATGCGTGTGATTGGATTTTGCGTAGAAACGTGTGGAAGATGTTTTCGTTTCAAATTGACGCAGCTCCACCTAGGTGGCGATAGTTAGAAACGTTGTCACTTGAAGTGGCCGAGGGACAAACAAACGCGAGAGGACTAGTTAAATGGCAGAACGTGCTACACATTGACCTGATTTCGAATAGAATTTTAACTGTCAGCCCTGTCCATGTGTGTGCCGTAAGGAAGTGATTTCCGTGAAGGATGCTTTGGTACCGGTATCGTTGCGAATCGCCGAAGGAAATCAGCTCATCCAAATCACGTACTGTCACACTCATGTGGTGCACTAAACGGTAGCCTTGACCTCGAAATCGTTGCGCGTTCAGTTCACTCAACCTGCGGCTGCTCAAGATGCAGACCCATGCTTGTGGCGACGACGACGACGACGGCGTACCTTGCATGTCAATCACGGGAAATGCTCTGAATCCGAGGAAGAGGTTCTATCCCTGCTGCTGCTGCATACTTTCACTTCACGTGGGGAGTCGCTGTGTCTCTCGTCATTTGCATTGTAAATACCTTCACCTACAGGTTCAAAGACAGGCGTATTAATGACTTATGACGCCGTTGCGCTGGAGATTTCGAAACGGCACACAAAGTTGTAATTAATGCACGACAATGCGGGCATTACGCGCAATTGCCACAGATTTTGACCTCCGGCGGGAATGGGAAATGAGTTGAAGTGGATTCGGAGGGCTTTGTGTAATCGGAAGGTGTGGGGAACTTTGATTTGAGTTCGTATTTCCCGAAACGAGATTTGGGCGTCCACAGCGTCGTCACGGTTAAGTGATTAGCCATGACAAGGCTATAATTCATTGAGTCAACAGAGCTCGGGAGCAGCTGATCTCTGACATTTTACGCGAGGTGTGCAAATTGACCAGCGCAACACAACTCCATAGTTGGCTGTAAAAGACCTCAAACAGCAACAGAGGAATTCCCCCACGATTCAATGCTCGCCCGTAAACATTGACGCCACATGTGATAATTAAGAAGATGAACGAACGAAATGCTGCTCGGTGTGACATAATTCGTAAACGATTGCCGATTGCACTGTAAGACGAGCAACACCGAGCAGGCAAGGTAAAGAGACTTAGTCAAGCGTGCAAGCTGTGCATGCCCCGGCGCATCAAATAAAAAGAGAAAACCCACAAACTGGAACCAATTTACACAAATGAACCCCAGTTCAGGGCCTTACACATGTGTACTGTGTGCACTCTCTCTTTCTTCTCGGTCTTTCTGTGGGTGGTGCCTAGATTAAGGTGTGCTCGTCCACAATGGGTACTTCATCACTTAACACAACACGCCAGAGTCGAGCCTTTTGCTTGTAGGACGTTAACTATTTTCAAAAGAAGGGGAGTCGGTGGAGGCTTCATGTTCTGATCTAAGCACTAATTGGAGTGATAAGTGCTACGAAAATTAAAAAGTTGCGCAATCACAGCAAGCAGTAAAATAGTTTTAACTGTCAGTGCTTGCAAACAAACCCGCAGTGTCATATGTGTTTTTACATTTTGTGGAATCAGAGTCGTCGCTGCCAGAACACGCGCTGATCGTGCCATCGATCACTGCTTGGAGATGACTGTGATGATCTCGCATCGGGTCAGGTTATGCTCGTAAAAGTGATGATCTCACCTCAAGGCCCGGCAAAAAATGCCTACAGCAGTTTTTCCCAGATTTTTGTTGGCTGAAGCAAACGGACAGAATTGCTGCCAGTCAACGGATCGCTGCCTAGTAATTGTCAGGTAATGGTTCACAGATTTTGTGGTATTGATTGCGACACATGGTGACGGCGCGGGTAGCACGAGACCGCACAACACTTGCATGCAATTCGAAGTCAACTGGAACAGTTTACCTGAGCTAGAAGCAAGTTACCAGGGGGAAACAAAAAATTCGTTCTGACACACAATTATGTCTTCAGCAGCCTCCGAAGTAGAACACATAACAATTAAGCGAGATTTACGAGTGCTTGACTTTTGTTACTGGACTCCGACCTCAAATGACTCAAACAACTGAACTTTTGACCAGAGGCAACTGCCTGAGAGGGGAGTGAATGATTGCTGCTGCTGCTGCTGCTGCTGCTTTGCCTTGTTGCTTGCCTTGACTTGATGTTGATAAAGTTTGCAGAGATAGACGAACGATGTGGTTGGCTTTGGCGAGTTTTTCCCAGTCATAAGCTTAACACACGTTTTTCTTCTCGTTTCTCCCATGTTTAGCTGCACACATTGCGAAGAGGTTTTGATGTCCCATTAGACGAATAAATGCTTCTGTTGTCGTCTCTTTGGACAGAACTGAGTACTTTAGCATTCAAAGAAACCATCAACGAAGCGGATAAGGATATCGGTCACAAGAGAGTCTTAACTATTGCACACAAGGACGATGCTAGCCCTCTAGTCTACTACTTTCCATGTAATCTGCATTGGTCACCCCTCCCAGATTCCAGCCCTCTGCTCTACTGCTTTCCATGTCCTCTGCATTGCTCGCCCCTGCTTTACTGCTTCCCATGTCCTCTGCATTGCTCACCCCTCGCAGATTCCAGCCCTCTGCTCTACTGCTTTCCATGTCCTCTGCATTGCTTGAACGTCCCAGATCTCAGTCCCCTGCTTTACTGCTTCCCATGTCCTCTGCATTGCTCGCCCTTACAGATTCTAGCCCTCAAATCTACTGCTTCCCACATCTTCTGCATTGCTCACCGCTCCCAATTCCACCGTAAAGTGCACCCTCCTCTGTCTTTCATCAGCTTCAGAGAGAAAGAGTTAATTGACTACCCTGTTTGCGAAACAACAGACACCACCAGCACGACCATTAAGAGGAAGCAACTCATGTGAAGCCATGCATTCGATTCACTCATTAACTTGTTCACACCTTTCGGCTGTCTTCAGCAAACTTTCTTAAAGAACCGCACATCTAGAAGGGGCCCCCACAATCACTTCCACTGGATCAGGTGTTTGGCAACAACCTAATTCCCCCCCCTCGCGGAACCAAGAATATCCGGCACGCAATTCTAAGTTGCTCAGCACCAACTTAAGCGTAATTGCGAGCAGCCAGCGACGTCGATGCACGAGTTGCTTTGTAAGCCACCTAACTGGCGCTGCTGGGGGCAGGTAAATAAACTCTTTTAATTGCTGATTGTCCGCGTAACGGTCGGGGCGTTTATGCAATCAACTGACTGGTGCTCACTGGCGCCCGATGCGTCCCACACTTTGGCTTGGAGATTGTTCCCTTCCCTGAGCTTGGACCGGAAGGGACTGAAGTGAAACTCCACTCACGCTCGGAATTTTCACTCTCTGACTAGAAGAAAGAAAGAAAGCTCTGTGCAAGTGGGCAATTGTTTGGAGTGGCGTAGGGACCGGCACAGACGTATGGTAAGTGGAGGGCACCTGCGACGTTTTTAATGGCTATTTTGTTAGATTGATGATGATCGCACCGAGGAACAGTGGAAAGTATGCATCTTGATGGGTCTGAAGATTGCTCCACAGACCGACCAAAAACATGGCGTCTGCAGTGCAAATGACTTTAAGCGACTTCAAATGACGTCGCTTGGAATGGGGAACACGACGAATGGAGTTGCGTAAGCAGCTTACATTTGAGTTGTCGTGCTCTCCTAGCTGTTTTCAATTACACCCATTGGAGTCAGGCTTTGGCTGGGTAAATTACATTTAATCACCCGTTACAGCAATTCAATTTAATCGGTCGCTGTGGAGTCAAGGGAAGTTATTAATGCTAAATGGGCGCACAAGCAGACAGATTGAGCACAACCCTAAAAAACGGCGTAAACGGCTCGTCTAGAGATCCTTGTGCCACCGGCTGATTGCTTAACCTCCGATCTATATGTAAAATACAAGCTCACAATAAATTATGAATCAGCAGTGACACTAATGCGAACTAGAAGCGTCCACGTTCGGAGGGAGACAGGCGCGCCGAGGAATAGAAATTATCGTGAAATTCATTCACTGCAAAACCGATCCATTTAAGACAAGATCGGACGTAGCAACTGGAAGTCAATCGCCGCTGCCGGCTCTCTCCTATACAAGCGAAAACAAAACAAGCAAACCCGTGCGCACTGACTTGTCTATCAAGTTCCAAGTGAATAGGTGAACCGCAGGGCAGCTGTCGACTGATAGGCATGCCCGCTCGCTTGATTAACAGCGAAGTGCATTTACAAACTGCGATCGGATCTCGCATTGAGGTCATGTCCGCCGAATACATGCGTTCACCAACAGCGCCAGCAGCTGTGGGGCTCTTTCGAAAGCAAGAGTTTGTGACTTTGCCTCGTGTAAACATTGAAAAACCTCCAAAACTGACACGACGCGCACAGGCTTCCGCCAACAGATTAAGCAAACAATGTGTTTGCTTTCAAGAAAATACACAAATCGCGCCGCTTCCTCTTCACACTTCTCCACGCTTCCCCTCTACTTCACGTCCGATGAGCGACCGCCTTTAATGATCTAGCCTCAATGCAAATTCGACAACTTTAACATTTTTGGGAAAGTCAAGGTCAGGCCCACAAGCCACTTAAGAGTCTGCTTAATTATCCACACGAAGAAGCAATGTGTCGCCGTTGCTTTAAAACTTGTTCCAGCTGAGATATCTATTCTGGAAATATTTACCAAAAAATAAAAATTGCCGAAATTGCTGTTCAGGTTGTTCCACTGCTGGATGCTCAATTGAAATTCAAAGTCACGCCTGCACTCTGTGCCTCGAACGTGATAAACGAGTGTTTTTCGGTGGGCTCTTCAGCTCAACAACGCGTCCGACAATGACGTGTGTACACTTGCAATTACATTGTCGTTATTCTCCTTGCCTTTCTGTACAGTTGTGGAGAGAGATTTTCGCCTTTGTGTGGCTTGGCTTTATTTGTGATCAATGGAGGATCATTAAACATCAAGGTGTCCGTCTGTTAGTCAGACAAAAGACTGTTGCCCGCCGACACATGACTAATCACTTCAGTCACTCAATTCGGATGATGATGAGCTAGAATACGACTTCCAAGTACCGATCACTTGTTGATCTCGAAGAGCACAGCGATTGCGTCACAAATAGCCCCGAACCTGACGCAGGACACACAATGCCATTAAAGTTCCCCAGAAATGGGACAAACATTTAGATTTCGTTCATGAATATATGATTTCTGTTCGACGGACATTCGTGACTCGAGGCGAAACCTAATCACACTAATGAGGGTGATTTTTTCGTTCAACAAAGAGAGAAAATCGATCGATTTTGGGTGTCGGAAAGACTGGAATTAGGGATGTGTCTTCGACGAGTATCCTTCACGCCTCATGGCGCGCGTTAGTCTGGGGCGAGGCGTGTTGGGAAAACAGGAAACCCTAGTCAGTCAGTCAGAGGGTGTAAACAAGGCTGAGCGGAGAGAATTGTTTTTTTAAGGTGATTTGTGGTGTTTTTTTTTCACATGCGGGGCAAGCCTATTTACGAGTTGGTGGGAGAGAATGAGTTCGTTAGACAGCGGAGTCAGTGTGCAGCTAGGGATAGAGTTTTGGCGAAGAAAGTGCACAAGATGCTGCTGCTGGAAATTCTGTTCAGTGTAAGTGAGAGTAAGTGAGAGAAAGAGAGTGTGTTTGTGTCTTATGGTCTGTTGAAGAAGACGTTGCGAAGTGTGTTTGGATCTTATGGTCTGTGGTTTTGAAATTAAAATACACTGCAAACTGAAGGAAAGGTAAAAAACCTTGGATTTCAAATTTCCTTCGAATCAAAAATATCATCCAGTCATGCAAAATCTAAGTGCTTTGCAGTCTTAAGAACCAGAACAGGGGAACAAGGACACACTTCTCAAGTTCGTTCATTTCTTGGAATGGAAGTGTTGCAATTATGTGTCTTTTGTGTAGAAAAATGTCTTGTTTCACGAGTTGTCCGATGGACTGGTCCGAAAACACTTTATATTCGCTGCCACAGAGCAAGATAAGATCCTAAAAAAAAAATCAAAATGATTTGAAAAAGTGTGTTCATACATCTGAAAGAATAACATATCAAGAAGAGAGTTGTTTCAGCAGACCAAGAGTGGACCCTTCAAGAATTTCTTTCTAAGTAGCAGGGACAAAGAGGAAAGAAGAAAACGTCTCCCATCTCCATCGGCTGTGTTGAGCTCGTTCCTTACGAAGATTTAAAAAAGTGTGTTGAAAGGAATAACGTATCAGGCAGTTGTTTCAGTAGATCGAGTCTACGGTTTAAGAAATTCTTTCTGTTGCAATGGCAGCACTAACAGAATTATAAAATGTCAAAAAAGAATTATTGGAGTTTGAGATGGAATTGAAAATAGTGGCAGCGGTTGTCAAAAAAGTAGTTTTGGGGACAAAGAGGAAAAAAGAAAACATCTCCCATTCCTTCTGTTTGCTCTTTTCTTACGATGCTCCCCGCCTGAGTGCGTCTTCCTTAGATCAACTCATAATTCAAGCGTACCGGTGTTAGTTCACTCGATTAAGGGTGCCATCAACTTGGTGCATTGTCAAAGCCTTGTTATTTATTGGAGCACTTTCCTCGTTTCTAGTGGTGCCGTGGCGTAGTGGGTAGATTGCGACGCTCACACGCCGAAAGGTCTTGGTTCGATTCCCGGCTGAACACCTCGAATTTTTTCATAGCACCACCTCTTTTGAACTGCTGACAACACTCAAAGAGTAATAACTGTCTAAGAAAGCTTCTCAAACTTCGCCGTTCGGAGTCGGCAAAAAACTGTAGGTCCTGTAGATAGGTAGGAGAGAACAGTAGCGCGCACAACACGAGTAGTTGATGAGCAAGCTAGGCCCTGGTCCCTTGTGGACTGTCGCGCCATAAAATTATTATTATTACTTTCCTCGTCACTGGGAGCCGTCCCTCGTCAAGCAATAAACATTTCTATTTGAAAAAAACCCATGACCATATGTTTCCAAATTTCAAGTAGTTCGAGCTCGTTATTCCCTTGTAAGCGTTGCTTCAGGGACAACTTCTGTGTTGAGTTGGGCTAAGACAGAAGTTTCTTACAAGTTTCCTCATTCTAACAGCAAGGCAGAAGCCCAGGTCAATTCGTAACCGTCACGTTGTAAACTACTTGGATTGGTTTGAGGTTTGTGAACTCCAGCAACTGAATTCCTAGGTATGTGGTCTCAAGCATTTTCTTCTGGTCTTGTCCATATTTGAAGGGGCTAGTCCCGCATGGCCGCCGTGGCGGAATGGGCTGAGTGTGACGCTCACACGCAGAAGGTCTAGAGTTGATTCCTGGCTCAACACCTAGAGAATCTATCACGACACCTACTCTTCCGAGTTACTGACAACACTCAACAGGTAACAACTGTCTAAGAATGCATACACAATTTTGAACATGCAAGGAAAATTTTAGGTCGGATTTTGTACATTTCAGTTATTTGTCTACATTGGTGACCAGAAAAGACGAATGATCAGAATTTAGGCTTTCTTAAAGTCTGTACAAAATGATGAGTGCTAATACAACGCTCCTATCTCTGTTAAAGAATTTGGAACAGTCGCAGTTTAAATTTAAGCCTTTCAACATTCTAAATTTTTGAATTTTAGACAAAGTAAAAACAATTTTGAACGTGATAGCAAAATTTATGCCAGCTTATGTACATTTTTGTTCTAAGTGACCAAAGGTGAATGATCAGAATTTAGGTTTTTTTCTAAAGTCTCGGTGACCGCCGTGGCTTAGTGGGTAGAGTGCGACACTCACACGCAGATGGTCCGGCTGAACACCTCGAATTTTTCACCGCACCTTCCGAGTTGCTGACAACACTCAAAATGTAACAACTGTCTAAGAAAACACCGCTTGGAATCAGAAAAAAACTGTAGGTCTTTTCAACTCGTGAGAGAACAGTAGCGAGCACAACACGAGTAGTTGATGAGCGAGCTAGGCCCTTGTCCCCCTTTGGACTGTAGCGTCATACAGTTATTATTATTCCTCGTGACTCTACCTTACTGTAAAGTGACGAGGATTAAGGATAAGGGAGGCAAAATAAAAATTTGTTTTCAGTCAGGAACCCTCCGAGTCAAGCAGCTAGAAGTTGCCTTCAAAATTCAATCAAGCAACTCGCGCTTGAGAGTTTCTTTCCTCCCAAATCCTGTCACAAAGTGTCATTGAGGCTCCGAGTCAACCAGCCAAGAGTTGCCTTGACAAGTTGCCTACAAAATGTCTTGAATTAACTCGCGCTAGAGAACTGCGTACGGACGAACTTCAAAGTACAAAGGTGCTGACATCTGATACCGACCCCTTTCAGCGAAAGTTTATCTCGCATTTCCAACTAAATCGTATTTTGCTTCACATTTATAGCTTGTTTTGAATACATTACCGCCGCAATTATCGCACTGACTACCTCCGGATCGAATTTAGATTACAGAAAAATATTCACTGGGGGCAAACAGACGCGTAGTTCGTAAGTAACCGTCAAACGGGTTTAAAGGCGCCTCGTCACTGTTCGCCTCTTTCAAAACAAGACAAGTGGGATCAATTGAAATATTTTTCGAAATATCTTTTCCCCCGGCAAACAATCTCTACTTGCCCAAAAAACCACCAGTAGGCCAAGTTCAAGGCAACAAAAATGTGAGACCTCAGTAATTAATTCACACCCGATTGGCCAACGCATCTGCATATTGATCAGCTAATCACGATAATTCGATTCGGAAAATCGTACCTTTGCGTCCTCGGTTACCATCTCGACGAGATATCCACAGAAATTGAAGGTCTTCAACTGTCCGGCCGATTTAGTCCACTTTAACTCAGAGCACAAACACGCACCCACTCACACGGAATAACAGTTTTCGGACTTCAGTTCAAAAATAAACAACGTTAAACCGTTTTGAGGGACACACTGTACATCGTTTAAACTCCACGAACACCGAAACCAGTACCGGCTCAATGCAAACAACCGTCTGCTGCAGTAGATCACTGGCAAGTACACGAGAGCCTCAGCGCGTGGCGGAGCTTCACGCCGCTGCAGCCTGGCCGTGATCGGGTGACGTACGTGGGGAAAAAGCTCTGTTCGTGTAGTGTGCTTTGAATGAAGCTTTGTGGTCGTCTTTTTTGCGTTCGTCGCCAGCAATGGCAAGACAAGTTTCTCCCTTAATTACTGGGAAACGAATCGAAAGTACCCAGCGAAAGGAACTGGGTAATGCATCGTTGTCTGCATGCCTCCACAGCTGATGCTGCAGCGGACCGTGAAAGTCGATCGTGGGACTTATTCGGAGGAATCCACTTGTCTGCGATGGAGCCACAAGTTGCCCTAGAGACTAACGTCAGACGCGCGGAAACAAATAAGTAAGTCAAATACAGAAAGAAGCGTTTGTGTGATGTATTCGCACCTAGCCGAATCGCCGCCGCCGCCGCAGAGAAGACCACAGAATCGGTTTGTTAAAGTGAGGACTTTACAGCGGTGATTGAGGTTGTCGCTTTCATAAATTCTTTGCAGGTTTTCGGCTTCATTCTAGGACTGAGTGCTTCCATAACGATTTTCGTTCTTGTGTACTACTCGTGGTTACTGAGATCGGAAAAGGAAACCACTGCGATTAGGAGTTTTGAGAAAATGCTCCAACGGCAAAACGAAACCGACATTTTGATGGCATTTTAGGAACGAGTGAAGCAGTTGAATGGAGTCAGACACCACTCTGATCAGGATTTCCCTCTCTGAAGTTCATATTTTTAATGAATGTGTAAGTTAGGCGTGGATAAAAAAAAATTCGAAATTTTTTCGTCAAGAATTTTCAACGCGCTAAAGCTCCAAAAAGCCTTTGACTTTTAGCATAGTCAAAGTTTCCGAAAAGCCAAAAACATAAAGTTCTCATAAGAAACTTGAAATTCAAAGCCCTACAATTTCATACAGCTGTATGCAGATGTTAAAATTCTTAAAGGAAGGGATTCCGAAGAGGATACTTTTGAAGTGTGAGCAGTTCAAACTTGAAAGCTCTCAAATTTTGCAGAGCTTTTGCAGATCTTGGAATTCCTAAAGGAACGGCTTCCGAAGAGGCTAAATTTGAAGCCTGAGCAGTTGAAACTTGAAAGCTTTCAAATTTTGTAGAGCTTGTGCAGATCTTAGAATTCCTAAAGGAACGGCTTCCAAATAGGCTAAATTTGAAGTCTAAGCTGTTGCGATTTGAAAGCTTTCAAATTTTGTAGAGCTTTATCTAGATGTTGAAATTCTTAATGGAACGTCTTCCGAAGAGGCTAAATTTGAAGCCTGAGCAGTTGTGACGTGAAAGCTTTCAAATTTCGTAAAGCTTATGAAGATGTTGAAATTCCTAATGGAACGTCTTCCGAAGAGGCTAGATTTGAAGACTGAGAAGGCCCAAGCCTTTGCGCCCAGGTGGACTCTCCCATATTTCGAAACTTCCATACTCTGTATACGTTTGCTTCAAAGCTTCTCACTAGTGAATTCGATTGTGAATTGAGATCTTGTATTTTCGACTTTCAATAACACACTCGCACTTCATCATATTGTATGTATCACCCTGTATCACCTTCAATACATTTTTCTCTATTCCAGGTTACTGGCTGTGTGGCAACCGGACTTGGCATTACAACCCTGATATCCCTTGGATTTGGCATCATCTACTTGATTGAACCTCTACTGAGGGCCCTAAATTCCAACTCCGATCCCTCCTTCAACCACACCCTCACCAATGGCACCCTTCTCTAATCCCACCCCTTTTCGTATTTTCAGTTGTGTTGTATTTCTGTATTGTACTTAGAATAAAATGTATTTACAAAGGGGCCTTAACGCGCTCTGCTTAAATGTGAAAATCTTCATTGAAGCTCGCCCGGTTGTACTGCGAGCCAATGTTGCCGCGATTCAGCAGACCGAAGCAGCCACGGCGGTAGGCGATCAACGCCCCAAAGGCAATGGGTATTCCAACCAGAATGCCAATCAGCATTCCGATCAGCAGGCGCCCATCGTTCTCCGGGTGGCTCTCGTCAATGCAATGCAAAGTAGTCTCCATGCTAATGCTGGTTAGTGGCTTGGACTTCCAGGCGGCAGGTGTGGCACACAGGACATCCTCTGCCAGCTTGGGCGTGGTGTCGTTGATTTGCTTGACCAGGACTTTAATCAGCCAGCTGTTGCCGCAGTCGCACGCCCAGGGATTCTCCCGCAAGTCGATTGTCTTGACTTTGTCCCATCGCTCCAGGAGGTCGTGATCGAGGGTGGTGAGGTTGTTGTTGTGCAGGAAGAGCTGAAAAGGGGGGAAGTGATGGTTAGACTGCTGTGGAGGACTGAGTGGGTTACCTCTTGGATCGGTGGGTAGTCAAAAATTATCGGGTTCACGGTGGGCGTGGAGAAGGCCTTTGGATGGATGTACTCAAGGTGGGGGTTTCCTTGCAGGACCAGAGTCTTCAAATCTGTAAAGTACACACGAATGAGAAAGAAATCGCGACCTGAGTCTCTCCAGCTTACTTGGCAACTTGCTAAAGGCTCCCTCCCCAATTCTCACCAAGTCGTTGGAAAAGGAAATGCTGACGTACTCCAGCTTGCTCATGTTGGGGAAGACACTGAAAGTAAACGCGTTCAGGAATGGAACTGAGAAGCGGCTACTCCTCTTAACTCACTTTTCCTTTTCCAGATTCTTCATGGGATTCTCATCGAAGGTCAGTCGCTTAAGGTTGGACGCGTATCCCAGCCCATCGGGCAGCTCATCCATCAGGTTCCCACTCAGGATCAGCGTCTCAAGGTCCTGCGGGGCGTGTAGGAGATTGTCCGGCAGGTCATCTAACTCCATGTATGAAAGATCAAGGGTCTGCAAAAGAAATGATTCACCTGATGGACTTCTGGGAGCTGCCTAGCTCTTACCTTTAAGTAATACAGCTCAGCGATGGCAATCTCCGACGAATGATCGATTCTCTGGAACTCATTGGCACTCAGGATCAAGACCTCCAGCTTCGGCAAATGCATGAACAAACTGGAGTCGAGGGAGTGTAGCTCATTGTGTCCCAAATCGAGTTCGATCAGCTTCTGCATCGGTTCGTAGCTCTTCGTGTCGTACAATCCCTCAAACGCCTCTGGCTTCAAAGTCTTTGTTGTCAGCTTGTTGTAGGAGAGGTCTAGGCGCGTGAGGTTTGTCAAATTCTTGAACGCGGCGTTTTCAATATTCTCGATAAGATTGTGACCCAAGTACAGATTTTCCACGACCATGGGACGAAGGACGGGAACTTTGGTGAGGTTGTTGTATTCCAGACGGATGGTGACAAAGGACACGTCGCCGTTGCTGAGGGTATTCCATTCGTCGTCGGTGAACCATTCCTTCATCGATCGATTCCGGCAGTCAAGCTCTTGGATTTTGATGTCGCAGGAGCATCTTTTGCATAGGGCACTGTTTTCTGTGCTCACTTTGGGCTAAAATGAAAAGAAACGTGAGCATACTTTCAGGTGGCGGTAAGTGATTCTGTGGACTGTGTTGAGATCTGTGGTGGAGTGTGTCTGTGCTATGGAGTGTGAGTTGAATTTTAAGGAGAGACGAAATTTGATGTTTTGTGCAGCGGTCGGGAACTTTTTTTGTTTTTTGCGGGCGGGCGGGGAATTTCAAAAACAAATTGAATAATGGTCTTTTCAAGCCTCAGTTGTGTTAGGCACAAACTTTCAAACTCGAAGAGAACCGGTTGTGAGCCACCTTCTTTGACTTTAGGAAGTTTTAGCAGCAGCAATCAAGTAATCACACATCACCGTCCAAAGTCGATATCTTCTTGGCCACAATTCGCGTCCAATTAATTTTATTTTGACTTGAGCACATCGCCGATTAACCGATTGATAGGAAACGCAAATACAGATAACACTGACGACTTACCGCCCGCCCGCCCGCCACACCTTTTGCGACTCGAAAATCGCGGCAAATGTATTATCTCTCCCCCCGTCTGCCTCGTTTTGATGAATCTTCAAATTTTCTCCACCTGCAGGGCTGATGCAGTTCTCCGTATTGACACAACTATCTCGACACAAGAGCACCTTAACTTGAGTAAACATTTACCTTGGCAGTTGTCGTGGGTGCAGGCGCTGTTGTGTTGTCTTCTGCGCTAACTGTCCCGAGAAGGAGCAGTCCGATGGCGGCCAGAAGGAGCATTCTCTGCTTCATTGTTGACCTGCAAGATGGACACAGTTTTTCTTTACTCGATTTCGCCATAAAACATGATTCACTTTGGGGTCTGTTATCAAGAATGTCTTATCACAACGATAACTGGCCGCGATTAGGCATATGGTTCAGCCGAATTGGAATTAGTTTTAGTACTTTTCGAGAAAATGATGGGGATGACAGGGCAAGCTTAAGACCGTATTCACCTTTTTTTGTTGCAAGGACACTTGTTTTCTGTAATTTGTTTTATTCTCGCTTATCGATAGGAGGAGCTGATTGTCTTGAGACAGACTACGGGGTGTGACTTGAATGGGATTGGAAACGAAACTAATAGCCGCCAGCCACTTTGAGCCAGTCTAAGTATCTACGGCACCTTATCTTATCTTATCGGTTGTGCGTGGAGAGCGGGAGAGAGTTGATTATTGTTTCAATGGTCGTTGCGTCATGTCCCACCTGAATGGAATGAACCTGCTTGCAGAGAGAGAGATTGGGAATATTCGAAGCATTTGTCACCAAATCGCGATTGAAGGAATTCTGCTGGAATTCATTTTTGGTGCCGGAAGCTCTTGCTTGTGCTATGAATTTCAAGGTCACTTATATTAACTACCAAACGGACAGGAGTTGCGAGTAGATCAAAATGCACACCATTCCTTCCTCATCCCCTCATTTCCAGCAAAATGTCCCTCTCTGAAAGATTGCACAAGGACACTGACTGAGTGAGATAAGGAGGAGGAGGTGTGGTGACATCATATTGCCGAACATCACAGAAAATGTCTCGAAATTGACTAGAAGGACAGGATGCTTCGTCATCCCCTCATTCCGAGCAAAATGTCCCTCCCTCCAAATACAACGACAGAGAGAGATGAGGACACTGTCCCAAACGCTGAAACATCAAAATCTGCTGACATCGTAACGCCAAACATCACAGACAGTTCCTAGAAAACCACCTTCAAAGTCAAAGCCGATCGTCGCCGTTTGAAGTTACTTCCGGTGAACGATCCGCATTTGCAAGCCTCGTCAATATTTTGGTTGTCATTGAACTCTCCAGCGCAACATGTGGACAGATTCATCCATTTCTAGAAATTCATCCATTTACACCCATCCCCACTCAGTTCTGCCCGTCCTCCTCCCTCCAGAGAGATTCCCTTTGACATGGACACATATCTAAGGAAAAATAAACTCCCCTTCCCTCAGAATAAAACAACACATTCCATCAACAAAACGATTGGAAAGCAAACAAATCAAAGCGGCGCGGCGCGGCGGCAGCCAGTAAATGGGCGTCCATCCAGCAGCACAGCGTGGCATGTGTGGTTTCACTTCGCCTTCGCTAGAGTTGGGACCAGCTTCCATCCAACCATCAATAGCCAGCCACCGAACGAAAAGCATCAGCAGTAGCAGAAGCAGCAACAAACCTCCTGAAATTACTATTTGCTGTTTTACATCACTCATAAACATCCATCCATCCATTCATCGGCCGGACCAGGTCGACCGGAGCCCGGGAGCACCGCAGCGACCGCCCCATCTCCTGCTGTCTAGTAAAAAATTTCTTGTATGCATCGTAAAATTGACGAACTGTAGTCAATAACTCCGCCATGGGTCATGCATTTCCAATGAAACCGGAGCGCACCAAGGAGTGGAATCCTTTTATTTCTTTCCCGTTCTTCCCCTACGAGGGAGTGTTTATGTTATTTTGAATCCCTAATGGAATTCCTGGTGCTACTAGAGTTACTAGTAGCGTCCTCCTTCATCTTCCCATCCCATCCCATCCTTCATCAGCACCACCTTACAAACGGCCCGCGGGGACTGATGTGTTGTTTGGGACCATTCAAGTCATTAAGAATAATCTCCGCTCGCCTCGCAGATGCGAGCCCATAAACAACGGATTAGTGTTCTAAAAAAAGACTCCAGCCAGTAACCCAACCGCAAATACGAGTCTCAGGGAGTCTCTCAATACCTCGCCTTCGTCAGCGTAGTCTTCGGCGTGTGTTTTTTTTCCATCGGTTTTTTTCAAATTTGATTTTGAGAGGACGAGGAGTAGCACTCGAGTGACCCGAGAAGTTGCCGAGCTCTTCAGCATCTCTGAGTGTCGGGTTACAGCAAGGATGGGAAATTTATTCTCATTATTCGAATGGAAAGGTCCTTGGAGACAGCTCAGTGTTGCACTGAATTTGACAAATGAAGTTCTCTGCTGGGATGGTGTTCAAGTGATTTATGCCCGCGTTGAGTGTATCGGAAAGCCGGAGCGATTTTGATTGATTTGGGGAGCTGTGATCAGTTGGAGAGCTTCGTTTGCGCATCCCTAACGAATCAGCTCCTTTTTTGTCGCTTTGTTTCAGGATGAATCCGTCCTTCGATCCATCTGCTAGACGTCATATATTTTGAATCAGATAGAAGGACTAAGGTTTTCTTCGTCGTGTTTAGATGGTTTTGCGTCCAACTTTTGATCCTGTTTGCATTGATGACATCTGGAGAAGAAGGTTCAGCGACAATTCAACAGCGACATGCGCCTGGCCAAGCGTCTTCGGATACAACGCATAAGATGGCCAGGCCATGGACACCACTGCTCCGGTCCAAAAAGTCTTAAAATCAGAGCTAACAACGCAATAGAGAACGGCCTAGGCTAAGGTGGCGCACACAAGTGGAGAAGGACCTCAACCAACTTGGAGTGCACAACTGGAGGCAGCTAGCAAAAGATCGTGCTGGCTGAAGAGGCATGTTGGTTTGGGCCCAGGTCCACCCCGGACTGTAGCGCCACACGAAGAACAGTACGATGTTAGATGGCCGCATTCGTCCTCCTTTCCACAATCATGTCCTCCTTCGTCTTGATTAAAGTTGAACTCCTTCTGTCTCTTGCCAAAAGAGGTCATAAGTTCCCCCTTAATGAAATTTTTACTACTTATCTCTCGTTTTTCAGGGACCCGGAGCCCAACTTAAACCACCCGCCACTCCATTTAAATCTTGTCTCCTGATAGGACCCTTCATTCACCCATTTGCTCATCCAACCAAACCCTCCCTCCCCCCCATTAAGTGATGAAACCAAATTCGAATTCATACGCTATAAAACTTCCAGGACGATTTATGGACCCTTCACACGACGACGCAGAGTATTCTCCCCTGATGGCATGCCACAGCAGCAACCAACAACCAGCAACGACATGAAATTCCGACATAAATTCGATTTAATTTCGGTCGGCTGTCCAAAGATTTTTCATCCGAACGCACCAACACCGCCACCGTCGCCGCGCCGCCACCCATCTACGGCAAGTGTTTTCAGCGTTTTCCACGAACGCACAGACTGTGGGAAAATACTGAAAATGTCTCTCCGTCTGCGCTCCACATAGCTGCTGAGATCAATCAACGCTGTAATCCGCCTGCTGGCGAACGACTCCTCTTCCGTCGCTCTCGGTGCGTCATCTGCGGCAGTGGGATCTTTCGAAAGAATCCGCGCACTGGGACGCGTTGCATGGTGGAGAACGGTGTCACATCCCCCTCCGTCACGCGGAGCAGCAGATGTCTGCTCGCCTCGCCCTGTGCCATGTTGATATGTGCATTTAATGAGCATTACTGTCGCGTTTCGTTGCCACTGTGCTCGGTCACATAAACCACTGCAAAGGATCACCGCCCCGATCCTGCCTTAATTAGGAACTCATCATGGTGTCAGATTGCCCGCTAGTGACGAGGATTGAGGATTGAGGATCTTGGTGGAATGCAAGTCTCCCATGACAGGTAAGACTAGACTGGGCGTGCGTTCCTTGGCAACTAGTAACAAATACGATCGGGAGGAAGTGAAAGTGATGGCGGCCTCAGCGCACATCTGTTTGCGGGCAAAGAAAAACATCGGCCGCTGCTTTGTAAACAACTTTTATTGAGTTGAATGAAAACTCGGCGTTCAGCGCAACTGAGTCGAACCCCATTTCGGGTGTCTCCGCATTACACAACTGGGTCTTGCTGTGTTTACAGTTGCTGAGTGCTCAGCGGCGATGAAAGACTGGGGAATCTATTTTTTATTCAGTCGCCTTGAGAGTTTGAGGGGAGACGCGCAAAGTTTCGTAAACACAGATCGCTTTTTGGTCGTTTCTTGGGAAAGTTTATTCGCGGTAAGCATTCAGTTTGCAGCTAGGATATGTCGGAGTAAGCAGTTGTGGAATGCGTAATCAATGGAATTTTCGAACTGCAGACGAAAGGAAGGACGCGGGTTGAGTGGACAAGTACTTTCGACAAAAGGAGCGTCCAGATCCTAAAATTCCCAGCTAGGATATGGCATAAGGAAACAGCATGCACGATGCGCTCTACAAAGTCATCAAACTGCGTTCAGAAGGCGGCTTGTGGGATACAGTATGAGGGAACGTCAGGTAGAGTGTGCTCTACAAAGACATCAAACTAAATTTATAAGGCGACTCTGTGCGGCTCAGCGAACCTTCTATTCACTAGACTAGAAGATGCAGGGAAAAGATGGGAACTACGTGGTGGACGGAATTGTAAACCGTTGAAAGAAAAGGGGCCTTTGGAGTCCCTTCTGTTTAGCCCCCCGCGACACTGACGGTCTAAGTGAAAGCACCAAGTGGTCTTTATCATTTAGTGCTTTCGCTAAGATCGTAAGTAAGAAGGACACAAGTGTCTTTTCAAAGACAAGAAATCTCAGCAACAAATCGACTCGTGGCCAATTTACTTCGTCTCGGAATTTGAGTTGCGGACAGAGGACGAGTTGAATGTATATTTGATGGCTTGTACATCAGGAATATGGGACAGTCTGAGGGACTCCTTAAGAACAATTCATGGTCCCCATACCTCTGAATTTAAAAATGGCACAATGTCTCTTGATGTAGAAATCATCTGTGCCTTCTAAGACCGTTATCGCCTACAACAGACGTTTTGATACATTTCCGATTTTTCAAAGACGTTTTGTCAGAAACTAGCTTCTGTCCTATTGCGACACAATTCGGATACGCAATAGCAATGGATTCAGCACTAGACGCAGAGCAACCAATTTTCGAAAGAGCGCGCCGCGACGGAACGATTGCTTCAAAATGATGCTCTTCACTGGATTAAGTTCAAACTTAGCCAGCTTTCAGTCATCACCTGAAGCAGCAGCTGTCTGCAATTCGTTTCTCCACTCACTACGATGGGGAATAAGTGGAATCTGGGAATTGCATTTTCAATGTCCTGCTTAAGTTGCAGTTCATGCCCTGAAAAGGGCATTCTCCGACGA